>OZ004667.1:2745493-3995493 GCA_963924505.1 Agonopterix alstromeriana | reverse complement strand
ATTTTATTAATTAAAATTGACAGTTATTCGCATTTTAAATTTTTAAGCAATAATGATTTGTTATTATTTCAGCAATTAATGAAAGTGCTTGCGTATTCATGGATACATTTTAGAATCTTGTTTTGGTACTATGTAGGGTGAGTGTACCTGTGCGGTGGGTTGGCATCGAGTTCAGTAAATTATAAATTATACGAACAAATTATTTAACTCTTTCCGGCACACTTTTATGCAAATAAGAATATAATACATTATTTGCAATTTTTGCGTTATTTAAGATCGTTTTTTTATTATTATTCATTACATTCATTAAAGCACAGATATTGGTATCTAGATCGTGTGTAAAGAACTTCGTTTAATTGCTTTAATTGGTGATAATTAAAAGTATAAAAAATAAAAAAGCAACCTAAAAAAGCAAGTGAATTAAAAGCACTCTATTTACCTGGTCTTACGATGAAACGGAGATGTTTTTGAGAGTACCTGTATGAAACGTTTTTGAGAGCAAGGCTATAACAAAGCCAAGTATTACATATATTACCAAAACCATACTTAAACTACTTAGATGTAAAGACATGACTATATATTATAAACAACTGCCGCTCATTTTGTATCTAAATGTTAATACTAATGCTGATCCTCTCCGACCAGGCCCTGAGTCTAGTGAGGGATCACAGCTTAAAACTTTTATTGTATTATCTATACAATGTGCTAGGTATAGGTAATCTAAGGTTGTTAATCATAATCATAAAGAGTCCTGAAAACATTTAAACATTTTGTATTTTGTATTTTTTTTTTTTTGTATATAACCAGACTTCGTTTGTATGGAGCGCGCCAACGGTAATATACCCTAATGCACTACCTACAATAAGCCTACAATAAATGTCACTCAGTATTTTTTATGCAGACTCTACCAACTGAAATTTAAGAAGTTACTTATAACCTGACTGCGCTAGATCCGGAAACCCCTCGTCCCGCACGCGCAGAACTTTTTTTTTTTTTTTTTTATTGTCTTATACAATTTGCTCAGGGAGCAGTTACTGCTTTTTACTGCGGGCTGTTGGGGGGACCACACCAGTGACGGCGAAGCGCCCTGGTAGGTCTACCGAACCAGTGAATTAAGCAACCTGCCCAAGGGGTGCCCATAATGGGTACGGACCTCGGCAATAGGCACTACGCGACGGGTTGGGTAGCGGGGATCGATGAGAGCTCACTGCCTACCCGATTGACTTGTCGCAAACGCCAAGGTACCGTCAGCATCAAAGAAATCTACCGAACCTCCTAGCACTTATAACGATTTAGATAGAGTGTCAGGTTTCTCTGGTGATGACTGTACAAACGGTACTAAAATCTGTGGTTTGGAACATTGCTAGTAAGATTTGACTTTTCTGAATTATTTTTTAGAATGTCACTGGCCCCTTGGGAAATTTAGTGGTGACAATTTGCTTATAAATTGTGTATGCAATCGAAAAAACGGTTTTATAATAAACATCGACTGGATTATCTTTATTTAAAGTCCAACGCTACAATAATTAAAATGGAAAAAAACAATACATTTTCAACTATCGGAACGAGAGTAACTGAGCTGTACAAATCCTAGTCTACAAACACTGGTTTTCAATTGCAATCGTGTTTTGTTTAAAGAGGCATCTACATTGACGAAATAGAATGATTTTTATTGATAAGATATACCTAATTTATTTTAAAATTTTAACCGATTTAAAAAGAAATAAGTACGTCGCGAATGTTTTAGGGTTTCGTAGTCAAACAAGGACTTACACTTTCGCCCATTCTGGGAACCTTTATACTTTCACCCATTCTCTTCGTCTGTCTATATGTCTGCCCCGCCTCAATAACTAATTTTTGCAACTACTAAATCGAAATTTGACTTGAATACAGATAACAGTAACCCAAAAACAGAAATATAGTATAGTTATGAAGAAGATTTTTTTTGTTCTCCGCCCCATCTTTAATATTGTGATGATGGCGCCACTGGACTGTAAAATGACTCTTAAACTTTTCTGTGCAATTTGTTTTGTATTAGTGAACGAAGGACGAGGAACATTCTGATAAAATATCTTATTCTATGGGCCTGTTTCACCACTTCCGAATGAGTTTTTGTTAGCTTATTCGACAGCTCATTTGACATATTCTTCATACAAAATATGTCAAATGAGCTGTCGGATAAGCTAAGAAGAACTTATTCGGGAGTCACGTTGCAGGGTTTGCCCCGAACACTTGTCTTTCGCGTGGTGTTCGTGCGGTTCGCGTTTCAACCTGCCACGAGGCTCCGCAATCCTTCTCAGTTGTGTTCTTACTCAAAAACAATCCTCGAGATTGGACAGATACTCCCTCAAACCACTTGACACTGGCGGAAATGCGGTGCTAACACACAAGCAAGAAGTACATAAATTATGAAAAAAAAAGAACTTATTCGGAAGTGGTGAAACAGGCCTTATATCTTTTATCATAATGTTCTAAAAGTTAATATTCAACGTCATAAACTTAAACCACTTACACATCTAATTAAAACATTAGTGTAAAACTCACCTTACATAGCTTTTCACTTGGAAAACTCGCAGACAGATGACTGAAAAACTCGAACATTCCCTAAGGAGAAGAGAAGTTAATAGATTTCTGTAATTAACCCGTTCAGTGGACCGGGTGATTGCTCCAGGTCCCGAGATAAAAAGTGACAATTCGTTCGCCGGGATTTTGGGTTACACCTTTTTACGTATGGGACGCGACGCGACGACCGTAAGCTGCTTGGGTACTTGGGTTTCATTCGTAGTCTTATCTACAGTCGAATAAGAAAAGTAAAGTAACCTAATCGACCCTATTTTTTCGGGTTGACGCTTTTTATCATAAAAGAATGGGTTTATTCGTTTATATTCTATGTGGGATTTTATTTGAAGAGATTTTTAAAGAATGATTTTGTAGGACATCCTTTTTTATGTAAAACAAATAATAAGATTTGTTATAAGCAGGGTGCGGAATGTTCGTAATATTTTTCAATGGTCGGATTTCAAATTTATAAAGCATTCGTCCGTACAAATCATATACCAGATTTTAAGTCAGATCGTAAGGTATCAAACAGAAAAAGTTTCATCAAAATCGGTTCAGTAGTTTTTGCGTGATTTTGTTACAAGCATACAGACAAACAAACATACAGACAAAAAGTCAGTGAGACAGTTGCAGAAACGCTCATTAAAGTTAATCCTCCATTAAATCTCTTATTCCATATCGTACAGCTTTTTAGGAACATACGTCATGTAGATAACGGTCACGGTCAATCGTGTCCGATTTGTATACAGCGTCATAACATTTTTTGCAATCGTAAGCAAATTGTTACTTCGAAATTGTTGTTACTAAATTGTTTTTACCTTATTATATTTTAACATCTTATTCTTTTACCGTTTCTGAGATTTAAAAAAATCTATCATCATTGCCTTTTTAAGTCTTTCAACGTCCAACATACATACATACATACATAAGCTCACGCCATTGTCCCATGGGGGTAGGCAGAGACCACGGACCGCCACACGCTACGACTCTGGCACACCTCTTTAGCCTCATTCACATTCATACATCTTTTCATGCAACATGTTTTCAAAAATATCCTTTTCTAAACACGTCCCACCAGAAAGTCTGGGGCGATAAAAAATTTCCTGACATGGTACCTTTGCGATAAAATTTTTTGCAATCGAAAGCAAATTGTTACTTCGAAATTGTTGTTACTAAATTGTTTTTACCTTGCGTTATATTTTTAACATCTTATTCTTTTAGCAATTCTGAGATTTAAAAAAAATCGATCATCATTGCCTATTTATGTCTTTCAACGTCCAAATAGATTTAATTTACCATCCAAAACACATTATAACGTATATTTTTCACCAAAAACATGTTTTCAAAAATATCCTTTTCCAAACACGTCCCACCAGAAAGTCTGGGGCGATAAAAAATCTCCTGACATGGTACCTTTGCGATCGACGCTGTGTGCGCAGCGTTTTACGTTCCCCAAGCGTCCGATTGTTCTTTCCTTGAATTACACTGGTCCCCGTCCTTTTATTGTCATTTTTAATGAAAAAACCTACTCTGGTTACTGGTTGCTATTTACTCTTCATAATGGGAAGGGTTGCTTTGTTATGATGATTATGATAACCGCGGGTTTATCATGCTCTTGCATTTATATGGCGGTTAAACTTCGTTATCTTTGAGGTCTTGAGTGTAAATTACATTCGTAGGGCTGTTAAAACAAATGTACATGTGATGTTTATAAATTGTTTTTTTAATTAGCTGATACGTTCTAAGAAACGTAAAAATCGATTCCCCGGTTTCTACAAAATGTAAAACAGCTTAGTAATATTACATGCTTGCATATGCTCACGACTATATTCCCCGAGGGGGTAGTCAGAGATATTCTGAAACCTCAGAACATCCACGTTTCACCAGTAGTACCGAAACTCTGTCCAGTATGACGGAGGTAAGCCCGTCGCCACTTATAATGGACAGTGGGTACAATATATGCGTCGAAATTGAAGCATGCAGGTTGCCTCACGATGTTTTCCTTCACCGAAAAGCCAGTGGTGCTACAAATCGTACATAAATTCCGAAAAACTCATTGGTACGAGTCGGCCTGGACGGGGATCGAACTATCGTCTCCTGCATGGCAGGCAAGGTTACTGGTTAGTAATATTATAAAGGGATGTTTAAGAACATCGCATTAAACAGAACAAATTTTACTATGGAGACAAGGTTAAAAAAAAGCGGCCAATAGCGTGTCGGACTGGCCCATCATAGGGTTCCGTAGCCATTGTATAAGTAGAAAAAGAAGAAAAGTTATTAATCTGTTTATGTTACATAAGAGAAATTTTTGAAACACAATGATAGCGCTATTTATTTTCGTGCAACGCCATCTATACTTCATTCCAAATAAGGACGGCGAGATTTTCCGATTCCTATTTAGCTTTCTGGCCAATTCTGATTATCAAATATAATTAATTTATTGGATACTTATACTATCAGACATATCTTAGACGTTACTAAAACTGTTCTAAGAATAAGTGAGAGGAAGTGTTTCAAATCTCTGTTTCTGTAATGCAAAATAGCCTTAAAATTGCGTTACTGTTTCGAATGGAGTATAGTTTGGACGGAAGTATATGGGTTCCTTGTTTGATTACGGAACTCTAAAAATCTGCTGGCCCATACATTTGAGTCGAGTTTGTACTGCAGTTTTAAAGTTACAGTGATCATAACATTAATTAATTGTGACATTAATTACTAATCCTAGCACTAAAACTGTATATTTTAACGAATATCGGACTCCATACAAACAAAGAGATTAGTTTCTAGATTGTTTCTGAAAAATTTAATTGACTTTAATTAGTTAATTATACACTCTGAACATTTTGCAATACTTTATTTTCATTTGTCACGATTACAATGATTTGAAGCTTTCTATCTAACACATTTGTATTAGAAGATGCATCTTCGAATGTACATTACGATATTTGATTGTAAGGCAACTTTTGGCACCGTGTCAAGGCCGTTTGTACATCATAAAATATACATGGAGTTCGAATGAAGTTTCGCCGTATTGGAAACATATTCATATCAAATTCCCACCCTTATATAGCCGAAGTTGAAGTCACAATTCTAGCGATACGTGTTACTCGCAAATTTTCCCTCTTACAGGCATGTTGCCTGAAATATTGTAGGGGTCTACTATTGTATTATCGATTACAGAAAGTAATTAATTTTAAATTGTCTGTTGTTTTAAAGTTCCTATCGGTTCTTGACTTTGACTAATTATTATAAGGACTAGCCTTGCGGTAGCATTTCCCCTCTGCCACGGTATAAGCACAATTGATCTTGTGCATTTACATTCAATTTTACACCTTATCACTAGACGAGACAGCCTATAATTGCGAAATAATAACTTCGAACTTAGAACGTTTGGGGTTCACACGAGACCACTTTTCATGATTTTTAACATTCAAAATTAGAATCGAAAGTTATGGGGAATAAAATCCAAAGTTGCGGATTTCATGTTAACTGGCCCCCCGCAATTAGTGGTAGAAATGTTTGTTAGTAGAATTACACGCGTAACCAGTCCACATATAAATAGTCAAAGGTTCTTGATATACACATAAATAAACTCATTATCATGACCGTGATTTCATTTGAGATGACCAGTAGATATCTAGCACTATGTTTTTAAACTTGTAAGGCTTACCTTGAGGACATTTTGATATCGATATCTATATCTTTTCAACCAGTCATAATAAGCAAATGTTTTTATTATAACATCAGCCGTTGCTGTTCCCACTGTTCTTTTCAAGAATCCTTGTCATGTTCTGCGATTAAATGCACCAGTTCTTGAGGAAGTTATCAATTACGTCCCGCCTCCTTTTTGTGTATGTCTGCCTCAAGGTCGATTTTGTTTTTCTAGGTAGCAGATGGTACTTGCTTTGGCCTATATATATCGTTTGGCATGCGGCAGGCATGTCCAATTCCACTTTATATTTAGTGGTAGAGACGAGTGGCACTTGGGTTTTGGGACAAAATTAGTACATGTAGCATTGTTTTTATTATAACGTTTGCATTTTTTCTTCATTTTCAATAGGAAAGTGCACATATCGTATAGATTCTTCGTAAAAAAATAATGAAAATATACTAGTTTTTTAGATACGAACCTAGAATATAATTGCGCTTCTGTCCGTTTCTCTTCTAAAAACCTTTTCAACGGTAGCTGCAAGATAAATTCGTACTCAAGGGGTCCAGAGCCCCCCCTAGTTACGTGCCTGCCTCAGTTCTTCCTGCGTCACGTTCCGTGTTAAAGAAAGGGCCTGTACAGTCGGCACGCGATCTCGTGACCCCCATATACTTGTTCGAGCAGGTTCGCCTGTTTCTCAAGACATACTAATCTCGTTTTATTCTTCTTGGAAATGGGTGGAGTTTTTTTGTTGTAATAGAAAATGTTATTGTTATTTTTTTTAGTAGTTGTTTTCAAGAATGTTACAAGAAATTATTAAAACTTGGTCGAAATCTATAAACGGATTCAATCTCTAGTTTAACTTAATTGGTGAACAATGGTCACACATTTTAAATAATTTCATAAATTAATTAAACTATAGAACCTACTTAATAATAAGATAAAGGTCGAAGAATTATTATACCCAGGCTCCACCATATCAGAACGGGATGGAAGGTTGTCAGTTACAAATTTAATACTACTGGTAACTCAAATTTATTCTTTGGTGCCTGAAAGCCTGAAGCTAGCCTTCTTAGTACCACCACCATAATCAAACTCTCTTAGGTTAAGTTATATTTGATAAATTTACTCAAAAAAATCTATGAATGAACATCTGTATCTTTTCATTCAAAATAATCATCAGCCTTATTTATGTTGCTTAATGATTTTACATTTATCCTATATTATTTACCCGGTTGGTGCAATGATTACCACGCCTGACCACCGAACCAGGGTTCTGAGTTCCAATTTCATATTCAGTCATAGATGTTATATGTTTGTACCTTTGTTGTATGGTTTTCAAAATAAAATAAGCTAGTAGCTTACTTGTGATCATTACAATATATTTATATGCCTGTGAGCGTTATGTATTTATTATATTAATATAAATATTTAACAAACAGCTTAGGGTGTTTATTAAAGAGCGTTAGAACGCCCAATTTATCTGCCCGAATATTTTCATCGTGTTTATAAGAAAAGGTATACAATTTTAAAGCGCTGTTATAAAGCCCCTGGACCTTCATAGCAGAACTACAAAGTTGCCTATGCCTAAGTATGCATTTTCTTAGAAACAAGATGAAAATGTTCGGCTTGATAAATTAGGCGTTCAAACGCTCTTAAATATACACCCCTAAACGCCGTCTTTCCCGAATCCCGTTACTCCTCTAATCAATATTTGATTAAGATTTTCTCCCTCAATAAACATCTCAAAAGATCAATTACAAACGCCCAAATCGTTCCCAAACTAAGACTATCTGCGAAACAATTGTCTACCTATCTACATCTCACGTCACGTCCACAGGGAGCAGTTGTTTCCAATGTTTGCTCGTAAAACTTGCACGTACAAGAGAAAAGTGCCGGAATTTTTACTTTTCGTTCTAAAAAGAATTATTTTACGGTACGGCTGATAAACTACTATTTTATTGGTCCAAATTCGCTTTTCCAGAAGATGTTTTCGAAATGTTTTGTTGTCGGTAAATCCTGCGGTCTGGTCTGGATTTGTGGGAGATAAATTGAATTATATTTTTTGTTGTTATAATATTATGTTGTTTTTGAAAATTGAATCTAGGTAGAAGCTGTGGTGGTTCAGTGGCGTGTAATTTTGCCTGCCGTGCAGGAGGCGATGGTTCGATCCCCATTCAGGCCGACTGGTACCAATGAGTTTTCCAGAATTTATGTACGATTTGTAACACCACTGGCTTTTCGGTGAAGGAAAATATCGTGAGGAAATCTGCATGCTTAAATTTTGAGGCATGAATTGTACCCACTGTCCATTACAAAGTGGCGACGGGCTCACTCCTTGTCACACTGGACAGTTTCTACTAGCGAAACGTGGATGTTCTGAGGTTTCAGAATATCTCTGAACCTCTGAACCTCGGGGAATAGTCATGATCATAATTATGCTTATGCTTATGATTCTAGAAATTATCTTTATAAATCGGTTTATAAATAGTAATCGATTACAGGAAAGTATGACGTTTCGAGCAGTGATTCAATCGTCTCTGAAAAGAAGCCAACAATTTGCAAACTGTTAGTAGATTTTACGCATTTAATAACGATAAATTCAGTACTCTAGTACCTATTCATGAGCTTGTATAAAATGCTTAGATCGAACACAAAATAGGAAATTCTGACGATAACCAATATCTTACTAATCGTTTAAGATTATTATTTCGGTGCCCCATTTTCAACTTTATATACCTATACATAAAATTAAACTCTGAAGTTTGTTTTTTATTAGCCTTGTTTTGCTTGATTAAATCCCTTAGTAAGTAAGTAATCTTTATTTGCTCTGGATTAGGGTTTAAAAGAAGTGTGTTGTAGAGTTTCTGGTCGAATCTTCTCTACAACGGAACACATTCCGACGCGGTGGTAGATTCAAAAACATAACATCAAAAAGTTTTCTATGTGATATTATTTTGAATAAACAATTTTTACTTTGACTTGACTTGGGTACAGTATTACAGATTATAGGTTCAATCATTGAGGCTCTCCAAGCTCTCGCTTATGGCATCCAAGTTCGTTTATAGATTTTCCCAAGGTTTGCTGGACTTGTTTGTTTGTGAATAGAAGTTGATCCACTTAGTTATTTAAGAGTATCAGGGGTTAAAAAGAGTGATGGGCCAATTCTAAACTAATGGCTTCAATATCTTTTATACCAGATAACTAGTTTTAGTACTTGACTAGAATAAATTGATGAACTCAACGGAACAACAGAAAAGTCACCGGCGAGAAGCTATTTTCAAGAAATATTTTCTGTAACAACGACGCTTTGTTAGCGGGTTTCCATTACACTGGTGTAAAGAATTATGAGTTGCTTTTCCTTCTGCTTTTATTTGACAACATTTCTGATGTTATAGTTTTAAGCCAAGAGTTTTTAGAACAAATAGCCTTTTTAAATTTATGAATACTTTTTAGGGTTCCGTAGTTAAACAAGGGTCCCTTATGATTTCGTTCATTTTGTCTGACTGTCTGTCTGTATGTTCCGCCTCAATTTACTCCCTCGTTTTTGCACTTATTGATTCGAAATATGACATGACGACACAATAAAAGTAACCCAACAATAGAAATATGGTAGTTAAGAAGAAACAATTTCTTTTCGATCCCATACAACAAATAAATAAAGTTTTGTGTACTAAATCGAGTAACATGGTTTTATTACGGAACCCTATCATGGGCGGTGCCGACACGCTGTTGGCTGGTTTTTTTTTCATAATATCTGTAGTACAAGTAACTCTGATCTGTGTGGTACAGTGTCATGATAATCGTCTTATACTATTATAGGTGTTATTACAGTTCCAATTACAGATGCCATTCACAAGGCACATGTAAACGTTTGGCTTAAATTGCGCAAGATCTGACATCGTTGGACCACGACCAGTCCAGGGTATCCCACCCACCTAGCTCTGGTCGCTTCTGGTAGTTTCGGCCGCATTTTCTCTACAGCGATAATACGTTCCGACGCGGTGGTAGCTTTAAAAAAGATTTGACGTTTGATAAGTGTGCTGCAAGCTCCTATATTTAATAAATTATATTGACTTTGACTTTGACTTTGACTAGCCTGGCGAGATATATTGTTTCATTCCTCATTCGTTTCTTATAAAACGTATACAGGGTCCTTCTTAATATGCTGACACTTTTTTTAAGGGGATGATCAGACTATCAAACTGAATAACTTTCTCTATGGGACCAATATCGAAATCACGAAAAAAAACAGCTGCTCTATACTAAACTGAAATCTTACTCGACCAAATTGTATCGGATAGCTGATTTTTTTTTCGCGATTTCGACATTGGTCCCATAAAGAAAGTTGTTCAGTGTGATGGTCTAATCATACTGTTAAAAAACTGTCAGCATATTAAGTTGGACCCTGTATATTAAGTTCGAATCAGATATTAATATTTAGATATACTCTTAAGTTCGATAAAGCTATCCTTAATGTTCAATATTCTCTGCTGTATTAAAAGATCCAGTAATTTTTTTTCGTTGTTTATAAAACAGAAAAACTACTCCACTTCTGAACTTCATCGACCCCAATGGAAACGTTTCGAACACCGGAACTTGTTTGGAACAATCCAATTGCTTGAACGCCGAGACAAATGGTGTGATTAGCATCCACACGCCCCCAGCCTTTTAAGTGGACGCCTAATAAATGATTTTGCGAAGAAATAGTTCGTAAAACCCCTATTTATGTAAGTACCCACTTATATTTATTGGGTGATACGGGTTGGACTGGGTTAAGTGTTAGGTCTTGTGCTCATCAAATTTTCTGTATAATTTGTCAGGGGCGTAAATTTTCTTTTTCGAACATGTACAGAATTATAGGTTTTTGACCAAAAAAGAAAAGTATGGTTATGATAATGTACACATTTTTCCTATCAAAGAAACACAAATGACGACAGAAAGCTATCCATGTGATATTATTTTGAATAAAACATTTTGAGTTTTTTTTTTGTCACCACGATCTCTTTGCCATCAGATCGATAAGTGCCTCACATCAGCGCCTCACATTGTCCGTAAATAAAACGAAAGGTACAAACAGACACAAATTTTAATCATGACAACAGAATGATGATGAGAAGGACCGACTGCTCAACGTGCTTGCTGACGTTTATTGCATCTCGAGATGAAATAGGGCCATTCTAAAGTATTCACCGGCTTAGATTGACTCATCAAAATATACCCGAAACTGACAAACAAGTACAAAACGAATTATAAAAGTTGAAAAGGTCAGACAAGTAATTATATCAGGAATAAGGATCGTAGTATGTGGCGATAAATTGCATCTGTCTACCCCAACCGGACATAGGAATGAGGATATGTAGGTATTTAAATCATTATTTTAACGACTGCGTTCAAGACTTTCACGGCAGGTAAATTATCGTGCTTACAAAGCATAATATTAAGTATCAACATTTATCAAAACGAGGTCACTACTAGTGCTTAGCACTGTAATTAAAGAATTAGTTTTATTATTGGACTTGGAAATTAAATGGCACGTACATGCATACCAAATCGGACGTCACTGGGGAAAGCAGAAACAAGAGATCGCCTCCTTCTATGATTATCACATGTATCTTTCACCTTGTTTAACATCAATTAGTCGCTTCATGCATGCTCGTCGGTTTCGGGTAAATCTGACCGGAACTTTGATTATGTCCTCGGTTCTAGACCTGTGTTCCTGTATTCTCTCTCGACTGCCAGGGCCCCATTTAATAAACATGACAATTGTAATTTACATTGACAATTCAGGGTACATTGCTGATAATGTTAGGCACATGTTACCTACTGAATGTCTAGCGTCATAAGTAACCAGTAATGTAATCTGAGTTATCATTGTAAATTACAATTTTCACATTTATTAATTAAAAAAGACTACCTCCGTGGTCTAGAGGTGAAGAGCATTGGGCTCTTGACACGGAGGTCGTGGGTTCGAGTCCCACGGGGGACACCTAGTGAAATGTCACTTTGTAAGTTTTTTCCCAGTTGGTTAGGACATTGCAGGCTGAATCACCTGATTGTCTGAAAAGAAAGATGATTTCGTGCTTCGGACGTTAAGCCGTTGGTCCCGGCTACTATGTCTGGTGGTAGTAGTCGTTACATAATTACCACGGCCTCTGAGGCCCTAAGGCGGTCTGAAAAACCTCTGATACCAGGGCTTGCTGCCCCCACGATAAGAAGAAGATTAAATAGGTCTCTTATCCTTCCTAGGTAACCGAACAAGGAAAATAAACTTTAAGCTACATCCTACAGTAAACATTCTACAATATCTCTCAAATTCTGTTAGTTCATCCAAACTATAGACATCAATATTTTCAACACAGATATTGCTCGATAACTTCGGTGCGAAGTCTCGTCAATGATAGGAAAAATCCTTTTGATATATTGGCTCGTTAGTCGCACCATCTCCTTCGTCGAGACCGGGATTGTTAATCGGACCATTTGTCACGATCACGCTTGGTATTCCCGCGAACGAACGATTCGAGAATTTCGCGAGCGATTTTGAACGGAAACGGTCGGAGTGAATAGGTGTGGCCTGTTCATTAGTTTGCATCTGATTTGCAGTAATGTTCGTACCGGTACCGTTTTGGAGGATAATTTGATTCGAATTGGCGTTTTCTGTCTTTGTAACTGAAACTTTATTTAATATATCATTTTGAAAAGAGTTTGCTTATTAAACTCTTCATCGATCAATATAGTACCATTATCATTCGCCTATACAGGTTGTAACAGTGTGCTTCAGATCATCAAAATGAACAACTTTCACTAAGGAGCCAAAATCGTGAAAAATTATAAAAATCTGCTGTTCCATACAATTTTCAGTACCGACTCGACTAAAATGTATGAGACAGCAGTTTTTTTATTTTTTTTCCGTGTTGTATGAGTCTCTATAATAAAAGTGGTTCAGTTTGATGGTCTGAAGCACCCCCTTAAGTATTACTAGAGTGTTTTGTTACATCCTGTTTACTTACGTCCCACGGCAGGGCATAGGCCTAGGTGTATGGGTGATAGTCCACCACGCATACCTAATGCGGATTGGTGGACTAGAATTTCTTCGATGTTTTCCTTCACCGTATGAGAGCAGTCGGTATTGCGAACGTTAGTTAGAAAAATTCGTTGGATATATACACAGCATGTCATCCGTGAGGGTTCGAACCCAGAGCCTCATGATTGAGTGTCCATACCTGTACGCAACGCGCCACCGATGCTCCAAGCACGAAGTAAGTTAAATAAACTTCTAACATTCATCGGCAAATCACTTTACCATGATGAAAAGTCAAACTCTAGTATGTTATCTACTCAACAGAATATAATATAGAACATGTCAATGATGTGATATAAATAACTCTTCGTTCATCAACATCATAACCTGCCTTGCCTGCTACTGCACGGCGCATCCTTATATCTCCCAAATAAGGGTTCGAGAAAACATACTTCGCTTAGCGATTCCAATATAAATTGGCCAAGACAGAGGTCTTCCAAGTAACTTCAAGAAAAGTCAGTTCCAACCAAACTTAAATGAACCACAACAACTTATGAATTTGTATAGTCCTTCTAATGTTACATATATCTATAAACCCAACGAAGTTTTGGTTTTTAATAATATCAGTACTGCACCCATCGCTATAACTCCTTTTAAACCAAAATCAATAGTAGCAACTGTTCACAAGAAGCACTAACAGTGTATTTATTAATACCAACCAAATTCTCCATACAAAGACTAACAGTAACTATCTTCATTGTCAACAGGTCTCCGGCCATCATCTACCGTCAGAGCAGAGTCCCTGGACGCAATCAAAGTGCCAGCCGTGGCAGGCGGGGACGCAGCGCTGCCGTGCGATACCCGTTCCACTCCATCAGACGTTCTACTGTTAGTCGTCTGGTATAAAGACGACACTCCTATTTACAGGTGACCTATTTCTGATGATTCAACTTCTTTTTCAATTCAATTCTTCTTCCGCTTACCTATTAGGTCCCGTTACTTCTTTATGTAGTCTGGAATGAAAACTAGATATTGAGGGATTAATCGAAGTTCTTGACAAATGCTTTTCCTCCTATTCGAGATTATACACAATATCGATTCTGCACAACTGCTATTGAACACATTCTTACATATGAATCGATTAGGGAATGCAGTTTAGTTTAGTTAGATGAGATGTGACTATGTTATTTCATCTCTTACTTTGGGTTGATAGGATTTTGTCCATGTAAAGCGCGGTGTGACTCCTAAATGGATCAATCATCCGGTGGTCCCACACTTTATATTTATCATTTAGGGTAATATAACAATTTTTTAGCTGAAGTTTAGGAAAACTGTGTCGTGTCATATGAGGATGTCATGATACTCGCAGGAAATATACAAGACTTCCCCGGAAATCAACGAGAATGAATATTTTTATAAGCGAACATATCCAAACTGCAATAACACAATTATAACAATCCGAAACCCAATTCAAAGAAAAGCCATTAACAATTTCACAACAATATAAAACTATCCTTAAACCGTTCTTATTAAAACCTCAACACTAACCTTTTTTTCCAAGTTCTTGGTGGGAAATATAAATTGCCCTCTGTATTCAAGCACGTTCTACACGGCTTTTATTTTTCCACTTTTTTTCCCCTGTAATAAGCCTCGGTCGCGTGCGGCGCCCGAACAACGACCCACAAAGTTTCCCCTACTACGTGTTCAATGTCAATCGGCCTTTTAAGATTAACATTACTATGTACTCTTTTTTTAAACATCGATAAAATAGTTTGTGTTCATTGTATTTCAAGAATTCGTACGTTACTTTCTATTCTAGTATTGATAGTTTTTAATTTCTATAAAACATCCCATCCACGCGTAATTCGTTAGATGAGACATGTGCCCTGTAGGGCACAGCACATAATATAGTTTGATGATGAATGAAAGTATAAATACGAAGTTAACGTTTTACGGTTTATTTCTGACGAATGTTGTTTAACGAGAGTACAAGTGTGATAGAAGATTATTTTAAACGCTAGAGAGTAATTTATACCATCCTATCCAAAGAAAAAGGGTCCACCGGTCATGTGCGATGGGCATTTGTTCAGGTTATTCCAACGATGTCATATAAAATGTTGCCAAGACTAACAATTCTTATATAATCTTAAAATGTTATGAGAAATCGAGCCAAGTTTCGAGTAAGTCTTCATCTTGGGAAAGTTATTAGGATTAGCCGTTTCGCGGAACTTTGGCAAATAACGTGAAGAGGTAACAAAAAGATAGTCGGATGTTTTTTTTTGGATTTATGATATTGGCACTGGAATTGTACATTTCCTGAAGGACGACTTAATCATTGCTATAATGAAGCTCATAAGCATAATAATACGCTCAAAATAGTAGCATTCTAGAACATGTAGTAACAACAATGTCGTGTGACTATATCAGCCAAGATTCATGGCTAAATCGCAAGCTGACAATGTGTGCATATTTTATAAATCGCTCAGGCGCACATTTGTTATGCATGACGGTTCACGTACGAGTGCCAAATTAGTTTCGGCGCATACGTGGCTCACAAACAGTTGTTTGATCAGATTAAATGGCTTTTTGCACCGTGAAACATTTTTTTTGTAAAAAAATAGAGATTATAGAATTTATTGCAAGAAGAAATTGAGATGCGTAAGTGAAGTCCGCTGATTAGATTTGAGTATACGCGGTGGACTAATGCCAACACCGCCGCCATGCATGAAGGTAGACATTGTTTCCTAAAAGGAGAGACATAGAGTGGATGATGGTAGTGAAACTTTCGCGTATGCCAAAAAGGAATGTGCTGCATCATTTTTTTATTTATTAATTACGCTGGAATTGAAAATGTAAGTGGTGGCTAGCCTTTGTTTGACTCTGAATAAACCAAGTCATCTTCTTCCACGTAAAATCAATTATTTCAATTCATTTCTTCATCAAAATTCTTCCCTTGGCGGTCTTAAGAAGCGACTTATGGATAAGGTTTCTTTTGCGGTGGAATTTTTTCTGTTTATTATTTTTCTTTCTTTCATTTGGAGAAGTATCAGTATTGAGTCAACGTTATTTACTTTTCAATGGGAGATTTTCTCGAAGAATTTGTTCGTAAAATAAACTGTTTTTTTTTTGGAAGGTGAAACCGAGCGATAAAATTTCGAAACGTAAAAAGTATTTCTGGTCTGTTGTTGTTTATGGGTATTTAGATTTTTGTGCAAAATGCGTACTGCTTGAAAATTTAATAAACGGGAAAATAAAATATAGAAATAATTCACTTCGTCTCGAATAGAACGATAAGAAGTTTTCATTTTATTAAATTTTGTAAGATGTATTCAATGAATTTTGTGCACAAAAGATGGCTTACGAATCAGGACCGTTCCGAAGAAAATTAATGTAGAAAAATTTAATCTTTCGTATCGCTCTTGAATCGTTAGGATTCTTTAGATATGTATTGTTACATATATACATTAAATACAAGATAGTATAATTTCCTTCTTAAAAACTCAGAGTAAAAGACAAGAAGATTGCCATACTCCATACTAAGTGGCATACCGTACGTCGGAAAAAGCTCTAAATCCCGTCTCCTAGATGGCGCTGACTCCTTGCCCGCGAGTAGATGAATTATAAATATATGCTAAGAAATTTGGATTAGTCTTTCAATATTATGAACCAAACCAACTGCGTAAGAAAGGTAGCTTAGGTAACTAAAAAGAGTAGTAGATGGGAAATTGTTGTAGTCGACACTCGCGGGCAAGGAGTCAGCGCCATCTAGTATGGAGTAAATTTAAAATTTTACAAACAAATTATTTGATATTTTGAAAAAAATTACCTTCGTTGAAAACATGATGATTCGATTCTGCTCTCGATTCTATACCAACTACTTTCTAGTTTTGCGTTAAATCATTAACACGTTGTATAAGGTGTTACAAAAGTAGGTAAAAATAAACATTTAAAACTTTGAAGGGGGTTGGTTAGACCATCAAACTGAACAACTTTCATTATGGGACCAACATCGAATCGAAAAACAATCTCAACCCACCGCACGGGCACACTCACACCCTACTTACTACCAAAACAAGATTATAAAAAATGTCCACGAGCATGCTAGCGCTTTCATTCATTGCTGAAATGATAACAAATCATTTTTGCCTGAAAACTTAAAATGCGAATAACTTTAAAGTTTAAATATCTAAATAATGAAATTATTGTTTCAATCCAATCATTTTGTCATAAATCAGTTGGGGTATATGAGGTTTTGCACTTATTCATTAACACGTTGTATATGTACAGAAACAGCAACTACTAACTTCTTAGCAATAAAGGCTTAATATATTTTAGTGGTAAAAGTATAGTATAGTATAGTATAGTATAGTATAGATAAAAGTGTAAGTCATTATTGTTCACAAAAATTATTTATTGTTCAATTTTATTTTTAAATAAAAATGACCAAAGCCTTAAGATAAGATAAGATAAGATAAATATTCTATATTTGCACACCAAAATACACAAAAAACAACAACAATGTACGCGAACAAGAAGGGTACAAAAGGCGGCCTTATCACTAAAAGTGATTTCTTCCAGACAACCAGTGGATGGAAGAAGTCTTACATGAGATAAATGGTATGGCGGTGTAAATTAATACATAATATTATAATTTACACAAAGTATAAATATATACATAAATACATACATACTCAATATAGCAAAATAATATTTCTATTCTTCTATTTCTTATTTTCTTTTCTTTTGCAATATCTAACTGTTCATGCTATTTATTTGGTCTTCATTTGAACGTAGTTATAGATTACTTGCGATCACTTTTTCGTACTTTGTATTCCAAAAAAAATATAGTATTATCGTCGAGAATTCCATTGAATGTCTCCGTGACGGATTATGATGAATTTATAAACTTGCTATTTCTATATGGAACTTATATATCGATGTTGATTGATGACGCTACTAAGAAAGAGCTTGTAGAGGTATACAGTTACTATGAATCAACTTGACATACATTTTCGGTTGATTTCTTCCACAAATATATAAAACATACATCAACTTATAGTATACATAATATACGATCTTGAAATCGGTTTTCAGTACGTAAACTTTGTGGCATGCTCAAAAATTGTAGTTGTAGCATAGTTTCTGACCACCCCCAACTGGAATACGACCGTGGGTTTATGGCTTTGTATCTACAGTGTTTTTGCGTGCACAATAAAATGACAAAAAGTCGGTTTTTATTATGGTTTATTAACACGGGTCTTATATGTAAACTTTGCGACTGCGACACGCTCAAAAAAGGAAATCGTAGCAAAGTTTCTGACAACCCCGAATTGGAATGTACAATTGTCGTTTATGGCTTTATATCGGCGTTAACAATGAAGTGTGAAATAAATAAATAATAATGTAGAAAAATTTAATATTGTTTTTTGTCCTTTTAAAACTCAAATAAGTACTTAAGTTGATCTATTGCTGTCTTTTACACCGGCCGGCTTACCTAAATAGGGCAGGTTATGAAATATTTATAAGTCCTTACGTTTCAGTCAAGTTTCAAGCTAATTTCCAAGGTGACTTCTGAAGTAAATAAATGACCAAGTCTAGGGCGTGGTAGCTATTATACGTCAATGTCAACCAACGTATGAATTCTGATAATGTTTTCTGTTTAATTACTTTATTTTGCGAGTTTGTAACCATACATATTTTGGCAAAAAAAAATCGTATGTTATTTTAGAAACTGGTGGAACTGTATTAAACACAAAAACACACAAAATACATTATTGAAGTATAATTGTAATCTATTATACTCATCGTATCGTATCGTATTGTACTCATCGGGCTGTAATTCAATGACATTTCTAAACGACAGATCCGCATTCAATTTCAACAAAAGGATAGAAGAGATAGTTCAAGATCTCACAGTGCAGTTTATACGCTAACCTAATCTGTTCATATACGCTAACCCATTCGTCTGGGTAGGTTCTGCTCGAAGTTGGATACCATAGGATATCCAACCTCATCTCTGATCGTATCGGTTCTCCATTCTATCAGATTCTTGAGGAAAAGGACCAGAGAGTACACATTGTGCTTGGCGCATACACTTATATGCTTATCCACTTACATTATATCATGCGACATTATATCTGACTGCTATAAAACAGTCGCTGTAGTTGAAGTTTATTCATTAATTTATGTGTGTCGAAATGCAAATTAAGTAGATTGTTGAATTTTATAGCTTCAGGTTACCACAAAATGTTTTACTTAAACTTCAAAGAATGAAATTTAAAAAAAGCTATCATCTGTTATGCTGTACTAAAATAGAAAAAGTTGGCAGTTAATAACATACTACAACCTACTAAAAGCACTGTATGTATACAGGGTGTAAGGAAAAGTATCATTTACCTTTAAACCACATATTCTACCCATCAAACTGAACAACTTTCACTATAGGAGCAAACCTGTCAGCGCAAAAAAAAAAGTCACCTGTTCCATACTAAACTGCAATACCTATTCGACTGTACGTATGGAACAGCAGATTTTTTTTAGATGTGGTTTAAAGGTTAAGGATACTTTTCTCTATAACCTGTATAATTTTCCTATAATTTGGTTGAAAAAGTTTGATATCCCACTGCAGGGCAAAGGCCTCCTCTCAAAAATATGGATAAGAGAGAATTGGTCATACTTATGGCAGTCAGGATATATTTCTAAAAAAATTGTGTTTCGTAACAACCGGTTAACCGGACTTAAACGTTGAATACTAACCTATATGTTTCTTCCCATAAAAAAACTGAGAAGGTACCTCTCTAATTTAGATAAATAGGTACAGCAAACTGAACTCCAACGAAAAAGAATTAGCGCGTAAACATGTCTAAACATTAATTTACTAGACATAAAAAGATTTATCGGTACAAATGTAATCGTGGGGCAGGCAAGTGCGCACGAATTACTTGATTACCTACTAACTGTCTAAAATAATATCACTAGCACGTCATAGCGGCGGCTAAATAACGTTCGTGAATCTAATATTTATTTGTAATTTTGCACTGCATGATGCCAAACATTCTCAACCTGCATAGTCTTAAGTTTGACGTTAATTAACAACATTGTTTCTCATTGCATTGTCTCACTCATCTCATTGTCATGTTTATTAGAGAAACACATTGAAATATGATAATAATTCATATTAATCATCATTGTCAGCCTATACAGCCCTCTGCAGGGCACAAGCCTTCCGTCGAGTGGGTACGGGCGTTAGTCCACAACGCGGAATGATGCGTTAATTCTTTTCTCTTAGTCGCCTGAGGACAACACCCATGTGAAGAAAGAAGATGGTCCATTCTAAGCTGGAACCATACGGCATACTTACTTTATAGTTTTGTATCTAATTATCAATAGTCCTTTAAAATCAACACAACTTTCAAAAGGCCACAACCGATTCGTTCCTAAGAAATATCGGTTTGGTTTCAGAATAAACTGACCAAAAACAAATATTTGAACCAAAAGAAAAAGTATTTGTTCCGAGTCTGCTACCGACAACTTTGTTTTCACTTTGCGTCCGACGCCAGCTTTGTAGACTTCAAAGAAATTGTAAGTTTGGGAATTGGACATTATTGGGAACATTTGGTGGATGAATATTTTGAGTAATTTCCTAATTGCTACCTACCTAACTACAAACACTCTGTATATTTTTTTCTGTCTCATGCCTTTATTCCATTGCCTTAATTGTCAATTTTGTTCACAGTTACGATGGCAGAGTCAAAGGGTCATCAGCTCATTGGGCGGATGACATGCTCGCAGGCAGAGCGAGATGGCATTCCACTCAGCCATCAGCTCTCAGGATACGAGACGTGGCCCCAACAGACCGCGCGTTGTACCGCTGCAGAGTTGACTTCAAGATATCACCAACTAGGAATCATAAGATTGTGCTCGATGTTATAGGTGAGATTTATTTACTATTATTATATATGCTCTATTTTTACGATGATTGCTGAACAAAAATGGCTATGGGCGGGGCCAAAGAGTTCTCAAGTGGCAACTGCGTACCAGAAAGCGCAGCGTGGGTAGGCCGCCCACAACGTAGACCGACGACCTGGTGATGGAGGCAGGAATCAGTTGGATGAGAACAGCCTAGTACCGGTCGTTGTGGAGATCCTTGGGGGAGCTTATGTGCTGAAGTCTATCGGATGATATGATGATTTATATGATATGCAAGTTAATGCCATTCAGGATTTAGATTTTATCATTGTCATTGACGAGAAGTTAGAGCCCGTCTCCCATTGTCATGTGTTGAGGTGCGCGTTTGTAATACATTACAGTGTTTAGTTTCAATCTTTTCAATACTTCAAACCCAGACGGTACGTGCAAAAGGTAAGGCTTGAATATGTTTCCCATGCTATCTGAAGAGTTGGGTGACACCCAGAGATAGAGTGGAAGTGTTTGACCAGAGGGTCTTTCATGATGCACGTGACGATTTTATCCTGTATCTTTTTTCTCTGTTAAGCGTCAAGCGAATGAAAGATAAGGCGCAACTTTGCTATGCCGAGCTGCTATGCTAGCCCCAAAGCAATAACACCCAGCGGAGCGGAGGAATAATTTATGTGTTTCCCCATTCTTCTTCTATCGAGTCGATGGCTTGTCGTTTTTCCATTACATAATTATTCCTACCCGAGACTTTCCTACAGAAAAAGAGATCTACACGCGATTCGTCCGTTATTTTGAGTTAATTTCAACATGTTCAACAACGCACGCGTTTTTTCACTGTTAAGCTCTATTCACAATACAACGGACGGGCGCAGGAGGGACAGAGAGAACGGGCGGAGACCGGAGCTCGGTAGGCCGGAGGATCGGTATTGAAATAAGTATTATTTTATATTGCACCCTACGCGCCCGCCCGTCGTAATGTGAATAGAGCTTTACCTACAGAGAGATGGATAACACGGTGATGCTGATGATGATAAATATGATGCTACCTCTCATTTCCTGCGCATTTAAAATTGTTACATTCGTCTTTACACCAAGGCCTCTTTAAAATGGTTAATAGATCAAGATCATAGCCATCATTGTACAGTTTTATTACACATCTTTATTTCACGTAGTTCGTAAACTGAAACTGGCATATCATTTAGTTTCACGATCTCATAACTTTCATAGTTAAGAGCCGTGTTCAAGATACTAGAGATATCCATCTTGGCAACATAGCTGTCATAGCACAACAGTTCTAGTCCGAGAACGTTTCATTTAAAATTTATAGTCGACTATTTCGAATTCGCATCTGAATGCAAACTTCCACTGCGCTCGTCTGAACACCCCTTAAATATGCAGTCGGCAATTTGTGCTTATTGTCCGCTACTATAGTTATTTGCAAGAATAGTAAGAGATGCTTAAATATGACGTTGTTGTATTTACCGAGTTTGTTTTGAGCAACGATAAGCATTTATGATTTATGGTATAAATATCGGTCTTTTGTGGGCTTTAATCTCCAGCTTTGTATGCATTTTCCATCAAGATCCTAACAGCAACTAAACGCAAGCTTATTTTGAAGAAAAGTAAATTAGATTTATTATTTACAAACGTTTTCAAGAGACTTGTTCGCTTGTAATCTGTTTGTCTCGAAATCTAAAGTACTCTACGTGCTATTCCAGGATGAACTCGAACTCTAACTCGATATCTTATAATAATAAAATCATTTTAGCGTAAATCCGGCACAAATTTCCTTCCAAACAATTGCATGTTTGATGAAACACCAGCCGAATTTATGCGGCGTAATTTACGCGTCTACTAGTAAAAATGGCGCGTACAAGTGTGTCGCTGGTTAAGGGAAAAGCATTGTACGCGTAATTTACGTCGCGTAAATTCGGCATATGTGTCATCACACTAAAAATCAGAGTTTTGTATTAGCCTACGCCTCTAATTAATATCTCGAATATAAATTCTACTTTAAAAAACCATGTATGGCAACTGTCATCAATGTTTGAATACAAAGATCGACCGTAATATTTTTTTTAACGAAACATCGAAACATACAACGTGTTAATAAAGAAGCGCAAAACCTCATACACCCCAACTGATTTATGACAAAATGATTAGATTGAAACAATAATTTCATTATTTTGATAGTTAATAGTTAAAGTTATTCGCATTTTAAGTTTTCAGACAAAAATGATTTGTTATCATTTCAGCAATGAATGAAAGCGCTAACGTGCTCATGGATACATTTCAAGAATCTTGTTTTGGTAGTAAGTAGGTTCAGTGTGCCCGTGCGGTGGGTTGAGATCGAGTTAAATACATTTTAAATTTTACAAACAAGTTATTTAATATTTTGAAAAAAATTACCTATGTTGAAAACATGATAATTCGATTCTGCTCTCGATTCTAAACAACCTACTTTATAGTTTTGCGTTAATTCATTAACACGTTGTATACTGTAATTATAACTACCTATAATTAGATAACATTAAACATTGTTCAGTTAATTAATTAGTAAATACAACCTGTATTTAGCATAGTCATTATTACTGACAACAACATGACTATCTATTGGACAATGATTTGCTGAATTAATGTACCGCAATCGTTAGTGAATTTTAATTACATCGTAATTGACATGAATTTTAGTAGAAAGTATTTAGGGCTGAATGAATGAAAAGTGCTTTATTGCCTTTATTAGTGACATTGTTATTTACGTTTAATGAAGTGAAAACTCTCACTGTCACTATAATGTAAACTCATCGACATATACAACGTGTTAATGAATTAACGCAAAACTAGAAAGTAGTTTGTTTAGAATCAAGAGTAGAATCGAATTATCATGATTTCAACACATGATTTTTTTTTTAAATATTAAATATTTTGTTTGTAAAATTTTATATTTACTGAACTCGATCTCAACCCACCGCTCGGGCACTCTCACCCTACTTACTACCAAAAGAACGTTCTTAAAATGTATACATGAGCACATTAGCGCTTTCATTCATTGCTGAAATAATAACAAATCATTTTAGCCTCAAAACCTAAAATGCGAATAACTTTAAATTTTAACCGTCAAAATAATGAAATTACGTTTCAATTTAATTATTTTGTTATAAATCAGTTGGGGTGTATGAGGTTTTGCGCTTATTCATTAACACGTTGTATATACTGCCCATCCTAACCTACTGTGCTCAAACGTGGTCATTCATATTTCATCTATTGCCATCACAATCAGAATCCAAAGTATGTTTTATATTTACGAAGTCCCAAATATCCGAACTCTAACGCTTGCCAAAGAGTACCGTATCAGAAACACCAAGACTCCAAGACTGAGTGAGACTGGGCCGCACTTGTTTTTCGCATACATACACAACGGTTGACAACGATCGCGATCTAATGGGAGCCCGACGATGGAAGCCGGGGCCGGGCAGACCAAGAAAGAAATGACGCGACGATCTGGATGCCCCATGAAGCTAAATGAAAAAGGATGGCACGGGATAGTGAAGGCTGGACAAGCTGGAGAGCTTTGCCCAAAAATGGGACTAAATTTTGCTATTTACGTAGTTGAAAGTGGAAAGCTTGATTGTAAAAGATCTCTGTATATTGACGGTATTTATATTCTCAGTCGTGTTTATTTTAAATGTAACCATAACTCCGTGTAGGTCTTGTATCTAACAGTCTTTGACTAATTATTATAAAGACTAGCCTTGCGGTAGCATTTCCCCTCTGCCACGGTATAAGCACAATTGATCTTGTGCATTTACATTCAATTTTACACCATATCACTAAACGAGACAGCCTATAATTGCGAAATAATAAATTCGAACTTAGAACGTTTGGGGTTCACACGAGACTAGTTTTCATGATTTTTAACATTCAAAATTCGAATCTAAAGTTATGGGGAATAAAATCCAAAGTTGCGGATTTCATGTTACCTCGTCCCCCGCAAAAAGTGGCAGAAATGTTTGTTAGTAGAATTACACGCGTAACCAGTCCACATATAAATAGTCAAAGCTAACAGTGGATGGTTTAATTGATGTAAACGGCGTTAGTTTGAACCCAGTTTTGATCAGGGGTCGTATTGTATAACTTTCTAGATGCAATCGGTATCAAATATAAATTTTGTTATTGGCAGTTCTTAGCAATTGTGATTATTAATATTTAGTTTATTAAAGACAATGGATATAATAATCAGAATATGATTTCAAAATTGCGTAGTATAGTCATACTATTATGTTATCAATCTTGTAAACGATAATTTTATTCGAAAACTTACACAAAAGCCCTACAGATTATTACCAAAACCTTTTTAGGAACTAATGTTACAATTTGTAAACCAATACTAGATTTGTAAAACAATACTAGATTTGTTGAGGTACAGTTTGCTTCAACTTTAAAGTTTGTATTGTGTCACCACACCTGTGGATGTGGATTAGCTTACATTAAGAATAAGAATCTAGAAACTGAGTTCAAAAATATGTAAGGTTCTCCTTAATATGCTATCGGTTTTTAAGGGGAGGATCAGACCATAAACTGAACAACTTTGTATATAAGGCCAACATGGAAAACGCGAAAAAAAATCAACTTTCCCATACTAAATTGCAAACCTACTCGACCCAAATGTATAGATAAATGATTTACTTTTTGCGATTCCGTTTCTGGTCCCATAGAGAAAGTTGTTCAGTTTGATGGTCTGAGCATGCCGTTACAAAAACCGTCACCATGATAAGTAGGACTCTATATAGAAAATAAATGTTTTAAAGACTTAGCTAAGTAGCTGTAAAATTGAAAAAGCAAAAACTTGCTCATTCACAAAATGACGCAACCAACATCAATATTTCATCCGTGTAGAAGTCACCTGGCCCCAATGCCCGGTACAAAATTTATGTCCAACTGTACCGGAACGAAGCCAAATAGTGGCGGTTTATTGACATCTTGCCAGTGCCGAAGCCGCCAGGGATGATGGAATTACGCTTTAGAAGCTATGAAATATTTATAAGAAAAATATATCAAATATGTACCGTTTCGAAAATATGTTATTTCTGAGGCTTGAAGGAAATAGTTTTCCTGTAATCTGCACTGAGGCTGCCGAAACCACACACGGGGTTCGTGACGAAATTGATACAGTCGGTATTATGAGGTACGCTGAGAAGATTCGATGCCTAAAATGTTTTGGCGAATACATTAAGAAGACTATTAGGGAACAGACGTTTGCTTTTCAGAATTCAATCAATAACTCGGCTCTGAAGCTACAAGGTCTTTCGAAATAATCATAATTATTCATTTCATTATAAGGTGGATGTTGACTTTTCTTTCTGACTTTTTTGTTTGTGGACTTGTTGATTTTGGATGGAAGGTTCTAAAAAAATTACGTATTTACCCATATTACTTAGGGAAAGTTGTTTAGTTTCATGAAGTATCTGAATACACCCTTAATTTTTTTCCAGTCATTATAAAATAGGGGTGTACACAGACACATAAGCCGTTTCCACACTGTTATGTTCTGGCCCGTGCGTTTGCCGTACTTTACTGTATCCACCACTAGTTTTTAATTACTAACATAACTTCAAGGGGTATTCAGACAATGAAACTAAACAACTTTCCTTGAGGAACATGGGTCGAAAAACGAGAAAAATTATGTCGACCTTTGTTCCTTAGGGAAAGTTGTTTAGTTTCATTCCCTGAATACCCTTAAATGTTAGTAATTAAAAACTAGTGGTGTATACAACGTGTTAATGAATAAGCGCAAAACCTCATACACCCCAACTGATTTATCACGAAATAATTAGATTGAAACAATAATTTCATTATTTTGATAGTTAAAATTTAAAGTTATTCACATTTTAATTTTTGGGGCAAAAATGATTTGTTATCATTTCAGCAATGAATGCAAGCGCTAGCGTGCTCGTGGATACATTTTAAGAATCTTGTTTTGGTAGCAAGTAGGGTGAGTGTGCCCGTGCGGTGGGTTGAGATCGAGTTCAGTAAATTTTAAATTTTACAAATAAATTATTTAATATTTTGAAAAAAATTACCTATGTCGAAAACATGATAATTCGATTCTGCTCTCGATTCTAAATAAACTACTTTCTAGTTTTGCGTTAATTCATTAACACGTTGTATACAGCTTACCTTCTAACCAAGCCTGGCGCACTCCGCACTGTAGGTACAAAAACCTACCGCTACCTAAGCGGTGGGACCCCGTCAACGGGGAAAACTCATACATTTCGCGCCATGTTGCGTTCTTCGCATGGAGGGGACTTACACCGGTTCATTGGAATATTTTCATTTTGCGAAAAAAATTATTGACTCGTGTTATAATTTGTGGGTAAGTTTTCACCAACACTAGTGCACGTTATATAGAAGAGAATCTTCTGTTAGTTATTCTGTGCTACTGTATCATTGAAAACGACTTTACAAAAGCAACACTTCAAACAGGTCTGTGACCCGTGCGTGAAAGTAGGAATGCGGCAACATCGACATGACAAAATGGCGATTCTGAGAGTTTCTCCTCCAAATAAAATCCTTGCAAAACTTCCTTAGCTACTATATTCTTATCTTTTTGATTTACTTCGTTGTTAGTTCAAAGACAGTCTTGAAGTTAGCCCTCGGGCTTACTGGAATTCATCTTGCTGTGTTATAATAAAAAGGTCAGTATTATGGACACTGTACACAGAAAAAGCAAGCCTTGTTCCAGTAAATGTAAATAAGTCATATTTAAAATAAAAATTTAAAGTGAGCAAGATTTGAACCTGTGACTTGCCTTACCCTAGCAAGATTCGCTATCACATACTTAACTTTTAAATCTATTTGATTTGGTGTTTCCTTGGTTTGGTTGAACTCTAGCAATATTTTAAATATGGTTTTAGCAGCCAATTAGCAATCTTGTCCTATAATATTTGCAATTTCGATTTCGATGGACCCACGACCTGGTGCAGGCGGCGGGAACCCGTTGGATGAAGGCAGCGCAGGACCTGTCGTTATGGCGATCTTTGGGGGAGGCATATGTCCAGCAGTGAGCGTCCATCGGCTGATAATATTTGCGATTTTAAAAATTCTATGTTTTTTCTAATATACACAAACTTGTATAACTTTATTTACAAAAATACATCTGTCTGATCTGTCAAATGAAGTGATACGTCAGAGAACTAAAGTAGTTGACATAGCTCAGAAAATTAGCAAGCTGAAGTGGCAATGGCTGGTCATATCTGCCGAAGAACTGACAACCGGTGGGGTGTCAGAGTTCTAGAGTGGAGACCGCGAACTGGTAGGCGTAGTGTGGGACGCCCTGCTGCCCGCTGGACAGACGACCTAAAAAAAGTAGCGGGGAGCGATTGGATGAGGAAGGCCGAGGACAGAGTTTTGTGGCGCGCCTTGGGAGAGGCCTATGTTCAGCAGTGGACGATGATGGGCTGATGATGATGACAAAATTACAAAGAAACGCAATGGAACAAATGACAAAAAATTTACTCTATATTTTACTGTAAATAGGAAAGATATTTAAAATTATGATACCTACAAGTATGTCAACTAGACATACAAATTTGAATACTAGAGTAGTTACGGCTAAAAAAAGATATTCAATTAAAAACACAATGGAGCTTTTTAGTGCTTCTTTAGATGATACTTGAGTCAAAATTAAGACTTGCAAAAAACAACTATCTTGGTTTTTTTCAATTATTATCAAGTAGGTATCCACTTGGACAGTAGTTACCAAGATCGTTACAGTTTGAAGCGCTTTTGTGCTAACATTAAAAAAGATAAGAGCGGTTTCTTTCTACCTATTTTACGCAATTGCAAACCAAGAGTTTTATTTTAATTTTCTCTTCAAACTATTTACCCGACTGCGCCAGAAGGAGGGTTATTTGCTTATAAATCTGAGGCCCACGTGATCTGTCAGATAAAGTCTCGTTAGCTAATACGAACAGAAGTCTTTCACCAGAAATTCACTTTTTTTATTTGTGTTTATCAGTTTAAGCTGGACTTCCGATGCTAGCGGCCGATGCGACTGACGCGCGCGGCTCGCGGCCGACGGCCGATGCGGCTATACTAATTACTATGAAAACGTATGGCGCCGCTTCCGATGCCAGCGCGTGCGTCAGATTATTAAAACAATAAATGAATAGGGTGTTAGGGCAGTTTGTTTGCACGAATCACCTTAAAACCATTGTACCAATTCTGATGGGGTTTGGATGCCACAAAAGCATAGGGTTTAATTCGAATTAACATTTAGGCTTTGTTTCATCGCAATCGGTTCAGTCAATCAAAATTAGTCTGCGCGTTCCAAATCGCGGACGCTGTTAGTCCTACTAATATTATAAACGTGAAATTTTGTAAGTATGGATAGATGTTTGTTACTCTTTCACGTAAAAACTACTCAATGGATTTTAATGAAATTTAGCACACAGATAGAATATGATCTGGATTAACACATAGGATACTTTTTAAGGTCTACGCAGACGGAGTCGCGGGCAACAGCTAGAAATAAATAAATCTATTCTTCATCTATCTCAATACCTGCAACTTTTATCTAAATGCACTTTGAACAGTATCCGTGATGTAACAATGGAAACTATTCCTTTGATGACGGTCAGACCCTATGGTAAGGTGCGGTTCAATATTCGACATATCACTTGCATACGCCTATTCTACATCACAAAGGGTTATGTCGTCTTGAATATGGCATTCCTATGGTTAGTTCAACCGAAAGCAATCTTGACATCAATGCTCTTTGACTTTAGAACTCGGTTTCTATCTGGATAGAAACCGAGTTCTACGGTAAGTACTGCTACTGTATTCCGTGATCCAGGTTGATATTAATAAACCAAAATCAAGCGCTCACGCGTTCTTAAGAGAAGTTTATTCCGAATGCGTAAATACGCGCTGCATACATGAAGTCTGGTGATATTTTCAATTCTAACCAATTAAAGTCAATTACATTTTGCAGACACAATCTAGAAACAAATCTCAATGCTTGTACCTTGTCCGATTTTCGTTAAAATGTACTGTTTTAAAGTTACAGTGCCTATCGAAAAAAAAATCTGCTGTCCCATACATTTGGCTCGAGTAGGTTTGCAGTTTTGTATTGAGCAGCTGTTTTTTTTTTCGTGATTTCTATGTTGGTCCCTTAGTCAACGTTTTTCAGTTTGAAGTTCTGATCATCCTCTTGAAAAGTATCAGCATATTAAGAAGGCGTGTATATACACTTTTATAAATAAATACCATAGACCATATAACTAGGGACCAGCCTTGCGGTAGCATTTGTCCTCTGCCACGTTACAAGATAATTGATCTTGTAACGTGGCAGAGGACAAATGCTACCGCAAGGATCATGTGCATTTACATACAATTTTATACCTTATCACTAAAAAGACAGCTTATAATTGCTGAACAATAACTTCAAACTAGTCGCGTTTGAGTTTCACACGAGACTATTTATAACAATCAAAATTAGAATCTAAAGTAATATAATAAAATCGAAAGATGCAGATTTCATGCTACCTCGTCCCTCGCAAAAAGTGTCAGAAAAGTTTGTTAGTAGAATTACACGCGTAAATTGTCCATAGTTATATTGTCTAAGAGAAATACCGATCAAATCGGATACCTATCGATCAGGGTAACTAAAAATCGAGAGCACAAAATTATCACGTCACGCGCCTACATATGGATTGTCCATAAGCTGAGACGGCTTTTCAACGGACTTGCTTTACCGTGGAATCCTAAACGCTACAAAGTTAGCAAAATCATCTTAATTCAAAGATATGTCGGTGTATCTGTACCACAGATGATTCAACAGTTACTACTGGAACAGATACCGCAGCCACCAGATTTCACGCTCTTTTCGAATAGAAACGAGGAACTAAAATGCACCCTATGTCAATGCGCGACAGCCTGTGTCTCATGAGATACGTGGCGTCGGCGTCGTTGGTACTTATCGCAGCTATCAAATGCAAGTGACGGAGCACTATCTGTACATACAATAAAAACTAATGATATCTAATCGCGATGCTGGTCATAGCCGTGGTGGTTCAGTGGCGAGTAACCCTGCCTGCCGTGCAGGAGGCGATGGTTCGATTCCCGTCCAGGCCGACTCATACCAATTAGTTTTTCGGAATTTATGTACGATTTCTAACACCACTAGCTTTTCGGTGAAGGAAAACACCGTGAGGAAACCTGCATGCTTCAATTTAGAGGCATGTACTGTACCCACTGTCCATTATAAGTGGCGTGGGCTCACCCCCCGTCACACTGGACAGAGTTTCGGTACTACTGGTGAAATGTGGATGTTCTGAGGTTTCAGAATATCTCTGACTACCCCCTCGGGGAATATAGTCGTGAGCATATGCTAATGCTTAAGGGTATATTACTGTTGGCGCTCTCCATACAAACGAAGTCTGGTGATATTTTCAATACTAACCGATTAAACTCAATGAAATTTTTCAAAACAAATCTCTATGCGTGTATCGTGTCAGATTTTCCTTAAAATTTACAGTTTTAAAGTTACAGTGCCTCAAAGATTTCCATACAAATCTTAAATTAATCCTAGCATTGAAACTGTATATTTTAACGAAAATCGGACACGATACAAGCATAGAGATTTGTTCCTAGATTGTTTCTGCAAAATGTCATTGAGTTAAATTGGTTAGTATTGAAAATATCACAAGACTTCGTTTGTATGCATCCGGAATAAACTTCTCTTAAGCTGATATCTAATCGCAAGCATTGTGCATGAGCCCTAAAGTTTCAAACAATAATGAAAGCTGGCACCCCTTAAAGCTAGTTTGTTCAACCGACTGGCCACATATTGCGTTTTGGCATTGAGCCAGACTGATCTTTATTGGCTCAATAATTCTTTCAGTTTAATGCCCGCTGTAAAACTAACAGGTTTAACCTGTCGCATTATACAGGCTGTTCAAATTTAGCTAGTGAAAAACTCATTTATTTAAACAGAGTGTTGCAAAATTTATGAGCTGAGATGAAATTGTACAGGCATTATTATGGATTCATCAAGCTGACATTTGAACTTAATTTGACATCATATATTTTGTTAAAATGTGTGCTAATTTCAGGTTTTGCTTGAAATTATCTTGTTGGCTCCATTTCAATCCAGAGTTATCTCATTTTGACAATAATTTATGATCGGACTTTTGAAGAAAAAGCCGTGGTGGTCTAGTAGTGTGCTAGTTTTTAAGTAAATTGCGAACATATAAATACGAGTCAAACACAAACCTTATTTTCTTAGAGTTGGTTAAACAGGGATGTGTAGCATCACCGTGGTTATTCAACTTATTCATGGACAGCTGTTTGAGTGACCTGAAAGAAAGAGAGTGTGTTTTAAGGATGAATGGGTTGCTTGTCAAATGTTTATTATATGCTGATGATCAAGTTTTACTTGCATCATCGGCAGAAGATTTACAGGAGATGGTAACATGCATGAATGAGTCATTTAAGAGGAAGGGAATGAAAGTGAATGTAAATAAGACGAAAGTTATGGTTCTCGAACGGGGTGAAATGGTGACTGAATGTAAAGTTATGATAGGAGATGAGAAAGTGGAACAGGTTGAAGAATTTGTATACTTGGGATGTATGTTTACCAGAGATGGTACGTGTAATGGAGACATAGAGAGGAGAGTGAAAGCGGGAAATAGGATTAATGGAGCGATGCACACATTCATGAAAAGTCATAATGTGTCCAAAAAGGCACGTTTGGCAGTTCACGAGGGTGTGCTGGCACCAACTTTGATGTATGGCAGCGAATGTTGGGTATGGCAGAAGAGGAATGAATCAAGGATAAATGCTGTCGAAATGCGTTCTTTGCGCAGTATGTACGGTTTGACTTTGAATGATAGAATAAGAAACAGTGTAATTAGAGAAAAGTGTGGACTGAAAGAGGATATAGTGACAAGGATTGAAAAGGGAATGTTGAGATGGTTTGGTCATGTGGAAAGGATGAGTGATAGTAGACTGACGTATGAAATATATAAAGCGAGAGTGAATGGAACAGTCGCAAGGGGTCGCCCTAGACGTAAGTATGCAGACCAAATTGACAGCCTACTTAAGAAGGGTCAGATCAAAAGTACCCGAAACCAACGAGCCTGTATGAAACGACTTATGACTGTGGAAGAGGCAAAAGAGGTATGTCAGGATCGTAGTCGATGGCGATCAATTGTCTCTGCCTACCCCAAAGGGTACCCCAATGTTAAAAATAACACATCGTAGAAGCAATGTACAGGGAAGACGGCTAAGACTATTGACGATAGACGATTATTTATGGTATGACCTGCTGTTATGTTTCACCAAAATATTATAATAACTTACCTTCATTTATAAAAAAGAAAACTGAGTCATTCAATCAATTAAAATACAAATTAGCTCAACATATCTTGTCTAATTGAAAACAAATAATGTGTACCTATTTTGTATTTTGTGTTATGGAGAGGCAGTTTGCTTATACTTACCTGTGTAATGTATATATTTTAAAGTGTTCTGTGCAGTGCGAATGATGACTATTCATTTCTACTATTATTATTAAGTTTTCTTCTCATGTAAGTGACTCTTTTGTCTTTAATTGAGAATAAAGTATCTTTAAACCTTATATTACCGGGGCTTTAAAATGTGTATCAATTAAAATTGTTGCATAATACTAATAACCAAAATGGGAGGGGCACATTGCTCGCAGAACTCACGGCCTATGGGGCTGAAGAGTTTTCTGGTGGTGAGGTACCGGAAAGCGCAGTGTCGGGAACCCATTGGATGAGGGCAGTGTAGGACTGGAGGCCTTTGTTCAACAGTGAACGTCTATCGGCTGAGATGATGATGATATACTAGCACGGTAAAAATAATAGGCTGCATATTTCTGTTACGATGTCAAGCGAATCCCGTGAGAATAACTTTTGTGCAGACAAAAATCTAGCATAAAAACAAACACTGGTTTGTACCAAAATTAGATTTTCTGCTTAATTAAGGTCACCTTGACCCTTTTCGTGAAATACAGACACGCTAGCACACCAACTCGGTCGCAGAAAATTAGGTAACTTCAGCCATAAATTAGTATTTAAAATTCGGAGTAGGTCAGTTTTATCAAAATTATATTAGGCAAGTAGGCAACCTTAATAATTCTAAAAAGACTAGCCAGTACCGGTGACATCGTTTGCGTGGAATTTTATACTTATAACCTTCCTCAGGGTTCAAGCTATATATCATCAATCGTCATCAAAATCAGTTAATAAACACAGACTCTTGCATTCACATAGTATAGTATGGATATGCTGAAAACTTCTGTTAGATAATGGACAGTAACTTTAGATTCACTAAGTCTAAATTTGTTCTTACTCCATGCATCAAATCTTTTACGTAAAGGCACAACTTTGCATATTATGACAAGGAATTCGGGCAGAAAGTAGATTAGAAGGAATTTCGTTCAAAAATTTCCCAAAATTCATTCCGTGATTATTATCTTGTGCACAATAAATTGAGCATGTTTTCTTTTTAAGGTTTTATTTGCCGCGTGGCTTGTTTCATAGTTTTTATACATTCTCTAAATTAAATACCAATTGTATAAGCCCCTCGTAAATATTAATATTCTCACGTTTTTATTCTACTGAATGCGATCTAAACCAGCCTAAGGATGGCTTGCACCAATAATTATTTAAGCTTGATGGTTCTTGTAGTGAACGCTCTGCGCAAGGGGTACGTCCCAAACCCCCGGTGCGCAAGGTCCGGCCCCAACTGCCTTCTAAATATGATATGAGACAGGGTTGATTGCCCTTATATGCTTCAATGCCGCACAGTTTCTGGCCGCATCTTCTCTACAACGGAACACCTTCCGACGCAGTGGTAGAGTCAAAAATGACGCCAGAAAGCTCCATGTGATATTTTTTTGATTAAAACATTTTGTTTTGATTTGATTTGACTGCTGCGGACTACATGTTCCCAGCAGATAACATTGGAAAAAGTATTTTATTAACAAACATTATGAGTCAATGTTACTTGAAAACAATAAATGATTGATTGATTGATTTGTATCTTACACTATTCAAACTGATTACAGTGACATCATCAATTATTAAAACATTTTTAACTCTAAATCCTTTTTGGTCAAGACACCCTTCGTATCAAATTAAAATTATAATAATTTGCTATTATTTTTGTCATTAGGTTTCAGGCTATGTAATGTATCGAACTCGAGACTTCACGGATATTCGATGGTCGACTTTAGTTTAGGTACCTTGTGTATTGCAATTTAAAGCTCCATGCAACCCAATCCAAGGAAAAAAAATCCCGAAGTGTTCTTTTCTGCGGTGGTCTTTAATTCCATTACATTAGCAAAGTTTTATCAAAGTTTGATCTTCAGTCAAATTATAATTCTTTTTTGTATACAGAAACTATGACAGATCTTTTTGCTTAGTCAAGCAATAAAGACTTAGTCAAAATTGAGTTCTTCTACTTCATTATTCAAAAAGCATTTATCTCAGGTATTTAAACCCTAGCCGCAGTCATCAGCTAACCGAAAAAGGTCTTTATTTCAAAAAATCACTATGGCGATGATAAGATTGCTTTGGGTCCAAAGCAATTTGTGTCCGGTACGTCTGTTGAAGCCTTTTTATTTTAGCAATATACCGTCCGAGGAGAAAAAAAGTTTAATGTAGGGTAACACAATTATGGAGACTCCCTGTCGTGCGTGCCCTAAATTTATATCACGGTGAGTTTTATCCCTTTGAGCTTTACTGGGGAATATTTTATATGAATACAAAGTGCATACTATATTTCGGTCTTATTATGTGAGAGTTCGTTTTGCTTCATTTAGAATGTTACTCGTGTTATTTGTCAAGGGAGCCATAATCTTGTGGTGTTGGTGGGTTTGATGATCGAAGTCATTCGCTTTGTATTAAAGTTGATGTAAAAGAAAGTGACTTGAGCTTTTCGCAAATATAGGGTCCTTCTTAATATACCGACACGTTTTTAAGGGGATGATCAGACCATCAAACTGAGTAACTTTCTCTATGGGACCAATGAAATCGCGAAAAAAAAATCTGCTGTTCCATAGTAGACTGAAATCTTACTCGACCCAATTGTATGGGACAGCAGACTTTTTTTTCTCGATTTCGACATTTGTCCTTTAGAGAAAGTTGTTCTTGAAAGAAGAGAAGAGAAGAAAGAGTCTTGCTTGTGCGTTAGCACTGCATTTCCGCCAGTGTCAAGTATTTATCCCAATCTCAGGGATTGTTTTTGAACGAGAACAAGAAGAGATTGATGCTTTCGGAGCCTCGTGGCAGGCAAAAACGCGATGCGCGAAAACCACGCAAGACAAGTGCTTGGGTCAGAACAGGCAACGTGACTCCTTTTAATGTCGTTGTCTAGTCATCATAATATAAGTCCAGGCTAGATTATAGTACTTTAAGTAAATTTGATTAGATAATTTGTGTGACAATGTCCAAGATATTTATTTTATTTTATAAATAAGCAATTCGTATAGTATCGCTTTTGTATACGAGTTGAAACCTTCAGATTCATTCTGCTTCAAAACACGTAGAAAAAGTATGAATTCGAAATGTTTCACCACAAATTGGTAGTAATTATATTATCAAGAACAAATTTTTAAATTTACTTGCTTTTAATTACATTACTAGTTCAATTTCCAACGATTCGTTTAAAGTAATTGAAGTAAAGTAATTTTAAATGTTGAATCTACGCGATCAAACATTGCGTTTAATTGAATGTGAAATGTTAATTTAAAAAGAATTTTAGCTGTATTTATCATTCAGGTTTACTGTTGTAGCTTCTTTATAATATTAGTATCATTATATCATCATCACAGTAAGTTGTTAATTGAATAAAATAAAAGGTACTGTACTAACAAAAACTTTTGAAAGTACCGATTTGTTTCGATGTGGTCCTTTCTACTGGGACTAGTTCTTGAAGTGTACCCATGACGTTCGTGTACCTCATGAATTGAAGATAAGACTACGGCGCTGGCCTACAATTACAATTAGTTGACTGAACCTCCACGACCACAGTAGAAACAGCCTCTCTCTTAATTTAGTATCTAATTCTCTATCCAACGGGTCCCTCCGCTGTTTTGAGGCATAGAGACTTACAAACGTGTACAAAACTAGAATTTCAATTCATCAACTCGTAAAATAATGTTGTAATAATTATGTGACTAATACTTAATTATGTGCCTCAATATTGAGCACCATACTGAAAATAATTTTTAATCTATGAAAATAACAGGTATTTTTGTGTTTTTTCTTTCGATCTAGGAAGCATTCATTTTGTATTTATGATTTTAATTAATGTCACCTTGCAAATACCATGTTATTTTTGAGTTTCAACATGATTTAGGGCCTGTTTCACCACTTTTGGATACGTTCTTGTTAGTTTATCCGACAGCTCATTTGACATATTTTGTATGAAGAATATGTCAAATGTGGTGTCGGATAAGCTAACGAGAACTTATTCGGAAGTGGTGAAACAAGTTCTTAATTAAGTTAAACTAAAATCTATGATTGGGGATCCACCTTTAGACTCATAGGTTAAAATCATATCCAACGAAAGCCCCTTCAATGTACCTACTGTAGGCATCCGTTGGATTAAACTCATAATTTTAGAAGTAAATTGGAACGGCTTTAAAAATAAGATGTGGTATAGTTAACTATAGTATAATTCTGATCAAGGCTGAATCTGATTCAATTAATATAAAATCTTTTTTTTTTAAAACGTTTTCACTACCATCACTAGGTAATAACTACATAACGTCTTATAAATTCAAATACCTCGCTGCATTTTTCTGTCATCCTGTCAGTCTGTAAACAGGGTGAAATTGATAGCACTAGCATCCTTTTAAACTAAGAGTCTACCCATTAAACTGAACTACTTTTACTATGGGAGCAAACCGATCTGAGCAACAACAAAAAATCCGCTATTTCATACTAAACTGCAACGCGTACTTGACTCAAATGTATGCAACAGCAGATTTTTTTTTTGCTCCGATCGGTTTGCTCCCATAGTGAAAGTTGTTCAGTTTAAAGGATAGACTCTTCGTTTAAAATGATGCTAATTATATCAATTTCACTTTGTAGATAGGATAATTATTTTGCTCGTTTGCTAACCGTCATTCTAACTTCAACTCTATAAAAATCTGTGTTTATTTTAATCTAACCATATTCTGAGTTGTATTATAAACATATAATTATATTTGTAATCCTCCATCGTACTCCAGGAATTTCTTTGTCCACAAGTAAACCGTACGTGTAAACTAATTTTAGTAAATAAATGATTTTGTATTTTTTCTATTGTTTTTAATCACAGTAACTATACTGTAGGGATTTTGAAACGGTTTTCACTAATAGTTAAACAGATTTTTAGGATGGTTTCTGTATTAAATTTAGTCGTCAGGACGTAGATACTTAGTGCTAAGTATAGTTATTAGATATATAACAGGAACCTGTGGATGGTAGGTATTAATATTAGTAATTGATTTCACACTCCAGAATATCATTCCCGTTTTCATGGAAGTTTGCAACTCCAACTATTTGAAATATTCTAGCACTTCCAATGATTGCTGCATTTGATTCTGTGTGGAGTCATTTTGATCATGTTTCCCAATAAGCTTGAAAATTCATCTGAATAGTGGAAGCTTGTTAATAGCCCAGTCATTTTACGGTTTGACCCGGGACTAATTAAGATTTTTTTTTGGTGTATCATTTAAGAGCCAATTGGGGCCTAGAAATATACAATTTGGTGTGATCCTTATTCGTGACAGACGGACAGACGGACAGACGGACAGACGGACAGACGGACAGACGGACAGACGGACAGACGGACAGACGGACAGACGGACAGACGGACAGACGGACAGACGGACAGACGGACAGACGGACAGACGGACAGACGGACAGACGGACAGACGGACAGACGGACAGACGGACAGACGGACAGACGGACAGACGGACAGACGGACAGACGGACAGACGGACAGACGGACAGACGGACAGACGGACAGACGGACAGACGGACAGACGGACAGACGGACAGACGGACAGACGGACAGACGGACAGACGGACAGACGGACAGACGGACAGACGGACAGACGGACAGACGGACAGACGGACAGACGGACAGACGGACAGACGGACAGACGGACAGACGGACAGACGGACAGACGGACAGACGGACAGACGGACAGACGGACAGACGGACAGACGGACAGACGGACAGACGGACAGACGGACAGACGGACAGACGGACAGACGGACAGACGGACAGACGGACAGACGGACAGACGGACAGACGGACAGACGGACAGACGGACAGACGGACAGACGGACAGACGGACAGACGGACAGACGGACAGACGGACAGACGGACAGACGGACAGACGGACAGACGGACAGACGGACAGACGGACAGACGGACAGACGGACAGACGGACAGACGGACAGACGGACAGACGGACAGACGGACAGACGGACAGACGGACAGACGGACAGACGGACAGACGGACAGACGGACAGACGGACAGACGGACAGACGGACAGACGGACAGACGGACAGACGGACAGACGGACAGACGGACAGACGGGCAGACGGGCAGACGGACAGACGGACAGACGGACAGACGGACAGACGGACAGACGGACAGTCGGACAGACGGACAGACGGACAGACGGACAGACGGACAGACGGACAGACGGACAGACGGACAGACGGACAGACGGACAGACGGACAGACGGACAGACGGACAGACATGTCGAAACTATAAGGTTGACTACGGAACCCTAAAAACCTTGCAACTTCCTGTGAGTATGTGCCTGTGAGAGTTTCTTTTATAGAACAATATTTTCTCTTTTTGTTGCAGAGCTACCAGTGAAGCCTAAAATCTTCGACGAGCAAGACAAAGAAGTAATAGGGGTTGCTGGCCCCTACATAGAAGATACCAGCCTGAAACTTACCTGTGTTGTAAGTGGAGGTAATCTAGTACATGCATAATTATAATGTGGTATTGTATATTTATTATTCTTTGATATAAGTTGTGATCTTTATATCGCATGTATTCTCAAAATTGTAGTTAGCAATAATACCAGTAGACGTTCCATTAGAGGCTCCCGGAAGCTCCCAGAGCAGTATAAATAGAGTCCGTCGAAATGTTGAATTTTTTTTGTAATTTAAACATGAAAAAAATCAAGACTTGCAGCGGTCAAACCGAGGCCAAAACGGGAACGGAGTGGGTTGACATTTTTTTGTTTCGTTCTACATTGTATTTCATGTCAGGTCATGGAGTTATAATGTCAGACCGAATACAGCTCGGGAAACGGCTGTATCCGTTATGCTGCCAGCCCGCTCCGCTCCCGCCTCAGCCTCTATTTCTTCCGTCTATGGCATATATAATTAATTTTTTCTCTATGTAACCAGCTAATTATACCTACTTAAAATCAGTAACCAAAACTGTTTAGTTTTACTTACGGATTGAATATGACTGTTTTTGAAAGACATAGACAATTGAAGCAATCAGTCTCCTTATTTTATGAACCATCATAAGAGCTTGAGCAACAGTTGGCAAAAGTTACTCCTTCAATTTTGAAGGATTTATAAAACTGCATTGCAAGATCCTGTCTGAATTGACATTACGTAACGTGGTTCAAAGAGTTATTTCATGCCAAAGCAAGGTTTACCGTTCCGGTAGCCATTTCCTTTATTGAAATCCGGTAGGTACATTCTAACAAAGTATTTACCGTCCAAAAATTTCATATTTCTGTGACCGTGGTTTTATATTTTACCAGAATTCTTCGTATGATTGAAAATAGTTGTTAATATCTTACACTTAAAGTCAAATTTCTAATATGTGCATCCTAACCAGGTAAACCCATGCCTCGACTGCGATGGTGGCGTGATGACAAGGTCATCGCTCAACTAGCTCCAGTCGAAGATGGCTCCAGACTTAGTATCCTGGAACTAAGGATACCAAAGCTTACGAGGCAGTACTTAGAAGCAGTATATACTTGTACTGCTGACAACACACTCCTGGTACCACCTTTGCGGGTCAACGTTCAGATACAACTTCATTGTGAGTATTTTTATCGCATCTATTTATATATAATGAATTGATGCTTGTAATTTTACACTTGATAGAATAGGTAGATAAACGCAGAGAGGTAGGACGTTGAACCATGAAAAACTTAATTATTTATGTTCCACTTGTATTTACTCAGGAAAACGGACGGATAATGAGAAAGCCTATCGAGGTTTTAATTAATGTACACTATTAAAAAACTGTAATAGAAATGTGTCTGTACATTGAATATATTTACAAAAAAGTTACGATTCTGGTATTTGGGTGTTACTGACTCTAAATCTCAGATTTTTGGATTTTCTCTTTCTGTTTGTTTGTCCACCATCACGCAAAAACTACAGGACCGGTTTTAGTGCTGAAACTTTTATATGCATTGGCTAGGATTGGAATGATAAAGGGTCCTTTTTAATATAGTGACGAAATTTTAAGGGGTCAGACCATCAAACTGAACAACTTTCTCTATGGAACTAATAACAAAATCGCGAAAAAATTAAATTTAATTTAATTTAATTATTTAAGTCGGTTCTAAGCCAAGTATAAACAAATAATTCTAATCCCAGTTGTATAAATCATGCCAGCTCCACACAGAATAATAAAGAAGAAAGAAGAAGAATACGAATAACTTGAATACTTGAATAACTTCTTATCTAGAAAGCGATGCCAAAAAGAATTAGTAAAAGACGGTTGCGTAATATATTTTTTTCAACTTTTAATTTTGATTTGGTTTTTTATGTTTTTCTTTTCTATCAGGAAAAGAATACATTTGCTACTAGTTCTGTCTATACAAAATCCTACTAACTGTGCGCAAAATCAACTTGAATGTAGAGAATTCAACTCCAGAATCAGTGAAATACTTTTCCAAATATCATTACCGTGAAGCTCGCAGTGAATTTAGGTGTATTGGCAGTGACGGTAATTTGTATCCAATCTTATCGCCTAAAATACTTGTGAAATTCATTTGTTTATTTTCTTTAGTCTCGTGAGAACAAACAATGTTTAAAGTGTATGGCGAAAGATACACCTACTTTTTCCTCCACCTCAATATTTGTCATCTAACATTTTATACGTAAGATGTGAATAACAAATTAATGAAAATCTCAAGACCACGTAAAATATACAATAACTCATTATTCAAAATCTATTATAGATGTTTGGCTGCTATTTATTTCGGATTGTTTTTTCTTTTCTGAAATATAGAGTAATTAGAGTATTAGAGTAATTAGAGAGTAGGGTATTAGAGTTATTGTGTAATGAACCAGAATTTGATAATTATAAAGAAAATTTGTAAGCTAACCACTATAACTCATTATTTTGTTAAGCGTCTTTTGCCTGACTTTCCAAAATTTTCGGTAATTTCTGTCTGTCTCTTGTTTAATAATATTAGAATAGGATCATTTATTCTAATTTTTTAAATTATCTTTTGTTTTGTTCTTATTTTTTTTTGCTACTTTTTTAGTAAGTAATTATTTATTGTCTAGTCTTATAATTGCACCTTTTGTTAGAACCATTATAACTCATTATTTTGTCAAGCATCTTTTTCTTGACTTTCCAAAATTTTCGGTAATCGTCTATCTGTTGTTTAATAATATTAGAATTGGATAATTTTTTCATGTTTTGCATTTTATCAAATAATTTTTTCTTTTGTTTTTTCTTTTTTTAGTAAGTTTTTATTGTCTATTCTTATAATTGCATCTCTCAGTAAAAAAGTAAGTAAGTTAGGTCTGTAGGATCCAACAACAAGAATAAAGCCCTCCTCTCACTTAAGACAGAAACAGAATGACCATACTCTTCCACGTTAGACCAGCACTCATTGTTGGAGGGAAGTTAGCTATCAAGTTGTTCTCACTGGTACTCTTCGTTGAATAGTTCGGTGCTCTGATTCAGGTGCTTTTATAGTGTGTTCTTTGTAGAATATCTCGTGCCTGAAACAGTCATATTGAGTTAAATCAAATATGACTGTATTAAGATTCACTTTATGAATGCTAATTCCACGTACTGTCATTGGTGCTCTTTGTGAAATAACGGTGGTCCAATTCTGGAGCGATTTTAAAATTAGTGCTCTTCGTAGAATTCTTCGTATTTTCAAGCAGCTTTAATCAGCCTGTAAAACGGGATTTGACACATAGACAATAACGGCATCTATAGATGCCAAGACATTGTTTAATAGTTTATTCGTTTAAAATAGGCATACATTCAAAAACTCACGAATACGCCGTGGTGGTCAAAAACGTTGAACTAAGTACCAATCTTTTTAGGCGTTCAGTTGGATCAAGGCTTACCTTTCATCGTCATCATCAACCTATAATCGTTCACTGCTGAAAATATGCCTAAAAACTTTATCCACGGCCTTCTTCTCTCTGATCCTCAATCTAAAGCTTACCTTTACAACATAGCTTAACAACATACATTTAAAGTAGCAATAATTATTCTAAATAACTACAAGCAAATAATTTATTTCAGCAGCATGTACCAACCCAAAAGGTCTAGTCCTTTCTGCCCGAAAGGACGACAATATCCAGATAAAAGGTAACCTAAATTAAAACAGACCTACGTCACCTCCAAATTCCTATACAAATTCCATCCACTGACGAGAATTTCAACTAATTCATTGAACAATAACTCACGCGTTGGTTAACTCCAGGCATATATTAAGGGGTGGAGGTGAAAGGTCGACATTACAATAGGGAGTAACCACGTGACGCTTAACCCGGTTAACAAGGACAAGTATTAATATATGGGATGTTCCCCTTAATTTAATATCTGGAGGCCTGAACTGTCTGTTAATTTTGAGGGATACTCCGTTTGAAACGTTAGGCTACTTCCGTTTAATTAATATCGGTGTAGAGTTGTTAGGTTAGGTTAGTCGGTAGGAGTTGGTTAGTAGGTAGGAGTTGTTAGGTCTTGGTTATAACTGTGGCTTAGAATAGAAGACCCATATTTGTTTCGTGGACGTCGTATGAGGCCACTAAGGGTAAAGGTATTTTATTCAGTGTTTTCGTTAGTGACAAGCTAGCCAGTTGATACGTAATTCTATAATAGCTACTACTATCAATCAATCACATCAACCTATATCAACCCACTGCACTACTGGGGGGCAAAGGCCTCGCTTTTGCTGCGCCGTTCCTCACGGTCGTGTACCAATCTGATCCAATACAAAACCGTCACCCTGATAATGTCATCGGACCAACGTGCTTTTCATTTACGGTTAAAAAATAACTGTAGCAGGATTTGTGACTGCCCCAAATGGGATATAGGTTCCTCATATGATCTTAGTCTAAGGAATTAAAATAAAACCGGTCAAGTGCGAGTTGGGCTACTCGCGCACCAAGGGTTCCATTCCATAACATTGTGTGGTGGATACAACATCATTATTAACGTATAAAAGTTTTGTTTTCTCCGAGACTTTAAGCGCGAGACTGACTCACACTTGGCCGGTATTGATTGGAACTAGTTTCTTGTATGAGGACCCTCCTTAATTTTTAACTTTTTGTCATTTTTAGAATTTATTAGCAAATTCGTCATAAAAAAGTACATTCTGTGAAAATGTCAACCGTCTACTCTTCTTATCGTGTGGGCAAGCCCTGGTGTCAGAGTTTTTTCAGACCGTCTTACGGCCTCTGACGTGGTTTTTATGTAACGACTACTACCACGAGAGATAGTAGCCGGAACCAACGGCTTAACGTGCCATTCGAAGCACGGAATCATCTTTCTGTCACTAAACACACCCAATCACAATTTTTCACTGTCTACTATTACGGGTCAAAAGTTACAGCCCTCAATAGGTAGGACAGATGGATGGACGGTAGGACGGACGAACAACGTAAGCCTATGCATATTGTCCCGTTTTCACCCTTTGGGAACGGAACCCTAAAAACATCACTGTTTATAGCACAGTAGTAGGTATGTCCATCGCCTAATATTCCCACATTTGTCCAACTAACCGCGCTGCGACATTATGAACGGTGACAAGGTACTACGTCATCTCGTACGTGCCTGCTGTGAGAAATGAGGATACCTTGGATTGTGGGTGCTAGTAGCATTGTTTATGTACCTTGTTAGATACTAACATTACACGACAACTGTGATACATGGAATAAACAAACGTTAGTTACAGGTTGAATTGGATATCATTGGCAATTAGTTTTATTTCGACCGTACGTGTGTTTACGTAACCGTTTGGTAATCAAAACAGCTACGATGGAGGACTTCTTCGTATTCGACTTTAACTTTTTTAGGGTTCCATACCCAAAGGCTGAAAAAGGGGCCCTATTACTAAGCCTAAGTTCGTCCGTCCTACCTATTTCGGGCTGTAACTTTTGAACTGTTATAGCTAGATAGTTGAAAATTTCACAGAATATGCATTATTATGACGGATTTAGTATCAAATAATAAAAATGAAAAAAGTTAAAAATTAAGGGGGGTCCTTGTACAAGAAACTAGTTTTTATCAACTTTTTTTCTTCACGATCTATCGTATAAACGGTAATACATAAAAGCGTCAAACTTAGTGTGATTATAGAGCAAACTGTACAGTATAACAACAAATAATAAAGACCGGCCAAGTGTGAGTCGGTCTTAACTAAATTTTTTTGCCTTCGTGATGGTCTTTCGTATCCAGCGCTGATGGAATTAAATATGGTAGCACAAAGAAACATTTACAAAAAAACTTGGTCATTCACGGCTAGGAATATTTTTTTTAATTATACCCATTCGTTCACTAATCTTGCATTTTCTATTATAAATAGATTTTGGCGACAATATAATGTGTGTAATAGCAATACAGGTTGTTATTAGAATAGACAGAGAGTTTGCTTGGCGCCATTGCTCTTGCAGTGTTTCGTTGTATTTGGAATTCGTAAAAAATTGGTTTTAGTCATATTTGTGACATAATTTCGTGCGGATTGTGTACCAAACAGTTGCGCAAAGCGACCGATGTAACAGGAATCTCAAATAAATACGATAAAAAAACATAAGTTTTGGTTCAAGTTAACTCGTACATGGTCATTATGGCGGCAACGCGCGAGCTTACGAAATCGACCACAGATTCATCGTCATCTATCATCCCATCATCAAATAAAGAATATTAAGACAAAAAATAACGAATGGCTCAAAAGGACTAGTATCCAGAGCCGTTAAAGACATTATAAAAAAAATTAGAATAGACAGTTGCATTACTTCAACTCATGATGCTAAAAAACATTCCAAAAGAAACGAAGGAAAATTCTAAGAAAATAATTTTTCTATTTTTCATACCACAACGTTCTATCAGTTAATTGGACTTAGTATGAAAAGTCAAAAATATTTTTTGCGATGTTCCTATTATTAGCTTCTTGGGAAAAGTTGTTCAGTATCTTGGATACAATCACCCCTTAAAATAATGCAATACTGTCTTTGATTAAATTAAAATACGGAAGATATGTTACGTTCTTACATTACGTATACACGAACAGTGGACCTGTTTATACAACAGACACATTTATTCACTCAAGAATGTTAATAATATACATCAACAATGAAAGAGACTGAATTACTTGAACAGGTGGCGTGCGAACAAGACGATGTAGTATCACCGTAATTTCAATCATGCACGCGTGTCTTGTGAATGCCGCTCGGATTGCGACTGAGTCTAATTAGGCGACGGGGGCTCAATTTATGCGATCCGAGGCTAGTACCGTATCTTTGGCTATCTTAATTTAATCAAAGAACACTGTATAATTCGATAATTTTTTTTTTGCAACATAGTCAACGGATTTTTACAGTAAATGAATCACGAGTATACCTTAGTCACAGGCATAGGTACCTTGAGCAAAGACACAATTGTTTGAAACGCATTAGATACATTTGCGATGGGCTACAAAACACGGACACACCGCAACAGATCAACCTACCGTTAGTTGAACTCAATGTCTATGAACATATAGTTCAACTATGGGTAGGCTGATCTGTCGCCGTGTCTACTTGGAGCTAATGACGTCATCATCAACAGCCTATCATCGTCCACTGCTGAACATAGCCCTCTCCCAAGGCGTGCCACATAACTCTGCCATCGGCCTTCCTCATCCGGTCGCTCCCCGCTACTTTTTTTTAGGTCGTTCTGTCCAGCGGGCAACTGGGCTTCCCACGCTACGCGTGGTCTCCACTCTTGAACTCTTCAGAATTTTTAGTATCATAAGAACTGACAACCGATAGGGTTGACACCCTATGATACGAAAAATACCTGAATAGCGGTATTTCTTTAGGAATCACATCAGAAATAAAGTGATACGTCAGAAAACTAAAGTGGTTGACATAACTCAGAAAATTAGTCTTTAGACTGGTCATATCTGCCGAATGACGTTGTAACTATTAAATAATCTGTGTTAGATACTGACATCTTTTAACTGACGGAAGAAACAATAATATTAAGGACTACATACCTAAAAATTTCAAAGTTTTTGTAATTCGCAATACTTATTTAGGTATACCCGACAACGTAAACCCAATTTAGATTGATTACTTTTTTTATGAAAGCCTCTCAAACGAATCGTCAAAGATTATTGTTTTAAATCTCCGAAAAAACCAAAACAATTCCAATCAAAGTTAAATTTTTTTCCCTGATTGAAGTAATAACGAGACGTAGTGTCAGAATTACTTCACAAGAAAAGGGAAATGAAAGAGAGATTTAATTTCAAAATGTCAAACAAGATTTTAATAACGGGGAAAACATAACTTTTCAAAAGAATATTTTTCGACGAAGAATTACTTTGTTTTTCACAAAATCTATAACGTGATTGTTTCTCAGATAATATGTGAGTCTTATTTTCGGATTTTTACTAAAGCTAACGTTTCTGAATATTCTAAATGCAATTTCCCGATTATCTTTAACTCCCTCGGAGAAAATATTCAGGGCACTTCGAAACCGTGCAAACATCTTCATGTACCAATGAGTTTTTCTAACTAATGAGTATGTTCGCAATACTGATTACTGAGCGGAGGATGTGTGAAAGAAGAAGTAAAACTGCTTCAAAATAAAGAAAGGAGGAATTAATTTAGAATAACTGCTGACGAAATGCGTTCTTTACTCCGTATATGTGGTGAAAGTATGACTATGAATGACAGAATAAGGAACAGTAACGTAAGAATAATACCTAGTGTATTAGTTATTCTATAACAGTAATTAGAGAGAGATGTGGACAGAGAGAGGATGTAGTGACAAAGATTGAAAAGGAAATACTGAGATGGTTTATGGTCGTATGGAAAGCATGAGTGATAGAAAACTGACGTATGAGATTTATAAAACGATTGTGAGTGGAATATTAAAAAGGGGTTGCCCTAGGCGTACATATGCAGACCAAATTGGCAGCGTACTTAAGAAGAACCAGATCAAAATGTAACCGGCGAGAGAGTAAGAACGACTTTATAACTTGGAAGAGGCAAAGGAGGTATGTCAGGATCGTAGCTGGCGATCAATTGTCTATACCTACCCCAATGGGTTCAGACGTGAGTATATGTACGTTTAACGCATATTGGTAGGAGCGTTGTAGGCAGACTGGATTGGGAGTCCCGGAAAGGTAAATAATGCGCCAGCAATGTTTTTGTAGAAAGGAGCGACTTTATTAGAGGTAGTGCAGTTTATATAGTGTTAGCTACGTGCTATAATTACATGGCATGTGCTACAGGAGACACGTGCGAGACTTGACAATGGAAAACTGCACTGCTTGCTTAAATATCCCTTACATACATAGCAAGACTATATTCCCCGAGGTATTCTGAAACCTGAAGTCAGAGATATTCTGAAACCTCAGAACATCCACGTTTCGCCGGTTGTACCGAAACTCTGTCCAGTGTGACGGGGGGTGAGCCCGTCGCCACTTATAATGGACAGTGGTCACATGCCTCGAAATTGAAGCATGCAGGTTTCCTCACGATATTTTATACATACATAAATTATGTGTTTGTGTTTTCTGTTTCCTTTTAGGAAAAAGAAATTCATCAACATATTTTTGGAAACTAATAATTTTGGTAGCATTAAATACTTATTTTCGATCTTAATAAGAGTAAAACTTACCAAAATTCACAAACTTACTTCTCAGCAGATTCCACAGCAAAGCTTTCATAACATTCGCATTACAGCGACAAAAAGCTCATTCTCTGTTATTGCAAAACTAAATCCACGTAAATCCAGGCGATTAACCTAGATCAAACGGTGCGCTGTCTGTATGTTGGCTTATCTCAAATATGACGGCTAGAAGCAGAATTCTTTTGTGTCACCTTACCGCCCGAGCGACCATTAGTTTTTATTTGTGTCCCTTTGTCCCCTTAGCTGCAAGCAGGAAATTATTCCCCATTATTATAGTGGGATTGATAAAGAACGCTAGTAAATTATGAGTGTTTTTGTTGGAGCCGTTTGTTAATTACGTTTTTTTTAATAGAATATTGAAGGGTGAATTTTACTTGCACGCTTTGCCTTTCCCATAAAGGCTTTGTCAATACAACTATTGGTAATTTCATATTTCAATCCAAGAGAGAAAAGAAAGATTTTTCGATCAGCTAGCATATAAGCATAAGCATATGCTCACGACTATATTCCCCGAGGGGGTAGTCAGAGATATTATGAAACCTCTGAACATCCACGTTTCACCCGTAGTACCAAAACTCTGTCTAGTGTGACGGGAGGTGAGCCCGTCGCATACAGGTTTCCTCATGATGTTTTCTTTCACCGAAAAGCCAGTGGTGTTACAAATCGTACATAAATTCCGGAAAACTCAGTGGTACGAGTCGGTCTGAACGGGGATCGAACCACTGGACCACCACGGCTTTTTTTCGATTCGATCAGCTAAGTAATTAATTCTATTCGATGAGTTAGAGATTTTTGCCTAGCAATGGAATAAAACAGGCTACATAACTTACCCGTAAATTTGGGATTCAGTCAATTCGGAATTAAGTCGATTTGAGATTTAGTCAATTTCGGATTCAGTCGATTTGGGATTCAGTCAATTTAGGATTCAGTATCAGTGTATTTAAGTGTCGGGCAACTTGAGATTAGATTGAAATGTACAGGAAGCAAAAGATTTATGTCCGTTACGGCTTATAAACAAAAGGCACCTCAATCAAACAAACAAAAAAACAAACAGTAGAATTGTCCTCCTCCTTTTTTTGAAGTTGGTTAAAAATACTTTTAACTGTCACCTTGACTTAGAATATATTTGTCGGTAAATTGTATTCATTATTCGACTCCCACTTATTCGTTACACAAAAGAACAAATTTTCTCAGTAATTGGAATCATAAGTAAATGTTGACATATGAAATATGTTTATATTTCGGCAAATTAAAAAACCCTAGTAATACTTAGAGAGGTGCTTCAAACCATAAAACTGAACAACTTTCATTCCGAAGCCAACGACGAGAAAAATTTAAAAAATCTGTTGTCCTTAGATTTGAGTCGAGACGGTACTGCAGATTTCGATATTGGCTCCACAGTGGAAGTTGTTCAGAGTTGATGGTCTGAAGTATTTACTTAAGTATTACTAGATTGTTTTGTTACATCCAGTATAAGGCAAGTGTAAGTGGAAATGTTGGAAGTGGACGGCCTAGACATACATATACCGACGAAATTGGCGATGTGCTTAAAAGGGCCAGGTCAGATCTACCCGAAACTGACGAGCATGCATGAAACTTTGACTAATTATTGTAAGGACTAGTCTTGCGATAGCATTTCCCCTCTGCCACGGTATAAGCAAAATTGATCTTGTGCATTTACATTAAATTTTACACCTTATCACTAAACGAGACAGCCTATAATTGCGAAATAATAACTTCGAACTTAGAACGTTTGGGGTTCACACGAGACTACTTTTCATGATTCCAAATTAGAATCTAAAGTTATGGGGAATAAAATCCAAAGTTGCGGATTTCATGTTACCTCGCCCCCCGCAAAAAGTGGCAGAAATGTTTGTTAGTAGAATTACACGCGTAACCAGTCCACATATAAATAGTCAAAGACATGAATGGACTAATGCATGTGGTGGAAGGAAGAGAAATTTGTCAGGATCGTAGCAGGTGGCGTTCCGTTGTCTCTGTCTATCCCAGTAGGAGACATTAATTGCTACTGTACGACTACTATATATATCAACTATAGAGCTGGTTAAAAGTCGAAAACACACGGTGTTTTACCCTCGATTTAAATAAAACTATTTTTACCGAAAACGTCACTTTTTCTGGCAATAATTATACTTCTGACACATTTATAGGTGATGTCATTCGTTGATTAAAAGCACGACACGTTTTCCCTTCAGGCTTTTAGTGAAGGATGTATTTTTGTCATTACTCTTTTCAACTGTTAATGCCACTAATGGAAAGGCATTAGTGGCTTGCTTCTATAAATTTTGTCTTTTAATAAATGTTGATGTTTTGGGTTCCGAGGATTTTAATATTGGTATAATTAATGGCTTCATTTTTACGTTATTTTTGTATTGATGGATAAGGTAAATATAGATGAATATATGACAATATATAAATCATCCTTATAGTATTAATTTTGAGAAGGTTACATATCAAAAAGCCACAGGGTGTAAAGGACAGCCCTCCGCAAACTGAAACGGTGAACTCAGACCATTAAACTCAATAACTTTCACTATAGAGCCTACCTCCGTGTAGGCGAGGGATGAATGACGAACACTGATTTTTGAACTAGGTGAGGGAAGTGCGAGAGCGCGACGTGCATCGAGAGCGGATGATAGATGATGCCTGTTTTTTCTATAAGCCACGGGCGCTGCCTCTGCAGTTACCCCCTCTCGCCCCGCGTCCTACCCCTCTGTCGCCATGCATGCAGGCCACTACTACTCGCACATACCTACATTTAATAAAACTAAAAAATAATAAAATAAGTACATCTCAAACAAATTCAAAACATTTTGATACAATGCAACGTGTCGCTAACATTCCCCACCCTAGTGCTGCCTCAGCACTCATCCCTTGTAGGTATGAATGCGACGCGTGCAGCTGATCGCCTTAACACTCCAGACTTCGTCTTCACGTCTACCAATCTGACGCGGCCATCTTTGCCTGGTAGCACGGCTTGTACTCGCCCCTTGGGCCAAATATTTCTAGGTGAGTCAGGGTCAACGATCAGCACGAGATCGCCCACTTGTAAGGGTCTGTGCTCTTGCTGCCATTTCCTTCTTGGGAGCATGTCAGGCAGTACTTCTCGTATCCATCGTCTCCAGTATGCATCAGCCAGCGCTTGTGAGGTACGCCACTGTTTACGCAGGTATAAATCTGAATTATCGAATACTCCGATCACTGGCAGGTTTGAAGAGGAGCCTATTAGAAAGTGATTAGGTGTTAAGGTCTCATCACTCTTAGGTTCGACTGTTACGTGCGTAAGGGGGCGGCTGTTCACCATTTGTTCCACCTCGGTCATCAAAGTGGAAAGAACTTCGTCTCTTGGCGCGCGTTCGTTTAGTGTGACTTTAAGTGCGCTTTTTATTGTTCGTATCAGCCGCTCCCACGCCCCACCCCAGTGTGGACTTGCAGGGGGGATAAAATTCCATGTAGTGCCGTAATTCACAGCCTCGCTCTTCAACACGTCCTGGTTTAACTCCTGGATAGATTTCTTCAGTTCGGTATCAGCGCCCCTCATGTTGGTCCCGTTATCTGAGTATAGGTGTAACGGCCAACCGCGCCTCGCAGCCATTCGACGAAGAGCCATGATCAGTGCATCAGAGGTAAGTCTCGTGACGATTTCGATATGTACCGCCCTTACAGTTAGGCAGGTGAATATCACCCCGTACCTCTTCTCTCGGCGCCTTCCAACAGTCACCTCCATTGGCCCAAAAAGATCCAAACCACAGTAACTGAAGACTCGGTGATGATGAGCCATTCGTGCAGCAGGTAAGTCACCCATTCTGGGCGGTTGAGGTTTAGCTTTCTTTATTCTACAAAACATGCATTTTATTGCTACATGTTTCACAGCTGGCCGTATACGAGTTAACCAGTATTTTTGTTTCAGGTTGTTTACGACTGTTTCCTGGTTGCCATGAGCAGCCTTGATATGGTAGTGTCGCACGATCAACATAGCGACGTGGTTGCGGCCTTCGAGTATTACAGGTCGCTTTGTTTCAGAAGATATTTCAGCAGCCGCGTCGATACGTCCACCAACACGCAGGATCCCATGGTCGTCCAGGAACGGTGACAAGGTAAGTAGTCTGCTTTTCTTATCTAATACCTTTTTGTTTTTCAGGTTTTGAAGATCTTCGGCGAACGACTGAGCCTGCGAGTATTTAATGAGCAGGCGCTCAGCCCTCTCCATCACGTCACTGTCTACATTTCCGGTTCGTTTTTTACATTTATCTACAAACGACAAAACCATACAGGTCGTTTTCAGCAGACGAAGCCACGACGAAAATCTTTCAGGTTCCGGTACGGCGGGTAAACATTCAGTGAGCGTCTGAACTATTGTTACACATTCCAGGTCCTCATCACTAACTGCTGCAATCGGCTTGTCCAACGGCCAAAAGTCTTCTGAGTTATACAAAAATCCCGGGCCGTGAAACCATTCATTTTCAAACACGGACAAATCGCAGTTTTCCCTTGTTGCTATGTCGGCCACATTTAATTTTGTAGGTATATATCTCCATTCATTAATTTGTGTTAACTCGTCAATCTCTCCGAGTCGATGTGCCACATACGCTTTATAATTACGCGCAGTATTCTTTATCCAGTGTAATACAGTAGTTGAATCACACCAAAAGTACGTTTTTTGTGCGATCATTTTATGTTCCTTCTTTATAGTCTCTGCCAGCCTTGCACCTAGCACAGCAGCTTGTAGTTCTAGGCGTGGCACTGAGGTATGTTTAACGGGCGCCACGCGACATTTGCTTGATATAAATGCCACTTGTTTACATTTGTTTTCATTTGTCCAGCACCAATAAGCTACGGCGCATATCGCTTTAGTCGAAGCGTCGCAAAATATGTGTAACTGTAGGTTCATATAACTTGCACAGTTTTCTAATGACTTGTTATTATGAATGGATGAAGGAGGATGCGCGGGCGCGGGCGGCGCGGGTGCAGGTGTGCGGCCCGCCGCGTTACTATCCAGTGCGCTCGGTGCATTTCCTGTCTCACTCACACTCGTACTCGCTTTGTAATGTCTAGGTAATCGAATGCGATTGATATTATTCAGTAACTCCAACCAGCCCGTCCATTGTTCATATATGCGGTCGGGTATTGAATCGTCCCAATTAAGGGCTGCCCTCCACGTATCTTGCAGCATAATTTTTCCTTTAATCGTGAAAGGTGAAAGGAATCCGTAGACATCAAATATAGACATGACGACCCGTAGAACCTCCCTTTTAGTAGGTCGCTGCTGCCCATTAATTATTGCTTCAGGAATCCGTTTGAATGAAACATCGAAACCCAGCATGTCTTCCTCCGGAAACCAGATCAAACCGAGCGTTCTCTCGCCTTCGTTTTGGTGTCCAATTTTGAATTTTACAGCAGTGGACCCCAAACTGTCTTTAGGTATACTTTTGATTACAGTTTCGCTATTACTCGTCCAGTTTCGAATGTTAAATCCGCCTTGTTCATGTATGTATGTTATTTGTTTCACTAACTCAACTGCGGTTTTCTCATCTTCTATGCTATCTATATAATCATCCATATAATGTTGTTTACAAATTGCTTGCACAGCGGCCGGCATCGATGACTCATACGGTAATGCGTTTTTATTCTTAATGAATTGTGCGATGAATGGTGAACAGTTAGCGCCAAAAATTAGGGATGTCATCACAAACGTCTTTACATCACCTTCAGGAATAGTGGAACCTTCAGGTATGTTTTTCCATAAAAACCGCAGAGCATCTTGATCTTTAGGTATGATTTTAATTCTTAAAAACATATCTCGTATATCACCCGTCACGGCTATTCTATTCTCTCTGAACCGTAACATAATGCCATAGAGAGACATAAGTAGGTCCGGGCCTTTCAGCAGGTAGTCATTCAAACACATCCCCTCACTCTTAGCTGCAGCATCAAATACAAGGCGCAGCTTTTTCTTATTTGGATTGTCGACTCCAAAATGGGGAAGATACCAGGTCTTTGTCGCAGTCTTAGGGTTGGTGAGCTCTTTAGCATAATCATTTTGAAATAAATGATTAAATCTGTCCTCGTACCTTGAAGCGTAGCCATCATTTACTTTCATTTTCCTTTCAACACCTCGGAGCCTTGTGAGAGCGTTAGGGTACGAATTAGGCATTTTACAGTTGATGTCTTTCCACGGTAGTCCAACATACCATCTACCGTTGATCAGCTCTGACGTTCGTTCTAAATGGTCCCATGCTCGTACGTCTTCAGAGTTCTGGCGAGGGTGGCAAGATATTCCCATTGACTCTATAGTGAAGGAGCGTCGTACCTCTTCGTGAATATCTTGCAACATACGTTCGCTCTCTGAAGTCTTCAGAATGACGTCATCTACTTCAGTGACGAAAAGTGTAGAATGAGGTACTCGGTCATCAGGCGGCGGCGGAGAGTGCACACGGCCATGTATGCACCAGCCTAACGGGGTGCGAGTAACATAAGGCTCGTTAGGTTTGCCCTTAATTATTTGTAAAGGCAATAACAAATCATAATTGTCCTGTCCTATTAATATTTGCGGTTTATATTGTTCGTAGCACAAACTGTCTTTAATTTCGCTCGAAAGTTCATAATTCGCGAGATTAACTGACGATGAGTTTTGCACTGGTAAGTTCAGTTCATTTACACTACGCGCTTTAATAGTAAACAAAGCTCCGTCCTTGTTTGACACAGATAAGTCCACTATCTCGCTGTCGCACACTAAGTCATTAGAGCTCCACGCACCACACACGCGCATTGTTTGTTTGTGTCCGCGTAGTCCCACCTGCATCGCAACTGCAGCGCTTATCAATGATACCGTTGACCCGTCGTCAAGCAGCGCGATAATACTAATCACTCCACTAGGTCCGTGAATATTAATAGGAATAGTTTTTAATAACACTTTACAGTTATTGTGTACGTGTGTAACAATCTCTTTTTTCGGTCCACTTTCACTTTTTGGGTCATCGCTTTGCTGCTGTTGATTATTATTATCGTTCGTTTCGTAGTGCAATAACTGATGATGTGACTGTCCGCACTTATTCTTATCACACACGGGCGCCGGGCAGGTTTCCCTATTGTGACGCGACACTAGGCACTTGAAGCAGATACCGTTACGTTTGACGAAGTACCATCGGTCTTTACGCAGCGCTTTTTTGAACTTTTTACAGTCTGGCAGGTTATGTTTAGAGTCACGACAGAACCGACACTTTTCTTCGTTATTATTTAACTTGTTTTGCATAAATAATATATTATGCGAACGGTTTTGATCACTTTGTTTGCGCTTCATAGAACTTTCATATTGAGACGTCATGTAAACTGCAGTTTTCGAGATTTTTACAGCTTCTTCGTTCAAAAACTCGGATAAAATTACGAGCTTTGACTTCACGCCTCCATTGATGATTAGAAAACTGTAGTCCGCCCATTTCGAAATAAGAACGGCTGGTAATTTGTTTAGAATTACCGATACTATACTCATGCCTTTTAGGTATTCATCCTGGCCAATAGCTTGCACTGCTGCAACAAAGTTTTTCACTTTCACAGAGAACATGATAATTTCCTTGTGATAATCTTGGGACATCGTGGGAAGTTTTTTGATATCTTGCATTATTTGTGATATAATAATTTCAGGATTTCCAAACTGTAGCTCCAAAGTGGACATCACGATATCGGGTGACGTAGCACTAATTAAAAGAGCTGTAACGGCTTCCTTTGCCGGTCCGTGAAGACATTTTCTTAGCCTCCACAGGTTTTCTTTTTCCGTAAAGTGACACACAAGAGTGGACTCGTCATACGCCTGCCTGAAGTGAAGCCATTCCATCGGGTTACCGGAGAACGTAGGTAAGTCTTTCGGCGTACATAAGCGGCTCAGCATGTTGGCGTTGGTCCCACCAGTAGCAGAAGCAGCGGCCAGGTCCTTAAGTGCGCTGGCCAGCAACTGGACCGTCCCGTCGGTGCTGCCGCTAGGTTTGTCCTGCGGCGGCGGACACAGCTTGTCCTTGTTGTAGGTTCCATCATGCTGGACGTGCTGTGTTATCCGATCCTGTTGATTGCGCTGCAACCACTCCTCTACGATACTCTTAGTGTGATCTTCTTGCTCCTCTGAATGTGAACTGTATATTTCATCATTTAATTCCGCTAAATCCGCTGCTAATTTTTTATCAATTAGCTCCATTTGTATTCGCGCTTTTGCTTCAGCTGCTTCCAGTTCCAGCCTTGCTCTTAAAGCTGACTTACCGGATGACGACGATGATTTCGATCGAGAATTTGATGAGGATTTAGCTGTATCCTGGAGATTACGCAGTCCGGAAGGTCCAGGAACATGCAGGTGCACACCACGGTTTGGTGTGTAGGTATCCACATTTTCCACTAGTTTCTGATCGAACACTTTCATGTTATCTTCCAGCTGTTTAACATCACTTTTTATTTCATCAGTTGACTTTGAAATAACCTTTGGGGGAAGATGAACAATCGGCGTAACTTTCTCATCTGTGCCGGTACCCTCCTTTTCCTGTTCTTCATTTTTCTTTACAGTGCTCCTTGTATTCACCATAATGTTTCGCGGCGGCGTCCGGTACATTCAAGATATTAAGATTCGGCTCGAAGACCAACTTGTAGGCGAGGGATGAATGACGAACACTGATTTTTGAACTAGGTGAGGGAAGTGCGAGAGCGCGACGTGCATCGAGAGCGGATGATAGATGATGCCTGTTTTTTCTATAAGCCACGGGCGCTGCCTCTGCAGTTACCCCCTCTCGCCCCGCGTCCTACCCCTCTGTCGCCATGCATGCAGGCCACTACTACTCGCACATACCTACATTTAATAAAACTAAAAAATAATAAAATAAGTACATCTCAAACAAATTCAAAACATTTTGATACAATGCAACGTGTCGCTAACACTCCGGAAACGCAAAAAAAGATCAGCTGTCCTACACAAAACTGCTGTACCTACCCGACTCAAATGCATGGCACAGCTGATTTGGAACAAAATGGACCCTATATTTGAGTTTTCTAATAAAATGTTTAAACTATTAATGATGGGTTTCAAATTTACAATTGACCTAAAACAATTCTGGCAACTAAAACCGGTCACCTTCTAACACAAACTTTATAATGTATGTTTTCTGTACAGTGCGACCTTTACTAGTGGAGATACTCGCAAGGGAGCAGCCGTTATCAGTTGGACAGGAGGCAGAACTGGCTTGCAGAGCAATCGGGGCAAGACCTCCAGCTGCGATCACGTGGTGGCTGGATGACAAGCAGCTGACCGCTGTCGAGCCTCAAAAGGTAGGCTTCATGTATTATTTTTCTTTATAAATTTGTAGAATTATACAGGGTCCTTCTTAATATGCTGACACTTTTTAAGGGGATGATCAGACCATCAAACTGAACAACTTTCTTTATGGCACCAACATCGAAATCGCGAAAAAAAAAACAGCTGTCGCATTGGCTCGAGTAGGTTTGCAGTTCTGTATGGAACAGCTGTTTTTTTTTTTCGCGATTTCGATGTTGGTGCTATAGAGATAGTTATCCAGTTTGATGGTCTGATCATCCTCTTAAAAAAGGAAGGAACCTATAAGATTTCTTCTGGTAAAAACATTCACTCAAATTGTTCAGGCAATAGAAATAGAATTCAGAATATTACAAATAGAAACAGATTGCAATTGGATTCAAATTAAAACTACGTCCGATAAGGCTGTAACTAAAATCGTATTTCTCTATGTCGTTCCCGATGAAGCCCAGCCAATTAATGGAAACTAACTTCCGCTCTTTTAGTGGGCACAGATCGGGATAGAGGTTAAAAAATCAATAGCTCTAATTAAGTTGGAAGTGAATGAAGCTTTGAGTTTAAAGCACTAGTTAGTACAAACTAAATATAGCAGTAAAAGATTTAGAGAATGAAATTGTGTGCATGAGAAGAGATAATTTTATTCAGTAAGTAGAAATAGGAGAAATCTTGATATCTTGGAGTATCATAAAGAGAAATAAACGTGATACCTACTCAAGATTTCTTTTCTCCGCCACGGCAACTGAGTTTTTTATATTCCAATTTCTTTAGCAGACCGGAGGGCTTACCAAACAGGTATCACATAGGTACGAGATCTTCTGTTCTTTAGCCGAGCATCTTCAGCTTGCTCATTTTCAGAGCTGTGTCAACTAATTTAGTTTTTTGATGTGTCACCATATTTCTGGCGCGATTTTATTGGGTACCTTGGTTATTCAGATAGGTATATCAGCATATAGTATTTTTTTTCCAATGTACCTTTTCATACTTTATTTTTTATTCCATCATATCTCGTGGGGACGCACCCGACTACCTCTTTTATTTCTAAGTTATGATTTTTCTACCATGATTTTTTTAAACATTTTACTTTTAAATTAATTGTATGATTTTGGTTAATCGATTTAACATTTTATTTCTTTTGTAATATTATTCTTCCATTTAGACATTACAGTCTTATATTTAATCTGCCAAACTTGCAGATTATAAGCTCTCATTTTGACTGATGACTCTTGATTTTCTGATACAATACTAATCGAATATTACATAAAATCGTATATATTTTGCGTTTCTTTAGAGGACGAATAATCCGACTAAATAATTGTATTCTTACCGAAATCTTGTAGGTTTTACAACCATCGAAATTTTGCATAAGCTTAAGTTAATAGAAATAGTATAATATTAATAATAGTATGAACTAAAAGAAACTACTCTGAAATTCTACTTGATACATTTTCATTACTTACTAATAAAACATATCAATATTCATTTCAAATTACTTTATCGGCTTAGCATTTTCTATCAAAGCTAAGACGCTTTACTATAAGCAGAAGATATTGAGGTAGTATTAATATTACTACCACGCAAAATGATGATGTAACTAAATCGTGTGTCCTTAATTTATTCGAAAAAGTTGGCTTCACCCAAACCTAATAATATACTGTATAACTCACGTAGATAAAGAATGAAATGGACCTAAATGAATAAAAATTTAGTTTGCTAATTCGAATAAGATAATTATGTAGCTATTCTATTCTTGGTCTGTCAGCTAATTTCTTTGTTCGTGCGAGTAATAACGTAGCATCAACGTATCAAATCAGTCAATGAATGGCGATCTATTTACAGAGCCAAAAGACGTCTAAATTCTTGGAAAAATCTTGTAACATTTTTGTTGGAATCCGTCACCAAGATTCTGACAAATTCCGACAAAAGGAAGTGCCGATGACGTTAGCTATTCGTATGGCAATTTTGGTTCTAACATTTTTAAAAGTGGATTGTGTAAGTACTAGCTTGTGGAAGTGAACAAAGTATTCAATACGTTCACGTGCGTTTACCGATCATATTTTTTCAGAAGCATGTTTCAAACATTGAAGACCTACTAAATTGAAAACCTATTTTTTATGTTCAGAATTCAGAAGACCGCAACGAAACTATATCAGTGCTTCAATGGACACCGCGAATGGAGCACGACGGCCACGTCCTGACCTGCAGGGCTTCCCATGTTCACTTAGACCATTCAACGATAGAGACAACCATGTCACTTAATTTACACTGTAAGTAACTTTGATTTTGTTTTAAATAGGTTGGGAATGTGGTTTCATTTTATTTCAGTATCTGTAGGCTCACGAGTTGACATTGCTGTTGATTTATTTTGTATTGGATTTCGTAAAGTGCTCAGCAGCTACTCTGAGAACTAGTTTTGGCAATACAAAAGGCTCGTAAAAATTAAGTATTTTAGTACCAACAGTAGCATAAGCATAAGCATATGCACACGACTATATTCCAGGGGGTAGTCAGGGATATTCTGAAACCTCAGAACATCTACGTTTCACTAGTAGTACTGAAACTCTGTCCTGTCGAGCTAAAACGATATTCCAAAAAAATCGCATCTGCAGCGCAGGCTTCGTCAAACCTTAATCAAATTTATCTTTATCCACTACAAGCATCGTCAATGGCAACACACAAGATATAATCCGCATGCAAGCTTCGTCAGAATATCACTTACAAATCTAAAGGCACTGTCCTGCGCAACCCTGGCTCAAAGGTCCTTAAGATGCTGGCCGCATTGCTTTGAATGGCCAGAGTAATTATCTGTACCAGAAAGGCTCCCGAGCGGGGGACCCCCCCTTTAGTCAGCATTCGCTGCCCCATTTCCCTATAGTACCTATATTATTACAGTTTCAACTCGTGGTAGGTCTTAGTAGAAAGTGCAGGGTTTCATACTCATACTTACTTACCAATAAGAACTGTGTCCTGTGAAGACAGACGTCTGTAGAAATGAGCTCTCTTTTCTTTCAAAAAGGTCCCTGGCAGAGCAAGAGACATGGACAGATTAGTCCATAGAAATAATGTGAAGTTACTTTATATTTTAAATTTTGCAACAAACTAAAGAGCAGAGGCTGATGGACTAAAATCGGGACATCAGTTTGAAAGTGTGTTGAATCGTCATACATTATAACATATTCAATATCTATTTGGCTGTATGTTGTTATTATAATCCTTTTGATATAATTATGGAAATAATTACTGTAATTTCAACCAAAATCAGTGTACAGTATTTTAGATTGATTAATATTGGATGTTTCGGGATGTGAATATTTAAGCTGTCATTCAGTTTTTGATTAATTTCAGTGATTGATAATAACAATACTAGCATTAGTATTGTTTTAGTTTGTTCCAAAAAGGTATGAATAAGTATTAGTACAAAAGTATTACTTTTCTGTTTTTTAATTTCAGTATAGTTTTCCAAACATTTACCCGATAGGTCTTGCGTGAGTTCTGTGTCATTTGTAATTGCAATATGTTTATGATACATTTGGACTATCGTGATGGCCATATACAAAGTGTACCAAAAGTAAAAAAAAAACATTTAAAACTTTGAAGGGGGTTGTTTAGACCATTAAACCGAACAACTTTCACTATGGGACCAATATCGAATCCAAAAAAATCAACTGTCCCCATACATTTGGCTCAAGTAGGTGTGAAGTTCTGTGTGGAACAGCAGATTTTTTTCATTTGGTTTTTGGTGGATCAGCAAGCACTCATAACTTCAATCTTTAATTTCACTCATAACTTGTTTGGATTAAAATAATACAGATATTTCATAAGATTCATCACCAGAAGTGGTTCTAGCTTAAGCCTTAACCTTCAAGTTATTGGCGGCGAGAAGCACACTGTCCCAAGGGAAATAAATCTAATACTGTCTAGGAACTTGCAATGAAAAAAATAGAACGGGAAATATTTATTATATTTATCTTTAGGTATAACTAGCGGTGCCTACGATTGATTTATTTTGACAAAAGCACAATAGCTGATAATGATAACAAAAAATTAAATTCATTTTGAATACTTCTTTCAAAATTTACGGAAGTTACGCGAACAATTTAATCAATTGTAGTCAATATTGCCTTTACTTTGTCGGAACGACACGTATATTAAACCGTATTAAAAAAAAAAAGAGATTCTATGTTTGGCTGTATGTTTTTTTTTATAAGTACCGAGATGACAGATCAAGTACAAACCGGTACCTACTTTTTGTGCTTCAACTAAATTGCGCATTGGACATTCATTTTACTAAAATGTACATTTTATTAATTTCGTCTATAATTACGTACAATATCTTCGTTTAAAAGCTGATCAATCATTCCAATTAACAGAATAATGTCATCCCATAATTAGTTTACTACACAATTGGATCTTGGGTGTATTCACATTGATAGAGCACTGGCTGTAGTGGTTTCACGAGAAGCAACGTAGAGCACGTTGCTTCTCGATAAAATAAATATTACCTGGCAGATTGAGCTTTATCCGTATTGATATTTGATATAATTTCTGTTGAAGAGATAAATGACATGTAGGTTGCCGCGCGGTACGATAAACCATTATTTCCTCTTAGCTGAAAATTATATCTGATCATAGTTTAAAAAATAATTATGTACCCAAACTAAGCGCTTGACGTCGTTGTTCTCACCGAGTGGGTTCATATTGTTTACAAGAAAGGATATGTTTTTTTAGCGCTGTTATAAAGTCCAGTCCAGCCCAGTATAGTCTCCAGTGAGCTTTATATAAGCGCTATAAAATAAAATATAATCAAAAAATAAACAGGGTCGAACTTAATATACTGACAGTTTTTTAACAGGATGATCAGACCATCTAACTGAACAACTTTCTCTATGAGACCAACATCGAAATCGCGAAAAAAAACAGCTCTCCCATACATTTGACTCAAGTTGGTTTGCAGTTTAGTATGGAACAGCAGTTTTTTTTCGCGGTTTTGATGTTGGTGCTATAGAGAAAGTTGTTCAGTTTCACGGTCTGATCATCCTCTTAAAAAAGTGTCAGCATATTAAGAAGGACTCTGTATATGTACAAGGTGTTACAAAAATACAAATAAACATTTAAGGGGGTGGTTTAGACCATCAAACTGAACAACTTTCACTATGGGACAGATTTCGAAATCGCGAAAAAAAAATCGGATGTTCTGTACTAAACTACAAATCTACTCGAGCTAAATGTATGGGACAACTGATTTTTTCTTTCGCGATTTCGATGTTGGTCCCATAGTGAAAGTTGTTCAGTTTGATGGTCTAAACAACCCCCTTAATAGTTTATTTTTACTTTTGAAACACCTTGTATATGGTGAGGATAATGACAGCGTTTAAACGCCCAGGAGAACCCTGCTGCACTTCTTATTGTGAATTGATTCTAAAGTATTAATAGTAGATCATCGGGGCGATTCCGCCAGCGAGGTGATTTCATCATATAGCTATAACTTTTTTTCTATGCTCTTATTCAATAGGGAAAGTAAGTATTTATCGAATAAATAGGTATGCTTTTTTCAACGTACTGACTAAGAGCTTATAGAACAGAAGTTATACAGGGTGTAATTAATAACATTAGCATCCTTTTCAACTAAGAGTCTACTCATCAAACTGAACAACTTTTAATATGAGAGCAAACCGATCGGAGCAAATAATAAATCAGCTGTTGCATACATCTCAGTCGAGTAAGCGTTGCAGTTTAGTATGGAATAGCGGATTTTTTGTTGTTGCTCCGATCGGTTTGCTCCCATAGTAAAAGTTGTTTAGTTTGATGGGTAGACTCTTAGTTTAAAAGGATGTTTATGATATCAATTTCACCCTGTACACATAATTACCCCGCTGCTGGTGGCATCGTCCCACTCGAAATATCTTGAAAACAATGAGATTAACATAGGGTTGGTAATCATATCTCTGGACTAAAGACTGTTGGTAATCATACTGCAAATTATAGATAAAATGTACCTAACGTTAATAAAATAATAATGACTGTTATTTTTGACAGACGTACCAATAGTTGTCCTCCAATTGGGGTCAAAATTGAACCCAAATGACATCGAAGAAGGAGACGACGTATATTTCGATTGCGTCGTACGCGCCAACCCGCCCGCCTACAAGGTTGTCTGGGAACACAACGTAAGTAAACAAAGATGTAATCTTTCAATTTTTACATGGAAAGTATTACTGTGTTAGTTGTTTACGAATGAAATATCTGTGTGTTTGGCTTTGACTATTTATATGTGGACTGGTTACGCGTGTAATTCTACTAACCAACATTTCTGCCACTTTTTGCGGGGGGCGAGTAAATATGAAATCTGCTACTTTGGATTTTATTCCCCATAACTTTCGATTCTAATTTTCAATGTTAAAAATCATGAAAACTAGTCTCGTGTGAACCCCAAACGTTCTAAGTTCGAAGTTATTATTTCGCAATTATAGGCTGTCTCATGATAAGGTATATAATTGAATGTAAATGCACAAGATCAATTGTGCTTATACCGTGGCAGAGGGGAAATGCTACCGCAAATCTAGTCCTTATAGTAATTAGTCAAAGGTGTTTGGAGATGACAATAATTTGATCTTCGACACGATACTATTTTTATTGTTAAGTTTTATGAAGTACAAATAATTCAATAGCAGTTCATTCCATACTTACACTTGACTAAGATTGGGCTTGTCTTCGTGGATTGTAAAGCACCTACCTACTGTAAGTAGTATTATAGAACATTACTGCAGTGGCCAGCAAAAGAGGCAGTGATGGACGAACGAGTAAATGTGGGCTTATATTTCATTCCAAATAAGGACAACGAGATTTTCCGACTCCTATTTAGCTTTCTGTTTTTTTTTTTGCAATAAACAGATTTTTATTTGCAAGCCAGTTCCATTTTTAAATTGCACGACAGATATGACTATGTAATTTATTTGGCCGCTAAACCACGACAGATATGGATTTTCATACAACCTTTGCAGGCCGCTGCTCGCATGTATTTGGCCAGTACACCAATTTCGATTTATCTTGAAGAAGGTTGTCCAAATAACTCTCAAACCAAAAATGACAACGCTCAATGTTTGAGTAATATTATTTTTATTTATTTTTATTGTATATTTGTAGCTTATTCAGCTACAGCAGAAAATACAGGGTAAAACTGATATCGTTCGTCAAAATTTTTGGGATCGATCTACTAATCACGAAAATGATCATAATTTGTGGATCAAAGTCAAAGTCAAAGTCAAGTCAAAGTCAAAGTCAATATAATTTATTCAATATAGGAGCTTGCAGCACACTTATCAAACTTCAAATCTTTTTTAAAGCTACCACCGTGTCGGAACGTGTTGTCGCTGTAGAGAAGATGCGGAATACAGTGTCTATTTAATAAAATAATGATAATATACAGTAAAGTAAATAAACTATAAGCTAGTGACCTCAGACCCAAGCATTTTGGATAAAATATATATTTGAGGCTGGAGCCTACACTTTATTGTTTCCTTGCGCGCGAAGAGCACCATGTGCGAGGCCGATTTTATCTGGAAATCAAAACAATTCATCATACCAAAGTTGGGTTTGACCATACTGTAATTACGCTCTATTTCGTTTGGTGTACATTTCAAACGCCGGAAACCTGCCTAAAAGTCCTCCACCACCTCGGCAGACCGCATTAGTTTGACAGTAGGATTTAGTCGAGCGTCCAGACCGGCACAATCGGAATGGCTAAATTTTCCTTTTCAAGAGCTAAATGCAGCATTAGGTGTTAGTAGCTATTTTAGAGCTATTTAAATACTACCCGTTAAAACTCTAAACGCATCCATCAAATTAACTAGTAGGTATATTAGACATTTTGTACGATTGTCTAAGGTCTACCAGGGTAATTGTAACTATGGGGTAATTGCAATATATGGAGCAATTTCACTTATAAATCATGATTCATTTATTCTCTTTATTTACCAAAACCTGCTTTGTAATGAAGGCAGGTGTTGGTAAATAAAGGGAAGAAATGAATCATGATTTATAAGTGAAATTGCTCCATATAGTTGCAATTACCCCATAGTTACAATTACCCCGGTAGACCTTACTTAAAAGCATAGCATAGCATTTGCTCACGACTATATTCCCCGAGGGGGGTAGTCAGAGATATTTTTAAACATAAAAAGTAGTAAGTAGTATAAATAGTAGTAATAGTATAAAAGGAGTTTTAAAAACGGAACTTATTTTTGTCCCTGATTATAAATTCCGGCTTCATTGGCTTATATAATATTATTATGATAGACTTAAACGGCATTATGTTAATCCTCGCATTATGATTATAATACGTATCTATTAATTATATGTTTATTATAATTTCATGACCCCCCCCCCCCCCCCCCCCCCGAAATCATCATAATGTGTGCAATAAAATTGTGTAATGTACAATAAAGTCTAATTTATTGTAAATTACACAATTTTACTATATTCCTGAACATGAAAAATCCAAGAACAGCCATCCGTTTATCCGTTTATGCGTGATTGAGTGGCATAGGTACATCCGGACATATCGTCACAAACTTTCACGTCTATAAAATTAGTAGGATTAGGATATAACCAAATTCCATGCTTGTAATGCAGCTATGGAATACACGGACAGTACGATATTAAAAGGTTTTCTCGTCGAACTACGGAACTCTAAAATCAGAGAAACCACACGAGGAAGCGATGTAGGCAATCACTAACTATAGAAATAGGATCATAAAACGGATATAAAGCGAAGCGAGTTGACCTGATTTATTGGATTACTTGAGATTAGTATTGAGGCCGCACGAATTAAAAAGGTTTAGTGGAAAAAAATAGCAATGGATCAAGGAAAAATGCCTGAACGAAATACAGATTTGTGGTTTAGATATAAAATAAAATTGGTTTGCATAAAAGAAAATAGGTAGTTTTCGCTCTTGTGCCTAAAACTTGTCAAATGAAAAGTACAAGAATACCATCGGATTAACCTTTAGGCCACATACTCAAACTGAACAACTTTTACTATGGGAGCAAACCTGTTAGAGTAGAGTAGGCGCTGCAGTTTATGCATGCTAATGATGTCAATTTCACCTTGTAGATTTTTCCCTATTTTTTATTATTTATTAAACAGCGTGCAAGGGAAAGTATTCTTAACCTTTAAACCACATACTCTACACATAAAACTGAACATCTTTCAGGAGCAAACCTGTCAGAACAAAAATCTGCCGTCCAATACCAAACTGCAACGCCTACTCGACTTAAAATGTAAGAGACCGCTCATTTTTTTTTTCTGACAGGTTGGCTCCCATAGTGCGTACAAGTCGTTCAGTTTAATGGGCAGAGTATGTGGTTTAAAGGTTAATTATACTTTTTCTTACAACAATATTAACATACATCTTTCTTGCAGGGTCAAATCATGACACACAACCAACGTGCAGGAGTCATAGCTGGGTCAGCTCACTTAGCATTACAAGGAGTTTCGAGAGAGCAGGCAGGGAAATACGTGTGTACAGCTTCCAACGTTGAGGGTGATGGCAAATCACCGGCCGTCACGCTGCAGGTTATCTGTGAGTAACTTTTATATAACTTTACTTACGAATGGTGTCTACACACCGATTTTCGCCGACAGCCGCCGACACAGCCGTTTCCATAATAATTTGTGTCTTCGGGCTATGTCGGCGACTGGTCGGTGGGTTCCTAGTCTAGAAAGATAAGGAATTTTTACCCAACTGAATCAGAAGGAGGGTTATGTTTTTTCGCTGTGATTTTTATGAAACCTTTGATAAATATAAAGGTAACCTTGTGTACTTTAAAAGGATGCACGGTAGTTGTTAAGTGTCTACACAAGTATACTCAACTTAGTAATCAATTAAATATCTAAATATTAAAAGATTACGATTCAGCACGGCAATATTTCTTTATTTTTCGTAAAAAACAGAGTACATCCTATTTAAACATATAAAACAGCTCCGTGGCTTACCGATAGATATCACACAGGCTAAACCATTGCACATAAAACCATAAAGTTTGAGGAATATCCTCTCTAGAATAAATATTATAAACTTAAAATAATCTTCAGACGATGTAGGGGTGCGTGAGAAATTGTTTTTTGATACCATATTCTAATTCCACACTGACGAAGTCACGGGCAAAAGATGAATTTCATGAATATATAGAATACAATTTCATGACTTTCATCCATTGAAATTAATGTATAAAACTAAAATTATTTAGATTACCTACTATTAAAATGCTTATCAACTCCGACAAACTTGTTAACGTTTTTAAGATGACTTTATCCGTCTAGAAAGTTTTCTAACGAATTTAATGATCGTCTCGTTACTTCTCGCCCTAATTAGGGCTAAAATTTGATGTTTAATTTAAACCTGTGAATTAGTTGAAGGAAGGATTTAAAAAAATTGTTGAATGAAAAAAATAGCGATTAGTTTTCTGCTTTGAATATAGTCCCGTAGAGGTTCCTCTTAGTTTCGAACGCAGTTACTATAGACTATTCCAAGTACTTAACAATACAATGTTTAAGCTATTTTAGGCTTCAAAAACAGATATTCTGTTATTACAAAGGTTTCAGTAAATGTCTAGTAGAAGTCGAATAGAAAATGAGGATATATTTTTTTTAATTCGCATATAATCAGAATAGAATATTCATTTACTTTACCGGAGGATCTGTCAAGCCGGTATGATTACAATTGGGTTTAGCAAATTTTATTGAAGTAGGTTTAAAATGTTGACACATTTTTATATTCAGTAATCTACCTAACTATACAATATTGTAGAAAAAAACAAAGTTTAGCCCGCGATTTTTTCGGTTGGATTCAATTTCAGTCGTCGCCTGTCGTCTTTTCTTCAAAATCACACGCCATCTCACAGTTGAGTACAAAGTATACCAGTTTTTATGTAAGGGCATCAGCTTTTGAACAATGCAAACCACACTCAAATCGGTTCAGTAATAGTTTCGTGATTCTCGATAAAATTATAAAAGATTTTTTGGGTTCAGATCAGACAGACATCCTTTATCCGGAGATTTTTGTCGAAAATATCTTCAATGTATATCAATCAATCAAATCAGCCCACATCAACCCACTGCTGGGCATATGCTTCCTTTTTATTGCTCGACTCCTCACGGTCCTCTGCCAATTTTATGCATCTCTGACCCGCAACCCTTACAATGTCGTCTGACCAACGTCCATGTTTATACCCAGAATTTATTACATTTGTTGCAGTAAAAACCGGCAAAGAGCGTGTCAGACTCGCCCATGATAGGGTTCCATAGCCATTGTATAAGTAGAAAAAGAAGAAAAGTCTTTAACCTGTTTATCTTACCAAAGAGATTTAAACTATGATAGCGCGATTTATTTTCGTGCAACGCCATATAGTTTGTAATTGAAGAACAAAGATTTGTTCGGAACGTAAAATATATATTTTACGTTTTTTTTTTTCGAAACTGTTTGAGCTTCAGCATCCGTTAAAATTTTCGCTGAAAGTACTTATAACTTATGCTATATTTTGTAACATTTTCAGATTTTTCACTCGAAGTTAGGAGGGGTACGCCCTATTTTTGACTTTGAGCGCAGACATCTCAAGACAGAAGCATTATATCGATTTAGTTTCTATGGGAGTTTTGTTCCATTGTAAAAGACCAATCCAACGGCACCTCTATCGATTTAACAATAACAACTTTTTTTTCCAACCCCTCTTTCGTTGTATGGGTCGAAAAAAATGTTTTTTCATAACTACTACATTTCTGTTTTTGGGTTAATGTTCATGCCAAATCTCGATTCAATTGGTGCAAAAATGAGCGAGTTCTTGAGGCGGGGCACACAGACAGACAGACGGAATGGACGAAAGTATAAGGGTTCCTTGTTTAACCAGGGAACCCTAAAAATAGATAATCGACACTATTCAAAAACAAGGAGGTCTCTCTTGTCTTCTTAAAACTTCTTGCAAAAACTTCTGCGAACGGCATCTTACAAAGTTTGAAGCAAGTTTCTCATATTACAATAGCTGTATTATCAGCAAACATGGAAACACTCCATTTGTTTCGAGAACAAGAGATTCGAATTATTTACTGAATGTTCTAGATGACTACAAGTTAGCTATTGTTTAAAGTTAACAATAGCCTCGGGCCATTAAGCTGAGTGTACATTAAACTTCTCTAATATGTCTTGCTTCTAATATCTAAGTCTTGTTTGAATATTGAACCGGAACACGCAAATTTCTGAATGTTCATCTCAAAACTTACTGTAGCAAGTACCAATTTCCTCTTTAAATACTAAAAAAAATCATTGTACGAGCATGCATTATAATATGTTCACGCTATTGTCCAACTTGTGTAAGCAAAAACAACGGCTCGAAACACTCTTTTCATATTATTATTCTTTATTTATTTATTTATTATTATTGCATAGGTTACAGTGACCACTTATAACAATGAATCCCGCAAAACCAATTGTTCGGTTTCTCTGATTCACCTCATCCACATTCTTGTATATTTTACACAGTTCCGTTGGTTGGTTTTTCCTTTTTGGAGTAGGTATTTCATATATTTAGGTAATCTGACTGTAGTAGGTTCTCCTGAATTTTTTTGTTAGTGTAATTAAAATGTAGATCAAGTGAAGGTAAAAATAATATAAAGTAAATTGTAACTCGCCGCACTATACATGTCTTCCATCATCGGCATCGTTGTCTCCTATAATATAGATAACTAATTAATTTGTACTGACACTTAACATAATCTTAAAGAAGTATGGTGCAGAAATAATATTAAAATCGGTCTTGGATTATAAGCCTATACAGGGTGTAAGTGACAGCTTAGCAAATACTGAAACGGTGAACTCAGACCTTCAAACTGAACATATTCACTATGGCGTCTACCTCAGTAAACACGGAAAAAAATTTGCTGTCGTATACATTTGAGTCGGGTAGGTACAGCAGTATTGTATGGGACAGCTGAATGTTTTTCGCGTTTCCTGCGGTAGGCTCCATAGTGAAACTTGTTTAATTTGATGGTCTGAGTTCCCCGTTTCAGTATTTGCTAGGCAGTCACTTACACCCTGTATAGTACGAAGTACATAACATTACCCATATACTGGACCTCTCTCAGATATGCAAAGTAAAGGTAAGGTTTGTGCCATAGTAACTAAACAGAAGCAATTTTAATTCAGTTGTAGTCACTTTAAATTCGTTGACAACTATTTATTGAAAGTTATTTACAATTTTCATGCAAGGGTATCATTTGACAGATATAATTTAGCGTAGATAAGGTGTACAATGGATGGTAGACTCTTCTTTTGAATTCGCAGAAGAAAAGGATACAAACGTAAATGTCACTAGCATTGAAAAGAAACAAATAGTAGAATATAGTTCTATCGCTCGCAGCGTACCAGTATACTTAACAACATCTAAAACGTATGTACGTTGGAGTCCTAGACACAACTCTGTCACACTCCGGACACATAAATGACAAGATGACGTCACAACATGACGAACTGAGCCTAAGGCTGCAAGAGCGAGTCTCTATGGGCTGCAAGAACTATGGTCGCGTGTGGTACAATTTTAGACGGTTAAAACGTGGTGTCTATCTAGACAGTAGCCTAGAGCCAGTAGCTAGTACCAGTAAGTGACCACGAAGTAACCAGAGGGGGTGAGGTGATAAGTTGGTGGTAAAATGAAAATGAAATGAAAATGAAAATGAAAAAATACTTTATTGCCAATAACTACTTAAAAAGAACATAAAGAATAAACATATAAGGAATAAACAAAAAATTATAAAATTAAAACAAAAAGAAAAGATATACAGAATTACAGGCAATAGGACAGGGACTCAGCTAAGCTGGCTACAGTCAGTGCAACTGACAGTAAGCAGCGCTGTTTTTCAGCCCTGCCCTTGCTCCTAGAGATGTTGTGTTGGAGTGTAAAGAGGTAATGTGTGGGATGGCAACCAAGACTACGAAGTGTAAGAGTAAAATGTGTATGAGCAGCTGAGCATTTTGTCTACCCCAAAAATGTGTTCGACAGCGAGTTTGCTAGTATGGTCTTTAGCTCCACCTGATTTTTGTAAGCGTGCTTCAATTGTTCTGTTATTTTTTGCTTCAAAAATAACCCTCTTCGGTATTTTGCCTTAAATGATACCACGTTAATTTTTTTATGCATCGGTGGAGGTAAATCATTCCATATTTTTGAAGCTCTGTATTTGAAGCAACCTCTGAATCCTGCCGTTCGGTGCCTGGGAACAATCATCATGTTATTAGCAGCTGAACGAGTGTTTCGTGTATGTATATCCTTCACAAAAGTAAGCTTCTCAAAAAGATACACAGGATTTTTATTCCAGATAACCTTTTGGGTTGTACAAGCAAATTTCAGATCGCGTCGTGCACTCATGTTCAGGATCCCATGCCTATTCATGTAGGGTGTTATGTATTCGCGTTTTGGAATTCTATAACAGAATCTGACACAAGCGTTTTGCACCCTTTGAATTGCTTGTGCCGTATTAGCGTGGATTCTAGGCCCATAGACTACACTGCAATATGTGAAAGGAGACAGTACTAATGAGTCAGTCAGCATGGCTCGCAACTCTTCAGATAAATAGTTCCTAATGCCGTATAAAATTTTTAGCTTATAGAATGCGGATCTTATCTTCTCGTTAATATGCTTGGTGTATCTCATTTCACCATCCAGCACCAGGCCCAAATTCCTTGCCTCCTCCACCATAGGAATCGTAACGCTATTTATGGATAGTTTCAGGTTGTGTTCCACAACTTTACCAATCTGATATGGTGTCCCCATCACCAATACCTTTGACTTGGATGGATTCAAAACAAGAGAGTTCCTATTAGACCAATCATAGATTCTCTCCAAATCCTCATTAATCCTAGAGAAGGCTTCACCAGTGTTGACATGATCAAATGAGTAATATACTTGCGTATCGTCTGCGTATAAGTGATACTTGCACCACTTGATAACTGATGGCATATCAGCAGTAAAGACCGCAAATAAGATGGGACTCAAAATTGACCCCTGTGGTACCCCTCTATCAAGGTCTGCTATTCGAGAGTACTTCTGACTTCCATCAGTATTTCGGGTAGCCACTTGCTGTTTTCGACTATTCAAATACGAGTTAAACCAGCTGCAAACCCTGCTAGAAAATCCGTAGTGAGATAACTTCGCTATGAGTAGTTCTGGGTCCAGGCAATCGAACGCGCGGGAGAAGTCCAGGAGTACAAGTACACTACTGTGCCCTGTATCCGCAGCCGCGATTACATCATCAGTCACCTGAGCTAATGCCGTTTCTGTCCCATATCCCCTGCGAAATCCCGACTGGTACTTAGGCAAAATTTTGTTGTTGTCTATGAATTTCTCCATTTGCTTCAATATCACCTTTTCTATGATTTTCGACAAAATTGGTAGTAAAGAGACTGGTCGCAGATCTTTGAGCTGCTCAACTGAGGCTGTTTTTGGTATAGGTCTCACAATGGCCATCTTCCAGCTGTCAGGAAATTTACACGTTTCGATAGATTTGTTTATAATGCGCGTGATGACCGGTATGGTCTCGGGGAGAGTTAGTTTCAACATTTCAATGTTAATAGAGTCATGCCCCGCCGCTTTAGATTTAATTTTCGATATGATCTTGAAGACTTCTTGTTCCAATGTCGGTTGTAGATCAAAAATTTCGGATGTCACTGTTTTTGCTTTTAAAGAGACAATGAGCCCTGGATCTATTTGTCCATCGCCAGGAAGTTTCAGAAAGTGCTCATTTATCATTTGAGGATCGTTGAGTTCTTCCGGTATTGTTGACTCACATGCATTCTCAAACACTGATGTATTTTTTATATGTTTCCACATTTCCTTTGGATTTCTCCTATTATTGTTTACATAGTGTTGAAAGTATGCTGCCTTTTCTCTCTCTATAGTTGATGTAACATAGTTTTTTAATGTTCGATAATATTCCCTTTTTGATTCGGTCTTGGTCTTTTGTGCCTGAACTAATGCCTCATCTCGAAGCGACATCATGTATTTCACCATGTCTGTAATCCAAGGTTTAGGTTTATCTTTTACTACTAGCTGACGTACCGGAGCATGTATATTAAACAAATTTAAGAATAGCTCATTAAACTTTTCCACCATGACATTGACATCCTCCATATGCATAATATCCTCCCATAGCGTACACCTCAAATCATTTAAAAATAACTCCTCGTTAATGCTGGTTAGTGACCTACTAGTTATATGCTGCTTTACCGGTTTCGGGCTTTTTATTTTAAATTCCGCGAGTACTAAACCGTGATCACTTAAACTTCTATTGTGTACGACTGTAATTCGTTTACATTTCTGAGGAACATCCGACACAATCAGATCTATCAAGGTTTCAGTTTCATCAGTAATTCTAGTGGGTTCTTGCACCAGTTGATGTAGGTTTAACTGCGTACAAAATAAGTACAACTCTTTTGCACAAGAGCTCTCTGGCTTCAAAAGATCTACATTGAAGTCCCCCAACAGGAAAACATGAGCAAAGCTGGAGAAATTACACACGGACTCACTAAGTGCATCTAGTGCCATGGTGACACTAACGGCTTCTGGCCTATACATAGTGCCAACGGCCACTCGAGCACCGGGCAACCGTACATCAAGCCAAAGCTGTTCCAATTGAGCAGGTGGATGGTGTAGAACACGTGACCTCAATCCTTGTCTTATATAGAACCCCACTCCACCACCCACAGTCCTGGTGATGCGAGCTTTATGCACAAATCTATATCCTGATACTGCTGGGGCACTTGCATCTTGGCCGTCTTTTACCCAGGTCTCATTAACTGCAAGAATATCAGGGCGATGTCTTTCAACTGTTACTACAAAATCGTCTCGACCAGTATTAAGTGACCTTACATTTAATATACCTAGTTTCAAATAGTTTTTCAAAGTATTAGCCATTTAATATGAATTTTGTGTGTATTATTTTGTGAAGTGATGTGCTAAAGTTGGAAACAGTCATATAGGTATATTTTTCATGGTCAAAGACGCAACAGATTACAGCATTGTATTTTAAATTAAACTCTCGCGCATTTACAAAAAAAACTCGCAAAACAGTACATAACTCCACCATACATTGAAATATAATATTGAGAGTGATAGAAACATCTTTAACATTATAATTATTATTAAAAGTCTCTAAACCGAGAAAAAATCGTAGTACATAAGATTCAAATTTGACATAATTGAATGAGTTAGGGGTACCCACTTTATAAATACCAGAGATTAAGAATATAAAAACACAAACATCTTCCAGCAATATCAGAAGTTCATCACACATCAGAAACACTAACATTAAACATGTCCAAAAACCCTAACCACATCTTCTTCTGAGTACAGGCGATACCTAGGTGCACCATGTACCTCTCGTGCATAGACTCTACCTTCCCGGGTCCATACGTACTTCCAATTCTTGCATCTGGAAGCCTCACGAGCCTGACGAAAAATCTGGCGATTAGAACGAGTAAGCCTTTCATTTACATAGAAAGGACACGGAGATGCAGTGGTGGCAAGGTTTAGGTCCGCAGTAGTGGCACCTCGGCGGACCCTTGCTGCCGAAAGCAGTTGGTCCCGCAGGGCTCGGCGCGCTAGTCGCACGGCAAGGGGGCGCGGACGCGGTGCAGGCTCGCCCTCCGCCTGCTGCTGCCGCGGCGGCCCCGCGCGCTCCGCGCTCACGATATCCTCCTCAGCCAGTGCCACACCCAACTTATTGCTGATTGCGAGAACGATGTGAATAGGTCCTTCCATCTTCGCCTCTGGTATTCCCGTAATTTCAATGTCATTCACCAGCATATCCTGATCCCGGTCGTTTAATTGCCGCTTGAGTTCGGCAATAGTTTGTTCCAATATGGACGTATCATTTTTATTTGCTTGGCTACTTTGATCTCGTTCCAATACCTCCATTCGTAGTGTGAGTTCATCAATACGACTATTACAACTGCTAATAGCAGCCGGTAGGTAGTAGTGGTAGGCAGGGAGTGTCCATACTGTATGTACGAGATACTCTTTCTACTAGATAGTCTTTCTTATACTGTGAGTCTATTGTATATCTTTCTCTGACTTACACTTCACTGGTCTACAAGATACATAGTCAAAAGTTACTATCTCGTTGTGTAGCGAAGACCTTTGTTCTTCCAAGTATAAAAATATGCCGTCACAGGATAATATCGAACAGGAAAATATGAGCACAATTCGCATATTGAAATACTTAGGCAAAATCTATTGAAGCAAAGCCTCCAGCTATATTCCATTATTGTGTTCTCTCAATCAAGTGTAAACAATATGTTCTATAATATTGGATGTTGGGTGATCGGCTCTTTTTTCTTCGGCCTGCGTATATCTTGTTTTTGCTTAGTTGTGGAAAAAATTGGGTGACATTGCTTGGATCTCTTTTTTTATTTGTATATCTGTATTTTGCATATTTGATTGAAGATGATAAGATAAAGAAGGATGGTCTTATTTTACTATAGAGTTATTTCATGAGCATCTGTTATATTATTGCTTTGATCCACGGTTTTGTTAGCATAAGAATCGTTTAATTTTCAAGTTAAACTGTAATTTCCTTTCTCGTAAGAGTACTACGGATTATTTTTCTGTCCAATTTTATAGGAACCACAGTTCATTCGTTTAACACATTTTTGCATTTGTGCGACTAAGAGTTCATTTACACTTTTAACTTTTACACTGTTCTGTGCCGTATGGTATCCGGTTTTGAAAAGCACCACACCATAAAGTATAAAGATTTGTTTCTAGATTGTTTCTGCAAAATTTCATTAAGTTTAATCGGTTAGTATTGAAAATATCAACAGACTTCGTTTGTTTGGAGCGCGCCAACAGTAATATACCCTTAAGCTCTCACATTAATGCTTTTAAAATATCCTACATTTCTGACAGCTTTATCAACACTGACATAATCATCATCTTCATTTTAATGTTCTTGATCAAAATGATTGAACCTTGAGTTGATTTCAGCATTGACTAAAAAAGAACGAAAAATAAACAAAAAATAAAATAAAAATTACGACGTGTCCATTTCGATTGTTTAAAAACGTGTAATAAATCATGGGATGAACTCTTTTCACTTGCTTTTTCGATACTGACGAATATCGTTGATTGTATAATTGCATTCGTTAAAATTGTTTTCGTTAAATACTTTATGAATGAATAAACGAATAAAATAAACTTTTATATGCACCAAACACTCAGAAAACATGATTTTATATTTTTATTTATACAAATATGACATTTTGTTTGAATTAGGAACGTCTTCACTTCTAAACTATTAACTAACTTCTATAAATTGTTTAGGATATTACCTATAGTGAGTTGGTATGTTTACAATATGCTACGCTTATTGCTGCTTTCATAAAATATATGTTCACAATACAGGGTGTTAGGGTTAACAGATTCATTACTTTAAGGGGTGATTGTACCCATGAGACTAAACAACTTTCCCTAAGAAACCTATAGGATATTAGCAAAAAAATGTTGGACTTTCCATACTAAAAGCAATCAGCTAATCGAACGTTTGTATGAAAAGTTCCATTGTGAAAGTTTTTCAGTATCATGAGTACATACGGCGACACCTCAAGCTACGCAAAACCAAAAAAACCAAAGCTACCAAAACCAGCTTAAATTGGTTTCGCTTAGCTAGATGTGTCGCCTTGTGTACAATCACCCATTAAAGTAGTTAATGCAACTGTCTACCCTAACACCTTGTATAATCTGCTATGAGCATCGTCAACATCAAATGCTTCGAAAGCAATACTGGAAAGTGCTATAATACAACTAGAAAACGTACTCAAGTTACAGTGTTGTTTATTTTAACAAACCTCAATACAGTCTCGCAAGAAAACCAATGCGTACTAACCATAAAGAGTGCAAACTCTACACTACGAGTATTTCTCTACTACTTTTCCACTTCGAGTGCGAACCTATACAAATTTCTCGCACACTATAACACTAAAAAGCTTTTGTCTTCAGAATACAGAGCGTGCTACGAAACCGGCATTTGTAACAGTCTATCTATTCATGATATTCGCTCAATAACCTCACTTGCTCGCAATCCTATGCATGTTATTGAGAATCAGAGTCGATCCAACACTGCATTGCATGCATTTGCAAGTTATGCGTCGCACGCTAGATGTGCATTCAATTTGTGACACCGATGGTGTGTGAACCCCGGATTAGGTGTCGCCAGGTATTGATGGAATGGTCGGGTGTCATGCAAATCGTGGGTTTCTGTGACGAGTGGCCATAAGTTTTGCTTTGATTTAGTGTTTGGTTGTGAACGTGTGGTTTCGATTTGATTTTATTCTTCAACAAATCTAGATTAGAATTGTTATTTTTATAGATACGTATACACCGCGCTTAATAGATACGTATACACGTATAGCTTGATGTGTCGCCATGTGTACATACGGCGATACATCAAGCTTTACAAAACCAACATAAGCTGGCCGCGCGACGTTATATGTTACTCGACCTACGCGCGGACCTACCTTATTTTGGTTTTGTATAGCTTGATGTGTCGATGTGTGCACATACTTTGTTACCTACATACGTACTATAGTTAAAAGGGGCTGCATGGCTGCAGGGGGTGCAAATTAAAACGGGGGCTTGAAAATACTTTGACATGCTGCTTCCGTGCTTCCGTGTTAGAGAACTACACATGGTATTAAAAATGCGTTACATAATAAACAGCTTCAGACCATCAAACTTTCACTGTGGAGACGATGTAGAAAAAAAACTGTGGACTCATACATGTGGTTAACATTATTACTAGGGTGCTTTGCATTTTATACTCCTTTGCATTTCGCATAATTAATGACGAAAGTCTCCATGTCGATTGTTGGTGTATCTGCCACATGTGAGTGTAATCCTAGTTGTCCGATGGTTCAATTGGGGATGTCAAAGCCTATCAGTGACGCATTTAATTACATGGCTCAAATCGCTTGAACGATTTACAGCTTACTCCATTAATCAAACATAAGCTATCACTTATGAGCTTGATCGACAACATTTTGCTGAATTATCAAAATGTCTTCGAATATTCTGACAGTGAGTTATCTTAGCACAATTTAAAATTTTTGTATGTCTCTAAATTTATTGGAAAATAAAATTATAAACATGATTGATTGAAAAGACATGGCAAAATTAACATTGAAATTATTTTACTGCTCTCTGACATACAGCATCAAAATTTAAGAAAAATATAGGGTCTTTCGTCGATGATCAGACCGTGAAACTGAACAACTTTGTCTATAGCACCAACATCGAAATCGCGAAAAAAAAAATCTACTGTTCCATACGAAACTGCAAACCTACTTGAGCCAATTGTATGGGACAACAGATTTTTTTTCGCGATTTTAATGTTGGTTCCATAGAGAAAGTTCAGTTTGATAGTCTGATCATCCCCTTAAAAAAGGTGTCAGTATATTAAGAAGGACCCTGTATATCTACCTACCCTCTATCTGATTTTAATAGTAACTTTTAACTGATTATTTACTTGAACTCATTATAATCAGCCTATACAGGGTGTAAGGAAAAGTATTATTAACCTTCAAACCACATACCCTACCCATCAAAAAATTTAAAAAAAAAATCAGTTGTCCAATACGTTTGAATCGAGTAGGTATTGCAATTTAGTATAGGACCCCTGACAGCTTTTTTTTGTTCTGACAGGTTTGCTTCCATAGCAAAAGTTGTTCATATTGATGGATAGAGTATGTGATTTAAAGGTTAATGATAGTTTTCCTTACACCCTGTGTACTGTAGGGCACAGGCCGATCCTCATGGAGGGTGTATGCAAGTATGGGCGTTAGTCCACTACACGTGCCCATTGCGAATTCGTAGACTTCACATTCGCATCGGAATTTCTTCTTCAGCGAATGCAGGTTTCACGACATTTTCCTTCACCGTTTGAGAGCAGCCGATAATTACGATTTTAATGTCGGTTTTTTGACCGTGAGGTTAGATACCTAAAAAAACTTATGAGCAAACAAATGTTTTTGACAATACAAATACCTCTTTAACAATTAAGTATTTAATAACTATCACCCTATTATCGTCCACTGTTAAACAAATGCCTAATAAAAGGACAGCCGCAAAGCTTTGCCCTCGGCCTTTATCAAAGCATCGGCATTTTTATTTTTTTTCGGCAAGCTACCAGCTGTCTGTCTTAGGTCGTCGTATCTACACGCTGGACGTTTTTAAGGGAATGCTTAGACCGTCTATTTACTTAATATCCAACGTTATGATATCTGCTATTTTAACTTGAACTAAACTTGAAGTACTTTGTATTTGTATTTTAAAATCGACTTCTCCTTGCAGATAAGCCAGTCTGCACAAACAAGATGACTGCAATAGTTGGCGCAGCGCTTAATGAAGCGGCGAAAGTGACTTGCGAAGTTGATGCCTTTCCTCCACCTAAGAACTTCCAGTGGACACTGAATAACTCGATGGGGACAGTGGAGATAGAAGCGGTAAGAAATATCACAATTTTAATATAAACGTTTACAATTTCAGCACGTTTTAAACTGTAAAATTATATTAGTATTGTTTTAGAGCCATTCCTAACTTACAACATAATTGAACCCATGTTTCCTCTCAAAACTTCAATTAATCTCTCCTAGTTTGCTCCAAAGGCATATTGTTGTAGACACAAAATTTTGCCTAACAACGCAAAATTTGCTTTATTGTCAGATACAGGTTTAAATTGCAACGTTTGTAGTGAAGGTAAATGTGAAAGCCCATTTTAGCATTAACCGCTCGACTCATCAATACTTGCACTGGATAATCAAAGCAATGCTATCGGTTTCGATTGTAATGTTGTTGTTAGGGGATTCAAGTTGGATGTTAGTGATCTCCATAGCAGTGGGAATCAGAAATAGTATTGTTACTACACGAGCTTATGTACCGAATAATATTTAGTTGGTTTATTTGTGATGGAATATTATGCAGATCTTATTGAAAAAAAAAATCGGTATTCGCGGTATAGCTGAATAGAGACGTTGCTTTGCGCTTGCTGCATAAACAAATTTCCTATTATTATCCTCTAGCTAGCCCATCTTATCTTCTGTCTTAGCAGATACCTACGTTATTGTATTATTATAATATTGAATTTTGTACTTATCTTCATTCCTCAAAGCCTATCTCTGAATTACACAACGTGTTAATGAATAAGCGCAAAACCTCATACACCCCAACTAATTTATAACAAAATAATTAGATCGAAACAATAATTTCATTATTTTGATAGTTACAATTTTAAGTTAGTCGCATTATAAGTTTTGAGGCAAAAATGATATGTTATCATTTCAGCAATGAATGAAAGAGATAACGTGCTCATGGATACATTTTAAGAATTTTGTTTTGGTAGTAAGTTTGAAAAATATTACCTTTGTTGAAACCATGATAATTCGATTCTGCTCTCGATTCTAAACAAACTACTTTCTAGTTTTGCGCTTATTCATTAACGCGTTGTATAACAGCTGTAAAGAATAATGGGCCTTAAATAACCAGAACTGACCATCTAACTGTGTGGTTTTTTATTGCAACTATTAATCGATAATTAATGTTATTTTCATAATTATTAATTAGCCTATATTTCCACTTTTGTATTTTTTCATCTCTGTATCTATTACGTCATTTTCATGACGTGATCAACTTTATTGTAACCCAATTAAGTAATAATTGTTACGTCCAACAGGCTAAATTCACAGTAGACCAAAGTGGGCGTTCAATCCTCACCTATACAGCAACGTCAGAAGTTGACTACGGTTCTCTAGCCTGCAGAGCAAACAACCTAGCTGGTCAACAGATAGAACCCTGCCGTTATACTCTGCTGCCAGCAGTCAGACCTGATCCACCTTTCAACTGCTCGTCAGTTAATTTGACTGATGATTCAGCCGAGTTAAGATGTGCTGCTGGTAAGTAGATATCTGATTCAGTTATTGAAGTTATGATTTAGGATTATCTTAAAAATTAAAATGCCTTGGATTCAAATTAATACGCTGTATAGATTTTGTAAAGGAGTTGTTTTAATATCTACATATAAAACCAATTTTTTTTAAATATTATTCTTACCTAGATGTTCAAAAGTTATGATTTTTTATTTTTTTTTATACCGGAATACATTTTTCATATTACGAATTTATTTATTTTTCTTTTTGCTACATGATTGTCTTGAGATACTCTTCCATACGTCAGATAATCAACTACACAATATCCATTCATGTTACGGAAAAGTGGGACGAATGTTAAAATTTTAGGTTTGAGTTAGACGTAGCAAAATTATCAAAATCTTAAATACTCATATATAATGAATAAAGAAAAACTGTGACCATAATATGTGTACTGTTTTAATTATTGATGTGTTATTAGCCCCTTTCTTACTAAATAATTTCCATGAGAGCTTGACAAACCAACTTGTAAAACCAACCAACCAACCAACCAACCAAAAAACCAACTTGCTGTTTAGAATTAGACATAAATTCTTGTATTGTTTCCCCAAGGTTACGATGGAGGTCTTCACACAACATACTTCGTGGAGGCTTGGGAATCCGGAGCTTTATTAGCTAACGTCTCCACTGCCAACCCAGTTTGGAAACTGCGAGGTCTTGGGTCAGGAAAAGCTTTGAAGCTGCTATTCTACGCTCACAATGCAAGAGGACGATCAGAAACAACTACGTTAAGGATTCACACGTTATCGCGACTGGCTTTACATACAGGTAATTTTAAAAGTATTATTTAGTAGCTGTTTCCCTCTGTTTCTGCGTGGACTTTAAAAAAGTAGCCTATGCGTCAATCTAGAACATATTCTATTAGTGTGATAAATTTTATCCAAATTCGTTCAGACGTTTGTGCGTGATTGAGCCACAAATATGCAAACATCGTCACAAACTTTAACATTTTATTATATTAGTAGGATTAAAACAAATATGTCAACGCAAATGGTGTTAAAAGTGTTTTATATAAGCAACATCATAATATTTTAATAGTAAAATTTGCATGGAAATACAATGAGAGATTTGCACAACGATTAACTGTGATAATTTAAATTATTTTTATAAGAAGCCAACTAATTAGTAACTGACTAAAATTTCAAAACACAGTAATTTTAATTAAGATGTTTGAAATACTACCTAAGTACTTAGACAAAAAAAAAGTTTAACTGTTGATGGGATGAATCGATTTTTTCTAAATATAGTAACTGTATTCAGATTAGAATATTTACATTTTACTAACGATGCTCAAACTTTATCTAGTGTGAATTCAACAAAAATCACGAACTCTAATGAAACCACCAATCTTTGTACAATATTCTCCCCAGTTCAGAACCCTAATACACAACTTGTTTGTCCACAGAAGCTAAATCGAGAAGCAACATGGCAGTGGACGCTAGTTGGGCTTTAGGAATAATCGCTGGAACGATCGGCACCCTTGTTGCTGTGGTTATTATTGCTTTACTGGCTAGAAGAAGACATCGGAGACCGATGCAGTATGAAGGTATGATACAATTTGAAAAATGTTGCAGAGCTGTGTAAAATTTAAAAGTTATAGGATCCGACTGCAGAGCTAAGACCCTGTTTGACTAAAGGGGATTAGAAAGAGTAGGCTGTAAGGTACATCCCATTTAGTAAAGGTACAGCTTGCGTGCCTCACAAAGCGTGGAGTAGTCAACAATAGGTGTTTAGTTATAAGACCGCATTATCTTTAGTGGTATTCGTAGTTGTGTGCAATAAAGTAGTTGTAAAAGATTGAATACTTATACTCCATTCAAAACAGCAACGAAATTTTAAGACTAATTTGAATTACAGAAACAGAGATTTGAAACACTTCCTCTCATTTATTCTTAGAACAGCTTTAGTAACGTCCAAGATATGTGGGATAGTATATGTATGCAATAAATTAATTACATTTGCTAATCAGAATTGACCTGAAAGCTATATAGGAATCGGAATATCTCGTCGTCCTTATTTGGAATGAAGTATAGTACCTACTGGTTATTAGTACCAAAACACTGATGAAAAAACGGTGAATTAATCTACGTGCCGTCCTAAGCGCGGATGCATCCATCCCGAAACGTACCGCGCTCGACGTTGTTTTTCTTTTAAATTAGTTTTGCAGAAACAGAATAAAGTGTTAAATAGATAAATAAACACCACTGTAATAACGTATGCCAAAATAACCGCGCATGACGGTTTTCTCATTTTTTCGCCAACCAAAATTTTCAAAACTCTTTCTTAAGTCCATTTCTACTATTGTCTCGTAAAATTTCTAGGAAACTATTTCAGTCAGTAATTCGTTAGAGTGGGTCTTGACACAAGGTTTATACGTCGTAGGTAACCGATCGCGTGTGGAACGGCTTTTAAGGTTAGCACGACAATACAAATTGAACGCAAATGGATAAGAGTTTGAATTTTACGACATTTTTACACTGGTTTTAGTGAGAAACAGTAAATTTTGTAATGCTTGCAGAAATAAAGCATTGACAATAAATATTTCCTTTTGGGGTATTCTAATTATCTTTTTTCGTATTTTATATGAATTTTCATTATTTAAACCCTTCCCTTTACTTTTGTAGCCGCCATTCGTTGCAATGCGGCTTTTTTTTGTACAAATTTTTGTCAGAGACTTTTGCGGCCATACGCACAACAACCCCCAAAGTTTCATCGCAATCCGACTAACAGTTTAGGAACTTAGTATTTACCTAAGTTTACATCCTCTAAAGAAGATTATTTAAGACTCAAAATATGTTTATAAGTCATTGGACAATTTGACCTTTATAGTAAAATTAATATTTCTAATAAATTCTTTTAAAAATATCTTCATCTCGAAAATGTACTCGCGACGATTAGAAATTATCCTATGGTAGCTGATGAATTTTACATAGAAACGATACGTATCTTTACTAAGATTCTTCACTTTCAGTATACGTACCTCCATAAATATTTTACTCTAAAAATCCTCCTTCGAGCTACAAATTCAAACGCCTCCGCAGTTTAGTGCAGTCGTTCAGGGATCCCGTCGCGTGTCCAGAATATCAGAGCGCCCTGGGCCGATTCCAGGCTTACATTGCATTTCAATATGTGATTTATGCCCTCCTGCATTCTAACTGACACTGCACATGTTCGCTTACTCTTCGTTTTAGAGATTTTTAAAACTGTCTGCAGAATTCTGGGCCCCATTTAATAAACGTGACAATTGTATTTTACAATGACAATTCAGGTTACGCCGATTAGTAGTGACACTAAAAATGCAGTAGGTAATGTTTAGCCCTGAAATGGTGTAGTTAATTTTACAGTTATTCAAGGAAGACTTTTGAATACAAAGATCGATAATAACTACGGTAGATTGGAGTGGTACTTTTAGAAATAGAATGTTGCATTATCGAAATAATTATAAAGATAATGATTATGGATTGCCATAAAAAATATTGTAGTACCCAAATCTAAATTAAATCGCAATCCGAATTGTAAGTAATTACTTTTTAACTTATCTACACTAATATTATAAAGAGGAAAGATTTGTACCTATTTTTGTATGTTTGTATGTTTGTAATGAATAGGCTCAAAAAGTACTGGGCCGATTTAAAAAAATTCTTTCACCAATAGAATGCTACATTCTTCCAATTTGACATAGGCTACATTTCATTTTGAAAAAAATTATTGATCCTTGGTAAAATTTGAACAATGTAACCGAAGGTGTAGAAAAATGAGTCTTAAATTTTATTTGTCTACCCCGTGCGAAGCCGGGACGGGCTGCTAGTGAGATATACATATAACAGTGTATTTCCGACTTGGAATGGACCCCTCTTTTTCTTTCCGTGAGTTTTGTAGGCGACTAAGGGCTAAAGTCTCTTGTGCCGTGTTTTTGTCTTCAAAAGGCTACTGATATAGCCGCTAAACGAATATCACTAATTGACACGCCATATCATCCTGAACATTTCAATATGCTTGAAGTGAGCCTCGCTGCAACTGCACGCTTTAAAAGATCGTCTGTAGCAAGTTTTCTGACGACCCCAAAAGGGATAATGCTCAAGAGTTAATGTAGGTATGTCTGTAAATATAAATAGGTGCAAATAATGCGGTCTTATTTCTAAGAAACGATTCTTTCCAATACAAATAATGTAGGTACTGTATCTCTCTACATAACCATGGCTTCCTTCAAAATTCAAATTCATTTGATTGAATAAAAAATGATGAATAACGCTCGTTTCTTTTGAGTACGAGAAAGAGAAATGTCACAAAAACTATTTTTTTGAAATATTATCCAATAAAAGCGTTTATATTGGCAACCCATCCGTCTGTGCCAGGCCAGTGCCAGGTGAATTTTAGAACCTAAGTCGAGAATTGCGTGCCGACAATCGTAGCGTGATTATATCGATATTGGTATATAATCTATATCAATACGATTGTGTTTTGTCAATCACACGACGAAATAAAATTATTTTGTGAGGTTTATGCTTTCTTTTGATGGGTAGTTTGACACCGATCGTGCCGAGGTTTCGTGTTTTAAAAATGTTTGAATTTAAATGTCTTCATTTAGTTTTATATTTGAGTTGAATACACTCGTAAAATGATATAAAACGTTTCAAAGATAATATTATATCTGAATAAGTTATAGCTTGTAGGTTTTTACTGCTGGGCAAATTCGTCCTCGCACGAGTAGGTAATGATGAAAGGGAGTGGGCCATACTACACCATGCGGACCCAGAGCCGATTGGTAAAGGCAATTTTTCGGTAACTTGCTGTCACTGTATTTTCAGACAGCCACTTACTGGAAGTATACTTGGAAGTCGTGTTGCGCGAATTTTATTGCATGGACGCATGTCAGTTGCCTGCTCCCTGGCTTGCAACGAATTTCCATAATTTTATGGTGACTCAAAAGTCTGTTTTGTGTATAAACAATGTGTATAGTCACCAGATACTTATTACCGTACAATGTCAAGCACTTTTGCTATCTATAAACCACATACTGGCAAAATCATCAACGCTAAGATAGGAGCCACAATTTTAAGATCAGAATAGAAAGAAAGTAATATACCTACTTGTAACTGAATAGAGTTCGAGATATACGTACAGGATTATTCCGGCTTAACAACGGTCCCAAATCATAAAAGTAATATTATTTCTAAAATTGCTTTACTTCAATTTGAAATGAAAAATTTTTCTATTTCTAGCCCCAATACAGACGGTGAAGGCGTATAAGAACTCAATGCACAGCGCCAACCATTCACCTATACAGCCGGACGACAAGAATCCCGATGTAGTTCCTCTAGGAAAAGGTATGTTTCATTTTATTTTAATTCAATAAACTTATATCAAAGAGCATTTTGTGAATTAAATGAATAAAAGTTTTATATAAATGAATTCGTTACTGAAATCCATGACAAAGTTGCGATTTACATGATAACAATCGTAAATCGCAACTTTGTTATGAATCTTTTTTGCATCCCCCTTTTACTTTTTGATCTTGTGTTACTTTTTAATTACTGGGGATTTTTATTATATAGTTTGATAAATAAAATAATGGTTCGAAATGTCGAGTAACTTAGCAATCAGATAATGTCTGCAATCTGTACGATTTGTCACTTCAGTGGTTTTTGATGAAAGCAGGAGTTTTTATCATGAGCAGCCTGTATAAGTGTCGGTGCTGTATCCCTTTATATTTCAAATATATACAGTACATAATTATAATCGGGATTTTTTATATGGACGTCACCAAATACATTTTTGTTGTGAACAACGAAAACTACGAAACCTATTCTCGTGTGATTTTCACTGCTTGAAAGCCTACGTCCTACTTAAAACTGTAATAATTGTTACCATAGTGCCAAAAGAGCTATCTTGGAATAAGTTTTTAAAACTATCCTGGAATTGCCCTAGAACAGCGTCACAGTAGTGTACGAAAATCTACATACATTACGGACACTCCCTGCCTCCCACAATGTTGACTCTCCCCCTCTCGGTGTTACGGAAGGAGGCACATAGTAAGCAGCAGTGTATTTATTTTTCGTTCAAGATGTGCTAGCCTCTTCTTGTCAGTGCGAGACAATAAAAATTACTTACCATAAGAAACCCTCTCTTTTGAAATTGTGAATTTTCTTATAGATTTCAATTGCACGCGTGATTCAGAGCGACCGCCTGAACCTCCTCCCTACGGAGCTGTCGTATCACCACCAGTAGGAGCTTCGAGAAGTGCCCATAGTTTACAGCACAACGAAGTCAGGTCTACCACGCCCCACACACCAAACACTCCTGCTTCTGATGCTCAGGTCAGTTAAATAATCGTCCTAGTTTTTTATCATTTCATTATATTTAGATATAGCCAGGTTCTGCTTTAAAATGACTATCCTATTTATTTCTGTTGAATAATAAAATAATTTCTCATGTAGTAGTTAGTGGGCGAAAAGCTAATTACCTATCACCACTAGACGCGTCATATCACCCTGAAGCCTAAACTACTAAACACCCTTAGAAGGTTGTTGGTAATTGTAGCAAAGTTTCTATCCACTCTGAAAGGAAATATATTGTGAACGTGAGTTTATGGGAAGATAATAAAATAAAACAGTTTTTCACGTTGCATCTTGACCCACATTATTAGCAACACTATACTGTACACATCTGCAACTTTAATAATGCTCCAACAAAATTCTGCATTAGAAGCTGAATGAATGGATGGATCCTATCTTCTATTTTCCCCCAACCTGTCTACAGCAGTTGAATAAAAATATGTCATTATTTATTATTCAAACAGTCTCAAAAGCGCTAAAGCAGAGACTGCAAGAAATGTAAAATGAAAAATGTTATATTATTGTCAAACAGAGCATCGGAACCCTTGCAGACGACCGGCGGAGCGTAACAAGTGGAACTCTGTCTCGACGGAGAGAAGTCGTCACGACGAGGACGCCACTGCTAGCGAATGCACGTGAAAGCTGTGTCTAGTCTGAATAATGTATAGAATAGGTGACTATCCATATGAAAAGAGACCTTATGGCTATCGTAGCTTTGGCGTCAGCATGCTAATCTGATACAGAGAAGCAGAAAATCGTCGGAAGCTACTATTGCAATAATTTGCCTGTTCATATGGATTGAAATATTGTCGCATACAAGGTGTAACAAAAAGGAGGAATGAAATTGCATCTTCTCATCAATTGTTTCTAAATTCAAATTTTAATTTCAAAATATTTATAAGTTTTGCACTTGAATAATTGAGTTTTCTGTTTTTTTCGTTTCTATTCCCTTTTTGAAATACTTTGTACGTCGATTCGTTTTGTATAGCCTTTACGTTGAGGGAAACATTATTTTTGTTTTCGTACCTAACAGCAATATTATTGGTATTGTTTAGTCAACTATCTCCTCGGGGAATTTAGTCGTGTCATAATTATATTTATGCTTAGTATACTCTTCATTTCATCATCATCAGCCTATTTATGTCCATTAGTCCACCAAGCGTGCTCTATGCATACTTATAATAGTTCATATAGATCACCACCAAGCAAGCATAAGCATTTCTAAATATCTAATGTTTTTGCTTGTGAATAATCAGTTCTTAAAAACAAAGTAATGGATAATTTTTTTTCATCCCGTTATGAATCTCTTTTATTTTCCACTGAATAAGAATTCAGTGAATGTTTCCAAAACAATGTTTGTGAGCCTTTTCAAATTTTATTTTTATTACTAATTTGAGGAATTTGTTACAGGAAAATATTAAACGAATATAAACATCGAAGTTATTAATCGAAAGAAGTTATCCATAATGGTTTCCTTTGACGTAAAGTTGTAATATACCTATAGGTGTATTAAGTATCTTACGATATTAATCTGTAAAAAGTGAGCATGGATATACATATTTTATAATAGATTTTCATGATAATAGAGGGCAATATTTGCAATTTAATACTTAGGTATTAAGAACTAACTCCCTGAAATCAAGGCAACAGCAATTATCATGCTGATAAGCAATTTGAAAATTCAACATAAATAATAATTATTTTGTTTCTGTAATATAAATGTGTTCATTGTTATTCGTTTCTTAAAGCTAAGTGTCCTTCTTAAAAGTATATTAAGTAGGTTTTTGTTTATGAAAGATTTTCATTTTAGGTCAAATATCCGAAAATAATGTATAAGACCTGAAAAATGTTTGTAGTATTAAGTAATAAATTTTATATAAAATGGGATAAAACAAGTCCAGAGTATTTATTTATAAAAATTCCTACTGATAGAGATTAGTCAATTCCTTATTAAAACTCTGTATATTTGGTTTGAAATGTTAAATTATTTTTTTAACTACTACTACTAGACATCAATATTTAAGTAAAAAAATAGGCATAATTTTATGAGTGTTAATTTTTCCACTGAAAATTTTACTCTAATTTCCTTAAGATTAAAGAGAAAAAAGTGTATTTTAAATGTTAATTTCAGAACTTAAATTAGATATAATAAAGTCTGTCATCTTAATGTACGTATTAACGTACTTATGTGTACGAAATTTTGGCTCAAAAATGTAAATACATAAGTTTCTGATCTTTCAAATAGTTAATTGAAGTTAGTTTCAAAAAGAAACATAGACAATAAATATAAAATAGTTAATATAAATTCACATTTCAAATCGATCAATAACGGGATTAAAATAGTTTACTTATCGAATGCAACAATTTTTACCCGAATGCCCCAGAAAGAGGGTAATGTTTTTAATGACAATTTTAGCAGCGCAGTGCTTCTTTTGTCCATAAAATTAACTGTCATGTCATCAATTGTTTTGACGATTTGCTAGAATACTGGAACCTACTCAAACTAAAGACTCGTTTTTTTTCGGATTTATGATATTGTAAAATGCACACAGAAAATGTATTTAATATATATTTCTCCAAATATGAAAATTAATCATTTCTTATACGTACCTAGTTTTCCTAATTACAATGTCATTACCAAATAATTGTAAAATTATTAAGTTGAAATAAATGTTAAAATATACTTATATTAAAGGTTAAAATAAATAAAATGAATTCACTGTGATGCTATAAATTTATTACATGTACTGTTAACTTTAACTTAGTACATTTATATGTGTAAATAATTTAATTATTCAACTGATAAATTGTAATAATATTGAATGACACTAGAAAAATATTTTAAACATTTTTGAGCATAATGTATATAAAATACTATAAAAATTTAATGTGGGAGAGTCGTTTAAAATAACTTATGAAGTGTTAATGATTGCGTAATATTTTTTTACATTTAGTTTTGTATTAATTTATCTATAACTAAAGATGCAATGAAATTGTATACTAATATTCCCTTTTGTTCTATACATGTTATCTTTCTTTCATTGTAAATAACTGCTGACTGTATACTTAATCGCTGGTTGAAATAAGTTTAATTTATCGAACTAAGTTAAGTTTTTCTGCAATTTCGGTGATTTTTCAAAGACTTCTTGACATATCGTAAATATTAAGCGGATATGTGTAAAGTTTCTTGGGAAAATAAATTTGCTTATTAGCAAAATTATATGTTGTTTTACTGATACAATAACATTAAAACTTCGAGCCTACGAGGCCTGTTATATATTCCCGCCGTTGCATTTACTGGGTATCTAGGAACAAGAGCAGCAGCCATTAACAAAATTAAGCGATGAAAGTCTAGCGAGTCCAATGGATTACTTTAAACTGTCTTGGAACCCGCAAAGATTTAAATAAAATGCTGTAGAGTCATGACTGGAATCAGACTTCACTCCAATGCAAACGAGAGACGGAATCAGATACCAGGAAAATAAGAAGCTTACAGTATTTAAGAAGCCGGAATAAGGAGCCGTGTGTGAGGAAAAATAATGCGGGTTTTATACGGAAGGTTGGCGCATTATTTTTCGCCGTTGATTTTGGCGCGGCCAATAACCAAACTCAAATATTTTAGTTCAGAATAAAGTAACAAACAAAACTTGTTATTACAAATATCTCGAAACTGAGTCCGAACGGAGATACAAAGGCTTGAAGTTGAAAATAGATTAATTGCGTTTCCTTCAAGCCTTTATATCTCCGGTCGGATTGAGTTTCGAGATATTTGTAATAACAAGTTTTGTCTGTAAATTTATTCTGAACTATAATATTCAAGATTGATTATAGGTCGCGGTAAAATATGAATAGCACTAGAATGAAATTAAATAAATAAAAAATAAAAAAAATTGGCGAAAGGAAAAAAGGTACCATTTTTAGGCATTGACTTTTAGGCGAGAATGAAATATTGATCAGATTATTCATTAATCATAATTCGGGCTAAAATAGTTTTAATCTTTGATGGACTTTGTCTTAAAATGGTTAAAATATTAACATTGGCACCTAATTGGAGAAAAATATCGAGTACTATATAGGTATTTAAAAAAATCTTTAATGGGTCTGTTTGTCCCCTTAGGTACTAACATTATAAAATCATAGTAGTCCTTTCTCTAATAAATGCATCATAAACATCTTACTTGAGGAAATAGCAAAACAAATTGAAAGTAGGTACAAAAAACTCATAACTTCAATTTCATTTCTAAAAGGCAGACTGATAGCGCAGATCACACACTGTGATTGATTCAATACAAAATCTCTGTTAAAATTACCACAAAAAACACAGGTCGATTCAATCAAGCCTGAACTGGAAAAGGTGTCGGAATCAATCCTCTAATTTCGTTTACACACACAAACATAGCTGACGATATCACTAGATCCCCCCACCCCTCTCACAGAGACTCCAAGAAAATGGCTGCAGAGATTGTCTACTCGACTCGCTTGCCCATTGTCGTTCGTGATAAGAATTTTTATTCGACCTCCCCTTTATTGTGGGATCTGAAGGTAGGGAATTAAATGGAAGGACATCATAGTCTGTGATGAGTTTTTTCCTTGTTTATGTCTTTGGTTACGGAAAAGTGAAAAGCGTAATCTCTGAGACAATGAAAGCTCGGATTTGGGAGCCTTTGTAGGTTTTTTAAGGGAAAAAATTGGCACAATAGAAAATTATGCTGCTTTAAAGTTGACAATGGTGAGCATTTTGATAAGGATTCTACAGAGTAATGAACAGACGACGACGTGGCTTTAATATTAATGCAGTACAGTTACCAACAAAAGCGTACTATAATAATTTCCTCACACTCATTTCTTTTTAAATGCAAACACTTTTGTTAGCCACTGTACTAGTTCGCTACTTAGGGCATCAATTTTGGACCGGAATTCGAATAAGCAATCAATTCAAAATCGGTATAGGACCGTTCTTCAAACGGTAGCCGTTCAAGCGCAAAAACGTTCCGAAAATTCAGCACTGGCTGGTTGAATCTTGTAATAACCGGCTCGGACCAGTTTCAACCGGTAATATCTCGCTCGAACCAGTTTTGCTCGAATTAGCTAACGGTTGGAGTGGCAGCGTTGCGTGCCTCGACCTCTGGGGCTGTGTGCATATGTAATTGATGTGCCCTTCCCTTCAATTTAGCGCCGCACGAAAACGTGAATGTATTTACAGTAGTTAAGTGCGTGCTTTTAATCGCCTGAAATGGAAAAAGTCGTGTGTAAAGTGCATTGTTCTTGGATGTAATTAAATGTTTTATTATGCGTAACGGAAAAAAAGTTATTCTTCAAATGTCAAGTCGGCTTGTTTTATTGTAAAAGGAGCAGTTTATAATAACAGTAACAAATAAACAGAAAAAAATGAACGTACTTTTTTGGTTCCTATACTATCATTTTTATAGTTATGTAGTAGAAAAATACAGATCTTGTCAGAACTGTTATGGTAATACTCCTGAATCGCCTAGATTAAGTAGCTAATTAAAATCACCCTCTGTAATTATTTTCATAATTGATTATCCACACGGCAAGGTACACAACTCTGGACCAACCACTGATAGCAACTGAATGTGGTATGCCGAAGAGAGTTTTGAGGCTAGGGATGTGCCGATCCGATCCGATCTTTTCAAAGATCGGATTGCAAGCATACAATCTAGCAGTTTTGTTGGATCGATTCAAAACCATTCAATTTTCAGACGGGTCGGTACAATGACATCAGATATCGGATCCCGAAATCGAATTTATCATTAACTATAAACAGTATACTGAATTTACTCACTAAATACATAATTTAATGGGCCCAGCAGTCATGATCAGAAATTTAACTTTGTTTAGGTAACAAAATGTCAACCTGTCATTTCTACATTTCGTTTAATCAACTGGCGTGGTATTTTTTGCAGGTTCATTCAAAGACCTAATCTGGCTGTAAATAGTGTATTGGGTGTGTCTCATGTTTCTCAAAAACAAAATTGTGGGTAGCTATGCAAATAATTATTAAAGTTATTATCTTCTTTTCATTCTAATCGATCTTCTGAAAATCTGATCTATGACGACCCGATCCACTGATTGGATCAAGGCATAACGATCCGTACCGATTCATAAAATCGGATTAAACACTAATATCGCACATCACTATTCATTGCGCACCTTGGGAGAGACCTATGCTCAGCCACAGTTTATGAGCTAATACAGTTGTGACACTTGGCGGACCCGACAGGTCATTGTTGCGGGCGCGGGGGGGGAAGGGGCTACCTGGGGTGGTCAGAGTAAAATTTTACCTCATTACCATACTACAAGGAGGTGGTTGCATTTGACAACTTTACTATTAACATAATGACCCCATACATTATCCGCCATTTTGCCGGCTAGGCTAGTATGCATCTCGCGCGACTTATTATCAGATCACAGCGACTGTAATTATGTTTGATGCATTTTGTTCTGCAGTGGACAGGTGACAGGCAGATGATGAAGGTAACAAGATATACAACGTTTTAATGAATTAACGCAAAACTAGAAAGTAGTTTGTTTAGAATCGAGAGTAGAATCGTATTATCATGATTTCAACATAGGATTTTTTTTCAAAATATTATATAAATTGTTTATAAAATTTCAAATTTACTGAACTCGATCTCAACCCACCGCTCGGGCACTCTCGCGCTACTTACAACCAAGACAAGATTCTTAAAATGTATCCATGAGCACGTTAGCTCTTTCATTCATTGCTAAAATGATAACAAATCATTTTTGCCTCAAAACTAAAATTGCGAATAACTTTAAATTTTAACTATCAAAATAATGAAATTATTGTTTCAATATAATTATTTTGTTGTAAATCAGTTAGGGTGTATGAGGTTTTGCGCTTATTTATTAACACGTGGTATAGTCTGTTTTACCAATTTAAACTAAGACCAATCCAAAACTAGCTGTTAAATTTTTCAAAACTTCACAGAGAGAGAGAGAAACATTGGAATTTTCTTTGTTAAGTAAATACAAGAATTTCCAACTATATATATCAAGTTTCAGCTTCGATCGGATACCAGCATGGCTGAAGCATTGGGGCGAGAGCCCGTGAGATCCATTTGTGTAATTGATACGTACGCCCCGTCAATTTAACGATGGTCCGTAACAGGAACGTTTACCCTGCACTAGCAATCGAAAGAAATTTCAGATGATTGCTATTGACTCGACAAATTAGCTTTAGCTCATTCGTTTTCTAATGGAATGATGTGTTTTTATAAAGTCTTTGTTTAAATATGCTCACGACTATATTCCCCGAGGGGGTAGTCAGAGATATTCTGAATCCTCAGAACATCCACGTTTCACCAGTAGTACCGAAACTCTGTCCAGTGTGACGGGGGGTGAGCCCGTAGCCACTTATAGTGGACAGTGGGTACAATACATGCCTCGAAATTGAAGCATGCAAGTTTCCTCACGATGTTTTCCTTCACCGAAAAGCCAGTGGTGGTACAAATCGTACATAAATTCCGAAAAACTCATTGGTACGAGTCGGTCTGGACGGGGATCGAACCATCGCCTCCTGCACGGCAGGCAAGGTTACTCGCCACTGGACCACCACGGCTTTGTTTAAAAATCCAAAGATAATCTAGTAACCTGGTTTTCGTGCAGAAGGCGGCTCTTAGCAATGAATTTTAAGGAACTTATACTTAGATCATAGATACGTTCTCTAGCGCGCTTTATACAAACGTTGTTTAATTGTATTTTGAATATTAACTAATTGAAGCCAATGCCATTTTTTTAAACACAATTAAAGGTGCACTTCTGATGCCAGCGGCGGTTGCGACAATACTAGTTACTATGAAAACGTATGGCGCCGCTTCCAATGCCAGCGATAGACGCGTGCGTCAGACGCGCGCAGCCGATGCGATAGACATATGGCATATGACAGAACCACGCGTCAGACGCGCGCGTCAGTCGCATCAGCCGTTGGCATCGGAAGTGCACCTTTAGAAACCTATGTAATGTCAGATTTTAAGTTTTGAGGCAAAAATTATTTGTTATCATTTCAGCAATGAATGAAAGCGCTAACGTGCTCATGGATTTTTAGAATCTTATTTTGGTAGTAAGTAGGGTGAGAGTGCACGAGCGGTGGGTTGAGATCGAGGTCTGTAAATTTAAATTTTTACAAACAAATTATTATATATTTTGAAAAAAAATTCCTATGTTGAAACCATGATAATTCGATTCTGCTGTCGATTCTAAGCAAACTACTTTCTAGTTTTTCGTTAATTCATTAACACGTTGTATATTGGTGGTGAATAATTGGCATTTTTATATTATCATCTGTTAACCGAGACCCTACTTTTGTAGCCAATATGAAAACTTGCCATAGATTCAAATGATATCGACACATTCAAAAAGTATATCGTAAGTCATCATCATCATCACCATCTCAGCCGATGAACGTCCACTGCTGGACATAGGCCTCCCCCAAGGATCGCGATAACGACCGGTCCTGCGCTGCCCTCATCCAACGGGTTCCCGCCGCCTTCACCAGGTCGTCGGTCCACCATGTGGGGGGTAGGCCCACGCTGTGCTTTCCGGTACGCGGTCACCACTCGAGAACTTTTCAGCCCCATCGGCCATCGGTTCTGCGTGTATCGGTTATATCTTAATTATCTGAGTTTTAATATCCCTTCTCGACCACAACAGATTTAGCATTAATTTCAGCGAAAACCATGAAGATTCGTCGTCGTTTTGTACTCTTCAGTTTCTAAATTCTATAACAGTATTTCAAATATTATGGTATTTGAATATAATGTTGTCTTTAAGAATTTTTCTCGACTGCACTCTGTTGGAGAATAATAATATTATATTGTGAGCATAATAGAGGCTAGAGGTAAATGTAGCGTAAAATTGCAATGGAATTATAAGAGCAAAGTTTGTTCTATGTCTTGGTACAATATTTAGTTCACACAGACATTACGGTGGTTGCAGTATTTTATTATCTTCCCACCTTGAAGCAAAACCCTTAAGCGAAGTTTATTCCGAATGCGTAATTGGGTATTTGACTACATACAATGTGTTTTTATCTCAATAAAAAAAGGTTAGAAAATAACGCTAAACTCTAAAATTTTCATTGAGTTTTTAGCTTGATTACTATTTTTAATAACAAGATAAACTTTAAAAAGTAATGAAATGCTGATGACGTCACAACTCAGAATTGAGAAGAATTTTCATACAAAGCGCACGTTTTGACATTTGATAAAGAGTAGCTGATTTGACTAGTTGTCAAGTAGCCTATTGCGCGCTACATACAAACGAAGTTTCAATACTACCCAATTAAAGTCAATGAAATTTTGCAGAAACAATCTAGAAACAAATCTCTATGCTTTTATCTTGTCCGATTTTCGTTAAAATATAACAGTTACAATGCTAGGATTAATTTAAGATTTGTATGGAAATCTTAAAGGCATTGTAACTTTTAAACTATACATTTTAACGAAAATCGGACTTCATACAAGCATAGAGATTAGTTTCTTGATTGTTTCTAAAAATTTCACTGATTTTAATTGGTTAGTATTGAAAATATAGGGTCCATCTTAATATACTGACATTTTTTAAGGGGATGATCAGACAATCAAGCTGAACAACTTTCTCTATGGCACCAAAATTAAAATCGCAAAAAAAAAATCTGCTGGTCCATACGAAACTGCAAACCGACTCGAGCCAAATGTATGGAACAGCTGACTTTTCTCGCGATTTCGATGTTGGACCCATAGAGAAAGATGTTCGTTTGATGGTCTGATCATCCTCTTAAAAACTGTGAGCGTATTAAGTTAGACCCTGTATAAACAGACTTCGTTTGTATGGAGCGCGCCAACAGAAATATACCCTTAACATGGAATACCTAACTACAATTGAGATTTTTCTACTAGTTTAACGCAATGGTAGAATCAAACAAGTTTCAAACAGTCCTGTGTCTTATGGCCTCCGAGAAAAATGCCTGTGACAGACGGACGGACAGACACCGAGGTGATTTCATAAATATTCCATTTTTCCAATTTTATTACGGAACATCACACAATCAATAAAATGATCACCTAAAATATCCGTAATCTGAGAAATAATAGGTCTTAAGGGGAAAAGAAATTTTTTTTTAAACTCTGTCTTAAAACACCCTGTACTCGAAAACAATGTACGGCACTTGGAATACAAATTATGGGAATTACTTTCCTGATTCAAAAGCTTTCGAAAAAGGTATAAATGTTGGAAGATTTTGTAATTAGTTATGGTAAAAATAATTAAAATCGCAGAAATGCGATATTTCCCACTACGAAAATTAAATGACTAAAGTAATTTGAACGTTGTTTCCTTTTATTTACAGGATAGCATAGCATATGCTCACGACTATATTCCCCAAGGGGGTAGTCAGAGATATTCTGAAACCTCAGAACATCCACGTTTGACCAGTAGTACCAAAACTCTGTCCAGTCTGACGGGGGGTGAGCCCGTCGCCACATAATGGACAATACATGCCTCGAAATTGAAGCATGCAGGTTTCCTCACGATGTTTTCCTTCACCGAAAAGCCAGTGGTGTTACAAATCTACAAACAATTAACAGGATACATTTTTGTAAATGCAATACGGGGTTTCGTTTTTCAACACAGAGAGATGAAAATTTACAGGTCCTGTATGAATTGCCTGCATCGACTTTGTACGCAGACACGCAGTCTTCGGCGAACTTTACTAATCGTTACGTTAAAAGAGACCATTTTAACAGCCAACCAGTACATGAAAGAGAATTCGATGCGGGTAAAGATTATAAAATAATAATCTCCTCGTAAAAAACTCTCGAGGAAAATTCAGTGGTATAATATGTTTATACTAAACCGAAACCACGTGGTCAATAAGTGGATTTATCTTCAAAGTAAAAAATAAGATGTAATTAATTTTTTCCAGTGCTTCTTTCAAACTTTTTATGTCTAAAACAGTCGCTGCAATATCACACAAGCAATATCTGTCTCACTCAAAACAAATGATTCTTTGGAGCTGTCGTTCCAAGCTTTTTCACTTTTCGCATTGTCCATCTGAAACAATACAGTGGGCTGTCCTAGCTTTTGTTTGTGGCAGGCATTGTGATGTAGCCATATCGACAGTTGGATCTTGTGACATGGCGGGAGAAAATGGGTGAAGAATATTACTTATTGAAAAAAATATTATTGTTTTTATTTTCAATACAATATAACGTGTTAATAAATACACCCCAACATAATAAAAAACCTCATACACCCCAACTGATTTATAACAAAATAATTCGATTGAAACAATAATTTCATTATTTTGAGAGTTAAAATTTAAAGTTATTCGTATTTTAAGTTTTCAGGCATAAATGATTTGTTATCATGTCAGCAATGAATGAAAGCGCTCGTGCTCGTGGATACATTTTAAGAATCTTGTTTTGGTAGTAAGTACAGTGAGTGTGCCTGTGCGGTGGGTTGAGATCGAGTTCAGTTAATTTTAAATTTTACAAACAAATTAAAATAAAAATAAAATAATAATAAAATAATAATATAGTAATTTAAATATTTTGAAAAAAAAACCTATGTTGAAAACATGATAATTCGATTCTGCTCTCGATTCTAAACAAACTACTTTATCGTTTTGCGTTAATTCATTAACACGTACAAGTATTTTCAATAAATTTTCTGTCTGAGGAAGGCATTTGACCCCACAAAATCACGCGATTTACGGTTAGTACGGTGTCTTTTTTATTTCTGCACTATTTAAGTAGCTTATATTGAATTTAAGATGAATGTTTTGAATTATGAGTTATTCTCATTATATCCCTGTCTAATAATTATAAAAGTGAACTTCACTATTACAATTTGTAAAAAAAATGTCGATGGTTTTGCAAAGGTTCCAAGACATCTTTTAAAATCACCTACACGTACATAAAATCACTTTATATAAAATATTGAAACGTATGCAGGGAAAAATAAGTTTTTGGTAAGTTCCTCTTGGATTTTGGTATTAGTAGCAATCATTGAACGAACCCACACCCACACATTCTATTTTAATTCCATACTCTAAAACGCAAACACCGCATTTCTGCATCGCAAACACTGTTTCAACAATAAAATTTACCATTTGAGTCCCACACACTGTAATCCTCATTCTTAGACAAACCAATTTAAAACACTATTAACCGAGATTACACTGGCGAGCCGTTAAACGATCTCCACTAAATGAATGTTGACTGACGGTATCCAACAGCGATTGCAACTGTGTGCACAATTAATACGATCCCGGAATATTTGCCGAAGTGCAGCGGGTTTGTGTACCAACGTTTCTGCGCGTAATTCGCGCATTATTCGCGCTTTGGACTTCCTACACATAGTTTAAAATCTGTTGCTTTGGGAGTACCTACTTTATATACCACCTGATGTCAAGTGAAAGAACAATAAAATTTCTAAAATCTGTGTTGTTTAAAGTAAAAATACAATTTTGAATTTTAGTATGAATATGAACATGTTTCGTGCTTGAAAGACAATTTACAAAACTTGCAGATGTGTTTCACACCATATAAAATAAAACCCTGAAATTCAGTGTGTAAACTAAAATGATTTTCATATTTGATGGCTGTTTCAGACCACCCGACCCCCTAAAATATACGGGATGTTAGGGTAAACAGTTGCATTACTTTAAGGGGTGATTTTACACATGATACTGAACAACTTTCCCTAAGTAACCTGTAGGAAATTCGCAAAAATTTCATACAAAACTTTTCATATAAAAGTTCGATCAGCTGATTGTATTTATTATGGGAAGTCCAAAATTTTTTACGAATTTTCTACAGGTTTCAGAGGAAAAGTTGTTCATTATATAATAAGTACAATCACCTTTAAGTTTACACCCTGTACACTCTAATGTTCCCATCTAAAGCTTTGTTTTAAGATTTTTTCATTCGACAATAATAAAATTATCTTGATTTGATATTATACCAAGTAAAGTTATTTATTAGCAACTATTTATTTAGATGAATTTTTTGCACGTATCATAACGTACCATTCGTCAAGTCATAAGTTTGGTAATCCAAGTAAATTAACGTTGTATGTATCTCTAATCCAATAAAATAAATAAACGAATTCGAAACTGTATTCCCCAAAAAAATATGTATAAATTTCCAATAACACCTTTATTGCATAACCACTCGAACTATGCAGTGAAACGTGAGTTGCACACTCAAGTAACTCGTATGCAGTCGAAGATTGATGAGCGAAGAAGTGAAAGAGGTAAGTCAGGACTGAGATAAATTGCACTCCATCTACACTGGTTCAGCCACAAGGTACTTAGCAGAGAGATAACTTTGTGAAAGAACACGAAAGTGAGCTCTATTTTAATGCCGTTAGGGCTACAGATTTTTGTTTACCTATTTTTCATTTCAGTAGATATACAACCTATTTTCTGTGTGTTAAGTACATGTCTTAACATTAGTGCAACAAAAGTAAATAATAGAGTACGCATAATATTGTAATCTGGTATGCATTTACCGATTTTGGACTGTGTCTACTCAAGTTAAAATCATTTTGACTTAGTTTGAAATTTGGAGCAGATTTCATTAGGTGCTAATTTTGATTAAAATTATTTACTAATGAGAGAAGGCCGTTGCCATACTGCCAATTATAATAACCTTTTCTTTCTTGCCTGTCATATTCCACCTAAATAAACTATATATAATTTTTTAAATTTACAAAACCTTAAATCGTGAACAACACAATCACCTCAATAAATAGCCCTACTGAACGATAAAGCTTTAGACAAGCGGCCGCTGTCGGTGCACACACACCTGTTCGTACGTTCTCTCGCTATGTGTGAGTGTACTTGTATAAAGTTTTCATTCTGAAGGGCTATTTACTCATGTGACTAAAGTAATTACCTAATGCTACACGTATCGCATTATTTTCCTCTTATCCACAATATAGTTTCCGTCATTTTATCTACTTTACCGACACAAAAGAAAAATAAATAAAACACGAATTCAGTAGGAAAGGTCTACGCTTCAATCAGGGTATATGTCGTCAGTGATTGGACGCAATCGGACGCGTTAGCGACGTCCGCTGCACAAACAAGCTTTTATTTGGACACCCAATGGGACTAACGGACATAACTTTGTCGGTTGTCAAAATTGTGCGAAATCTAGGATAAAGGGTATTTGCATTTCCATGCTCTATAAAACTTCAGGGTAAGGTTATATTTGATAATGAAAAGTTTGAAGTATTTTTGTAAATGTATACGGGTCCTTCCTAATATGCTGAAAATCTTTATCAGGCCGTTAAACTGAACAACTTTCTCTATGGGACCAACATCGAAAACGCGAAAAAAATATCAGTTGTCACCTACGTTGTTCCACCATACATTTGGCGCGAGTAGGTTTGCAGTTTTGTATGGAACAGCTGATTTTTTTCGATGTTGGTGCCATAGAGAAAGTTTTTCAGTTTGTCGGTCTGATCACCCCTTTAAAAAAGTAATTACCCTATATATGACAGAATACTGATTTAGAGTTTTGTAGGACCTGTTTCACTACTTTTGGATAAGTTCTTGTTAGCTTATCTATCAACTCATTTGACATATTTTGTTTGAAAAAATATCAATCGATCTGCCAAATATGCTATCAAGAACTTATTCAGAAGTGGTGAAACATGCCCCACAATTTATAAACGATCATCACTCGTCAGGCAGTATAAGTATAGTTTTAACGCAGTTTGTGTTCACAGGGTGTTCTGGGTTCAGGACTGGATCAGAGCTATGACACGTTTTGCAGCTTTATGGGCATTAACACTAGTCTGTCGAAAATTCCGCACTAAACCATTACGCATGCAATGTGTGCTGTGCTGAGTGAAGATTGCATAATTAAAGTTTACGCTGGAAACGGTTTTCTGTTTATTAAGACGCTTCCCGTAGGTAAAAGCAGGGCCGGGGTGCATATTTTGCTGGTTTTTAGAAGCTATCTTCTCGTTATTTGAAAGACATACAAATTAATGAATAAATATAGCAATGATCTACAATCTGGGCTTTATTTACTATAAAGTATATTTCTTATTTTTCTATAAAAAACATATGAAACCTGTGTTCAAAGGAAAGCCTAAATATTGGAAAAAATATTTATATCTATCAAGTACCTACCTACAGTATCTTTTCCTATAAACTAACTGCAACTGAGCGTAAGGTTTGCTTATCTTGTTCAGTTACCGATTCTGTACAATAGGTCACGTTGTTACTGTGAGATACAGACGGATGGAAGGACATAACGAATCTTAAATGCTTCAGTGTTTGACTACGGAACTCCAATAGACACGATCAATTTCCTTTTATATTCCGGTCGACCTTTACCGGGTGGGCCTGTAAAATAACAAACTAAATTGGTTGATTTCACCACAGAATTTCACTCATTCAAACCAACAAATATCGTTGATTAAAATGTAAAAAGTTAATCACTTTTGGACAAAACGTACGTAAATTGAAATCACATTACTATATACAACGTGTTAATGAATAAGCGCAAAACCTCATACACCCCAACTGATTTATAACAAAATAATAATTATTTTCATACTTAAAATTTAATCCCCTTAAAATAGTGTCAGCATATTAATTTTGACTCATGGCACTACGGGCAGCGTCCATAATACAGCTAAAAAAAACTCAAAATGTTTTATTCTAAATAATATCACATAGCTTTCTGCAGTCATTTTTGACTCTACAACCGCGTCGCGTCGGAAGGTGTTCCGTTGTAGAGAAGATGCGGCCAGAAACTCTAAAAAAAGCAACTAAAAAAAAAATACAATAGTGCATTGTCAAAACCAGACATTTTGGTCGTTCATAATAATAAAATCATTGGATTAATAGTAACCTTTTTTACAGTTTTGTCTGGCTAGCTTAGAATATCCTCAGGTATTGTTTTTCTATATGCTTGGGTCTGAGGTCACTAACTTATAGTTTATTTTCTTTTCTGTATAGTATCAATTATTTTATTAAATAGACTAATATTGTGTACAAGGTGTTACAAAAATACAAATAAACATTTAACCACCCCAGGTTTAGACCATCAAACTGAACAACTTTCACTATGGGACCAACATCGAAATCGCGAAAAATAAATCTGATGTTCCATACTAAACTACAAATCTACTCGAGCTAAATGTATGGGACAGTTGATTTTTTGTCGCGATTTCGATGTTGGTCCCTTAGTGAAAGTTGTTTAGTTTGATGGTCTAAACAACACCCTTAAAAGTTTTAAATGTTTATTTTTACTTTTGTAACACCCAGTACATAACCGTAGCTTAAGAATTTATATTGTAATAGTCATTAAATCGTGTTATGTTGTAGAGTTTCTGGCCGCATCTTCTCCATAACGGAACACCTTCCGACGCGACATTCTCTATAGCGACAACACGTTTCCAAGCAGTGGTAGTTGGTAGATAATTGTGCTTCAAGCTCCTATATTGAATAAATTATATTGACCATGAAAGATGTGTTGACTTTACTGAGTCGAAAATGTGGGAATACTAATTTATTTTTATTTCTTGAATTGTAACTATGAATGTCACTACAACTAAACGGACACTAATAAAAAGATATTCAACGACGAGGTTTACTATCGATTATCGTTTCAAATATCAAAGTTTCACTACACCTAGGTACTGTTTTAGGTACACCAATAAAATTCAATTCAATGTCGTCTAGAAAACTTACTTATAATGAGACATTGATTGAAATCGTAATGAGAGACATAACGATTTCAATCAATGTCTCATTTACAATCTCAAACGGGTTTTATCTGTAGCTATATTTCAGAAACTCATAGTTAAGTCTGAATTAAGTAAGTATTTTACTTAGGTTGTTAATCTTGAATTTTTCATTTCGATTCAAATTTAAACACAAACGAATTCTTGGATTTAAATTTGAAAGTCTACATCTATTTACTTTTTAGAATTGAATATGTATGAATTGTGTAGATTGAAAAAAAAATCTTTTGACTGCCTACGCCGATTTTTAATCACGTCTAATAGTATTCATTTTACAGTTGATAAAATTTGCATTTATTTAATTTTCTTTAATTTCGCTTCAAAATAAAAACATGTCTTAAAAAGTTTTATACTAAACGTGAAAGTAGCTTAGCATAGCATATGCTCACAACTTCACAACCATATTCCCTGAGGAGGTAGTCAGAGCTATTCCGAAACTAGCTATTTTAACTAAATAAATTTAGTCCTGGTTTAGTTTTAATATAATTTAACTCAACACTATGTGGAGATGTTACCAATGAGTTTTTAGGAATTATGTACGATTTGTAATACTACTGGTTTTCCAGTGAAGGAAAACGTCGCGACAAAACCTACTTGTCCATGTATAGCGACTGGCTCACCACCTGCCACATTTGACGAATTCGGACCTGCAAATTGATATGTGAACATTCTAAATATGCTTGATATAGAATGTTCCTGACGTCTTTGTAGGGGAATATTGTCGGGAGCCTATAAATCACGTTATATGCATTAATGTAACTTGTATAAACACAAATACCTAGAACGTGCTCAAATTCGATCATATTATTTGTATACTTGTAACAACAATCAAATTCAATTCTACGATTTCAGAAACTCTACCCTGTATAAACCGAAATTGGCAGTTTAACTGTCTGGTATTGGAAAGCTAATAGTTGAACCTATCTGAGTCGAAACTGAAATCGAGTGGCTAATTTTGGTGAAATCTCTTTGTTGATTATCTGTTCTGGATTGAATGCAAGTGGTCTAAACTGTTAATGTTGTCCACTTGACAATAATGCTGCTGTGGGGTCAGAATCGTTTAGTGATATTGTGTAACTCGTTAGTATGCATTGTGAGGAAACCTGCATACGTTGAAGAACAAATGTTGTTGTGAAGTCCACCAATTCGCTTTGGGCACGCGTGGTGGACTTCTTAGTCCACCACGCGTGCACGGGGTTTTTGTTCAGACCCCTTACCCTCTACATGACCCTGAGTGATACTGGACGCCAACCATGTTACGAATCATACATATTATATATTACATAAAACTTATTGGTACGAGTCGGCCTGGACAGGGATCGAACCATGGCCTGCTGCACGGCAAGGTTACACGCCACTACCATGGTGTGCGTAAAAAGCTGGAGCTTAAAATATTTTAAACAATAATATTATAATGACTATCAAATTGTTAATTTGTGTTCAAATCTTGTACGATACAACTTAACGTATTTTAAACATAATCTAATTTTCAAATTGCATACAAATGAGCATGTTTCAGTGGATGTGATCACGAAATCCCACTTAAATAGAACCTTCTTGAATATTCAGGTGGCAATTAAGTTAATGGGAGATACGGCCATGGTGCATATAATTTCGCTCAGAAATCGCGACGAGTGGATTAGTAAAGGTGTCTTAGAAAGAGCAACGATCTGAAGCCCTGTCTTTCTGACTCTTATACCTCTCGTTCAATCTCGTTCGAGTGATTCGAGTCAAGGCGAGATAGCAGGTAAATAAATGTTAGTACACAACTTCTAAATTATTATCGAATCACAAGTGAGCCTCAAGGCTCAAGCACCAGCCACTCTCGACTCATTCATCATCAGCCCATACTAGTGTTGCCTAAAAATTAGTGAAACTATCGATAATAATAATAGTCTATCGATACTATTGTGACCTTGAAAAATAGTAACAATATTATCGATAGTTTTTACTTTAAGATGCAATACTATTGATAGAATTGTCATGGAATAGTATCGATACTATTGCATATTAATACTTCGATAGTATTGCTATCGATATTATCAGTTGTTTTAATTTAAACGTATTGCCTTAATCCATCGTGGTAATGCCGTAAGCGTCATAGGGTCGTTCAGACCAGAAGCGACTCGCGACGGATTCTGTGAATAGTTAAAATTTGTATACAGGGTGGAATTGATATCATCAGCATCCTTTTAAAGTAAGAGTCTACCCATCCTACTGAAAAACTCGTACTATGGGAGCAAACCAATCGGAGCAAAAAAATAATCAGCTCTTCCCCCTCTTTATACTCGACGCAAATTCAACAACCGATTTTTTTTTTGCTCCGATCTGTTTGCTACCATAGTAAAAGTTGTTCAGTTTGATCGGTAGACTCTTAATTTAAAAGGATGCTGATATCAATTTCACCCTGCATATATTTATGTTTAATACTGTTAGTATTAACCACAATACTGTCTTTCTCTTCATTAAATAAAAGTAATTTATCGATAAAGTTATAATGTCGATACTATCGACAACATCGATAGCACTATCTATCAACACTACTACTACTATTAGGTAACACTGGCCCGTACACGTCCCCTCTATCCGGCTACAGACCTTTTCTCATGGTGAGGACACATAATAGATTATAGTATCATGCTGAGGTAGACTAAAGACTATAGACAAGTCCGTCCAAAAATATAAACTATTCTGTCTCATCTCATGCATAAAATGCTTGCCTGCACACTCATCTATAGGATTAAATGCCTTAAATAAATAAATGCAGTTCCTCAATTTTAAAATAATATTTGCTAACTGGAATATTGGAAAATGCATACTGTTTTCAAATGTAATTTGGTGGAAGCAGAACGGAAATGTATTCGGTTGGCTCCATTTCTTGCCGTCAGTCTTTCGAGCACATGTGTGCCTAAATTTAAAGCTCTTGCACATTCTTAGCCATGAATCTAGACTTTACACTTTAGAGATGCTATTTTAGAAGAGGCTTTCACACGAACGATATTTCACATTCCACTGTGAGACTTGGAGCTTTCGGTAGGTATGTACATCTTTATGAGGCTTCTATTAAACGTGTTAAGTCAAGATAAAATAGTGCTAAGACAATTTTTTTTTAATTTAAAAAATGTTTTCTGTTCTAACACTTACCAAAAACTGGGTTGGACCAAAAAGTGGTTAGACTTAAACGTGTTTAGCGATCGATCTATCTCTCACACTGCTTATAGTAATGACAGTGACAGCATCATATTTAAATAACTTTAAGCCTAGCCTAAATACTCTAAGGTGAAAGCCAGCCTTAATATTAGTAAAGCAGTGGTTTTTTCACCATCAAGATAGGCACAATGAAAATCATTCAGATTTCCTACCAAATTGGTGAATATTTATAAAAATATTCGCTACTTTAAATGTCACCAAAGCCGTCAGCTTTAGCAGTATTTCATACCAAGCGCCTCAAGGCTTCAGAATGTACATTAAGATTACTTCTAAGCTGCTTTTACTTGCTTTTTTTGCCTTTTTTTTTACTTTTCTTAGCTTGCTTCTAAACTCTTTCAGTAAGACTAGTTAGCAAAACGTCGGTTTTATTTTTTATTGGTACTAGGCCATCACATTGAAGTAAAGGGGTAATACTAGTATTTATTCTGTGGTAAAGGCAGGTACGCATGACGGCTGATCCCCACCGAGGGGCGAATTGCAATAAACTTCTTGGTCAAATCTCATTAGACTCGCCGCCATTTTGTGAGTGGAACCCTAGCGGTGTCACGCTGCCAGCACATGAAAGAATGAAAGAGGGAGACTATGTAAAGGAAGCTTTCATTTGTAATGACTCGGTTCATTTTTGCTTGCACGCGCGTCGTTGTGACGGTTGGTAGGTTATACGTGAATTGTACGATAGGACGGGTTCGAATAACTATGCACCTTATTGCCGTGCAGAGAGAGCCGCTATTTATAAATATTTTTTCGAAGTGAGTTTTCTGTACGGGTAGTGCTACTATTTATTATGTGGTAAAGGTTAAATTAGGTTTGGATTACTTCTAAGCTGCTTTTAAAAACTCTTTCAGAAAGATAAACACATGTCATAAAAACGTAGGTTTGCCTCTACCAATTCATACTAGGCCATTTAAGTTTAGGCGGTTTTCTATCCGCCTTAATAAAAGCAAGCTGTTGGTCTGTAGTGTGATTCAACATTTGAATGATTCGATTTAAGGATTTAATTCTAAGGTTTAGTAGTGTAAGGTACCTTACGGCATTTCAAAATATCCTGCTTACCCTACTTACATACTGTGCTGGCTCAGGTACCCGAAATTGGTCTTGGCCTCCGACAAGAAAACACGCCATTTATCTCTTTTCTGTGCCTTCTCAGTCCAGTTGGTCACCTTCAGCTCCTCGAGATCCTTCAATCGGTACCTTACTACTTTTCTATAAAGATCATCATTCAGTTTAAAATAAATATAACAAATAAATCTTACCTTTCCCTTTCAGAAAGTTATACTAGCTACTACTGAAACCGTAGTGGTTCCATAATTAAACAGACAATTATTATAACATCCGAATCCACTCAAAACTTACAGTGTTAAATAAATAAGCTGTCACTGACTGAAGAACTAAGATAACAACTCAACAGTGAAGTTAGCGCCCAAACGACTAACTTAGTTAGCGACTTAATTGACGCCGCTCTCAAATAAACTTTAGAATATTAATATTTGTCAAGGACAATTGGAGAACAAATAATGTTTTGTAATATTTCCAGTGAACTGCCATTTCATTCATTTATGTTTTAAACTGCGAATAATTTGTTTTATAACCATTTTATAACGATATTTGCTAGACTTGACAGACAAAGGTTATGTTGAGATGGTTTGGTCATATGGAAAGAACGGATGAGAGCAAATTTACGAGGGCAATTTATAAGGCAAGCGTGAGTAGAAATGTTGGAAGGGGACGGCCTAGACACACATACACTGACCAAATTGGTGACGTGCTTAAGAAGGGCCAGGTCAGATATAGGTAGGTACCTGAATACGAAGAGCATGCATGAAGAGACTAATGAATGTGGAGGAAGAGAAAGGGGTCTATCAAAATCGCAGCAGGTGGTGTTCCATCGTCTGTGCCTACCTCAGTAGTAAACAAGCGTGAAAATATGTATGAAATGCGATGAAATGTAAAATACAGACATACATTTGGCTCAAGTAGGTTTGCAATTTGAATGGAATAGCGGATATTTTTACGCTTTTTTTATGTAGGATCTATAGAAAGTTGTTCAGTTTGATCGTTTGATCATCCCTTTAAAAAGTGTCAGCATATTAAGAAGGACCCTACACAGGGTGTAAAAAAACCCTGTTGGAGCCTTGTTCAGACTAGTTCAGACCATCAAACTGAATTACTTTCACTATGGAGCCAACTTCGAAATCGCGAAAAAAAATCTGCTGTCCCATACATTACATATGAGTCAAGATGGTACTGCAGTGTTGTATGAAAATGGTGTTTTTTTTTTCGAGATTTCGACGTTGGCTCCATAGTAAAAGCTGTTCATTTTAATGGTCTGAAGCACCCCCTAAAGGCTCCAACAGGGTTTTTATTTACACCCTGTATAGTCTATTTAGTACCTTGGCTTTTATGCGACGCATGTGCAGATATTTTTGGAATAAGTAGTATCCCATGTCAATCTCCAAGTCAAATTCCTTCCACCAGGCACTAAGAGACATTAGGGCGTGGGTCCAGCAAAACATTCCAAATTTCATAGATATAACATGAACTTCTATCCAAAGTTTAACCCGTCACGTGTTTTTCGACACACGGTTTATATTTAAGGGAATATTATCTAGTATAGGGTCTAAACCATCCCCTTAATATCCCTCTAATACTCTAGGGTGTTTTGTTACACCTGTGTAACAAAGAAACTCTAAATACAAAAATACAAACACATAAAACAGAAAATAAAAAGTAAATTTAACCTCGATAATAAACCTGCATGCAACAAACATCTAAGTAAAAACCTTCATAACTCCTGGCAACACCATTTGATCTGTCACTATCAAGGGAAATCCAGGTATTACAAATGAGAACCCAAGGTGGATAACAAGGAAAAATGTTGATTCTTCACTGGGGTGTACCTACTACCTCCTTCGAATCGAGTAATATTCCTGTCTCCAGGAATGTTACAATTTTCTGAGAAAGAAAACATCATAATTTTTACTTACTCCAATCCAAAAACGGAGGATCTCTGTATGTCAGTAGGTCTGTTCATGATTTACTCAAAAACCTAAATAAATTTCGTCCTTTTTGTTTTCCTTTGTTCAATACGTCTGATGAGATGACTGGCACATTATAAGACGTGTTATGTGACGAGAGTTTTCAATAGGTATGTGGCTAGCTACAAGAAGAGAGGACGACCAAAGAAAATATGGATAGAGTGAAACATGATATGTGTTGATCTCCTGCAACAACGCCATCTAGTTTGTATTCGAAAATATGCAAAAATGAGCGAGTTATTGAGGTGAGGCATACAGACAGACAGACATAATGGACGAAAGTATAAGAGTTCCTTGTTTGAATATGCTACCCTGAAAAGGAGTGAGAACGGAAATGAAAGTTAAAAGAGATTAATAGAGAAAGACGTCATATTGCGCCGACCCTAATGGGACACGGGCAGGAAAATAATAATGATTTTAATTAAAATCCCATGGCAAAGTAATGATCTCCTCTTTCAAAGAAAAGCTAGGAAGAGCGGCCATAACAAACTTCGTCGCCGTAGTGTAGCTTGTAGGTCAATCACAAGTTGAGACCAACTGCTTAGTTTACATTTCAACAAAATTAAATGCACTTCAGATGAAACACAACCAGAGCATTCACACATTTGAAGAAACAGCTTGAATAAGGTATTCGAGGGAAGGTGAGGTAAGCTACCAGAAGATAGGCAGAGAATGATCGGGCTGGATGCAGCTTAATAACGATGAGATGACCATGAGCCATTTCCCACTCAGCGTTTTAGTGTTGCGTTGGCGGCTCTCTAATTATCTATCATACATTAAGTATGGAAAGACTGCGCGTCGTTTCCAACGTGATACTGAAAGCGCTGTGAAGGAAAAGACATAGTACGTTTTCTCTACAAATACGCACGTCAAGCGTAAACTTATTGCTACCAACATTTTATCTCATTCCATTCTACTTCTAACTGAACATTAGTTTGAAACACAATGCCAAGAATCTTCTAAGAAATACTTCAAAGCAGTAAAGTGAACAACAGTCTAGTCATACGGTCTAAAGAGTGAACAAGCTGAAACAAATAGCCGCGTCAAGCGCAATGCGTGCACCGTCACGGACTCTCCGCTGCAGGTTCTAAGCGTATCTTATTTCATACTCGAATACACAACGATTTGTTAACTTCAGCGGTTTTCACATGTTGTGTTGAATCAGCAAGTAAGATAACATAACGTGCACAGTAATTTTAGAAATGTTATTCGTCCGCCATGTTAACTTAGAATGAACCACCATATTTCTGTAGATTTCGTAAGGATGAAGGAAAAGATTAGAAAATTACGGCATAGATAATAATCGCGCTAATTTTAAAACATCTAAGTGCAAAAAATCTAAGTTACAAAAAAATCCGTGGTGGTCCAGTGGCGAGTAACTTTGCCTGCCGTGCAGGAAGCGATGGTTCGATCCCCTTGCAGGCCGTCTCGTACCAATGAAGTTTTTGGAATTTTAATAGGTACGATTCGTAACACCACTGGCTTTTCGGTGAAAGAAATCACCGTGAGGAAACCGATTATATCCACTGTCCATTACAAGTGGCGACGGGCTCAGTCCCCGTCGACTCTGGACAGAAGTTTCGACTAGTGAAACGCATATAGTCGTGAGCATATGCTATGCATTCATGCGTTTGCTATTCAACTGTGCTGAATTCCGTATAGCACTAAACGTGACCTATTTACTATGTGTTCGAAAGCCTGAAACGTTTGAGCGATCTGTCAAACAGATGTCATGAACTGTCAAATGAATAGCACGATACCTAATTTGTAAAAGTTGTGATGCGCGATCGCCCCTATGCATGTCACTGGCAGGCCCAGTAATAGATAAAAGAACATTTTTAAAATTTGTTTAATCTAGAATCTAGCCTTTTGATTATCGGTGAAAGTTCTCATAAGAATTATTGAACATCAATCTGATGCATATCATAATACGCTTACGATGTAGTATTGAAACAGTTTACCATTGAAAAAATATACCATATTATACAGAACCTCCACATTTTCAATACTAACGCCCAAACAGGCCCAAATATTGTCCACTACACTGCACAACTTTTAATGGAAAGACACAATACACCTAGAACCAACCATCGTCAATCATATAGTTAAAATAGTTATGTACAATCGGCATGGTACTCAGAAAAATCACTATACTCACATTTTCACACTCGGACAATATTCGAATGCCTACTCTACAATTATTCGAACAAGTTTCAGTAATTACAATCCCATCAAAAACGTTTCATGTAAAATGTAGTTAAGACTCACAACCCTTTTACTCTTAAAAAGTTATGAGATCTCATTTTAAGCCAAATCTTGAGTAAGTGTTCAGTTCGGTCTAATATAGATAGGGCTAATGCTCATCTGTGTTCTCGATTTGTCATTTAGGTTGACTCTACACGGGATGACTATATCGGCCAAGCCCTATCTTTATTAGACCGAGCTGAACACTCTTCGAGACAAGGTACGGTAGTGCGACGCTTCTTTTTTGGCTCGACTTGGCGGCCACTACCGTGCCTCCAGATATTTTCTCTTTACGATATATCAAGAAAAGTTAAGGGGCATTTCACCGAAAAATCGGTCCGTATTTGCTCTGTATATTTACCACTACTAATAAATTGTTGGTTGACAAAAAACATTTTGTACACACGAAAGAAAACATGAAAATAAAAGCAGTAAAATCCAACAACAGATAATTGGGCAGGCCTGATATTTCAGCTTGATTAATAACATTATAAATCAGACCGAAATCCACCCTTAATGTGAAAATAAAAACGGCAATCCAGATTAAAACAAGACGATTTGGGCTGTACGAAATTAATAATGTATTTTAGACCTATAATGGGACAGCGAGTGTTACATGAAATATTGATACGCTGTTTTATGGAGGTATTAACTGGAATTAATGGCTGTATCTCATCAATTGCATACTTAATATGACAGCTTTTTACATGAAATACAATGTTTTAAAGATGAGTTATTATATTTTATAAAACAAGTAATTTATCAGTTATCGCGTCTCTTTTAATTAAAAATGTTTACAACTTTGACGATTACACTAAACTTATACAGGATGTAAATTTAAATACGTTATATACTTTATGGGGTGCTACAGACCATCATGTTGAGTTGATCAACTTTAGGCCACGTTCAGGCGACTCGCACTAGCCCCGCACCGCGGATGGTCTGAACGCGGCCTTACTATTGGACCAAATTAGAAATCGTGAAAAAAACTACTGTTTCATGTATTTTAGTAGCGTAATTTTGACATTTTCTATGGAACAGCTATTTTTTTCGCGATTTCTGTGTTTGCTCCATAGTGAAAGATAATCAGTTGAATTGTCTGAAGTCCCCTGTTCGATATGTAACGCATTTAATTTTGCTGGTATTCGTCTTTGGAGGCAAATTATTCATTCGTGCCGTTCCCAGTTGAGACGGCCGGTCCCTGGACCCTGAGGCAAAGAACCTGGCTCGAGAACTGGGCCGCCGGTTGCGGGATAGAAGCTGCAATCCCCGGTCAGGCTCGTTTCTGGTCCAACGCATTGCTCTGGTCCAACGCATCCAACAGGGTAATGCCGCAAGCGTCATGGGCTTGTTTAGACCAGAAACGAACCACGACGGATTCTCCGAATAGTTACGATTTTTATATACAGGATGTAAGGCAGCCCTCCGCAAACGGTGAACTCAGACAATCAAACTGAACAACTTTCACTATAGAGCCTACCCCCGGAATCGTCAAAAAAAATCAGATGTTCCACACATTTGAGTCGGGTAGTTACAGCAGTTTTGTATGGGACATCTGATATTTTTTTCGCGTTTTCGGAGGGAGTGAAACTTGTTCAGTTTAATGGTCTGAGTTCACCGTTCAAGTTTGGGGAGGGCTGTCCTTTTCACCGTGTAAAAGAATGTTTTATATTATTACTATTAACGAAAATACTGTCTTTCTCCTCAATACATATTTTATACCCTGATAATAAAGTAGTCATTTTGTCAGGTGAAAGAAGCTGTTTCTTTGCTAAGCACATAAACTTAGGAAGGTACCAAGAAATCGATTAGATACTGATGATACAACCCCAAACCCAAACGGGGTTTAATGGTACCATACTAAGTATAATCTATCTACTTATTCGCAAACAGAAAACATGCATCCAAATATATTTCAGACCAGATAGATAAAGTTTAACGGATGTAAAATCATGGTTCTAAATTAAAGCCAGAGGAAATGGAGGCAAAACAATTCCAATTTGTCACAGGTCGATAGTGAGTCAGCGATGCGACGGTGCATTCCTGTTATTACCATCTCATTATGTTTATGTTTACGAACAATTTGCAAAACTAGGTTTTGCTTGCGATTTCATCCGCGTAGATTTCGGAAAACTTTAACCACATCGCACGGCTTTAGCGTTTGGTTTGTGGTTCAAAAAATCCTCTAAGTGCATCTCTTCATCCTCTTAAGAAAATGTCGATATTTTAAAATTCAAATTTTTATGTTTTTATCTTCTGTGGCTTAGGTTGTGCATTTTCTGTCAGTCAGCCAGTCAGTCATGGAACTATTTGTGTATTTATAGACACGATAGTAGATATATAAAAATGACGGAATTAAATATTTCTTTTGTAGACTATTATAATGGGACGATAGTGAAAAAAAAGCTCATGCAGAAGAGGTAGTCAGAGATAATTATTATTATCAACAATGACATTCTATACACGATATCATGGATTAGAAATCATTATTATAACACTTTATTGTACACAAAGACATAATAATTTACAAAGTTGAGAAGACATGTACAAAGGGCGAGCTTATCTCTGAAGAGATTTCTTCCAGCAGACCCGCAAAAGAGACAGTTAATAATTACAAGGCAAACTTATTGTGTACAGACAAACAATAAACAAATATAATATACAACATATACCTACAACATACAATATATATCAGAATATATAAATATATATAAATATCACTTAAGGTAGAGAGAGATAGTGCTCTTTCGTTCTCTTTTTAAATATAGAAATAGATTCAGAGTCGCGAATGTCGGCGGGGAGTGAGTTCCACAACCGAGCAGCATGGATGGTGAAGGAGTAGGAGTAGAAGTCGGTGGAGTGGGATGGGATACTAAGTTGGGTACGGATGTGGGATCGGCAAGGTTTGTCAGGAGGGCGGGAGAAGGAGAAACGTTCACGGAGATAGTTAGGATATGAAGGGTTGTGTAGGATGTTGTATAGAAGACAAAGGATGTGGACATTCCTACGATCGCGTACGGGGAGCCATTTCAGCTGGGTCCGAAACTCGGACACATGGTCATACTTTCGCAGACCGAAAACGAAACGTATGCCCAAGTTCTGTAGTCTTTCCAACTTGTTATTTAACTCCTCGGTGGCATCGAGACAACAGACATCCGCGTAGTCGATGATAGGAAGGATTAGGGATTGGGCTAAGAGGATTTTGGTGTTGATGGGAAGAAAATTTTGAAGACGTTTAAGGGAATGGAAGGAGAAGTGTACTTTTTTACTAATCTGGTTGAAGTGGTCGGCCCAGGACAGGTTGGAGTCGAAGATGACTCCGAGATTTTTAGCGGACTTACTGTAGGGAATGATGATATTGTTGTAACTAACAGGTGGAACAAGGGACAGATCGACGCGACTACGCATCCTTCTACTACCGATGACCAGACACTGCGACTTGGAGGGATTGACCATCAGACCATTGGACTGAGCCCAGGTGCAGATGTGCTCCAGGTCAACATTTATCGCACCGATAGCGTCACTGATATTGTCGGGTTTGAAGTGTCGATAGATTTGAAGGTCATCAGCGTACAAATGATAGCTGGATGATATAATGACCGTGATGGTATTAATAAAAACTGAGAAGAGAAGAGGAGAAAGAACACCACCTTGAGGCACGCCTGCAGTGAGATCGCACCAATCAGATGAGATCCCGCCAGAGCGGATACACTGCGAACGGCCTCGGAGATAAGAGAAAAACCAAGAGATAACTGGTGGAGAAATGTTGTGAGATCGAAGAATACCTAAGAGAACATCGAAATCAACAGAGTTGAAGGCACTGCTGAAATCGAGAAGTACGAGGATACTGAGCATTTTATTCTCCATAGCCAGTCGGATGTCGTCAGAAACTTTAACAAGTGCAGACACAGTGCTATGCCCTGGGCGGAAACCAGATTGGAAGGAGTTTAGTAATTTGTTACATCGGAGGAAGTAAGACAGTTGTTTATGAACAATAAGCTCCAAAACTTTGGAAAGAAAAGGAAGTATGGAGATGGGGCGGAATTGGGAGAAGGAAGTAGGGTTACTGGATTTCGGCAAAGGAACAACTAGAGCTAGTTTCCATGCCGAGGGAAAGGAACTGGAAGACAAGGAGAAATTAAAAATGTGTGTGAGGATTGGAAGTACCTCAGGAAGGATGAGGGAGATCATACGAGAAGATATCGTGTCATGGCCCTCGGCGTTAGAGGAGATGGAGAGGATATGCTTCCTAACATCAAGCTCTGATACTGCAGAAAAAGATAGAGGGGGACACGCAGGCATTGGTAGTTTGGAAAGTTCCAGAAGTGTTTTAGATTTGACAGAGGGATCAATGTTAAATGGAGTTGAAGAGAAATGTCTATTTAAAGCAGAAAGGTCGAGAGAAATGGGAGAAGAATCGGAGGATTTACCAATGCCTAGGGATTTGAGAAACCGCCACACCTGTGCAGGATCTGAGACACTTACAGATTTATGGATATGACGTCTCTTGGCATCCCTGCACATACGGTTACAGCGGTTACGAAGTAACTTAAAACGATCGTGATTGGTAACAGATGGACTGCGCAGGTATTTCCTTTTCGCCCTATTCCGCAGTGCCATAATATCCTTGATCTCGTCCGTAAGCCACGGAGCCGGCACATGCTTGACCTTAACCTTTTTTATTGGAGCATGGATATCAAATAAGCCAAGGAAAATTGTGTTAAATAAAGAAATTTTGGTGTCTATACAGTCAGTACTAAGCACAGATCCCCAGTCGATGCTACTTGCATCCATACGCAGAGCCACTTCATTAATATTTTTAAAGCTGCGAAGGAAACGGTATATGGGCTTGCGTTTTGGAGGGCGCACCTTGTACGACAGATAAACTAGGTCGTGGTAAGAAAAGCAGGCCGGCTGTTGACCAAATGTTGAAACGTTTTGGGGAGAAGAGACAATCATCAGATCTAGGAGAGAGAAGAGACAATCATCAGATCTAGGAGAGAATCATTCAATGTTTCCACCAAGACGAGCCTATAGAACGAGGCACTGCCTTTGCTTATTTATCAATTCAGCAGAAATATAAACCCCAAAACTTTGTTATCTTAAAAGAGTAGCGATGGGACTAAACCGAATGGACGCTTTTACGCTTCGAACGCTAAGTTTTGCAATTAAAATTAATCACTGAAACAGTCTGTTGTACACAAAAACCGTTCCTCCCTGCACCAGCAGCACGAGTCACACGTATTGCAGCGTAATTTGCGGTCGGTCTAGTAAACTTACGTGGTAACTATCGGAGAAATGTCAAGTACTGCATTAGTAATTTACTGGAGATTTATTTCGATTAGCGATTCTGATGTTTCGATATTTTATATACTTAACTGCTTAACTTTACGATCATCATCAGCCTACCCTCAGGGAGGGTGTATGGGTGTCAGTCCACCACGCGTGCCCAATACGGATTGGTGGATGTATTCAGATTTGTTGTCAGCATCTGGCCATTAATTTGTTTTTGTTTAAATCTAACTGTATTTAGCTGTAAGTTCTCCAAAAAGGAAATAAATAAATAAAAAATAAATAAAAATAATATTCCTCACGATGAACTTTATGATAATAGTCTTCAATGGTAGGGACCGCCCAAGAGTAAATTAATGTAAGTATATGTATTTATGTAAGTTATCAACATCTTTTTAGGATAAGTTTTAGTTATCGTTTTAATTGATGTTATTCATCTACAATCGAGAGCAAAAGAAAAATGCATCAAAACTACCGAAAAATGCTTAAAGTTGGCTTACTTAATGCTTACTCATGCGACTATTGCAACCATAAGAAGAGGTAGCACAGTTTTTGACCCCCATGAAAAAAAAACTACAGTCGGAATTTAAGTTATGTAGGTATACGTTTTCGAGCCCCTCAAATGATACAATGTATTTTAGAAACACTTTATCGCTGCTTCAATGCCGATCTCAGCTGCGATCTCAGTGTGAATTGAGCCTAAGGAGATACGAGATGGGAAAATTGTTAATTTAAATGGGAAATCTTTAGCTAGGCCAGGAGACCGGCCGTGGCCCAATAGCAGTTAGTCAGAACATTTATTTAAGTCAAAACACCATCATCTTCGTCATCTCCCTGCCCTTATCCTATTACTTAGGGTCGGCGCAATATGTCATCTTCCTCCATTCGTCCATTCATCTCTTTTAGCCGTCATTTAAGCGTACGCTCCGTTTCTACACATGTCATCTTTCACACAATCCATCCGTCTTTTCTTTGGTCGCTCTCTTTGAATGCAGCCATCGACATTCATATTTATCACTTCTCTTGTAATATGACACCACTCACCTCTTCTCATCACATACCCATACCACATTTTCAATCACAGGAGCTATTATCAAACTGTTAAACTTCCTTACTAAGTCAGCGCATGTGAATATTAATTTTAGGTCCTATATTTTAGTACCTATAGTAAACGATGATAGGCTGATGATGATGTGTGAAAACTGGATCACCGCCGATCCCAAGGCAAGCTGTCCTTTTCTTTTAAATGAAGGACATTTACACCTGTTCCCTCCATAAGTAAAGTTATAGCCTATACAACGTGTTAATAAATTAACGCAAAACTAGAAAGTAGTTTGTTTAGAATCGAGAGCAGAAACAAATTATCATGGTTTCAACATAGGTATTTTTTTTTCAAAATATTAAATAATTTGTTTGTAAAATTTAATATTTACTGAACTCGATCTCAACCCACCGCTCGGGCACTCTCACCCTACTTACTACCAAAACAAGATTCTTAAAATGTATCCATGAGCACGTTAGCGCTTTCATACATTGCTGAAATGATATTAATCATTTTTGCTTCAAAATTTAAAAAGCGAATAACTATAAATTTTAACGAACTAAATAATGTAATTATTGTTTCAATCTAATTATTTTTTAATAATTCATTTGGGGTGCATGAGGTTTTGCGCTTATTCATTAACACGTTGTAAAATCTTACTGAAGGACCAAGGCCTTTCACGAATAATGGTGACATTGGGCCATACGCAAGACCAGTAGTTCCTACCTACAAAATTGTGTTAATAATTATGCAACGTTTTTGGTATATCTGCACGAACTGGGTAATTTGGCAAATGTTTAGATTCTATCTCACAAATAGACGACAGCATACTAAATTTCAAATAATTGCATGCAACGTTATTAACTTGGCATGGGCTTTTTGGGTCTACATTATTAGACTCAACTATTGAATATGTATAGAATTTTGTGTTTAAATTACTATACAATGAGTTAATGAATTAACGCAAAACTAGAAAGTAGTTTGTTTAGAATCGAGAGCAAAATCTAATTATCATGGTTTCAATATAGTAAAATTTTTTCGATGTGTTAAAAAGTTTTTTTGTAAAATTTAAAATTTACTGAACTTGATCTCAACCCACCGCAAGGGTACAATCACCCTACTTACTACTAAAACAAGATTCTTTAAATGTATCCATGAGCACGTTAGCGCTTTAATTCATTGCTGAAATGAAAAAAAATCATTTTTGCCTCAAAACTTAAAATGCGAATAACTTTAAATTTTAAGTATCCAAATAATGAAATTATTGTTTCAATCTAATTATTTTGTTATAAATCAGTTGGGGTGTATGAGGTTTTGCGCTTATTCATTAACACGTTGTATAAACTTATTATTATAACAAACTTGATTAAAACGATCAAAACCCCTATATAATTTACATTTTACTCGAGTATACAAGGTGTTTCAAAAATACATTTAAAGGGTGGTTTATACCATCAAACTGAACAACTTTCAGTATTGGACCAATATCGAAATCGCGAAAAAAAAATCGGATATTCTATACTAAACTACAAATCTACTCGAGCTAAATGTATGGGACAGCAGATTTTTTTTTTATGTTAAAGTTAAAGTTCTTTGTTAAGTTTGATGGTCTAAGCAATCCGCTTACATGTTTATTTTATTTCAGCGAGTATTTTGTTTATTTTGTCTATAAATATAACAAAATCTATATGGTAGTAGGTACTGAAATGTATTTATTAGGAATGAAAATACTAGATCCTTTTGTTTTGTTGTATGGGGTCTTACATACCTTTCCATATGGAGATTAACATCGCAATAGCTAAAAAAAAAATCAGCTGTCCCAGACAAGTTCAGTAGGCTTGCGTTTTATACGAAAAAGCAGATTATTTTTTCGCCATTTCAAAAGTATTCCCACAGAGAAAGTGGTTCAGTTTGATGGTCTAATCATCTTGTTAAACCCCCATAATACAGGGTGTAAGGAAAAGTATCATTAACCTTTTAACCGCATACGTAAGCAAACATGTCAGCACAAAAAAAAATCTGCTGTTCCAGACTAAAATGCAATGCCTACTTGATTCAAATGTATGAAATAGCTTTTTTTTTTGTTTTGACAGGTTTGCTCCCATTGTAAAAGTTGTTCAGTTTGATTGGTAGAGTATGTAGTTTAAAAGTTAATTTCCTTTTCCTTATGCCCTGTATAACGAAACTCAAAGGACACTGAACTAATTTTGATAGGGTTTCAACAAAAGCATATGTTTGGATTAACATTTACTGTTTATTTCATCGCAATCGATGTACTCAATCAAAAGTTAAGAGTTATTTTAAATTTTTCAATACATAGATCAATTGTCTACTCTTACGATGTTGCGGGCGCCACTGGTAAATGAGTAATTATAAAGATAAAATAAATACATTGATTTGAACCAAAGAGAAGAAAAAAATTAAGCGTCCTTTCCTAAAGCTCCCACAACATAAGTACCCATACAAAAACCAATCTCCCGAAACGAAATCCATAGTCTTAACTCTTTATTAGTCGATAAGTTACGTGGGGCTCTTTATCCCGGGCCCGCAAAGGTCTCCAGTGTCTCGTAACCCTTGCATTAGGAACCAATACTTATCTTTTTGCTTTGAAGTCGTGACGTCATTGTAATCGAAATCGTGTGTTGGTGAATGGTCGTCGAGGGGCTAGCGGGGTAAGCGCTGGAAACGGTTCGAGTTTTATAATAATGTTGAGGGGAAAAAAGATTTAATGGTGCTCATGGTGAGTTCGATTTTTTGTGACGTGGTGGTGATTTTAAATATGGACATTAGTCAGTGGCTCTCTTATAAAAGACGGCCATCGATAATGTTGGTCCAGTGTTTATACCTCCTGAAAAAATGATATATAAAATCAAAGGTGATTGAAATCTTATCACCAATTTTGAGTACAGCTATAACTTATTTATAAAAGTACTCAGTATATTTCTAAGTGCATGTGTGTGCGCTATACACATGCATTCTTTCATCCTTACCCTTCTGAATATGATAGAACGGGATAGCGCTATGATTAAGAGATGGGTTTGTATGCACTCTATCAGTAGCCACACGGTGTGATGCCTATTTAGGTTAGTCCCCTTTTGCAACACTCATCTGGGTTAGTATTCTATGAAGCCAGACACTAAAACCTCACGGTACAGTTCTGTACTGGTAGCCTGGTATCTGATGACATACCAAATTGTGTGAAAAAGATAAATATCCACAGTAAACCTACAAAAAGCCCATCCAGAAACTTTGTAAGTACCCAGGGCCAAAACAACGCTCACGGGTCGGGAGAATAAATTTTACAAATCCCGAGTACGACCACGGTTGATCTACATCGGGGCGTAATGCACCAATATGTCGCTGGGGCTTAGTTGCCACTGTTACGGGTTTAGTCTAGAATTAACGCACGTTGTTTTAGTAAACTGGGCTTTGAATGTTTAGACTTTAAACTATTTTTCGTATGGACTGCGTTATTGGTATTTTGTGTTATAAATTATTAGTGTCATGTTACAGTGGATTAACATAGCATACATAATATAGGTTTATGATCACGCTCATGTCGCACTGGAGGCAGAGACAGCAGATCGCCACATGCTACGATTCCAGTACACATATCTTTTCTTGCCTCGTCTTCTTTATGCACACTCGCTGGTTCCATTCATTTAATTAACTTAAAAAATAGTTTTCTTATTAATTTGTTTATTACCATATCATCATGATTGTTAACGCAAAATTAACATGTTTTCATTATTTAAAAAGCTCAGAAATTACTACTAACGCCATCTAGTGAGATGCATCAGAACTTCAATGTAATCAACGATCATTAATGTTGCCAGTCAGTTTTTTCAATTTGCATTATATTAAATCAGTTATTCAGTAATTGTAACTGGCAACATCTCTCTCTCTCTTTCGTCGCCATTCTCACGGGACGGTCGAAATTTATAACTTTCATCTCAGAAAATCATTGTGTGGTTAAAAGGAACCTAATATATCAGTTTTCAAGATATTCAGGAGTTTTAATTCGCCACCTATTCACAACACTGCAGGAGAAGGACCAGTCGCTTCGAACCCTCCGACTTTCTCCTACAATGATTATCATATCAGCCAATGGGCGTCCACTTCAGGACATGAGCATCCCACAAGGATCGTTACAATGTCGTACGTATATTACTAGATAATTGAAAGCCCTTTAATAGTTCCAATGAACTAGTTCTGTAAGATAGAAAAGAGAATTGAAAAACAAACAGAGCATCTCTTTTCTGCCCATCAACGGACTTAGTGGAAATCCTAAGTGCAAAACTCAAATCAAAAAAGTGCTCTGTAAAAAAGCATATTATAAACTGGATGATTATTTAAATGATCAAAATGCTTGGTCACTAGCTTATAGTTTATTTACTTTACTGTATAGTATCAATTATTTTATTAAATAAACTATGTATTATAGTATACATAACTTTAGCTTAAGAATTTATATTGTAATAGTTATTAAGTCGTGTTATGTTGTAGAGTTTCTGGCTATCTTCTCTACAGCGACAACACGTTCCGACGCGGTGGTAGCTTTAAAAAAGATTTGACGTTTGATAAGTGTGCTGCAAGCTCCTATATTGAATAAATTATATTGACTTTGACTTTGATTATGAAAATGCTAAGGATTGCACTTTGTCTGGTGATCACCAATCCTTCTGTTAAGCGTAGTGATTTTGGAAAATCGTCTTTTTTATGAGGAAGGTGCATAACTACTTCTTTTTGCTGATGATGGTTATGTTGGCAACTGACTTCTTTTGCTTGATGTAAAACCTGATGCCTACAAAAGAATCATGCAGCTCTCTCATACGAAATTAATAATAAACTGGATTCCCAGTAGCGAATTGTTCGGGGAATCGTGTAAAAACTTTATTTTGGACAACTCCCGTGTGCAATTCCAATTATGCGTATGCTACCTATTTTGTTTTTTGTAAAAAACTGTGAAAGTATTGCACAGATTTAACATGATACACAATAAAATACAAATACTCTTTATTTGCACACCGAAAACATATAAAATAACAATGTTAAAAGTGAACACAAAGGGTTTATATGGCGGTCTTATTACTAACAGAATGATATTATGTTTCGTAACCATACCTTTTTTTAGGGTTCCGTACTCAAAGGGTGAAAACGGGACCCTATTACTAAGCCTGCGTTGTCCATCCATCCGTCTGTCCAACCTATTTAGGGCCGTAACTTTTGAACCGTAACAGCTAGACAGATGAAATTTTCACAGAATGTGCGTTATTTTGTAAAAAATAAACAAAAAGTGAAAAAGTTAAAAAATAAGGGGGGTCCTCATACAACAACATAAGTAATCGGTCTGAAAAAACTCTGATACCAGGGCTTGCCCACACGATAAAAAGAAGAAGATACAAAAAACTAGTTTTTATCAACATTTTTCCTTTCCGCTCTATCGTAAAAATACAACGTCCATGTTGTATGCAACATACAAGCGTCAAACTTGGTGTGATTATAGAGCAAACTCTACAGTATACCAACAAATAATAGAAACCGGCCACCAATCAGTCTCGCGCTAAATATCCCAGAGAAAACAACACTTTTTTGTAAGTCAATATGTTGTGTAATTTTTGAGAGTTACGCGGTTATTAATTAAGCTAAAGTTAATCATTTTAACGGGTTCTTACCGCGTTTTTATTGTTTTTGGAGTTCCCGATATTTCGGCAGTGTTGCAACTGCCACGATCACGGAATGACCAAATATCGGGGATGATATCGGGAACTCCAAAAACAATGAAAACGTGGTAAGAACCCGTAAAAAAAAGAACTTTAGCTTAATTTTATTAAAAGCTAGTATTCAACAAAAGCCGCAGACTCATTTCGTAATCGCAAAACGACTTCAATATTTTCTCATGCCTCTAAACCTTATCTCGAAAATTCGAAGCCACTTAAATACGCTTATTTATCTCCACAAATTATGCGATATATCACACTAAGTAACACAGCGGCTTAACATTTACGCATATTTAAGAAGGCAACATAATTCAGCATACATCACGCGTAAATTACTAAAGTTGAAGTTGTCGATGGTAATTCCCAACAATTCGGGCAAACACCCCTAAATTCGGCATAAACACGACACGTTGAAACGGAAGATTTAACCCTGAATTAGCATAAGAGACGTGGCCCTATTAAATGTCATAGACTTGCGATTCGATTAGGGCGTGCCTTATGGAGGAGTTGTTATTGTTTGGAATTGAAACGATAATAGGATAGTAAATTAATGTAGGTAATGATTTAATGTTTTAAAAGAGAAAGAGAAATAAAATTTGTTGTACATTGTGTATACAAACACCCTAGTAATATTTAAAGGGGTGGTTTAGACCATCAAACTGAACAACATTCACTGTGGCTCCACAGTCGAGAAAAAAAATGAAAAATTTCGTTTTCTAAAATCTTGTTCCATAAAAATCTGCAGTACTTACTTGATTTTTAACCAAAATTGTTTTCCACATTTTCGCCATAGTGAAAGTTGTTCAGTTTGATGATCTAAAGGGATGTTTTTTATTTATTAAGGTTTACCATTCCAGTTAAGAAAGCACTCGTTCTTGCCATTACTGTACAATAATATTTGTAAATATAATTATTGAACTTCATTTCACGTTTCAAAAATGATTTGGTAAAGGTGTTTATGAAATGGTGCTTGTCCGAAACAAATGACATTGTGTACAATTGATGTGACTGCAGTTATTTAATTGGGTTCATTCAAGTACAAATCTAACTGCATTGTCAAACGGCATTCGACGTGCCAATACCGCAACCGCTGCGGTTTTAGCTGTTTAGCCTTTAGATATTTTGTTGGTATTGTTAAATAATGTACTGTTTTATAAATGTTTATTTAATAAATCCAGAAGTCAAATAATGTATTTTAAAAAGCTGTCGATGTACCTCCATTGAGACCTATGTTGACCGTAGAGCTGGCTTCCTTGGTCAACGAATTTGCTTGACTATTATTAAAAGGGGGAACGCTGACAGAATGCTTGGGACCAGAAATGTTATTTTTGAATCGTGAGATTCAAAATCATGGTCGAATAATCTCCATTGCAATTTTGACGTTTTCAACTGCTGATTTCATAGTGTGACTTTCAAAAATCGTAGGTACTCCATGTCTCGTGAGCACGTGCCCGACAACTTTTTATCTTATACCGGTACTGTTTTATATTATCCATTATCTTCATTCACTGGAATCATTGGGTATTGTTTTGCGATTGATCGATTGGCCAAGCAGTAATTGTGGTTCTCTAATGCATATGCTCGTTGACTTGGCGTAGTGGAGCATCCGTATTCGAATCGCGACCACCGAATTTAAGCAACGTCAGGTCCGGTCAGTCTTTCGGTTAAACGGAATGTCATCTCTAGCGTCTCCGTTCTTTGGAAGGCAAGCTACGCCCAAATACATGGAACAGCTGAATTTTTCTCGATTTCGATGTTAGCTCAATTGTAGAAATTGTTCAGTGTCATGGGTTGAAGCACCCTATTCAATATGTAACGCATTTAAAACACCCTGTATAGTCCGCTCCCTTCTCATGAGTTCATTGCCCTGGACTGGAACTTAATTTAGGCTGATGATCTTGTTTTTTTTTGTTTTTTTCCTGTGCAATCACGTTCTATACCCATGGACTCATCACTTCACATACAATACCAACGCCTAAATATGGCACATGTCTCTAATTTCGCCATATTAAGCTTCAACTGCTCTTGTCCATACATTGCCGCTGACAGTCCAGTCTTTTCAGATGTCCTCAGTCACTAAGCTGTAATGTAAATTATGCAGTCGAAGCTACTTATGCTGATGGTAGATGTATAGACAGACCAAAGATAATAATATAATCATTGAGTTTTGATTGACTAGAACTTGACTAGACTCGCCTGTAACTTTCTGAATTTATGAAATTATATTTTTACATTTTTTTTTCAAGCATATAAGAAATTATTTATAAAAATTCTAAAATTATAGAAAAAATACAGCGTGCGTATCCACAACAGGCTTCGCCAAAGGTAATACATTACTCACATCCGCAACAGGCTTCGTCAATGGTAATATGGTATCTATGATATTTATTTAAATTAAATTTTACAAAATATCGTAAATTATTAACATGTCAGAAAGTGACAGGCGAGTCTATTCAGTCAAAACTAAGTCACTATATTTTGTTAAGTGTGTTTTATTACATTATTTACACTTTTACGCATCTTATCTTTCATAAATAATCAACGTACCTTTGTGACAGTTCACGTCGTTACGGTATTATTTCTATACTTTATTATGACCCACTTCGGCATCCTTACAGATTTGCGATCAACTCACGACTAAGGAAGAGGTTATGCTTAAGCCGCCATTAAGCACAACTTTGCCGTCCCAGTAACAGCACGCAGATGCGAAGTCCTTGGTATAGAATGTCATTGGTCTAGAGAGTATTATATCAAACTAGAAATCTGATTTGAAAACTTACTTCAAAGTTGCTTATGGAATAAACATTGTTCCTTATTAAAATTTCTTTTTCCAGATTCGAAAAGTATTTCTAATTTAACGTCACTCTTGTTTGAATATTTTGATCAAAGACGTTTTTGTTTTAAAAGAAAAGAAATCTCTCATTTATTATGAAAGGAAGGAGCAAGAGTAAACGCGATATTACTTTGTTTTTGTTTTAAAATGAAATTGGATCATGCAGAAAAATAATTGCTGCTGGCTTCTTGAGGAATCTCCGTTAGTTGACTCTGTTGATAAAATTAAGATGATCGCTTTACTTTACATTATTTAATAAAAAGGTTTTACTGCTTGTCCAGTTATCTACGAGGTGTAACAAAATAACCTATTATTATTTAAAGTGGTCGTTTATACCATGAAACTGAACAATTTTCAGTATGGAGCCAACGTCGAAAAAATACCCTTTGAAGGTAGGTACACATTTGAGTCGAATATGTAGGTACTGCAATTTTTTATGTATCAGCAGAATTTTTCAAATATTGACTCGATGTGGTCTCTATGGTGAAAATTTCAAAGAACCCCTTTTAAATATTAGTAGTGATTATTTTGTCAAAATACTGTTATCCGCAACTTCGTCTGCCTATACAAATTCTATCTGCGTGTCAAATTTCATCTAAACCCGTTCAGCCGTTTATGCATGATTGAGTCACAATTTTCCAAAAATCGTCACAAACTTTCACATTTATAATATTGTTAGGTAGTGGAATTGAATATTCAGAAACGCAGTGTAAAATTGTGCAACATACTGTACTATATAAGTTGTGAAATTTTAGCATAATTAAATTATCGTCGCAGGCTATTGTCCCACTGCAGGGCACACGACTACACTCTGGGATATGTATAGACGTTTTGGTCTACCACGCGTACCCAATGCAGATTGGTAGACTTCACATTTGCATTGGAATTTGTTATACTTGCTGGACTTGTTATATTTTTTTCTGCTCCATTTTCGGGAACTCTGTAACTTTCCAGAGCTTCTTCACTAAGCTCATATCACGTAACCGCATGTGTCCTGCCTGTGTTCCACTAAAACAAAGTTTATGGCAGCCATAAAGCATGAACTAATTTGTCAAAGTTTCCAGTAGCAATGCCTGGCCCATGCTCCGCAGTTACGGTAATGAGTTGGGATTCGAGCCAAATGAATGCCTTTTTTTTGGCTGAAAATATTTTATGATAGCACCAGTTTGATTTAGATACCAGGTTTAATTGCATCGTTTTCTACTTCGTGTTCTGAATATAAAAATTTTATTATTTAAAGTTTTAATTTATAAGCCTTTTCTTCTTCGTCGGTCACTTTGTTGGCGTTTAGCAATGTTCTCTAAAAGTTATTAAACCTGATGTTTTAGACTCTTCTATTCATTGTTAAATAAACAAAGTTGATATGTTTTCCCTAAAAACTCAGACTATATTCACAGATTTAATTCAATTAAGACAGATTGTATCTTAAATTAAATTATAAAAAAATGGACTACCAATGACAAAATATATTTCCTTTTCAAAAATGCCCGTGTAACAACACTGTAGATATCTATAACAGTAATTGCATGATTTTAATTACGATACCATAGCATATGCTCATGACTATATTCCCCGAGGGGGTAGTCAGAGTTATTCTGAAACCTCAGAACATCCACGTTTCACCAGTAGTACCGAAACTCTATCCAGTGTGACGGGGAGTGAGCCTGTCGCCACATAATGGACAGTGGGTACAATACATGCCTCGGAATTGAAGCATGCAGGTTTCCTCACGATGTTTTCTTTCACCGAAAAGCCAGTGGTGTTACAAATCGTACATAAATTCCGAAAAACTCCTTGGTACGAGTCGGTCTGGACGGGGATCGAGCCATCGCCTCGCACTGGACCACAATGGCTTAATTACGATACCAACCTTTACACAAAACTTGAAACACATCTGCAAGAAGGACAAGTTTGTAGTAATGACTAGCTAAGACATATTTTATGTATTAAAATATCTCTGAAAAAAAAAATGAAATCAAAAGGGTTTGTGTAGAGTTGGCGTCGTTTCATACATTCGCAGCCACTGATGGAAATACTGAAATTAAGAAGAGGATACTAAATCAAACAAAGATAGTCTTCTAAGAACGTTTTCCTGTAGCTACAACGGTTAAGGTACCTACCCTACTGCCGCGTCCAAAAACATTCACCCTGTATATCTCGGCACCGTAATAACTTACAGCAAATTTTATTAGTCATACAGGTTTGTTAAACGTAATGCTACAAAACAATAGTAAAATTATTGGTAGCCGCAACAAAAAAATTTACGCCATTGGTCCATATAAAGTTACACAAACCACTTTATTGTTAAACATTTATATTTTTACTTGCTTTAGATCAATCGAACCTTTACTTTATAATGCTCCAAATAAATGTCATTATTAAGAAGTCAGTCAACTGGCTGCTGTGCGATAGTGCGGAGCAGCAAATTGTACAAACTTGAGCAATTGAAACTCCAATATTATAATCTCGATTGCACCGGCCGCCTGTTTTTGCCGAAGCATCTGCATGCCCATGTTGCATCTTTGCGCTTTTTGTGCTGAATGCAGCGTTTTTGGAACTTTCATCAAACTAGTTTCCTTTAGAATTTTACCTAAATTCGAGTCTGTTTTGATAAAGGATCATTCTTGATTTGATTTTTTCTCCATGCATAAATGTTGAAAACTCCTTTTATTTGGTCCCACCAAATAAAAGAAACGACATTGAAGGCACATAATTATACAGAAAGAACACGAGGAGATGTTTCCACTGCCTAATCAATTTCTTGCAGTTTCCTTTAAAAATGTTCTCTTACGTCATTTTCCTAGTCTTAAACAATGTTCTAACACCTAAATCAGTTCACCAAGTAAGAGTTTTTAGGGTTCCGTAGTCCTTTATAGTTTCGTCATGTCTGTCCCTCTGTCCGCGGCTTAGCTCATGCATAAATCACGCAGACAAAGTAGTAAATATTATTTTTAGGGTACCTCCCCTACACGAAAAGTGAGATGCATTTTTTTTCTCATCTCGTATCGTTGAATAGGTCTTTTATATTATGGGTGTGGGAAAACCATTCTTCGATTCGTTAGCAAAATATTAAGCTTTGAATATATATCTATTTTTGTTAAAGTCAAGTGTCCCTGCCAGCTAAACGGTTGTTTCTGGATACGTGAAAAAATTTACGGAAGTAGTTTATAGAACGAAGTTAAAAGTAAAACTATCACCGCTAAGTAGGACTTACAAGTTAACGAGTAATAGTCGACAAACTTGTAAAATGTAATTTTTAGACTCTATTAGCCGTTAAACCGTAGTATAAAACAAAAAGCCCCCTTCTAAGTCCATATATTGTGAAAGGCAACTACGGAACCTTACCCCTCGCGTGGCCCGACACGCACTTGGCCGGTTTTTTTTTGTATGATCATCGAGAAAAATATAGTACCGTTTATCGACGAAAACTTGTACTTTTCTTGAGTAGGTTAACAACAATCGTAATCTTAAATTCAGTATTTTTAATACCGTAGTAAGCGTTATTCTTAAAACAAAAAGCGCATTTTCGCTTAAAAGATATAGAAGTACTCCGGCTATTAAACGGTTGTATCTCGACCGAACACTCACTGAACTGAGGGTAGCACCATTATCATATTACCTACGTAATAATTTTTGTTTAATGTTTATAGGGAAGGCCGTCAGTTGATTATCATACTCAAGCAATTGATTGTCGAAAATGGGTCGTGTTTAGGCAAATTCGAAAACCTGTTTGCAATTTACGACTTCGTTTGCATGAAGAAAGGCCACTGTTTTGTAGATAGGTGATAACAAAATCAAATTAAAATAATATTATTCTTTACAGTAATATATCTGATTTCTAAGTTTCTTCTGCATTTCTTAATAAGATAATTAAGTAAAAAAAGCAATAAAAAGAATGGATGAGCGAAGATTGACGTGGGTAAAAACAGTGGAAATGTTGGAAGGGGACAGCCTAGACTTACATACACTGACAAAATTGGTGACGTGCTTAAAAGAGCTAGTTGTACCCGAAACCAGACCTCCATCACGCGGCCGTAGGAACCAAGATAAGTACCTACACTTTTTCGCATCGTAAGCGATGCGCTTGTATGAATTCTGCCACTTGCTCCAGACGGTATCGTCGCAAACGTCGCGCGCTATATGAAGTAGGTAATAACAACGTTGAGTCAAGCGCCATTAGATGCATTTTCGCGCGTACCGTCAGTTGATGATTAAAACGTAAAAACTTATCGTTTTTTTAAGGAGGTACTGTATCTGTTACAAAGTAACTATAATATGTGCCGCAACTGACGAGCAGGCATGAAGAGACTAATGAATGTGGAGGTAGCCATTGACTTACCAACTACTGGAAAAAGGGTCCTCGCTCAATGTGTCCGAACTGAAAGAGCACCAAAACGTAAAAAGAGAACCAATTACGCGACAGTCTTCGTTTGATCGGCCGACTACACGCACGTGCGCACCGTGCCGCGATGGGGGCGTAAGATGGAAAAGTATTTCAGCATTTTCAATGTTTTTAGTTAGGTTTGTGTAGTTTAGTCTCGGATACTATTTTCGAGAATTTTGTACTAGACCCGACGTCCATAGTATTCTACGTCAATGGAGGTAGCGAAAGATATCTGTAAGGATCGTAGCAGGTGGCGTTCCGTTGTGTCTGTCTTACCCCAGTGGGAGACATGCGTGAGAATAAGATATTTGTATGTATGTTAGAAATCAATGAAAATATGGAGTTATAATGGTAGTCATTGATGTTTATTTACATATCATACCATTATCATTCTATTGCTAGACAGTGCTTGACAATGGCCCTTTTCTCCTCTACTCATCTATTTGTTTTAAACCAGCTTCAGCCACTTGTCGGTCATCCTAGCTAAAATCATATCTTCTTCGGTCGACTCGAATATTGATGATCGTTTTCTGGGATCCATGTGTTGCTATTGAGGAACAAACCGATAATTGATCAATTTCGAATCGAAGGCGATTTTATGGTCGCAAAAATATAATATCGGGAGTATATAACAATCTTATTTATATTGTTTTGTTATACGAGTACTATTACTATCTTCTATTGAGTCAACGGCAAGTCATTCTAATTTTTTCCAGCCCATATTACTATTAACTAGTAACAACACCGACGAATAAGATTAACAAGAACTGTCCTTCTCTTCTAAATATATTGTTTTCATTTTATTAGTATGCAAATTCAAATAAACCAGAACATGGCTATTTTTGCTCTTGAAGTTATCACCTCAAATCGTATTATCTCAACCTCACATTAACCTCTAGAACCTATAAAGTATCAAGAAAAGAAAGAAAACGAAAGAATTGTCCAATATTGCGGTTCTGCACAATCGTAAGGCGGCACACATGACGATCGTAAAAAATGTGAATGGCATATTGAAATATTTCTCGCGACCCTTTTCCCCCCAATTTTCTCTGGCTCTTGGTAACGCCGATATAAATCTAGCCGGCAGCCCGTTCCAGCTTCGATTTGTGTGTTTATGGCACATTATATAATAGCTTAGTTTTTAAACACATGTAACTTTTGTTGAGGACCTCGTGGTGTAGTAAAGCCAAGCAATGTAACAACTATGAGTCTATGGTGGTATGGTATTTAGGACATGCGATTCACGAAGGATTTATTGCACCAGCAATATTTTTCGTTACTCGAAATGGACAATTACTACATCAAAGTTGTTATAGTGTTGTTCCAATTGAAAAGACCAATCTAACGAACATATATTTCATTGCTAATGGAGAATCATACCAATCTGCAAAGTTTCATTTAACACGGGATCTTGTGACCAATTAGAACTATTTGACGAGGTAACGTTCCAACACAGATTTGCAGTGTGGACTAATAAGTAGAACATAATTTTTGTCGTCACCAGTTGACTTCTAAATCGTACCTCCGCGCACCTCCGCGCGCGTGCGTCGTTCCTGAGCGCATTCGTTTTTTACAAAGCATGTATTTGTTAAGCCAAGTCAGAATACTTTTCAGGCTTGTAAGGGACTTGAAAATGCTTTGATTACAAGTTGACCACTTACATGTCTCGGTTAATGGACAATGGAGCTCGCGAGATGGAGTTCCTTTAGGCCCCTTGTTAACGAGACGGTTTCTACCCGGGTCGGTGCCGGCTAAGCTTGTCCATGAGCACGGTTTGTATCCGGCTTGTACCCGGTGGCGAGCTGGCTGAAGTGCGGTCTCATTCGATCATTTGATATTGTTTTGTCCGCACGTACACCATATACATCACGTTCATGCTTAGTGCTAAGAAAATTATTATTATCGCTTGGTGTATGAACAGAAAATTAATAATATTAAGCCCAATAACATTAAAATTATTCCTTATGTTAGGCGTTCCTGAACTAACGTAAAGAGCAAAACTTGGTTTATTTCGAATGTGCGTATGGATTGAGGAGCCCCATTTGCTATCGAAAAAAGGATTCTATGCCCATTTTGAAAGAAATTAGTAGATTTTGTAGGCACAGTTCTGGAATTTGTGGCAAAAGTTTAGATAAGTTATAAAAAAGTCCAGATGCATCTGGTATGCATTTGTAGCCACCTTTTTGTTATGCATTTGTTTTGGTATGCATTATTAAGTTCATCCTTTTTTCAATAGCAAATGTGGCTCCTCAATCCATACGCACATTATTACGATTTTGCGTAGGTAGGCGGGACCGCGCCGTGCGTATACCCGGCCTCGTCAACAAGCTCTAATACACGGCCGTACACGACTGCGCGCCGGGCGTAGACCCGCCGCGCACCGTGCTAGGACCGTGTTCCATCAAAGCAAATCACGGTTTGAAACCGGGTGTAGCCCCGGCAGAAAACCGTCTCGTTAACAAAGGCGCTACCGTTCCCTCTTATCTTTATAAGTGAGAGGAGAAATATGCCGCAGTTTAAGAAAGAGTAAGTACAATACGACCAGGAAAATAATTACCGTGATCAATCTTCAATAAGCCTGTCGTGGCAAAGGATTGAAAGTGGCACATCCTGATTTGACAAAATAATTTCGCGCGTTATTAGTCAACTGGCCAGTTACATCGGGGGAACTTATAAATCTGGTAATAGGTACTGTACCACCCGTCTCCCTGCCTCCCACCGATGCCTTAACCCCTCTCGATGGTACAGAAGGATGCAGATAGTAAGCAGTGGTGTATTCTCTCTCATTGGCACTCACTCAGTGTTACATGTGCTATCCTTTTCTTGTCTTTGCAAGCCTGTTTGTATGAAGTGTTCAAGGTGCATGTTCTCAGCAATGGGATGACTATTTTATTCTAACAAGTTCTTCTTGAGTCTCGTATTTCATGCATGATCCTATTTCTGGTCAAAACTTACCAACTAGATTTTATTTTACGAATCTGGTATAGTTATTTGAAAGTAATGCTTGTGCTAAGATCGCTATTACACGAACGATTTCTGAGCGTGGACAACTACATTTTTTTTCTTCATTCAAAAACATGAACGACATCGCTAACGATAAAAAAAAATTACTAATAATTCGATACTGCCTCAAAGGACCACCACTAAAGTAGAATGTTTCACACGATCCTCAGCTGTAAAGGAAAAAAGAACGATGAAGTTTAAACCCACTAATGCTCTCTAAAGTTCCAACGTTATATCTACCTATTCCATAAACAGGGTGCAAAAAACACCCAAGTAATATTTTAAAGGGGTGTGAACATCAAACTGAACAAAAAAACTCGAGAAAAAAATCTCCTTTTCTAGACAAAACTGCAGTAAATACTAAATACCAAATCTATGGCTAGGACAGCAGATTTTTGAAATGTTTTCTTGATATTGGTTCGAAGGTTGTTCATTACCCGATTGCACCAGAAAGAGGGTTTTTTATGGTCTACACGACGTTTTGTTAAACCCTGTAAAAAAAGATTTAGACAAACAAAATTATAATAACTGTTTGGCGTTGTTATTACTTTAATTTCTCCAAAAAGGACTGTCTAAATTAAAACTTTCGTGTCTGCGATATTCTAAGAAAACAAATCTCACTACGAACAATTTTTCGTATTACGATTTTATTCATTTTGAAAGTTTTATTTCTTCAAAGATTTTATCCATTTCTATTCAAATCGTTACACTTATTGCCTTAAGGATAATAATATTTTTCTATATCAGAAAAACGGGCGTTAACGATGTCCCTCATTAATTTCAACAAGTCTGTTTCTGTGTAACAAATACAAAATCAATTTAAGGACTCAAATAATGAGGATTTGGAGTGAAACGAGAAGATATTAATGTTTTTTCCTGAAGGACTATAGCCGCTTTGAAGTACGTCTTCAGTTTTGCAATTAAATCTACAGTTATATTTGGTTTTTTTAACGAATTTGGGTGGATACGCAACGTATTGTAGAACATAATAAAATTAAAGTATATATTATTTAACCTAAACTAAAAAAACTGAGAATGTTTCTATTAATTCAGGGTTTAAGGAAAAGTATCATTAACCTTTAAACCACAAACTCTACCCATCAAACTGAACAACTTTTACTATGGGAGCAAACCTGTCAGAACAAAAAAAAAATCTGCTGTCCCATATACGTTTGAATCGAGTAGGTATTGCAGTTTAGTATGGGACAGCTGATATTTTTGTGTACCTGTTTCCAATAGACATAGTGTATGTGGACTTTCCGAGTTTTCATAATATCTCTGCCTACCCCCTCAGATATAGTTGTGAGCATATTATGCTATGCTAGATATTTAAATGTTGTGTAAAATGCTAGTTAAACATTTTTCAAGTGCGCGCCGCAGCCGGACGCTGCTTCTGGACCCTTTTTGTCGTACTCGATTCGACAACGATACGATAAAAAGTCCCACTCGAGATACAGATACAGAATGCATTATGTTCCACGCAAATACACTAAGGACCACATTTGTAAACAGATCACAGAACTTTACATATGTTTCAGTTTCTACTTTAAAAGGAAATCTACTAAATATTGTTGTTAAAGTAGGATTCTCTATAATGCAGACTAGGAACTCCCGCTAGGGGATTTTCGCTGTGCATACAGAATACTAACTGTGCTAAATGGATCGTAAAATTCAGACGCTTTCTATGTATAACCTATTGCAGTATTATTGGGGTACATGGGAAAATAGGCTTATGGATACTGTTTGTGTACTCTAACTTTTAAGGTAAAGGTTTGTCGGTAAAAAGTTATGTTCGATGTCAAAAGTCAAAATTGTTTAATCAAAATAATTTCATATATATAACTTTCTGACGTCATGTTTTTGAATCTACCACCGCGGCGGAAGGTGTTCCGTTGTAGAGAAGATGCGGCCAGAAACTCTACAACACACTTCTTTTAAACAAAACAAAAGATACAAAGTACAATTACAAAAATCCAATATTAAATTACAAAGTGTCAAGACCAGACATTTTGGTAATTCAAATAATCTTCGAGTTAATAGTAACCTTTTTTACAGATGACTTGTTTAACGTAGGACTTAAGCTTTTTGTTTGTCTAGTTTAGAATTTTCTCTGGTATCTTATTATGCTGTTTCGTTGAAGCAAAATGTCGTTACGTAAGCGAAATGCGAAGCTATACACTGTTTATTCAAAAGTGACGACGAGCTCACTAGCCTACACTGGAAATGATTTGGGCACTGCCAGTGAAATGTGGAGAATCTAAATTATGGTCTATTTAGAATACGATTACCCCCTCGGGGAATGTAGCCGTGAGCAATGTAACAGAGAACCCGACTTCGCCTTAATAGCAATAGCTTGTAGGTGCAGCCCGCGTGCCACTGATATGGTCGATATACTTACCACATCTTTTCATACATTTCGTTCAGAAAAAGGTCATTAGTCACTATGACAATTTTAAGAAGATTCAGTGATAATACTTGTGTAGATAAGGTTGAATTTCCATTGATTAGTTTTTATTTCTTTGGTCAGCTAGTTCTCGAACTAAATTAGTCGTCATGCTATTTCTGGTTCTCTTTTCTGTGGTTGTTAGCATAAATGTCTAAACAGTGTCTAAACCGATGCTGAAAGTCAATTTGGCTAAGCAAACAGTTAGGTTGTCACATAGTTGTAGCAAAGAGTTTTACCTACCCTGAAAAGGTCCTTAACATTTAAACTTAAGTGAGATTTTGGATCTATGGAAGATGCATCGTACTCTATAGAGTCCTTCTTAATATGCTGACACTTTTTTAAGGGGATAATCAGACCATTAAACTGAACAACTTTCTCTATGGGAACAATGTCAAAATCGCGAAAAAAAAAGCTGTTCCATACTAAACTGAAATCTTACTCGACCCAATTGTATGGGACAGTAGATTTTATTTCGCAATTTCGACATTGGTAGGGAAAGTTGTTCAGTTTGATGGTTTGATCATCCTCTTTCAAAACTGTCAGCATATTAAGTTGGACCCTATATAAGTACCTTCTATCTCACCAATATAATAAATATGAAAGTTTGTGAAGATGTTTATATGTTTGCGTCTCAATCACGCATAAACCGCAAAACGGATTTGGATGAAATTTAGCACAGTAGTCGTTTTGGATTGACACGTAGGATTCTTTAAAAAGTCCACGTAGATGAAGTCGCGGACAACAGCTATTAAAGAATATTTTTTTGCTTCATGCGGAAAAGGGTTAGGTAATTTAAGTTTGAACCAAAAATATTCAAACACAGCACATGCCGATATGATCGCAAACTCCGTTCAGTTTACCGTTCAGTAAAACTCTTTTAAAAATCAATAACCCGATACAGGAACACTTACAAAGCACATTACCTTCCTAAACACCATAAAAATCATCGCACAGACCATTCGCCTAACCTTTAGCAATTCGACAAAATCTTGCAAGCCGAGTAAAATGCAAAGTAAGGTTGTTTAAAAAAGAAAATGGCGCAATTTCGGCAACGCAATCTCATAAAATTATTTAAACGTTCCGTAATAAAAACGGCCATACGACTGCTATAAAGGCTCTTAATTGCGTGTGGTAGTGTTGTGAACCTAGAGATTTCTTTGGCATCAAAATAAAAATACATCCAGAGAAATAATTGTGGATTGTTTGGTTTCAATTCGAGGCGTGCTATCCCACGACGGATCGCATCGGGACGGAGCGAGCCACATCTCAGCGGTGAATGCATACTTTACAAACTAGTTCATGCGGGGTATAAAGGGTGAAATTGATATCATTAGCATCCTTTTTTATTTATTTATATGTTAATGGCATTCTGCTTGTAGCTATTTTGCCAGAAGCAAGTAGTTTATGTAGTCTTAAGTATAGTTTTTACGAAAACACATTAGAGCTATACAAAAAGGCGCAGCCACGTGCAAGCCTAAGAGAAAATAATACGCACGCGACCGTCCTCCGTCAGACTTGCAGCGCGACCTAGCATTCTAATAAACTAACTACACATCAAACTGAAGAAGTTTTACTAGAAGAGCAAACCGATCGGAGCAGAAAACAAATCAACTTTTGCGTACATTTGAGTCGAGTTGAGGAACAGCAGATTTTTCTGCGATGTGCCGCATTGGGGTGGAGCGGGCCGCATCGCACGTGCGGAAATCCGCCACGCAATAACCACTTTAATAGTATGCATGCATATGCTCACGACTATATTCCCCGAGGGGGTAGTCAGAGATATTCTGAAAACTCAGAACATCCACGTTTCACTAGTAGTACTGAAACTCTGTCCAGTGTGACGGGGAGTGACCCCGTCGCCACTTGTAATGGACAGTGGTGGCGGTAATAGTATGCATATTCACATAAATTGTATAGAAGCGATGTGCCGGATTTTTGCACTGCGGCCCGACCCGATGCGACTCGTCGTTTTATGCGCTTACCTTTAAAAGTAGCAACGGGGTCGCTTCCTGTGACGCTGGAAAAAGATTGGGCACTGCTAATGTAATTTGGATATTCTGAATTATATGCAGAATATCTCTATCTTCTTCTTCTTTGGGTTCCTCTCCATTACTGGAGGTCAGCTCAGCATATCCCTGTCTATCCCTTTATTTTTATAAATTCGATCTAAAATAAGTCCAGATATACTACGCGCGTTTCACAATGTTACCTGTACGTAACATCTGTTCCCTAGTGAATACAAGGCTTATCGGACGCGGTCATGTTATGTGTACAGGTTGAAATGTCTACGCTGTCGTCACCACTGCAAGTACTGTGATTACCACAATTATTGACTTTAGATGTGACCTTAATCACGAATGTGAACTCAAGAGCCAACTTTAGTTTCACCATACTAAGTACTAGATACTCATCCTCATACTGTGCCATAGTGCAAGCGGGTTTGCTGGAAGAAATCTCTTTAGAGATTAGCTCACTCTTTGTAATTGTCTATTATGCTGTTTTTATGTATACAGGGTCCTTCTTAATATGCTGACACTTTTTTAAGGGGTAGATCAGACCATCAAACTGAGCAACTTTCTCGATGGGGACCTACATCGAAACTGCAAACCTACAGCCAAATGTATGGGACAGCTGCTTTTTTATCGAGATTTCGATATTGGTCCCGTAGAGAAAGTTGTTTTATAGTCTGATTATCCTCTTAAAAAACTGTCAGCATATTAAGTTGGACCCTGTATTTCCCTCCGTGTAATAAAGTGTTTAAATTATAGCGGGAAGAATCAGCTTGATAAGTCTAATTCAGAGTTACACTAACAATGTCCAAACTCTGTCCACCACAAACTCTCCTTGGTTTAAATTTTTGTGTACAATTTATCTCTGATATAATTTAGCTCCTTGTAACTTTCATTGTTTTAACACGTAATACTTTCACACTTTATTACAACTCTTGTAGTAGCGCTGCTGTTGTATATAGATAAGCTTAAAAGTTATAATATTCGATCACTCTCATCATATATGGTTTATATGTTTAATTTCTAAAATGCAATTTGGTGCCTCAACGGGCCGCGGGTGGTAGCATGCTCCATTAGAATTTATGATACATGGAGGGCCAGGCAGTAATTAAAAGAGCCCACAGAGAGAAATAACACACCGAAATGTTGTGAAGTTATGTTGTACTGAAGCACTATAGTTGGGTTACTTGAAAAGTACAGCCATTTGCTAACCGAAAAGTTTGTTAATTTGGTAATGCCTGTGTTTTAATATTGATGTGGAATTAAAGGGCTAGATTATTTAATTAAATGATGGAATACGGGTAGGCCCCCACAAGGTGGATCGACGACCTGGTGAAGGCGGTGGAAACCCATTGTATGAGGGCAGCGCAGGAACGGTCGTTATGGCGATCCTTGGGGGAGGCCTATGTCCAGCAGTGGACGTCTATAGGCTGATATGATGATAATGTATGGTTCTCAGTTTAAAATAGACTATTTCGTTTTTCTTTACTTGATTTTCCCCTGAGACCTTAAATTTGGTAAAAGGGATTTTTCTACTTCTGCAAGATAGAAGAGTAATTATTATTGTTTGAAGTCTTATACTATTTATATGAGGACCAGTTGCGCGTGTTATTCTGCTATCAAACTTTTCTGCCACTTTTGCGTCGGGCGAGGTAGCACGAGATACGCAACTTTGAATTTTATTCCATTAGTTTAGATTCTAATTTTGAATGTTTAAATCATGAAAAACAGTGTCGTGTGAACTCCAAACGTGATAAGTTCGAAATTATTGTTCCGTAATTATAAGCTGTCGCGTTTAGTGATAAGGTATACAATTTTTTGATCTAGTACAATGGCCGAGTGGAAATGCTAAGGCGAGGTGGGTCCGTATATAAATCGTCTAAGTTTGAAGTAAAGTTTATCTCTACTCCAAAATTTGATATTATCGTGAAATAAAATATATTATTTTTATAAAACGAAAAGTTTAAATATTGTTTTTCGATGCCGATCTTGCGAAAAACTATCTTTGTTTGTTTAAAAGATAGGTACAAATTAAAGGATTTTTCTTAAAAAAATATTCTTAATTTTTCGAAAAATTTATGAAGAGATTCGTTTGATGTAATAAAAGACAATTGTTACATCAAAGAGTTCTCAGACTATTGACTAATAATATTTTAAATCGTATGATGCGCCTTTTTTTCTCTTCAGCATTCTATAAATGATAATTATTTATATTTCTTTGAATACAAGTAATTATGTATGTTTTGTATCCAGTATAAATATTCGAATTGACTATGAAGAGTAAATAATTTGGCCTAGCTAGTACCTGCCCTGTAGTGGGATGCATACATTTGAGTCGAGTAGGCTTTGCAGTTTAGTATGGAAATGGAACAGCAGATTTTTTTTGCTCCAATCGGTTTGCACACATAGTAAAATTTTTTCAGTTTGATAGGACTCTTAGGCCATGTTCAGACGACCCTCATCCGCCCCGCACCCGCCTCTTTCTCGGCACCCGCGTCTTACCCGCATGAAAAATACATTGCATTCATGATTTTGAGTCTTATTACTATGACACATTATGGTGGGCTCGGAGCGGGTGTGGGTTGTCTGAACGCGGCCTTAGTTTAAAAGGATGCTAATGATTTTACCCTGTATATGGAATGGAAAGTTTAGACTGAGATTCAGAGATCAAATTTGAACTGATTTAGAGCTTGGATCTTACAAACGGATTTAACTTTTCGAAGTTCGAACTCAAACTCAAATCTGAATCTCAATCAACCTTTGATAGTTGCAATAATTAACATTTGTGTTAAACAATGCAAGAAGTTCTTAATTATCCGCAAAATGTCATAAGTAATAAGTCAGACAGAAGACTAGCAAGCCTCATTGATTTAACCGGATCAGGTCCTGTACTTCAAAAACAATTGCTAATCCTTTGTAGCACAATTATGACGTCCACTGTTTTACGACTTTATCAAAATCCATTGAATTATTTCTATGCAACTTTGCCTGAAATGAAACGGGCTTCGGTTTATTAGTCCCATGCTCGTAATAAAAGCCACCTCCATTATAGGACGTGTTTAGGGTTACCCAAAACATTTTGGAAGGTTAGAATCTGTTTTAATGTGTGTTATGTTTTTAGTAGCTCCTTGTTATATAGACCTTAGCATTAATTATGTAGATATTATTATTGTAGCTACTTTTCTTTTTAAATTATAATTGTTAAGCGTAACTTGACCCTATTTTAATTGCTAATGGTGTACTAACATCAAAACAAAAAATGTCTTAACCGTGTTCAAATTATATTAAAAAGCCTTTGGGAAAAAGAGATTATTAGACTTGAATGAGGAACAACTTTGGAACAATATTTGAAACGAAAAGACTGCCTTATTAACTAACGATTCGCTCAATTGAAGTGCAGAAAGTAACATTTTTGATTGAAGAAATGTTCACATTATACAAGGCATTATATAGGGCTAGTTTATCCTTAACTATAGGTATATAATATTACCCGAGAGATAGTCAGATATATCTCAGAGATAACGATAAAAGTCGAGAAGTGCCTCTGTCTTTGTTACTTTACCGCATGCTAAAATGATCGCGTATGACGATTTCTCGTTTTGTCGCTTTGTGGTGGTAGCATGCTAGCCCTATTGCATGGAAAGCGAGCAAAGATACAAGCCATTCGACCACATTACCTTCTTATTAAAAATTGTTCACCAAATACCTTCTTGTTTACAACTTGTATAAAATTACATTTTATTACAATGCTAGCGGAAACTTATTTATTAAAGATTTCACCTAGTTAATACAAAATTGGAAAAAATTTCTTTTCGCCTATTTTTTTAGCGCCGCCATCAATCAAACTTGAATATTACAGTTCAAAATAAAGTTACAAACAAAACTTGTTTTGACAAGTATATCTCTAAACTAAGTCCGAACGGAGATACAGGTAAAGGCTTGAAGTGAACGTAATTAATACATTTTCAACTTCAATCTCCTTTCGGACTGGGTTTAGGGATATACATGTAATAACACCATGGCCGCGCCAAAAACAACGTTAAAAAATAAGGCGCCAACCAACTAAAGCCCGCATTGTCTTTTTTCAAAATAAAAATAGCACAATATTTCTAAAACAAAGTGCAAACCCTGACTAACCAAAACTCCCGTTCCGGCTTAGTAGAATTAGAGCTATATTTATAGCGGTCCACGCATCGATTCCCATGACGATAACGTGTAATTCGACTGTGTCCGATGGAACTGTGATCCCATATGCTGCTCCCATTAGTACGGGTTAACACTCAGGCCTCGGTACATATTGGCCTCTGCTTTGAAGTTAGACGGAAGTTCGTTCTGATAATCTGGTTGGGACCGTACCAGTAATTGCATTTTTGACGAACTACGAGCTTAAATGATAAAAGTGTCACAGCATTCCGTCATAATATCCTGAAATCCTGAATAATATTTCACGCTCGAGAATTTAGTTGGTAGCAATTTCAGATTATAGTTTTGCATCATATTGCTCATATTCTAAACCGGCTAAGTGCGAGTCGGGACTCGGCAATTAGTGTTCCGTACCACCAGTTGTTTAACATGGGTCGTGGATAATAACCACTGTAAATTTACACTTACTTAGTATGTGGTCACATAATAACTGTAGATCATTTTACACTGATGGAGGTTTTTTGGTTAAAGAAAAAAAACTATCTAAGTTAGTGTCAGCCTGATAATTTTCTTGCTATCTACACCTTATTTCTAATGCTCATGATTTTTTTCAGATTTGACATGACTCTAGTTTCCAAATATCGGTGGAGACAGCAGTTTCTCTGTGTTTATTGAAAATTTTTGATCAACAAAGTTTCAAAGAGAATATAGGTATAAAAAAATATGTTTAGACTCGTATTTTTATAAACTTTCACATTCACCGATAGACACCGAGGTGATTCCATAAGTGTTCCGTTTTGCTAATTTTTGACCGGAACAATAATAAATAAATTGATAATCGATCTACTGTCAATCATAGTTGTATAGACAATGTATCTATACATTTTAATAAAAATTGTAAACTTGGCGTTGACTTACATTGACGCAAAAATTTTTGCAAAAAATTTCATTGGGGGCGTTTAGGATACGTAATGGAATGCATTGAGACCATTTTTATTGTTTGTCTGTTTGAGTTTACACGCATAAATTAAAAAGAACTGAACCAATTTGGAGAGAGATTGGGGAGTTCACGACAGTATATGGCTTAGTTTGGAATAACATTTAGGCTTTATTTCATCGCAATGGGTTCCTTCAATCAAAAGTTTGATTAAAAAAATGTGTGTACAATAAACCCAATCATACAATTGTATTATAACATATATGTTCACGACTTATATTCCCCGAGGGGGTAGTCAGAGATATTCTGAAACCTCAGAACATCCACATTTCACCAGTAGTACCGAAACTCTGTCCAGTGTGACGGGGGGTGAGCCCGTCGCCACTTGAAATGCACAGTGTGTATAATACATGCCTCGAATTCGATTCGTAATATTGTATTAACAACATTTTATAATATGATCGTTAAATGTCAACTACTATTCTATAATATGTATTAATTGAAATCAAAATCATATTCATAGGAAATTCATGCCTATGCTTATGCTTCATTGAAAGTTTTGAAGAAACTATCACGATCAATATATTAAAATTAAAAACCGAAAGTCCAAGTTTAGGGCATGATTCAAATTGGCGACCTGGCGAATTCACTTCTCTGTTTATTTTATGTTGAACACAACAATTGGTTTAATGAAAATTGAATTCAAAATATTTTGATTATCGAGTAATTGACATCGCAATCAGACATATCATGTTATTGTTGGCATGTTATTAAAATGTAACCTGGTTATTAGTAACCATTTGTTATTAAATACATCCATTATACTGTACGAGAACATTGAATTTTTTAAATTCAAATCTAGTTTTGAGTTGAGTTTATGTTATCTATATAGGGTCCTTCTTAATATGCTGACACTTTTTTAAGGGGATGATCAGACCGTCGAACTGAACAAGTTTCTCTATGGGACAAAAGTCGAAATCGCAAAAAAAATCTTAAGCATATTAAGAAGGACCCTGTATAAGAATACAATTAAAAATATAGGAAAAAACTATTTTGGAAGATCGTCACAACCGTTAAAGCGAAGGCATTTGAAGGATTCTAATAATTAAACTTCAAGTTTCGTATAAAATCTTAGCTTTTTTGCGAATTGAAAAATTAATTATTTCTCGTTTTGTCGCTTTGTGGTGGTGGCATGCTAGCCCTATTGCATGAAAGGCGACTAAAGGTACAATCCATTCGACCACAATGCCGTCATTGCCTAATATTTGTTCACCAAATACCTTCTTGCTTACTTCTTGTTTAGAAATAACATTTTATTACACAATTAAAATATGAAGGCTGTTAGATGGCACTAATTATTTGTTTTTGATTAATTAACTTTCGTATTTAGTATGTTTATTTTAGCCTGTTGGCAAAGATTTCTTTAAGAACTCTTTTGGCCATTTTTGGAGCGTTGATTGTTTATCTAGTTCTGTTATACATACATAAGATATCAATGGTTCTAATAGATAAAACATGAAGTAAAATAACAACTCTATTTCGAGTAACGCATTGCAGCTACTTGAATATATTTTTTTAGGATAAATCTCTTGGAAGAACGCGCTATTTATTTCTCATTGAAAAAGGTTTAGGACCGACGTGGGAGCCATAACAAGAGAAAGAGATTCTTCTTACTTAAAAGTAACATACGGACACCGACTAAATCTGTTTTAAAATGTTATATGTCTGGAACATTTTTTGGAGGTAAACTGTATTTTGTATATTGTATCCTAACAGCTTTTATGTGTTCTTGGGCATAATTTAAGACACCTTGTTTTTACTGTCTTGTATTTATTATTTGAAGCGATTGCTCAGAAGCGGTGGAAGGCGTGGGCGGTTTGGGCGACCACCCACGGCCTCACGCTCCGAGGGCCTCGTGCTTCTTCAATAAATAAAATAATTAGCTAAGTTTATTAAACGCCACAATTCTGGCCACAGGCGAATCAGTGCGGAAAATTTCGAACTCGCTTCATTAGCCCTAGGATAATTATTGCATTGCTAACTGTATTCATACACTATCTCAGTTCTGGCTGCATGAAAAGCTTATTGCTGAAAAATTTCGAGCTCGCTACGCTCGCTTAAAAACCGACTAATTTTTTTTTTTCTCTTTACGATACGATAATAACATATAAGTAACATTGTGAAAAGGTGTTATCTGAATGCAAATGCTGTATGCTGTAATTTATTAAATTAAATTAAATTTACACCCTGTATAAAGCTTGATATGAAGGCGATATTTACGGCAAGTAAAATTAGAGGCAGCAGCTCAAGCACCTGCCATATTATGCAAACCATTCCGTGAAACCAAAAATAGTGAAAAGCTCCAGTCAAAAAGCTGGTAGAAAACAAAACACGTATCCAACTTCCCGCCATTAAACCTGCAGTAACTGACTAAAATAACAGTTTCCTTTAACACTTAACGGCTGCATTTTCCTTTTAAACACTCAAGCTGTAACGGTGTAATGTCATATATTTCTATGATAAAGTCCATACAGGCAAGCTACTTAGTTCCAAGTAATAAAACCTAGGCGCATAAAGTTTGAACTTAACATCTTAGAGCACGCCTGGTAGCCAGTGCTGGGGCTTAGCTGAATTACCTAAAACCGTATTTATAACTGAAAGCTAGGTGTACAACAAGATTTAGTTAATGGCCTTAGTGCCTTTGTTTTTAGTGGATGTACGTTTTAAAATGGAAGCGTAGGTAGAATGTTTGGATTGCTATAATGTTTTCTTCTCATAAAATGGAATGAACTGAGTGACTGTTTAGCCCAAATCCTGCAGAAAAAGTGAAATTTTTAGAGCGTCTTTCGTTTACGACGCTTTCATCCGCTAAGAAGGGATTTTACCGAATTCAGTCCCTAAAGACGACAGAGTAGGCCAGTGAGTGAAACCGACGGTGAGTTGTATAAATCCTTTGAACAATTTCACGTGAAAAATTGCATAGTGTACCAATGACATTCTATACACATGGACTCACCACGTCATACAATAAGAAGTACTCTATTTTTGTTAATAATGTATCACTATTTTTATCAATATGTAAAGGGTGGTTTAGATTAAACCATGAAACTAGAGCAACTTTCACTATCGAGCCAACATATAGTAAAAGCAAAAAAAAATCTAATGTTTTATAAAACACTGCAGTGCAGACTAGACACAAATATATAAGACAGCAGACTTTTTTTTTTTGACTTTGTCTCCGTAGTGAAAGTTGTTCAGTTTGATGGTCCCCAAACCACCCCTTTAAATATTATTTAGGTGTTTTGTTCCACCATGTACCATCTGAGAATATTGTCAAGTGATTACCAGGTGGCTAGTCTTTCGTCCACAAAAAGACTATGTAAGGTTCCAGTTTGCACCGAGATATAGCAAAGCGGCGAGCATTTTTCAACTTTATCTTCAATAATTAACTACCAACGTAGTTTCGTTCGAGATGCTCTAAAAAGTCGCGCGACGCGGCTCCTGTATAGTATAATTGTTGCCGAGCTAAGCGCTTCTATCCACGCTAGCCTCTGCCATCTCGGTAAGAATTGAACCTAAGAAATCTTACCTCTTAGTTAAAGAAAACGACCAATTGTTCCCAATAGAAATAAATAGAGTTCAGTCTATTCTAATCCAGGAAACTTGACCACCTAAAACTAACATGCAACGATGCGAATAAGTTTCTTCAACACTGTGGCCTAGCATGCATCATCGAGTATCACATCGAAAAACACGCGCAACCACACGCCAGTTAATATAAAAAACTCGTGTATCATCTGTAGCTACACCCCGAAACAGCAGTTTTTGCAACGTCCTGTATAAATAACTGCAAAACACCATGTGCTCGGATGCGCACAGTCGAAATATGTACCGGGGTGGAAAATGCGAGTGATTTATGTTCGAAAATAAAAAGTAGATCTTCATATTTCGGATTCAGTCAACTGAATTCAGCGCGGATTGAAGAGGAAAATATTAAACTACTTTTAATTTTATTCGCTTATCTCAAACGTTATTGAAGTACAAAATAATAATGGTATGGTAATACATAGATGATAGCTATTCCCTGCCCCTCACTAACTTCCTAGACCTTACTTGAAGAGGGATTTGCGTGGCGCCGAGCATAAGCACTCAGACGGTTCACTCATCTTTCTATGTATAGTGTGCTAGGGGTGTCAATGAAAATGGTGACTGCTCATAGTATTTATCATGAACACACTTTATAACGTCGGTTCAACAATTAATCTCAGATAACATCCTCTAGGTAAGATGGTGGTGTTCATTAAGCCAATTCAAGCCTTCTTTTTAGCATAACTGAGTCTGGGGCCTGCTTGATAGAGACATCATATCAGCCGATGGACGTCTACTGCTGGACATAGGCCTCCCCCAAGGATCGCCATAACGACCGGTCCTGCGCTGCCCTCATCCATCGGGTTCCCGCCGTCTTCACCAGACTACGCGGTCGCCACTCGAGAATTTTTCGGCCCCATCGGCCATCGGTTCTGCGAGCAATATGCCCCGCCCACTGCCAATTTAGCTTGATAGAGTATAAAAGTAATATAAACGACTTCATCTCATCATTTTCATTTCTCAGTTGATTTCGTTCCATTACAAGCTCACAATGTTGCTCTTGGGAGCTTGTGCAATTTATTTTGAATCAAGAATAATTCTGTAATAGATATGTGAGCCTCATATGTTTATTATATAATTATTTTTAATTCGTGACAATAAAGTTAGAGTGAGACCCTAATCAAATACTGTTCGACTTCAAAATATGCTACACATGCACCGAACAGCAACACCTGTTTACCACAAAAGGATATTAAAATTTGAATCTACAAAAACTTTCCTCAGCATATTTCGTGAAATGGTTTGAATTTCGAATCGAGGCCCGAGAACGCCCGAAGGGTCCCGAGGGAATTCGGGCGTCGTCGCTGCTCCGACCGCCACAGTACAAATTCAATTTCGTTCGTTGTCGTATTTGCCCGGTCCATTTTGGTATTGCCAGATAGTCTGAGAGAGATACTGAGTAGATTTATTCTAGTGGTTTACAAAGAGCGACGTCCGCAGTGGTCTTTAGGTTAACACATTTATTTGATTAAGTCTAGTGTATGAAAACCGAATTAAATCTTCGTGTCGATTGGTATTCTACCATCCATATACTTAGTGCTTTGATTTGAAAAGATTACTTGATTCTTGAAATGAATAATTCTAGCGTAGGTCTCGAGATGGGATTTTGCTCGCCCATTGACTTTTTATTCAATTTGATAATAATTGTGCATTTCTCTCTCCTTTGCGTAGCGAAGTGCTATTATACAGAACTAGAGTTTACCAGCGACTTCATCCGTACAAAATATACACCAGATTTTCACGTCAGATCATAAGCTATCAAACAAAAAAGTTTCATCTCAGTTCAGTCGTTTTTGCGTGATGCTGTTACAAACATACAAGCAAACAAACAAACAGACAGACAAAAATTCTAAAAAAGGTTGATTTGGAGTCCGGGATACCCAAAAACCATTATCGTAATCGTATCTTTTTCATGTAAATATCTTCAATCTAGAGACACAATTATGTTACAGTTTTATAATAGTTCAGATTAAGATTTAAACTACCTAAAGGCAAACATTTAAACCACGTATTCTACCCATCAACCTGAACAACTTTTACTATAGGAGCAAATCTGTCAGCGCAAAAAAAACAGCTGTTCCATACTAAACTGCAATGCCTACACGACTTAAACGTATGAGACAGACAACTTTTTACACAATCGGCATCGCGCTAATCATTTGACAGCTCATGACAGCTGTTTGGAAGGTCTATCAGACGTTTAAGGCTGTCAATCACATAATAAGTCAAGTTTAGCGCGATATGGAATTCAGCAAAGTTGTGTAGTACCTAACTGGCTTGCAATTTGATTACAACTGGAATTGAATAAGGATTGAAGTTAGATGTTTTAAATTAGCGCAATCGGCCCTCAGGTTTTGGGATGGGTGACCGTTTTTGTGGTATTATATTTCTAGCTTATCCACCCTTCTGAAAATGCTAAACAGTAAGACGTAAGTAAGCATATCTATTCGTAAAAAAAGCTATTAACTGAAAAGAGAAAAACAAGTTCTAAAATCACTAATCAGCTATAACAGCTTTATTTGAGCTAATATAATTTGAATGTTATTAGGTAGGTATCGCAAACGGGGACAAAGGAGATTTTTGGTTGGTTATTTTTGACCCCGCCTGCAATACCTACCTAATAACATTCAAATTATATTAGCTCAAATAAAGCTGTTATAGCTGATTAGTGATTTTAGAACTTGTTTTTCTCTTTTCAGTTAATAGCTTTTTTATGCAGTCGGGTTTTTTGTTTATCTTAATAATTTAGTTTATTTCATACTTTTTAGTCTTGTGTCGAAACGGTAACATAAAGTACTATAATATTTATATATTTGGAATCGTCTGATCACTAGCTTTCATTTGATACCCATATTGTAATTTTTAACAAAAAAAAATTGTTTATTTTCCCTTCTCTTTTTTAATTTATAGACGCCATCTTGAAATAATATACCCTATGTCACTTTCACGATTTTTACGAATCCAATGACATCCCATACGTTAAAATCCATCAAGCCGTTTAGGCTGTAGGCCGTGCCAAAGAAATAGACATACAAACATACATACATACATACATACATACATACATACATAGATACATACATACATACATACGCTCGAAAAACATAACCCTCCTTCTGGCGCAGTCGGGTAAAAACAGAACCAGAGTCCTAAATGAGGCAGCTTGAAAAATACACAAAACCATTCCACATTTGATTATGACACGCTCCTTTGATAAGTTATATGTCAAGATAGACATAACTTCAAAGTAGTCATGTTCGGGGTTCACACGAGACTATTTTAACAATCAAAATTCGAATCTGAAGTAATGGAATAAAATCCAAAGTTGCGGATTTCATGTTACCTCGTCCCCCGCAAAAAATTTCAGCTATCACTGGCCTATGCACGCATACAGACAAAATTCCTGGCCTCTGAACCTAAGAAAGTTGGCCCCTTTTGTTTTATACGGCAGATATGAAGCTCAATCTAGACATATACTTTATCTAAGGCCCGCTTCTCTCACGCATATTCATGAGAGTGCAGTGGTACATAAAAGCTGACAATGTGTGTTTGGAAAATATGCTAGTGCAGTCAGAATTAAAAAAATTCCTCCGAACAAAACACTCTATTCCGATGTAAATAACACGGATAATATTTCCCAACGCTCACAGCGAAGGCTTTGAAAAAAAAACTGTCGACATCTGCAAATAAGGAAATTATGAAACCGCTGCAAAAAGCCGGCATTCAAGCCTTTGTTCCTCCAACACCTTTTGTTTTTAACCTGCGAGATTTTAATTGAAAAATGAAATGGGTGAGGTTTAGGAATGTTTTTTCTCTCAGTCCTTTTAACATAATTTTTAACAGTCTAATGCCAGTGAATTGTATTTTATTCTACTCATTATATAGGAGTAGCAAATTTAATATAAATTTCATTAAATGGACTTTACAATAGCATTGTAACGAAATCTGTATACCCTGTAGAAAAAAATATATTCCGGAAAGTCCACCAGCCACGCTTTCTACCAGCGGAAGTGAAGTGAAAATTGGTGGGGGCAGGGAGTGTCCATACTATACAACGTGTTAATGAATAAGCGCAAAACCTCATACACCCCAACTGATTTACACCAAAATAATTAGATTGAAACAATAATGTCATTATTTTGATGGTAACAATTTAAAATTATTCGCATTTTAAGTTTTTTGGCAATAATAATTTGTTATCATTTCAGCAATGAATTAAAGCACTAGTGCTCGTGGATACATTTTAAGAATCTTGTTATGGTAGTAAGTAGGGTGAGTGTGCCCGTGCGGTGGGTTGAGATCGTGTTCAGTAAATTTTAAATTTTACAATCAATTTATTTAATATTTTGAACAAAATTACCTATGTTGAAAACATGATAATTTGATTCTAAACAAACTACTTTCTAGTTTTGCGTTAATTCGTTATATACCCCCATAGTAACTAACGCCTTCGGACTTGAATGAATACTGATCCTTACATTTCGAAAATACTTTTGAAATAGGTATATTTATATTGATAAACTCGATTGAAGACCAAAAAAATTAAAAAAGTATCTTAAAATGATGTCTTCTAGGTATATAATAGTAAAACAACTTGACATACCTAATTACTCTGGGGTATTAAAACATGTTTAAATTGACACAGTTCTTTAAGAACAATGATATTATGAATTTAAACTACCTTATAGTACAAAACCAATATCAAAATGCAAAATCAGGCTTTGGAAGTATTGTGTTGGTGTAGTAGTATAAAATTAAATATTATTACATCAGCAGTGAGGATAATAGTCTGATGGTGACCGCCATCTTTCATTCGTTTTTATTAACTTAGTAGAAGATTATTTGAATGACCAAAATGTTCGGATTTAAGTATTACATGCCTTAGTAGTTTATATTTTATCTAACAAAGCAGTGAAAGATTATCAAAAAGTGTGTCAGCGTTATCAAAAGCCAACAACACTTATCTCCTTCAGAAGCACATGACCACGACTAAAACCGATCATCCACCACAAGTAGCACATTGCTCAACGAGACATACCTTTAATACCATACCAAACACTGAAGCACTACCACTACAAGAGCATCTCAATTAAGCATCATCTAATCAAAGTCAGACTAATTAAATTCCCTCACTTATCCCTAATCTAGTTAGTATATAGCGTAGACACAGTCTACTTCGGTAATAATAACGTCTAACTCATCAATGTCAGTGGCAATCAGAGTGATGAGATTATCCTGTCAGGTGTCCACTCACGGTATGTCCAATTTAGGTCTGCCTCCATAACTACACGCGTTCTAATTACGTATGGGATCACTTGGTTATGCAGATAATGTGTTTAGTGACATTTTTATTTACATATTCACACACTCACGATTACTAAGCTGGCTTTTCGGTGAAAGAAAACATCGTGAGGAAACCTGCATGCTTCAATATCGAGGCATGTATTGTACCCACTGTCCATTATGTGGCGACGGGCTCACCCCCCGTCACACTGGATAGAGTTTCGGTACTACTGGTGAAACGTGGATGTTCTGAGGTTTCAGAATATCTCTGACTTCCCCTTGGGGAATAAAGTCGTGAGCATATGCTTATATGCTACGATTACTAAGCCCTTTTAGGGTGGTTAAAAACAATTGATTCAGCCAGTAACTTTGTTTTCATGTGGGCTCAGTAAATTTAAGGGTTCAGGATTGAATGACATTGCACGTGATAAGAGGCCTAGTGGCTTGTTTGTTAGTCGCCTCGTACGGCACCAACGGGAAGAAATATAGTGGTATTCTAAACTGGAATGGCTTACGGAACATTTGTATTCAATGCGGAGGACTTTTAGTTGGGACTTACTGACTGTGACCCAAAGTGGGTCTTGGCCTCCGACAGCAAAACACGCCAATCATCTCTTTTTTTTTTCATCTCAGTCCAGTTGCTCTGCTCTTAGAAAAAGAAAAAACTTCTTTAGAGTTCTCACCCTCATAGGTATTGTAGCAAGGTACCAGCTGTTCTGTCCTGTCTGGTAAGATGCTGAGCAGTCAAAATTCAGTCGTTTTGCTGAGTAACCTTATTTATTAGAAGAATATCGCGGTGATAACAATATTCGCGTGCAGCTCAATTACAGCGCTATAATATCTAGATACAGCAAGGTACGTGAAAAGTACTAAATTATAGTAATATTCTATAGTAGCTAGCAATATCTATGTGTGTGTAATATTAATATTCATAACGTAAAAATAAAATTACTTGACAGTGTCGAATATGTGAAAGTATTGGTTTGATTCAAAAGATTTTCAGTTGCGCTTAATATCTAGGTATTATTAAAAACGGTTGCATATATGTTTAGTCTGAGCAACGTGAAAAGCTCTCGCGGTCTAAGCGATATTAGTCTTTTTTCAGTAAAACCACGATATTAATAAAAATCTCAGTAAACTAAAAATCTTTTACGTTAAAAATCAAACTACAGGCCTCGTGGTTTGACCGCTTCGTAAAATGATTTTATATTCAGCAAAGCATTTTAGAAATTAGTTATTGAACACAGATTAAACCTCTATTGGCATAGGGGGTAGTTTCAATTGCTGCTACTTGACAAGGCAATGCAAACGTTTCTGTACATGTAGGCAAATACAGTTCTAAGCTTAAGTGATTAACTTCAATATTGACGTGGAAATCAAGCGCTCAGAGGATCTGAAATCGTAGGACCTATAATATTTATACTGATCTGTAAAACCCGCAACTTACTAACTTAAGTAACTGCCAACCCCTATTTTCTGTTGCGATAAATAAGAGCAAAATCCTTTCTAACTAACAGATGATAAATAAATAAATAATGATAAATAAATATCTTGGACATTGTCACACAAATTATCTAGTCACATTTAAAGTACCAGAATCGAGCCTGGACTTGTATTATGATGACTAGACAACGATATATAATACATATATAGATACAAAAAACCATGACTCGGGTATATATGTATATATTCATATTCATCATACAAATGTTTGTCCCTTACGGGATTCGAACCCGCGACCCTTGGCACAGCAGGCAGGTTCACTACCGACTGTGCTATCAAGCCGTCGGGGAAGGGCTAAACGTTTTTGACTGGACGCTTTGGAAAATACCTATATGCACGCGTGTAAAAAGCTGTGTATAAAGATAGTTAGTAATATAGCAAAGATCTACCTTGAAACGGACGATTCTCTTCAGCATTTTGTGCTGTATTTATCTGTATTTCTGTGTGTACATACAATAAAGACTTAAAATAAAATGAACACGTGTTTAAGGAAATGAAATCGCAGGTTGGAACAGAACAAATTCAAAATATCAAATTCCACGAAATGCACCAATACAGATGCTTTTCATTCAATAGCGGACTGCGTAGGTGCTATTCCAAATTGGTGCACTTTATGGAATACCTGGAAAAGAGTAGGAGAAAATAACTCAAATACAATGTGTAAGGGTAGACAGTTGCATTATATTAAAGGGTGAAAGTACTACCTATATGCATACCTATATGTATTTTAGCCATAGCATTTATTTCATGTAAGACTTCTTCCATCCAATGGTTGTCTGGAAGAAATAACTTTTAGTGTAAAGCCGTCGTTTGTACCCTTCTTGTTCGTGTATATTATTTTTGTTTTTATGTATTTTGGTGTGTATATAAAGAATATTCATCTTATCTTATCTTACTACCTACTAGTACTAAACAACTTTCCCAAATGAACATAAGGGAAATTCTTATAATATTGCGTTTGGGAATTAACAAACACCAAGAGCGTGTCGGTCTCGGCAATGATAGGATTCCGTATCCATTGTATAAGTAGAAAAGAAGAAAAATTTTTAGTTTGTTTATCTTACCTAAGAGAAATTTTTGAAACACAATGATAGCGCGATTTATTTTCGTGCAACGCCATCTAGTTTGTCTTCTAGAGAACCAAACTATTTTACTGTTTTTTTTACTACTTACCTTAAGCTATATTTTATAACATTTTCAGATTCTTCACTCTTATATGTCTTCATGCCAAATTTCGATTCAAAAGGTGCATAAATGAGCAAGTTATTGAGGCGGGGCATACAGACAGACAGAATGGACGGAAGTATAAGGGTTCCTTGTCCTTGACGGAACCCTAAAAAGAGGGGGAATAAACAATTTTATTGTTAATTATTACAATATGGGGATTCTTAGGTTATATTGTTCTATATTATGGGTACAGTCACTCCCTAAAGTCTGCAACTGTTTACCCTTAGTATATTAGTATATTTTGCGACACTATCACAGAATAGGTAATAGTATAGTTTTACATACAGAACGGCCACTTCCCGCCCCCCTCTGTCTTCAGATTCCCCACCTCACCTCAAAATTTCAGGTGAAACTTGAGGGGAGCCGAGCAAGGTGCGAGCAAATAACGCTAAATTCACATTTACAGTGATTCTTTAATAACAGAATGAACTGTTAAAAGTAACAAAATGTACAATGGTGTTCATACGATGCGTGGTAAGTCAACCCTACACATATGTCATGCACAATTTGCGCAAAGTGCGCATGTGCGAACGGCATCATGCCCAATCTAAAACGATGTTTGAAGTGCCGGACCTGTGACATTATGCAAGTATAATATTTAACCATCGGTGGTTCCGAACATTGAAAGCCAGTTTTCTAGCAAACAGTAAAAACTTTTAATAAGTTTCGAATGTAGCCGTCATTTTGTATTCTCACTGTAATTTATTTTTCAGTCGGCCGCGGCCCAGCGGGCTCTGCAAAAATAATTACTTGTGCAACTCTGCTCTGCCTTGCGTGCATTTCAAATCTGTGAAAGAGATTTTGAATTAAACACGCGTTTATTTAATATGTGTTGGGGTATTAATGTGAATGGATGTTTTTAATCATTGCACTACTTATTGTAATTGCTTTTAGTTTTAGTACCTTTATAAAATTATAAGAATTTTATGAATTGAACGATATTAAATCTATATATGGTATTTATTTATTCATTAATAGATTTTTGTTGTAACCAAGCACTGCATTTCTGCCAATGTTGACTTGGGTTGAGATTATCGTAATTTCAAAGAATATTTTATGAACAAAGGACATTCGATGCAATGATTTCATTACGCAAATAAAGTAGAAAAAATCGTGTACTAAAACGGAAATCAACTTATTTTGTACACTGTACTTGCTACTTAATTTTATTAATAAAATGTCTTCGGTTAAAATTATTCTATTGTCATACAAAAGTCAATATTGTTGATTTTGTAATGGAAATGTGAATAAATTTAGTGTTTATCTGGGGGCACGGTAGTGCCCCCGCCAAGCAAGCCAAGCGAAGCTACATTTTCTCGATGCGCTTCGTTGTTTTAGGTTTGGATTATACCAGATAAACATAATTCTCGGGATATGATATCAATAGTGGACTTATAAAGTTTCAATTGCATCTATTTTAGATTTTATTGATATCTAAAAATACCCCGATTTTGTCACTGACTCACTCACTGATGATCATCAAAATTCTTAGAGTACTTATTGAAGTCCTAGAAAGCTGAAATAATAATAATTACGACCATGTGAATGTAGCGAAATGGCCAAACCACATATTTTTACTAAGGTGTAGAGTTTGTGAAGTGAGGGATTGTAGAGTTAGGGTGTTAAGACTTAGAATCTTGGCTCTACATGAGATCTGATAACTTTTTGACAGTGCGAGACATATGGTCTAGTCTTGGCAACATTTTACATGAAAATGTTTTGGTGTGATTATCATTATATTTTTCTGTACTTGACGAAAAGCTAATGATTTTATTCATTTCACACAAACAATGGTAATAAACAAGAAGCTTGGAAGGTATTCTGATTTCATGGCATAATTGATTGAGAATGATTTTCTATAGTGTCTAATACGAAAAATGAAAAAAAGTTTAAACGTCATAATTAACAGAGATCTAACTAAATACGCTCCTTACGAAGTATGTGTGGTATTACTTTGGTTGATCGAATCAAGAACAGTGTGATAAGGGATTGGTGTAAGTTGAAGGATGATATAGTAACAAGGATTGAGAGGGGTATGCTTAGATGGTTCGGTCACGTAGAGAGAATGAATGAAAGAAGACTTACGAATGAAATATACCAAGCAAAGGTGAGCGGAAGTGTTGGGAGAGGCCGTCCGAGAAAAACATACCATGATCAAATCAATGATCTTTTCCGAAAAGGACAAGTGCGTAGCACCCTCAATCGACGGAAGTGCATGAAAAGATGTATGAAATGAGGCTAAAGAGGTGTGCCAGAGTCGTAGCGTGTGGCGGTCCGTGGTCTCTGCCTACCCCCATGGGACAATGGCGTGAGCTTATGTATGTATGTATGTAACTAAAACTCACTGATAGATTAAAAATACAATCCGTATAACACTAAAGTTAATAATTTTAACGAGTTCTTACCGCGTTACATTTGTCTGCTCTTAAAAACCTACCTGAAGTTCTACAGTCATCCTGTGAACATGGCAGTTGTAACACTGTCGAAATATTGGGACCTCCAAAATCAAAAACGCGGTAAGAACCCGTTAAAATAATTAACTTTAGCTTAATTAATAACCTCGTAACTCTCAAAAACCGTATAACACTCTTTCACTCCGTATACATTTTAGTTTTCGCAATCTATTCATACGCATTCTCAAACACTCTTACCAACTTGTTCCATAAATTGCAGGTACCAGGACCTTCATCCGACCCCCAGATTTACCTAGAAGCCTTTAACGCACAGATTTTAACCCACATATCCCTTTTAGCATCGCACACCTGGTTTTGGGAACTGATTACCTACTGCCGCCGTTGCCTTTTTGACCCAATGGTGGTTCGTGGAAAAAGGTATAGCAAAGTTATAGTCAGTGAACTCGATTCGGAATAAAGTGAAATGAAAAAGGAATGAAATTTTCGTGTTTTTGAGAGAACATTTTTATTTCAAAGATTTTCAATTTGAATCGGTAAGGTTCGAATCTTATCCAAATCGTATCTAACCTATACTTCATTCCAAATAAGGACGAGGAGATTTTCCGATTCCTATTTAGTTTTCTGGCCAATTTTGATAAGCAAGTATAATTTATTTATCAGAAAGATGTACTATCTGACACATTTTGGACGTTACTAAAGCTTTTCTAAGAGTAAGTGAGAGTAAGCGTTTCAAATCTCTGTTTCTGTAATTAAAAATTGCCATAAATTTTCGTTGCTATTTTGAATGGAGTATAGTTACATAGTTATTTTAGGTTATTTTAGCATAGCATAGCATATGCTCACGACTATAGGGTCCTTCTTAATATGCCGACACTTTTTTAAGGGATTGATCAGACCGTCAAACTGAACGACTTTCTCTATGGCACTAACATCGACGAAAAAAAATCTACTCTTCCATACAAAACTGCAAACTTACTCGAGCCAAATGTATGGGACAGCTGTATTTTTTTCGCGATTTCGATGTTGGTTCAATAGAGAAAGTTGTTCAGTTTGATGGTCTGATCATCCCCTTAAAAAAGTGTCAGCATATTAAGAAGGACCCTGAATATTCCTCGAAGGGGGTAGTCAGAGATATTCTGAAACCACAGAACATCCACTTTTCACTAGTACCGAAACTCTGTCCAGTGTGACGGGGAGTGAGCCCGTCGCCACTTGTAATGGACAGTGGGTACAATACATGCCTCGAAATTGAAGCATGCAGGTTTCCTAACGATGTTTTCCTTCACCGAAAAGCCAGTGGTGTTACAAATCGTACATAAATTCCGAAAAACTCATTGGTACGAGTCAGCTTGGACGGGGATCGAACCATCGCCTCCAGCACGGCAGGCAAGGTTACTCGCCACTGGACCACCACGGCTTTTTATATGGTACATTATACAAAGGCAAGAAATAGGGGTATATACGTCATTCCTTCTTTAAACCTTAAATATGATATAAGTGAGTCTTTCTACCATTGCAAGTTTAAAAAGACAGTAGTTTCAGCAAAGATTCTGACCATACCGAATTGTAATATGGTCGTGAGTTTATACAACGTGTAAATGAATAAAGCGCAAAACATCATACACCCCAACTGATTTATAACTAAATAACTAGATTGAAACAATAATTTCATTATTTTGATAGTTAAAATTTAAAGTTATACACATTGTAAGTTTTGAGGCCAAAACGATTTGTTATCATTTCAGCAGTGAATGAAAGCGCTAACGTGATCATGGATAAATTTTATGAATCTTGTTTTGGTAGTAAGTAGAGTGAGTGTGCCCGAGCGGTGGGTTGAGATCGAGTTCAGTAAATTTTAAATCTTACAAACTAATTATTAATATATTGAAAAAAATTACTTATGTTGAAACCATGATAATTCGGTTCTGCTCTCGATTCTAAACACACTACTTTCTAGTTTTGCGTTAATTCATTTACTCCTTGGATGTCTAAGTTATGTTAAAACTATTATACAAGAGCGTATCAAAAGCTGAAAAATGTACATTTCATAACAATCAACAAACACAATTCTAAACAAATGATTGGGTAGCAACTTCTCACATGTAAAACCGAAACCAGTTTCAAATTGAATTTCCCCATACTCTCAGTTCACTGATGTTAATATCATTCCCCTACCATAGATTCTTCCAATACTAGTCCTAATTGACAACATAACATTTTTTAACCACCTGTTTTTAATAAAAAATATTTAAAAAAAATAAGAGAATTAAAAAAGAGAGTTAAAAAATAAGGGATACGTATTTTTGACCGATATTTCTATTTTTAATTTACTTTTTAATTTTCTGAAAAACGTAGGATTTATGGCTAAGATACCTTGGCCGCAACAACATTAAAAATAAAAACTGTTAAATACAATAAAAAAGCCAAGCAGGCAAAGGAATAAAATCTCATTCAACCTCTATTATATTTTTCAGTATTTTTCAAAGAACTAGAGAAATAATGGATAGAAAAATCTGATAATTTTGATATTATAAGCTTTGAATCACATAATCTTCAAATGGTTTTTTATTTTGGTAACTTTCTTAAAATGAAATGTTGTCAATTAAAATTTCATTTATGCTACTGTAGCATTCTTCTTCTTATCATGTAGGCAATTCTGGTGTCAGAGTTTTTTCAGACCGCCTTACGGCCTCTGACGTGGTTTTTATGTAACGACTTTAAAACCACTATTATGAACGTCCACGAGAGATAGTAGCCGGGACCAACGGCTTAACGTGCCATCCGAAGCACGGAATCATCTTTCTTACTGTAGCATTGTATATAGCATAATAATGATCGCAACTTTACTCCCCGATAGGAGACCCTGTGATAAATATATTATATAGTAGTGTCTAATATCATATTATTCGGAATATTCACACTTCACCAAGAATGCCCGAACTCTGTTCAGTTCAGAAGGACAGTATCAGGTAATTATTTATATGTAGTGAGAAAAGTAGCTACATTAGGCAGAAAACACAATATACGATTTGTTTGTTATAGTTAAACAACAATAAATATAGCATAGAGATAGAGAATAAATAAGTAAGTAAGAATCATTGACATGCAAATGATAAACGCTGGTTCTAGTACAAAACCATCGCGGCACGTCCGGTCAAATGAAGACTCGCGTAATTATTTCTCTTTATGCATTTTGGTGCTCTTTTGGATCGGACACTTTATAGCGCGGATCCGACGTCCTGTAGTTGGTAAGTCAATGGTAAGAATAGTATGTAGTAGTTAAATATGTGTAATTTTTTTTAATTTTCATTTTATCTACAAAAAATTAAGGTAATTATAAGTAGCCTAAGTAGGATGTGATGTAGGTTGGGTCATTGAGGATATACAAAACGCTGTTGGCGGTATTTCCTCGCCAAAGTATGGGTTAAATTTTAACGTGCACGCGTCACGTCTAAATAAAACTTTTACAAAATATTAAGAGGAAAAAAAAAGTTTACTGAAATTTTAATTGGAAATCTTTTTTGTTAAAAACTATTCTCAACTGGTCGGTGCTAATTACTTTCTATGCAGATTTGTATTGCACTGAGTGTAGTATGTTTTAGACAGCTTCCCCCGCCCTGAACCGACTCATGGTAGGGGCAAAGTGATGTAAATGTCAGAACAAACCAAACTCGAGCGGTCTAGGTTCATTACAATTACAAATGAAGAGCATCCTTGCAGAGTCGAATCTCGAACGTTAACCTGCCTTGTACAACCCTAAACTAAATTTCGTTTAGGAAATGTCCGGGCAAAACTCCTTTGACCGTACCGTAAGGATGAAAATTGCTTGATTTGCGAGATATCATCCATGAAATTGACTTTTGATGTTTTGTTAATTAGGTGTTAAGTGAACCCCTTATGAGAAGAATATTTTCGTTACAGATAATTATTCGTAAGCAGGAAGTAGGAATATTATAACTGTTGTTTATTGTTATAGTGCACTAGAGTTTACCAGCGATTTCGTCCGCACAAATTATATACCAGATTTTAAATCAGATCTCTTTTTACCCGACTGCGCCAGAAGGAGGTGTATGTTTGTATGTATGTATGTATGTATGTTTGTATGTCTATTTCTTTGGCACGGGCTACAGCCTAAACGGCTTGATGGATTTTAACGTTTGAGGTATCATTCGATTCGTAATAATCGTGAGAGTGACATAGGGTATATTATTTCAAGATGGCGTCTACGAATTAAAAAAGAGAGGGGGAATAAACAATTTTTTTTGTTAAAAATTACAATATGGGTATCAAATGAAAGCTATTAATCAGACGATTCCAAATATGTAAATATTTTAGTACTTTAATGTTACCGTTTCGACACAAGACTAAAAAGTATGAAATAAACTAAATTATTAAGATAAACAAAAAACCCGACTGCATAAAAACTTATTAACTGAAAAGAGAAAAACAAGCTCATAATCACTAATCAGCTATAACAACTTTGTTTGAGCAAATATAATTTGATTGTTATTAGGTAGGTATTGCAGGCGGGGACAAACCGATCAATAACCAACCAAAAATATTCTTTGTCCCCGTTTGCGATTCCTACCTAATAACAATTAAATTATATTTGCTCAAACAAAGTTGTTATAGCTGATTAGTGATTATAGAGCTTTTTTTTTCTCTTTTCAGTTTATAAGTTTTTTATTCGGACACTTTTGAGCACGGACCCTGAGTCCAGTAGTAGTAAGTCAAAGGTAAGGTGGCACCAAAGGTAATTATCGCAGCTGTCAAACGTAAGTGACGGTGCACTGCTTTAGTCCGAAGACTGGTAAAAGTTAGTAGTTTATACTTAAACGAAAGTTTATATCATATTTAGAATAAACTTTGACTATATTATGGCAACGTTCTTCACTTCCAAGCAATTTTCTCTCAAACTATAAAAGACAGGTTTTCTTCGTAAATTGTTTTCCCTGTGTTGCCAGAGTAAATTGTAAATGTTTACCTACATTTAAATTACGTAAGACGCTTTTGCCTAAAGGAGTATTCTTTTTTATTTGGACTCAGTTGGATTTTGCGAAGTCTGTTGCAAGATTTTATTTAAGTACTTGAATAACTGAGATTGACAAATCTTGCTTCTCATTAGGAACGCTAGAGGTTGTCTGGGTTAAAAAGATAGCTCTGTGTAACATGTCATTCTACTTGAAGGACGTTAATTAAAAGAGAAAAATATTTTTTTTTCTTTAGTTATGTACTGAGTACTGATCTCTTTTTCTGTACCTTAACAAACATTATATTTTTATACTAGCGGCGCACGAGACGTGTCGTCGTTCGCGCAGACCACTGATTTTACATACTCATAACTTTTTATTGAGTGAACTGATTGCGATAAATAATCTCAATACTTAGAGTTTATTAAACAACGTATTAATGAATAAGCGCAAAACCTCATACACCCCAACTGGTTTATAACTAAATAATTATATTGAAACAATAATTGCATTATTTTGATACTTAAAATTCAAAGTTATTCGCATTTTAGGTTTAGCTAGAGGCAAAAATGATAACAAATCATTGCACATGATCATTTGATCTTGTAACGTGGCAGAGGGGAAATGCTACCGCGAGGCTGGTCCCTATATACGTAGTCCAAGGTCAAGATACAACTAAATAAAATAAGATACAGAAAAAAATATCACCCAGTCTAGGCTGATAAACCCTGTCACTATGCACGCACACAGATATAAGTTGTATGACGTCTCATGTACACCAACCTAAGAATGTTGTCTCTTTTTTTATAGTACCTACGTTATAAGCGTGAGGCTCTATCTTGACATTTATAATTAATCAAATACGAGCACAACACAAAATCAATCTCCGAACGCCCTTTGTACGGACATTTATCTAACCAAATTAATATGCATGCAGTTCATCATAGGAACACTAGGTGGCGCTCCTAGCTGTCAAAATTCATCACATACAGTGCTCTATGCTTTGGAAGTCGCTCGATCGCTTGCAGCAAATACTGAGGACTTAATTTTCTGCGGATTTGTGGGAAGCGAACTGAGTAATGTGTGAATTGAGCCCGTACTATGGTTTCACGAACGAGTTTTAATTATGTTATAAATTGCGGATAGACATTTATTACGAATTTGTTATAATGAATGTGAAGGAAAAATGTTTAAAGGGAGTAAGTATATTTGTTTTTATTTTTAGGGTTTCGTATCTCAACAGGAAAAACTGAACCGTTATAGGATCACATTGTTGTCTGTCTGTCCGTCTATCAAGACACTTTTGCTCAATTTTACCAAATTCTAAGGTCTACGGTCCCTTAAAGTTGCCAAAAAATGCAAATATAGGGCCACTAAACACTTATTATCATATTTTTATTTAATTTATTATTTTATTTAGGCTACGGCACAAACTTGTGACGGATACTTACATAATTGGAAATACTAAATGTTATTTAATGGTAGTTTTCTTTGTTTGTCCGTCTGATCTACCCAGAAAAATTGAACGGAATTGTTTAGCCAAAGCACATAACGTGAGGAAATGCTATAATAACTTCAATAATTGGCGGCCCGGTAGCTCAGATGGTAGTGAACCTGCCTGCTGTACCGTGGGTCGCGAGATCGAATCTCGTAAGGGACAAACATTTGTATGATGAATATGAATGATTGTATCCGAGTCATGGATATTTGTATCTAGTGAGATTTTAGTTTTATTAAGTATTGTTAAAATTAAAGTGAACAGCTACCTTTCAATGTTTTTTTTTTTTTGCAGAAGTAGGTATTTTTGTCTATTCTACATAAAGCAAAAAACACGAATTTCGTAAAAAAATTACATTCGTATTATTATAATGAGGGCGACCATATATATTCTAGAAAAAGGGGAAGGCAATATAAAAGATGGGAGGATGATATAAAATCCACAGCAGGGAAAACCTGGACCAGACTCTCAAGAGACAGAGAGGAATGGAGAAGATTGGAGGAGGCCTTTACCAAATTTGGACAAAAAGATGAGGTTATCGATGTCGTCGTGAGCCCGAGAGGAATCAGCGATTGAGAGAAATATTAGTTACTAGTAGCCCGTCCCGGCTTCGCACGGGGTAGACAAATAAATTTTAAGACTCATTTTTCTACACCTTCGGTTACATTGTTCAAATTTTACCAAGGATCCCTAATTTTTTTCAAAATGAAATGTAGCCTATGTCAAATTGGAAGAATGTAGCATTCTATTGGTGAAAGAATTTTTTTAAATCGGCCCAGTACTTTTTGAGCCTATTCATTACAAACATACAAACATACAAAAATAGGTACAAATCTTTCCTCTTTATAATATTAGTGTAGATGTTGTAAAATATTCAATTTCTTAAAAATGTAAAATACTTTTCTAGAATAAAGGCATAATACAAGTCCAGGCTATATTCTGGTACTTTAATTGTGACTAGATAATTTGTGTGACGATGTCCATGATAACCTTTCGAAGTTTATGTCTAAATATTATTATTCATCCATTCCATCATCAATCATCATCATTCTATTAAATTCCCATTGTAAGGCACAAAATATCAAGAAGATAGATACAGCATACTATTCAACCCGAAAAAAACGAATTCGGGGCCAAATATTTTCTCGAATAAAACTCGCTTAATTTTTGTCCAACACTTTGATGAGTTTGTCACGTTTCGAGTTCCAATAGTAAAGGTGAAATCCTTTGTTCGCTGTAGCGAGCACTGTTTGAGATCCACAGTGCGAATATTTGTTCCGCTGCACTCCGCCGCCGTGATATGTCAGGAATTTTGAGCTCGTACCGTGTTAACATCGTCGTTGATATTAGCATATTTGGAATCTTTAGGAAGATTATTATGTGTTTGAGGTTGGAAATCAGCTAAGATATTATAGTTTCGGCGAGAATTTCGGTGATTTCAAAGTGATGAAATTTAATTCAAGAACAAAACATTCGAGGTGCCGGAATTCAAATTCCACTCGCTACCAGGAATTATATTAATTGATAAATCATTTATTAGTGAACCTTATGTCACTGAGGACAGTTGACAAGGAATGATGATGTTGATGAAATAAAGAATCATTATGAAAAAACAAACATAACCCTCCTTCTGGCGCAGTCGGGTAATAAAATGGACCGACGACGACCTGGTGAAGGCGGCGGGAACCCGTTGAATGAGGGCAGCGCAGGACCGGTCGTTGTGAAGATCCTTGGGGAATGCCTATGTCCAGCTGTGGACATCTATCGACTGATAAGATGATGAAAATGAAATAATAAAATTATCAAGTTCAAATTGTCTGAACCTACGTCGTATCATTAGTTATATTTGATATTTCATTCTATTCATAACAAATGGGAGTCATATCGCAAGTTCTGCAATGAGCGATTGTGTCAAACGCGTGGTGTTCGCACTGTTCGCTAACCATGACGCTCAAACACTAATTCTTCAACTGTGTTTTTGCTCAAAAAACACTCCTTGAGACTGGGATTTATATTACTACAAACTACTTGACATTGGCAGAAATGCAGTTCTAACGCGCAGGGAAAAGTCCATTAATTAAAAAAAAAAAAAGAAAACAAATGACATTAGACTATATTCTATTCTATTCACAATACACGTTGAATTCCAAAACAAAGAGCAAAATTAAACCTCAGCGAACTTGCACTAACACTTATTTCTTGCCCCTGCATATAAAAAGGAAATTACTTTGCTCATCTCATCCTGACGGTCACCATGTTTTTTGTGACGATTTCTTCATTTCCTCTCGTGCCCTATCTAGATTTACCCTTTGCCGTAATATCGTGTAACATTTTGTAAGGTTAAGATTTTATTGCTTTTGTTCATTTAGAAGAATATTTTAGCGAGTTACGAAAAATAACATTATGTTTTAGCTATTGAGTACCTACTAATGTTTTAAGAGAAGATTTGAACTTGTTTTTGTCGAATGCAGGGTGAAATTGATATCATTAGCATCCTTTTAAACTAAGAGTCTAGCTATCAAACTGAACAACTTTTATTATGGGAGCAAACCGATCGGAGCAAAAAAAAAATCTGCTGTACATACTATACTATACATTTGAGTCGAGTAGGCATCGCAGTTTAGTATGGAACAGTTGTGTTTTTATATGATCCGATCGGTTTGCTACTATAGTAAAAGTTGTTCAGTTTGATGGGTAGACTCTTAGTTTAAAAGGATGCTAATGATAGCAATTTCACCCTGTATAGTGCCTTATCTTATGCTTATTCGTAAGTTATTCGCATTTTAAGTTTTCAGACAAAAATGATTTGTTATCATTTCAGCAACGAATGAAAACGCTAGCGTGCTCGTGGAAACATTTTAAGAATCTTGTTTTGGTAGTTAGTAGGATGAGTGTGTTCGTGCGATGGGTTGAGATCGAGTTCCGTAAATTTAAAATTTTACATACAAATTATTCATTATTTTGAAAAAAAAATCCTATGTTGAAAACATGATAATTGAAGGAAAGAAAATATTTTTATTTGCATACACCACAAAACACACTGACATAATTATATAGAAAAACTAAATTTAAACACACAATTTAAACAAACAAAAATTAATAATAGATAGATATTAAGACCAGTGTGTGCCGCAGCAGCAAACAGGGCTACGACTCAGCATTATGCTGCGCTCAACGAGCTCAGCGCTGATTTTCTGTCGCACCCAAATATTGAGTACTATTTCCGAAACTCATACATACATACATAAACTCACGACCGTAATCCCTTTCGGGGTGATCAGAAACATAGCTACAACTACCAACTTTCTGTTTAAGAATGTAGTTGTAGCAATGCTCACATTTAGCAATTTAAGTTTCAGGATGGAATGACGTGCCAAGCGGTGAGAGGTGGCTAGCCTTTCGCCCACATAAACACTGCATGAGAAACATTTAATCCCTTAGTCGCCTCGTAAGACACCCACGGGAAGAATTGGGGTGGTCCATTCTAAGCCGGAACCACACGGCATTCCGAAACTCACACCCCCAAAATCGCGATCGAATGAAGCATAATCTCCAATTATGACATTTTCACTGATGATTTGAACGTGTGACTCTCGAAACTACCACTCCAAACGAAAAACTAATAATTCTACTTTCTAGTTTTGCGTTAATTCATTAACACGTTGTATATTATCAGTGTTTTCTTTTAGTTACTCGAAACAATTATATTTTTAGACAAATACTTACTCGTAAGTAGTTACTTTCTTCTCACATACAGGGAATTTGAAACAGTAGGTATTATAATTATACTTACAAATTAAGCTAAGCTTATTACTATACAGAGTGTAAGGGAATTGCTTCCGAAAACGCAAAGTTGTGTAAGTACCCATCAATAAGAACAACTTTTACTATAAGACCAAGTATGAGATCTCAAAAAAAATCAGCTCCTCCATATTTTTTGCGCGGTAGGAATTTAATATTAGTATAATATAGCAGTTTTTTTTTAAGATCTCATTGTTGGTCCATAGTAAAAGTTATTCATATTGATGAGTACTATCACCCCTTAGAGTTTTCAAAGCAATTCCCTTCACCCTGTATATGTCAAAGACCGGTGAACGTGATAGATTTACAGATACCTAACACCTATAAATCTGGGTAAGAGTATCGAGCTCCCAACCCTTAGTTTTAATATAATTTAACAGATTTTAACAAACAAGGTGCTTCTAATAAGTACCTTATAAATTAAGCAATTAGAGCCGTGGTGGTCCAGTGGCGAGTAACCTTTTGTTGCCTGCCGGGCATGGAGGCGATATGGTTCGATCCCCGTCCAGGCCGACTCGTCCCAATGAGTTTTCCGGAATTTATGTACGATATGTAACACCACAGGCTTTTCGGTGAAGGAAAACATCATGAGGAAACCTGCATGCTTCAATTTCGAAGCATGTATTTTATCCACTGTCCATTATAAGTGGCGACGGGCTCACTCCCCATCACACTGGACAGAGTATCGGTACTAGTGAACGTGTAAGTTCAGGTTTTAGAATGTCTCTGACCACCGCCTCGTGGAATATAGTCGTGAGCATATACATGCTTATATGCTTATAAATTAAGTTGGACTGGAGTCCATACAGTTCAAAGAAAAGAAATTAATGTTACACCTAAGTTTCTTCTCTTTCATTGTTCTCATGACCATAATTATTCTCTTTTATAGCATAGCATAGCATATGCTCACGACTATATTCCCAGAGGGGGTAGTCAGAGATATTCTGAAACCTCAAAACATACACGTTTCACTAGTACCGATACTCTGTCCAGTGCGATGGGGAGTGAGTCCATTATAAGTGGCGACGAGCTCAAACCCCGTCACATTGGACAGAGTTTCGGTACTACTAGTGAAACTTGGATGTTTGCATTCGATTCGTAGGTTTTAGAATATCTCTGACTACCCCCTCGTGGAATATAGTCGAGAATGAGTCGTATGCACAAACCATTTAGTGGAGATTTCTTACTCCTTCTCCTTTACTTATCTAATTAAAACCATTTTATTATTTAAATGGAAACCTAATGGCAACAACATTCTAAATATTTTCACACTTTCATATAAAAGAGCAACAATGAAACATTGAAGCATTAATTAGTTTACACTGCAGTGTAACTAAAATAACAATTAACCTGCACGTTCCTCGCGAGTCAAAACAAATTTATGTGTTCACTAAAATTACATGCCAATATAACGGAATTCAATTCGAAGGGTTTTGTGAGCTCACCCAATTTCCCATCATTAATTAACCAGACTTTACATATTATTACACGACTAAGTGATATTATTGTTAATATACTCGAATGATGTATGTATCATGTTACGTAACTCGAAAGTTAATTGATGATTTATATAATTATAACACATATTTATTCGATTTGTAACACCACTGGCTTTTCGGTGAAGGAAAACATCGTGAGGAAACCTGCATGCTTCAATTTCGAGGCATGTATTGTACCCACTGTCCATTATAAGTGGAGACGGGCTCACCCCCCGTCACACTGGACAGAGTTTCGGCACTACTGGTGAAACGTGGATGTTCTGAGGTTTCAGAATATCTCTGACTACCCCCTCGGGGAATATAGTCGTGAGCATATGCTATGCTATGCTGTTTGATGGTATTATAATAGTACTGTAGCCCCGGGACTTTTTAATTACCATAAAGATTACCGATTGCCGTTTAGAAATTGTTGTAAGGTACAAAATTACTAATATAAAAACCTAAGCCTTACAGAACAAAACCCAACGTTAAAAATAAATAGAAAAAGTTGCCATTCAAAGCTATTAAACCAATCAAAACATACTTTTTCATCTGGTTTTATAGCTTTGTTTGGCAAAATTAGACAGTTTTACTATTACGTAGTATTGAACTAAGGTGAAGAACAAGACCGTATAGAAAAAGAAAAGTAAACTCGAAATTAAAAAATTTCAGAATTTTTTAATTATTTTTTTGTTACGGCGGGTTTTGATCTGTAAGATCTTTATTTTTGTAATTTCGTACCTTGCAGAAATTTCTAAACGACAATCGGTAAACGTTTTGGTAATTAAAAAGTCCCGGGGCTACAGTACTATACCGAAATATGGAGGAGGCCTATGTTCGAAGAAAACATTAAAAAAAGACGGACTGATCAGGAGCTGTGATGGATGGAGTGTAATTTTAACTCATCACTCAATACGCAATACTAACCTACAATATAAGAAATAGAACGGTACCCCCGCTTTTTAGGAAGCGTGACAGAAGGGTGTTGAAGGGTGAAGTAAATAAATGTCTAGGGGTCAACACAAAAAATCCCATTGGATCGAAGTGTTGCTGGCTTGCCAGCCCAAACAATAAGATAAGATAAGAAGCGTGGCCCAAAATAGTGTCCTGTCTCACTCGCAAGCATGTGCAATACAATGTGCAGTATTGCACATGCTTACCTCTATTTTAAAATTTTTTCCATTTGTATAAAGTGACAGCCAAGTCACAGGACCGGCACTTCAAACAACGTGCTAATTGTCTTTGACATATGTGTAGGGTTGACTTACCACGCATCGTAAGAACATCATCTACATTTCGTTACTTTTTATTGTTCGTTCAGTCATTAAAAATATTATTTGAGCTAAAGAATTACTGAAAATGGTGAAAAGCGTTTTTTCAACGTTTTTTATGCACTGAAAAGGCTAAATTTTATGCAACAAAACAACATTTGCTGCAAAATTGTATGTAGTCAAATACTACGGGTGCGCGCGTCTGACTACATTCCCTTACTCGGCTTCCCTCAAGTTTCCCAGTAAGTGTGAGCTGAGGTGGGGGATCTGAAGTCAGAGGGGGCGGGGAGTGGCCATTCTGTATATATAATTATATACTATTATTACCTATTCTGTGACCAAGTGTCCAAGGTGTGTCTATAAAGCCGGTAACATCACATCCAACCCCTACATTATCCTATCATTATTACTGCCTGGTTAGGGTTAACGCATACGGACGGAGTAGCGGCGAAGCGACTATTTTAGTAACAATTCGGTATGACAAGTTTTTTTGTCTATATTTTATATTTTTTACGGCTAAATGACATCATTTAAAGAAACTAAAATCATTTATTTTTGTTATTCATCGAGTTTATCAATATAAATTTAATTTTTAACTTTTATCTCTAAATGGTAAAAGTGGTTGCGAGAAAATCATTCGAACTCCATGGAGAAAAACCATTGCTTGATTAAAAAAAATAAACCTTCCTTCTCTTTCTAACTCAATGCTGGAAACAGAAACGGAAACATCAAATGTCAAATTCTGACATTATGAATAATATATCTTTTCTTAATGGCCAGTTATTTTATGCTGATTAAAAATATCTGTAATCCTTTCATTTTAAAATCTCTGACATAGGAAATATTGTTATGAAGACAATTATCTCGAAATGGTTTTCGATTCAGCCCTCCAAAAAAAAAACTTGACATGCCGAATTGAAACGCAATTTCAGTTTTTCGTATTGCGAAATAAAATCACACTGGGAGGTGCAAAGCGCTGCTGTGAATCGCAGTCGAGAGTCGTATGTAGAAATAACTAACGTTTGCTTCACAGTCAATCCGACGTTGACCCGTAGGTTATCGTTGGGCGTAAAGGCTTTAAAGGGTATATTACTATTGGCGCACTCCATACAAACGAAGTCTGATGATATTTTTAATACTAACCGATTAAACTCAATGAAATTTTGCAGAGACAATCTAGAAACAAATCTCTATGCTTGTGTTGAGTCAGATTATTCTTAAAATGTACAGTTTTAAAGTTACAGTGCCTCAAAGATTTCCATACAAATCTTAAATTAATCCTAGCATTGAAACTGTCTATTTTAACGAAAATTGGACACGATACAAGCATAGTGATTTGTTTCTAGATTGTTTTTGCAAAATTTCATTGACTTTAATTTGGTTGTATTAAAATTATCACCAGACTTCGTTTGTATGCAGCACGCATTTACGCATCCGGAATAAACTTTTCTTAAACATGATACAATACATTTTGACCTATATTCATTTCAGGTTAGTATCATGTTTGTAGTACCCATTGCAACCGTTAAAGAGCCAGTACACTCTGTTTTGAAATATTTACATCTTACTTTGGTTTCCTCTAGAAAGAACTCCTTTTCATCTTGCTGATTCTAACTAACAGCCTAACCACGATAGCAATTTCCTAACAAGTCCCTTCGCAACACGTAATTGCTTATAGATACGGAGAAGTGTAAACATTTGGTTTTCATTGTAAACGGGCCAATTGTGTTGAAACATAATATTGTTCGATGTCAGGCCAAATGTCGCGTGTTTCTCCCTAAATTGTAGCGTAGATTGGCCGGATCGGATGAATAGACTTGAATCATTGAGATTGTTAGTTCATTGTTAATTGGGATGTCGTATTCGAGTGAAGAATTGTAGTTACGCAGAATGAAGCCAAATTGATGATACCTGCTTTATTTTAGGGAGAAGTGCGTGACAAAACTTCTACCTGAGAAACAATCAGGAATTTGATCAATAAACACGAGGATGGACACGATAACGTATAGAAAACGGTTTGTAGAGTTGATATCGAAGTTCAATGAAGAAGTGAACGTAAGATCTTAAAACAAAGCTTAGCAGGCAGACCACGGATAGGATTTCGAAGGTGCCTGTACACAAAGTGAAAACTTTTTTACACTCCCTAAATCTTTAATAAATTACCTGGTCTTAAATAAGGTAACCAACCTACCACTGAGAGAGAGTTTAGTTCACTTCTACCGCTCTACTACCTTAGGCCTTAGGTAGGAGCGGTAGAAGTGAACGGGTAGAAGGTAGAAGGGGTGAAGTGTGGCGTAACAGCGCTTTTGCATTACCTGAAGGGTGTTAGGGTAAAAAGTTGCACTACTTTAAGGGGTTATTGTACCCATGATACTGATCAACTTTCCCTAAGAAACCTATAAGAAATTTAAAAAAATGTTGGCCTTTCCTTACTAAATGCAATCAGCTAAACGAAAATTTGAATAAAAAGTATGTATGTATGTATATGCTCACGACTATATTCCCCGAGGGGGTAGTCAGAGATGTTCTGAAATCTCAGAGCATCCACGTTTCACCAGTAGTACCGAAACTCTGTCCAGTGTGACGGGGGGTGAGCCCGTCGCCACTTATAATGGACAGTGGGTACAATACATGCCTCGAAATTGAAGCATGCCGGTTTCCTCACGATGTTTTCCTTCACCGAAAAGCCAGTGGTGTTACAAATCGTACATAAATTCCGAAAAACTCATAAAAGTCAGAAAAAAAAATTGTAATTTCCTACAGGTTTCTTAGGGAAAGTTTTCTGTATCATATCACAACAACCACCCCTTAAAGTAATGCAACTGTTTACCCTAACACCATGTAATAGATTTACAGTAGACAGACGTCTTTCACCTCCTCCCGCACCGCTCCGCTACCTAAGGGACCTACTCAGATAAACGCTAGACCCTTAGTCAAATTACTATCATAGTCTTTCGTGTCTTTCAAGCCAGGTCTTTGACCCGGCTTAACAAATATAAATAGCAAATATGTAGAACACAACGCAAAGTTTACTTTGCAAACCGTCTATTGTGTTTATAGAGAGGCGAAACATTTTCAAGACAGTAGCTTGAGGTCGTCTATGCCTATACGATTCGAATTGCATAAGGCAAGTTACAATGCATATCACGCTACGTGCAGCCAGGCGTATGCATCAGAGACCTAGCATTCAGGTGCAGATTGGTGTAGTATTATTACACCCATTCTAAGCACAATATAGATATCGTCATTTGAATGAGAACGCGTAATTAGATTCATGGTACACTTACTTAATACTGAATAGGACAATTTATTTGTCACGTACAGTTTTAATAAAAACAAAGATACAAAAGTATAAATGGTATGAAGCTTTATACAGGATGCTTATGTAGACTCTACATTTATGTAGTCAGTTGCATTACATTTAAAGGGTGATTGTATTAATGATACTGAACAACTCTGCCAAGAAAACAAAAGGAAAAATATTAAAAAAATTGATCTTGCCATACTAAATGCAATCAGCTGAACCAAAGTTTATAAGCAAATTCTTTTTTTCAACTCTCAGTTGTTCAGTATCAAACTCGTAAGTACAATTACCCTATAACTTATTGCAACTGTGTACATTTACTTTATGTATTATTTATGTAGGTATAAGCAAAGTTTCATAAAATAGATCTCCCATAAAGGCGCTATTACACTTTTTGAATAATGTTAAGATAAACCTTTAGAAAGGTACTCTACTTTGTGTATAACTATACAAGATTTTTATTATATCTACTTCCATTACGTTCTATAGAACCGCAATAGAATACAACTATAGAAGTAGCTAGTTATTTACATACAGGGTCTTTCTTAATATGCTGACACTTTTTTAAGGGGATGATCAGACCGTCAAACTGAACAACTTTCTCTATGGGACCAAGATAGAAATCACGAAAAAAAAATCTGCTGTCCCATACATTTGGCTCGAGTAGGTTTGCAGTTTTGTATGGAAGAGCTGTTTTTTTTTTTTAGCGATGTCGATGTTGGTCCCATATAGAAAGTTGTAGTTATATTATTAAAGGGGTGCCTCAGACCATCAATCTGAAATAGTTTTACTATACGACTTACATTGAAAACGCGAAAAAAATCTTCTGTGCCATAGAAGACGTCAATGACGACTCTGTCCAAATGTAAAGAGCAGCCAATTTATTTTACGTCATTTCTATATTTGTCCCGCAGTGAAAGTTGTTCAGTTTGATGGTCTAAAGCACAGATGGTCTTAAGTAAGTAACGCATTTAAAATAAGTACCAAAATGGACTGTGAAATAACATAAAATGCAACGTACATTGATTCTAGCTTTTGTAACGTGCGAATTTATTTAATTGAACCACCAACAAATTTCCTCTTCCCTGAATTGAATTCAGAGCTATCTTATAAAGTCCGAAAGTCGACTTCTCTACTTTGTAATTGTAGAGCACTCAGAAAAATAGCAAACGGATAAAAGAAAATGGAAGGAAATGCTTTCTATTGTACCGAAATTTAAATCAATCTTAATACGCCGTTTAATATCTTGTTCCACTTAGCTTGAGATAGAAGAGAGTTACCTAAACAATTTAAGTTATTGTCTAATGGCTTTTATTCGCTCCATTTGTGGACTACCGGCTCCACAGGTTGTCTATTGTTCGGGAATGAAGAAAATTATTATAAAATATTTACTAAAAGCATTTCAGGTTTGCTCAGTCATTCGGTACAATTTATTGAGTTTTCGGGGAATGTTGTAAAGCGATTTTAGTATTATAACTTTTTTCGTTAAGAATATTGTTTTTTAACGTATTAAGATACGAAATGTACAGTGGGATCCTGTTATAAATATTACTAAGAAACAAAAATTGTGATTCAAAATGTTGTACTTATTCAGTTTTAAATGTGAGCTCTCAAAAAAGTTGTTTTCAACCATTGACTTACAGACTAATGGACGCCGGGTCTTATACAAAATTATTGAAAAAAGTGTTTTAGTAAATATAAACAAAGTAAAACCATTATTGAAACTGCTGACATTCTTTTTTCATTGTGCTTGTGTAGTCTTTACAAATGTTACAGCACAGCGGCAGGACACCATAGACGAGCGCGTAGTCAGTCAATCAAACGAAGACTCAAAATTCAAAAAATTCAAAATTCAAAATTGTTTATTCAAAATAATATCACATAGATAACTTTTTGACGTCATGTCACTGGCGCGTAATTGTTACTCTTTATGCGTGTTGTAACTCGTTTGGTTCAGACACTTTTGAGCGCGGACCCGACGTCCTGTAGTTAGTAAGTCAATGTTTTTAACATTGAAATAACTTGGGTAATGTCTTTTGAAACTAGTAATTTTTTAAACTGAAACTACATAAAGAGAAATTGTTGTGTCATTTGACTAATAAGTTTGTATTCAAATTTTAGTTGAATTCGTATAGTAGGAAATCTGAAAATACTCAATAATTTTGATATGTCTTAACAAACCCATTCAAAGACGCACCAAGCTCAATATTTCGATTATAGTTAGAACGATAGACGTCTCCTATTCTCTGTAACAAGATATAATTTAATTTAAATATTGTACAACCCCTATACCTCCAACATCGGTCTGTAGATACAATAGAGATACCCTCAGGCCTCAGCAAATATACCCACCCATCTTGAACCCGTACAAGCTTATGATGTGGTTTAAGTCATAGGAAAATTTACTGTGTTAAGCATATAACTTAAATAGTATTATACAACGTGTTAATGAATGAACGCAAAACTAGAGAATAGTTTGTTTAGAATCGAGAGCAGAATCGAATTATCAAGGTTTCAACTTTCAACATAGGTTACATTTTTCAAAATATTTAATAATTTGTTCGTACAATTTAAAATTTTCTGTACTCGACGCCAACCCACCGCACAGGCACACTCACTCTACTTACTATCAAAACAAGATTCCTAAAATGGTTTTTCTAGGGCTTTCTAATTCAAAATACAAATAACTTTCAATTTTAATTTAAAAATTGTGAAATTATTATTTCAATGCAATTATTTCATTATAAATCAGTTGGGGTATATGAGGTTTTGCGCTTATTTATTAAGACAAGTTTATTCCGAATGCGTAAATGCGCGCTGCATACAAACGAAGTCTGGTAATATTTTCAATACTAACCAATTAAAGTCAATGAAATTTTTCAGAATCAATCTAGAAACTAATCTCAATGCTTGTATGAAGTCAGATTTTGTGAAATTATTATTTCAATGCAATTATTTCGTTATAAATCAGTTGGGGTGTATGAGGTTTTGCGCTTATTTATTAAGAGAAGTTTATTCCGAATGCGTAAATGCGTGCTCCATACAAACGAAGTCTGATGATATTTTCAATACTAACCAATTAAAGTCAATGACATTTTTCATAAACAATCTAGAAACTACGCTTGTATGAAGTCAGATTTTCGTTAAAATCCAAATTCATTCAGTCATGAATTTTTCGTTAGTTTCAAAGTTACAGTGTCTCCAAGATTTCCATACAAATCTTAAATTAATACTAGCATTAAAACTGTATATTTTAACGAAAATCGGACAAGATACAAGCATAGAGATTTGTTTTTAGATTGATTCTGCAAAATTGCATTAAGTATAATTGGTTACTATTTAAAATATCACCAGACTTCGTTAGTATGCAGCGCGCATTTACACATTCGGAATAAACTTCTCATAAAGGGATATAATTCGGAGCGCGCTCCATACAAACGTACTATGGTGATATTTTCAATACTAACCAATTAAATTAAATAAAATTTTGCTGTAACAATGTTCAAACAAATATCTATGCTTGTATGGAGTCAGATTTTCGTTAAAATATACAGTTTCGATGCTAGGGTTAATTTAAGATTTGTATGGAAATCTTTGAGGCAACTTTATAACTATTATATACATTTTAACGAGAATCTGACTATAATCTATACAAGCATAGAAATTTGTTTTAAGATTGATTCTGAAAAATTTCATTGAGTTTAATTGGTTAGTATTGAAAATATCACCAAAGTACGTTTGTATGGAGCGCTCTCCGAATTATATCCTCTTAACACTTGCACCAAACATCTGGACTTTACAGAACTTGTAGTCAGGTCTCCATGCAAACACTTGCTCAGCCACTTCTGTAAAACTTAGTAAGGTACACGTACTTGTGTTTCTGTTCGCTGTGCTATGAACATATTGTTTGTTTTGTCAACGTTACCTTTTGGATATCAACAGGCAAGAAAGCGTGAGATGGGTTGTGGGGAGAATGTGGCTGTATTTGTGGAATGTAAGAAGCTGGGATGGGTATCAATTTGATTTGAAATAAAGATAGCCATAGTCATTATCATTAGTCAGGCAAATGTTGTAGAGTTTCTGGCTGTATCTCTACAGCGACAACACGTTCCGACACGGTGGTAGCTTTAAAATAGAATTGACGTTTAAGAGAAGTTTATTCCGAATGCGTAAATGCACGCTGCGTACAAACAAAGACGACCAAACGCGAGTAAATTTTTATCCTTAAATTAAGTCCGTCCTTGTCATGTCACTTGTGTTGGTTTGATTATAAAACCACAAGAAATTAAAAATGTATAACCTCACATTGCAATAAGTACGGATAAAATGACATCTTTCTTTAGGTATTATTCTTTGTATAGTTAGTTACACTTGGATACATACAAGTTTGGTTTAATCCGGTCTTAAAGATTTCGGAGTTGGGAGTACACTCTTTGATTAAATTTAAAAAGCGGAAGACAAGTGACTAACTGCCAGTTGCACGTACGTGCATTAAAGTTAATCCTCCATCAAATCTCTTGCTAGCTTTTATAACGTCAACAAGACAAAAGTGACAGCAAGAGATTTAATGCAGGATTAACTTTAATGGACGTACGTGCAACTGGCAGTTAGCTTATAGCACATGGAACGCTTAAATTAAGCCCCCATCACCTAATTGACTTAGTTGCAATCCGAGTGGCATCGCGTGATTGAGATACTTTTTTATTTTAGGCGAAATAGAGGTACCACACTGCCTTCGTGTGCTTTACAAATCATTCAAAAAGAAAAAACTAATCACACGGATTACTTTCCACTCGTAGTAAGTACATGAAAAGCAGATTCACTGTTCGAGTTCGTAACGCAAAAACGTCACTTAATCTATCTTCAGATTTTTAAATTTTATCAAATTCACAAGTACAATGTATTTCTGTTACCTACGTAGTTTATCTATTTGTAAAAAATACCTAATATCAAATAGCAAATCCATTATATTCTGACATCAAAATTTAGTGAAATTCACACATGAAATAAAAAATACAAGTAGAAAATCAACAATGCGTATTATTTGTTCACATTGCTTTCAATGTCCGAAACAACCTCTACCAAACAATACACTCTCGATGACTTTTTGTATTGTTTAGGTCCATTTTTTCGTCGCCATTTTGAATCGCCCTTTCCGTAAGGTTAACAACTGATACATCGAAAAATATTTTAAAGTTTGTGTCTGTCTGTTTTTTCCCCTTGATATAACTATACTTCATTTCAAATAAGGAAAAAAAGACCTTACCAACAACGGAAAGTATCATTAACCTTTAAACCACTTTTACTATTGGAGCAAACCTGTCAGAACAAAAAAATCAGGTATCCCATACTAAAGTTTCAAGGTTAATGACACTTTTCCTTACAACCTGTATAGTTTTTTGGAAAATTCTAATCTGCAAATATAATTAATTTATCAGAAAGATATACTAGCCAACATATCTTAGACGGTACTAAAGATGTTCTAAGAATAAGTGAGATGAAGTTTTTCAAATCTGTTTCTGTAATTCAATATAGCCTTAAAATTTCATTGCTATTTGAAATCGAGTATTGGTCGCTGTAGAAATCCAAAGGATACTAATAGGTTGAAGTACGCGGCTTAAAAATGTTCTTAAAGTAAGTTGACCTTTTGCTTGACTCCACTAATCTGTACTGTGCCCCTACCATGTAAAATGTAAGTATATGAGTAAGTATACATATAATATAAGTAAATATATAAATAATATTTTAAAATATAGCTAATGCAATCATTTTTTATTTTCGAAAAGCATACCAGCAAGCATAGTAGTATATTGAGCCGTGGTTGTCCAGTGGCGAGTAACCTTGCCTGCCGTGCAGGAGGCGATGGTTCGATCCCCGTCCAGGCCGACTCGTACCAATGAGTTTTTCGGAATTTATGTACGATTTGTATCACCACTGGCTTTTCGGTGAAGGAAAACATTGTGAGGAAACCTGCATGCTTCAATTTCGAGGCATGTATTTGTACCCACTGTTCGTTATGTGGTGACGGGCTCACTCCCCGTCACACTGGAAAGAATTTCGGTACTACTGGTGAAACGTGGATGTTCTGAGGTTTCAGAATATCTCTGACTACCCCCTCGGGGAATATAGTCGTGAGCATATACATACATACACTACAATACAACTAATGTCCCGGTTTTTCAGACTTTATAGGTGTATCCGCATTACGACGAGGGCGCATACGATCGCACGTACCCAGGACGAGCGATGGACGTGATCTTTTCTCTGGACAAACCATTACGCATGGTACTACATACAGAACCTCACTGCCTCTTGGTTGGAAACGTGACAGCAAATGCAGGAAATGTTGTATTCATGTCTCGCTTGCACTTACTCAGTATCGCACATGCTTCCATCTTCTTGTCCATTTTTCTCAGAAGTGACAGCTAAGTGTTCAAGGTATGCCTGTGTCCTGCAGGAGGTTGTCAAAAACCTTTTAGGTCAGCGGGAACATTGCTACTAAATACGTGCCTCTAAGTATTTAATTTTGATTTCGTTCGGTTCTATAATGACATACACTTATTATTCTGCATAAGAACAGAACTAAGAAAACTAAAAATACTACACGAGAAGAGCAGCGGGAAGATCGTAGTTTAAAATAATATTATTATAGTATGTGAAGCTTTAAAAGCTATTGAAACGGAGTGGTTCTTGAATCCTCCATGACTGAATAGCCCTTCAAATATGGCATCGAGCCACGGAGGAGAATGGAAGGTTCATTGTTTAATTATTGATTTTATCCATAACCGTAACATGAAAATGTAACTTTATGATTTCGAAGATTTTAATCCCAGAGCAATCATTTTAATATTTATGACTTTAAAGCAATCATGCCCGTTTTACGTAAAAGTTCTATGAAAATAAAATAAAAAGTTTGTTTTTATTTTCAGTCTAAAGTTGCCATACAATGCCATAAGACCAATCAAAATTAACATTTTCATCTGGTCTTGGATAGCTTTGTATGGCAACTTTAGACAGTCTTACTATTACGTATGGGTATTGAACTAATTGAACATGACAGTATAGAAAAAAAAACGGTAACCTAGAAAATTAAAAATCTCAGAAAAGATTTTTTTTTTAAATATCGTGGTGGTTTAGTGGCGAGTAACCTTGCCTGCCATGCAGGAGGCGATGGTTCGATGCCCGTCCAGGCCGACTCGTACCAGTGAGTTTTTCGGAATTTATGTGCGATTTGTAACACCACTTGCTTTTCGGTGAAGGAAAACATTGTGAGGAAACCTGCATGCTTCAATTTCGAGGCATGTATTGTACCCACTGTCCATTATAAGTGGCGACGGGCTCACCCCCCCATCAAACTGGACAGAGTTTCGGTAACTACTGTTGAAACGTGGATGTTCTGAGGTTTCAGATCAGAATATCTCTGACTACCCCCTCGGGGAATATAGTCGTGAGCATATTATTATGCTTGCTTATGCTGATTTTATTTTTATCTTGATGATCTGTAAGACTTAGGTTTTTATATTAGTAATTTAATTTCGTACCTTACGACAATTTCTAAATGGCAATCGGAAATTTTTTTGGTAATTTAAAAGTCCTGAGGCTACAATACTATACAGAGATCTGCAAAAATTATAAACGGATTGTTTAAGGATTTTCCGTCCGTCTGTCGCATAGACGAAAACAAACAGAGTTCATACCTACCCCATACCTATTCCCGGTGACTACAGCGAAAACGCGATTCAGAATCGTACAGTGCCATCTGTTTGATCGTTTACGTACTAATATTAAGCTCTGCCTGAAACGAAGAGACCACACATCTAATTTTTGTCATCGTATATGCGATTTCCTTCCGTTTCCTTTATCAAAAAGCAGTATTAAAATTAATTGATTGACTTGTTGGTTGGGCAAGCAAGGGTTATGTAACACTGAGACCAGCGCTGGTCCTTTGTGTTCGCCCCAAGCTCACCCATATTTTACGCATACCTCCGAACTTATGGTATTTTCTTTATATTCTCGGGAATGCAGGTTTCCTCACGTTGTTTTCCTTCACCGCTGAGCTAGTAAATGATAAATACAACCGTAGATAAATTCCGAAGAACTTAGTGGTACTGGCCACGAATCGAACCCCCGCCTTATGATTGAGGCGCTAGCTCTCTTCCGTATGGGCTAACATCGCTCTTATTAATTAATTGTAAATTAGTAGGTACCTAGACATAATTTACGGTCCAATTTAATATGCAGACCGCTTTTTAAGAGGATGATCAGACCATCAAACTGAACAACTTTCTCTATGGGACCAACATCGAAATCAAAAATCAGCAAAAAAATCAGCTGTCCCAAATGAATATACATTTGCCAAATGTAAAAACATTTGGCTCGAGTAGGTTTGCACTTTTGTATGGAACAGCTGATTTTTTTTCGCGATTTCGATGTAAAAAGTGTCAGCATGTGTTGATTTTCTAAATAGATGTTCTGCCATACAGAGTTTCCGATAGTTTAAGAGGAGTTTATTTCCAATGCGTAAATGCGCGCTGCATACAAACGAAGTCTGGTGATATTTTCAATACTAACCAATTAAAGTCAATGAAATTTTGCAGAAACAATCTAGAAACAAATCTCTATGTTTGTATCTTGTCCGATTTCCGTTAAAAAATACAGTTTCAATGCTAGGATTTCTTTAAAAATTTGTATGGAAATCTTTGAGGCACTGTAACTTTAAAACTATACACTTTAATAAAAACCTGACAAGATACAAGCATAGAGATTACTTTCTAGATTATTTCCGATAAATTTCACTGACTTTAATTGGTTAGTATTGAAAATATCACCAGACTTCATTTGTATGGAGTGCGCCAACAGTAAAATACTCTTATCGTTTTCCATTAGATGTTTTATTAATTAGACGTACTGATTATAAGACTTTTCACTGACGTTTTGCTACTTAAACTTTCTGATTGGGAGGGAAATTTAATATAATTAGGTAACGTTATGACGTCATCACGTAAATTAATGGAACTGTGTCATTGTCAAGTCAACGCAACGGGGTGTAAATTACGCATATCTACAATATTATATAGGTAATTACATGAGTAAATTACTTCCATTATTTCCCGCGAGACAATGTTGTTTATCAATTTTAATTAAATGTCGAACAAAACACAAGTCAAAATATGACATTCATTGTCATATTTTGACTAACGTTTGTAATACTATTGAGTTTTTCTTATAGTTGTGCCAACTATAGTGCAATTAACCACAATCTGTTATTAATTTTACGTTTGTAAGTAGTAGTGTAGTTCAAACTGAAGTTATTTTAGAATAATAGGTATGTATTTTTTTTCCTCAGTAAAACTTTTACACGACATAAATTTAAGCCCTTACACAGGGTTTAATAAAATACCATAGTAATACTTAAGGGGTTGCTTTAGACCATCAAACTGAACCACTTTCACTATGGAGCCAACATCGAAATCGCGAAAAAAAACGCTCTTTCATACAAAATGCGTCATAGAGAAAGTTGTTCAGTTTGACAGTCTGATCATCCCCTTAAAAAGTGTCAGCATAATATGAAAGAGCCTATAATCTTTGATATTGGTCCTGGTTTTGTAAGTTACGGGAATAGGAGTCCTGCCTGATACAGATTTTTTAATCTTGAGACTAATTTTAATACAAAAATGTCTACAAATCCATCTCAACGACCACCCCGAGACAAAAGTAACAAAAACACATTTCCTAAACACTATCTTAAACTACGTAAAAGGAAATACGTAAGTCCGGACACACGTCGTAAAATCGTACGACAAAAACTTATTGGAGGAGCAACTTTACTGCCAGTATCATGTCATAGATGATCCCTCATAAAAATATGTATCGATATTGTAAGAAAAAAATATTACGGGAAACTTATGTTAACGCAGCTCACGAAGCCGAAAATGGTACGCGAAAATGAACGTTCTATTCGCACATTTTACGTTCGACGATATTGCTTGGCCTGCTGAGTCAGGGATATTGATGCAGGTTCATACATTGTGAAATACCTTTAGGTATTCGTGTCATAATTTTGTTTGCGATATTGTTGTTGCGTATACTAACGTATCCTAAGGGTCGGAAGGGTTGAATAACTTGTGAAATACATTTTTGATAGATGAAGTATTTGAACGGTTCATGAATTGGTTCGGGATGGGATAACATACATTGTTATTGAAATACGTATTTAACTTTTTTCGTTTGTTTTTTGCTTTCTTAGTGATATTTATATTTAGTGACTCTTCTTCCTGCCCTTATCCCATTATTTGGGGTCGGCGCAATATGTCGTCTTCCTCCATTCATCTCTTTTAGCCGTCATTTCAGCGCACACACCTTTTTTACACATGTCATCTTTCACACAATCCATCCATCTTTTCTTTGGCTGCACGTATAGTGTTCAACGATCATTATCAGAGGCCGGAGCATGATAAGGTTATGGCCTGTCACATACATACGGAATTCCGATCCGGAATTCGGAATTACGATTTCATATGGATTTTCCCCCTCCATAATTCCGGTATCAAATCCTATAAAAATCACAATCCTGATTCGGAATTCCGATTCGGAATTCCGTATGTGTGTGGCACGTCTATATCATGCCTTTAATCTCGTTCGTTCTTGAGTAAATAGAAAGAGAGCTAAGGCGCGATATATCACGCTACAGTACTACGGATGCAAATGTCATAGTGAGATTTCAGTGATCTACCACTGAACTACCATAAACATTTTAATTTACAGCTCTATAATTTGATATGGCTAGACTGATAGACGGCCGGTGGAGCAAGATGGTATCAGAGTAGTGGCCAAGGTCAGTAGGCAGACCTTGAGCACATTAGTCCATGATATTGTGAGGGGGACGGGTTCGCATGGGATCAAATTAGCACAGGATCATGATGAATGACGCGAAAAGGAGGCCTATGCCCAGCCAGTAGGTTGATGTAAGTTGATTTCATTGGTTGATAATTTGATATTCAATCTAAAAAAGTGCTAGTTGACTGAGGGAATGGGCAAAAGTCCTCAATATAACAGGAGACAGCCTGGCAATTTTTCACAATATGGGTCATTCATGAGATCTAGCTATGAGAATTTGTTAAAAAAGTGCCTTTAGTGCACGCGCTTCGGTGTTCTAAAATGAAATGTTTATTCACTAGAACATAGTATCTAGTCAGTTATTGGTGTTTTTGTTGCTCTGATGGTCTATACTCCATTCAAAATAGAAACGAAATTTTAAGGCTATTTTGCATTACAGAAACAGAGATTTAAAACAATTCCTCTCACTTAGAACAGCTTTAGTAACGTCCAAGATATGTCGGATAGTATATGTATCCAATAAATTACTTACATTTGGTAATCAGAATTAGGCAGAAAGCTAAATTGGAATCGGAAAATCTCGTCGTATTTATTTGGAATGAAGTATAGATACTCTGATTAAATATACAAAATGATTAAAATTAAGTAAAAGTTATAGTGATAAGGTCACCTTTTGTACCGTTCTTGTTCGTGTGTATTGTTGTTGTTTTGTGTAGTTTCGTGTACAAATAAATAATTTGATCTTATCTTATCTTATCTTACAATCAAGATAAACTGGAACTTGGTCGTGCTATTGGACCAAACACTAAGTGTTAGATAGTAAAGTACTATGCCTACATACATTGATTAATAAACTCAAGACTATAAGCGATTTCGTGGTGGTCAGAAATATTGCTACAACTGCCAACTATATTACAGACATTTGTAGCAAGGCTCATTTAACACTACTCCTAAGTCGAGAAAATCTCGGCTTGCTATATTTCAGACTATCGTGTTTTTCCACAAAGAAGGTAGAAGGTCCGTGGCAGTAGAATGCTTTTACTGTCTGTTTATTAAATTCTGAAATGAAAAGCGCGAGGTTTAAATCCAATATTTCTGGCGTGTTCTAAAACAAACTGACAGAAACATATGCTTCCATAAGTAAAGAAGCAGAAGACTGGAATACGAGTCCTGTTAAATAATTCCAGCTGTTTAGATTCGGCTTTAACTTGAAATGGTGGGAGAATACGGTGAGATTTTATGGAACAAAACGCTTATAAGAGTATTTCTCGATAGTGTTTTCTAGCGTACCTAGTCACAATAAACTATTTCACATTGATAAATTAAATCAGAGATTTTTTAAGGACAAAAATTGCACCAGAAGCATATTAGACGGAATCCATACAATACTAAGCAATTAGATTTTCTAAGTCAGGTACAGGAAGAAATATGGCTGACGCCGACGCTGATTCGTGCTCGTATTTTCATTCTTTCATACGTGCTTGGTTCGTGCGAGACAGGAAATCTTTTTACTTTGCCTATGCTGTTTTTGGAAACCTTTTCAATGGTATTCATCAAGTTTAGATCAACTGATGTAGGATATAGGTAAAATTTTGTAACTTTGATGTGTAAAAGAAATTGATTGCTTTTATTACAGCTCTCTTATTACAATAACTCCTAAAGTAAATTCTTATCCCGAAAAAAACCTTTTCTCATTTTTCCAACAGTTTCTAGTAAAAGGAATACCTACCAAATTGAAAATACTCATCAATTTGACGGCTAACTCTACCATTACACAAAGTAAAGTATAATCCGCTCTCTCGTTTATTCGTTAGTGAAAACCAGTGTACTGCAGTGGGATGCAAAAAAAGCTGATGATGATGATTTCTTAATTGTATGAAATTTTATACGCTTGCTGTTTTTACATTTTTTCGAGACTTGATTCAAAAATGGTCTTGCTGCAAAGCTTAAGGCTCTACCAACCGATTTTAACGTAAAATAGGGAAACTTTGTAACCATTTAATATATTAAATATGACACTTATAAGCAGAAAACAAAACTGAAAAATCTACAGGACATAGTAAGTGATTAGGTTTTTCTCGACATCTATTTTAATTAATACTACTGAAGAAAATGAAATCTAATGTCACCCCCTTTTTTCCAATTGTAACCATTTACCCCTACATTGTTGTACGGAAGAAAATAAAATTTTCAATATAATTCACAATACAACATAGAATGATTCGGTTTTCTTATTTATTGAAAATTCATAAAAATTCATCTCATTTTTCAAAGAAAACGCTCATTCACATAAATTAGTATGGAGAGTCGTGTTCCCGGGCGGATACGCCTTGATACCTGTCACCGCGTGTACGCACGCAATATAGAACCGTATGCATTCAGCATAACGGCGCTCGCGGGGCGTCCGCGTCCAGCGAAACGTTCCCTAAATATTTGAACGATTCACGTTTTACAATTTACACCCATCTGGGGATCTCGGAGCGTTGCTTTACGCCCTATCAAATAGGTACCCTACTGCGGAATTTCGTAATTAGAAATGTTTAAGTGATTGTTTGAAGGATTGTAATGTTCCGAGGAAATTAGTGTCGATTTGGAATTTGATGATTTTGTCTTTGTGTCTAATGCAAAATTAAAGACAACATATTAAACATGCAATAACACTGCTGACCATAACATCAAACTTTCTCTATTGGACCAACATCGAAATCCCGAAAAAAAAAGCTGCTAGCCCCAAAAAAACATTTCATTATTCTTATGCATTTGGCTCGAGTAGGTTCGAAGTTTTGTATGTGAACAGCAAATTTTTTTTCCTGATTTCAATATTGGTGACATTGGGAAAGTTGTTCAGTTTAACGGTCTGATCATCCCCTTAAAAACGTAACAACATACGAGTACGCAGAGATAAAAGAAAGCAACCTGTTACAATCCTCACAAATCTTCTTCGTTTTTGGAGAGGTCAGAAGCTTTTCCACAACTGGGTACCATCTTTTCAAAATTCAAAATAATATCATACAGATAGCTTTTTGACTCCACCACCGCGCCTGAAAATCTGCAACACCTCTTTTAAATCAAAACAAAAGACACAAAGTACAACTAGAAAATAAATACCTATAACATTCAATTACATAACGTAATATTGTTAAGACCAGGCATTTGGGTCATCTATTCATTCAAGTTCTTGTGTGAGTTAGACAGGTTATTTGTAATATTAATTAAAATATACCTAATGAGCATTTTTGCACTGTAGCTTTATGGTTGAAAAAGCACGTAGCAGCAAACAGACAATTGGTAGGTATTTGATAAGGTTCATTGGTAGCATAGCATATGCTCATGACTATATTCCCCGAGGGGGTAGTTAGAGATATTCTAAAAACTCAGAACATCCACGATTCGACCAGTAGTGCCGACACTCTGTCCAGTGTGACGGGGGGTGAGCCCGTCGACACAAAATGGACAGTGGGTACAATAAATGCCTCGAAATTGAAGCATGCAGGTTTCCTTACAATGTTTTCCTTCACCGAAAAGTCAGTGGTGTTACAAATCGTACATAAATTCCGAAAAACTCATTGGTACGAGTCGGCCTGGACGGGGATAGAACCATCGCCTCCTGCACGGCAGGCGAGGTTACTCGCCACTGGACTACCACGGCTTTTATCATGCTGAGTAGCACGCTACATAATTAAATGTAGACCTTTCCCCAGTAACAATATGGTCTTTTTCTAATATATTATATTATCAGCAAAATGATAAAAGACTGATGTTATATAGAATTTGTGGTAAAATTATAAAACTCTATAAATCTCCATTAATAGTTAGGTATTTGAATAACAAATATCCAAACTGCGAAAGTAAGTCCCTAGATAGCAAAATTTATGCGTAAGTCACTAAGATTAATATGAATAGGTTAACTTTATATGGGGTAAAATAAAACTAGAGGATATTTCACAAACTGCACCTCTTTTTTTGGTTCTGTTTTGTTGGGTTGCGGTAACTACGAATTTCAAAACAGATCATTATTCCTTACTAGATTTATAGTTGCTTAGTCTAAAATGAGGACTAATTAAGTTGGGATTATTAAGTGTTCTTTTTATTTACAAAATATACATTTTGATACATGTAAAGCAGAAATGTAAACAACGAACCCATAAAGATATAAAATTGTATTGTAATTCGTTACACGCACACGTGTCTTATTTTTATAAGAAATAAATATAACATACAATCACCTATATAATTTTACTATCTTCTTTAGGAAGTAGGAATGTATTTACTAATTTCCGTCATACGCTAAAAATCACCGAGACAGAGTGAGGTCAAAATTGGGGAGAGGGCACGGAGAGATGGGTACGAGCATTTGTGCGTTTGTTCAAAAGTTCGTTATAAATTATTTTCATATTCAAATACATTTTAAAATCTGTAATTTCATAGAAACTAAAAAGTTAGTACGAACAAAGTTTCTAATCACGACGATGATTACGACGGTGAATTTTATTCAGTATGTATTTTGAAGGTTTCTACACAAAGTTTGATGCTTACAAAAAAACGCTAAAACATCAAAATTTCTTAGTTTCATTATTACATTCACATACAACGGTTTCATGAATTAACGCAAAACTAGAAAGTAGTTTGTTTAGAATCGAGAGCAGAATCGAATTATCATAGTTTCACCATAGGTAATTTTTTTCAAAATATTAAATAATTTGTTTGTAAAATTTAAAATTTACTGAACTCGATCTCAAACCACCGCTCGGGCACTCTCACCCTAATTACTACCAAAACAAGATTCTTAAAATGTATCCATGAGCACGTTAGCGCTTTTATTCATTGCTGAAATGATAACAAAGCATTTTTGACTCAAAACATAAAATGTAACTTTAAATGTTAAGTATCCAAATAATGAAATTATTGTTTCAATCCAATTATTTTGTTATAAATTATTTAGGCGTATGAGGTTTTGCGCTTATTCATTAACACGTTGTATCAAAGCTAATTTATTATATTTAATTTATTTCTATTTTCATAATCTTAATCTCTTTGCGTACCCACTCTCCAGAACAAAATATTCATTCAGTAAAGTTATTTCGGGGGTAAATCCTCCCCATCCCTTTTCATTATTACCTATGTTCAGTATTAGCTCTAAAACCAATAAAAGCATACTTAACGTAAACCAAATTAAGCCCGTAAACAGTTCCCAAAGTTCTCAACTAGCAATAACATCGTTTAAAAGGGATAGTGATTTATTAGAGGTGTCTACCGATTAGCATCGAAGAGGGTCCCGTACGGTCCGTTTCGCGCATTTCAATTACTGAGCCTGGGAACCCTATGAATAATGCATGCGGAACCCTGATTGAAACGTTCAGCCCATGTTGGTCTTAATTTTTGAATGTTTTGGATATTTATGTGCATAAATTTTGGTGCGATATTTTTTGAAGTTGCAGCTTTAGGGTTTGAAAAAAAGTTGTTATCCCAAAAATATTATACAGGATGTTACAAAACACACTAGTAATATTTAAAGGGGTGGTTTAAACCATCAAACTTAAAAACTTTCAGTATAAAGACCAAGTAGAAAAATACAGGGTCCTTCTTTAAATGCTGACACTTTTTTAATGGGTTGATCAGACCGTCAATCTGAACAACTTTCTCTATGGCACCAACATTGAAATCACGAAAAAAAAACAGCTGTCCAATGCAAAAATGGAAACCTACTCGAGCCAAATGTATGGGACAGCTGATTTTTATTTCGCGATTTCGATGTTGGTCCCATAGAGAAAATTGTTCAGTTTCATGGTCTGGTCATCTCCTTCAAAAAGTGTCAGCATATTAAGGAGGACCATATTTTGGAGTCTAGTAGATACTGTGAAATCTGCGAGCGATATGGCTCGTGCTGACATGAAAGAAGAAGTAGATACCTACTGCAGTTTTGTATGAAACAGCAGTTTTTTATTTCGCGATTTCGAAGTTTACTCGAAGTTCAATTTGATAGACTAAATCGGGTGGGATGTTTTTTTCCTGTAGATCACTTAAATAAATTTCCTTATTTAAGAGTACTTCAACTATCTATCTATTCGGTTTGAAAATAAGTCAAAAACGATAAATACTGTCTCTTTCTTATTTTCACCAAATATCACGTACTTTTCTTATTTTCTCCAAATGTCACATAACACATTCGAAGAACATTTATGGAAACATTTAATAGTGTATTTTGTCAAAATCTAAAATGCACCAACATGTTTAATATTCAGAGAAGACATGGCGTCGCGGTGAAGGAAACGGAAGTGCCGCCGGAAGTAGAGGGGGCGGCGACAAACAGCACTTCCTGTTTCTGTTTAACAAATCCTTGCTGTCAGAATTAAGAGAGGCGCTTTCGAATTTAGAAAAATGAAAGTAAAAAATGTTTCTTCGTTTTTTTTCCCATTTAATGTTTCACTTAAAAATACCGGAGGGAAATTTTGGGTTGGTTAAAAATTAATTATAAGACTTACTTTAAAATATGCCTGCCTGAGTGGACTCGCTTAGTGGAGTATGAGACGCTCTCTCTTGCCCTTAAGAAAACTATAAATAATAACAAATATCTTGGACATTGTCACACATACTATATGTATACTATTATCTATTATGTATCTTAGGATAGGATGATTTTTACTCATTCGAAAGTCTCGAATAAAAGAATTCCTATTCATCCACATTTCACTCATTATCAATGCCCAAACTCTGTTTAGTGTGACCATAAAGTTATTATACCGTACAGCATGCATGCATACCATATGCTGACGACTATATTCCCCGAGGGGGTAGTCAGAGATATTCTGAAACTTCAGAACAACCACGTTTCACTGACGTACCGATTTTCAGTCCAGTGTAACGGTGTGTATACCTTACAGTGTGACAGTTAATAAGCCTATTGCTATTTGTAATAGACAGTGGGTACAATACAGGGTCTGGAATTGGAGCATGTATCTCCTCAAGAGGTTTTGCTTTATAAAAACCAACGGTATAAAACAAACATTTCAAAAGTTCGTTTGTTAGTGTTATGAAATGAATACAATTAATCGACGGCATCTGCCCATCCACGAGGAGTTTTTTAGCCCGCCACCACAGAGGCTCAAGTCTCAGCACCCGGCCTGCGTCACCGCGAGCATACTTAGAAGCAACGACTTTAATCTGGAGCGGCGCTGGAAGGACGAGTGGAAGAGCAAAACTGATGGGTCGCCTGAGGAAAACGTGGACCCCACTGTCAAGCCTAAGGGATTCCACCTGCCACGCAGGGACTGGTGTCGCCTCAACAGGCTAAGGACCGGCCACGGCAGGTGCAACTACCTCCGACACAAATGGGGCTGGACTGACTCTCTCTTATGTGACTGCAGGATCGAAGACCAGACGATGCAACACATAATACAACGGTGCCCCCTTCGAGCTTACCCGGGCCGTCCTGAGGACCTGACACACCTGACATCTGAGGCCCTTCGATGTCTTCAGTCGCTGGATGTAGACTTATGACCTTATGCCTACAAACCAAATTCGCCATACGCATAAATAAATAAATACTATTAATCAAATCGCTGTCTTAGGGATGTAAGCTGAATAAATTTGACCACCACGGGTTTATATTGTTTGACTCTTACACGTTAGAAAATCGACAACTTTACAAAAAATAACTGTGGAATATGTAATGTGGACTACTTATAAAACTATTCATATTATAAATCTGACTGCATTTGAATGCAATGTATTTTCCACTATTAGTAACATTGGCATAAGCATATGCTCAGTCAGAGATATTCTGAAACCTCAGAACATCCACGTTTCACCAGTAGTACCGAGACTCTGTCCAGTGTGACGGGGGGTGAGCCCGTCGCCACTTATAATGGGTTTCCTCACGATGTTTTCCTTCACCGAAGCCAGTGGTGTTACAAATCGTACATAAATTCCGAAAAACTCATTGGTACGAGACGGGGATCGAACCATCGCCTCCTGCACGGCAGGTAAGGTTACTCGCCACTGGACCACCACGGCTCTCGTTTCATTAGTAACATTTCAATCACTAAAACCACATTGAAAACAGCTAAAACTAATTAATACCTAACATCCAGACAAGAAAACTAAGAGATCTAGCTCTGAGACCGAGTTCTATTCAGTGAAAGACGAATAGCGACTAGCATCCAGCTATTTGTGTCTATAAATCTATCGGTGAACTATGTGGGTTCTATAAATTATACGGTTGTAACCCATATTTTTGGTGTGAAATTCGCTTGCATTTCGGTTTTTCTCGATCGAAATTTATTAGATGAATTTGTGTGCGGATTAGGTTGGGTAATATTTTAGCTTAACTAATTTATTTTACATGGGAATAGCTGTTGTTACATAGGTAACTGGGTGTTACAAAAGTAAAAATAAACATTTAAAACGTTTAGGGGGTTGTGTAGACCATCAAACCAAACAACTTTCACTATGGGACCAACATCGAAATCGCGATAAAAAAATACTGCTGTCCCACACATTTAGCCCGAGTAGATTTGTAGTTTATTTGTAATTTATGGAACATCCGATTTTTTTCGTGATTTCGATGTTGCTCCCATAGTGCAAGTTGTTTGGTTTGATGGTCTACACAACCCCCTTAAATGTTTATTTGTATTTTGTAACGCCTTGTAGGTATGCGTTGATTATGTAATTAATATTTTAATTTGATTTTAACTAACATAGTTATAAAACAATTGTTACCAACACTTTAATATGTGGGAACTTGTTGTCAGCCTCTGACTATCCATTTTTCTTTGTATAAATCAAACTGGCATTTAGCTGTAAGTTCTCCAATGATAATTAAAATAACACAATATGGACAAATGAGAAATATATAATTTTTATTTACTATTTTTTTAATACCTACTTACTGAAATCTAAATAACGTTTTATAAATTTTAATTGTACTTATCTATATGACATAATTAGGTATCTTTGTAATAATTTTATTTCCGGAAGTCACGTTGCAGGGTTTGCCCAGAACACTTGTCTTTCGCGTGGTGTTCGCACGGTTCGCGTCTCAGCCTGCCACGAGGCTCCGCAATCCTTCTCAGTTGTGTTCTTACTCAAAAACAATCCTCGAGATTTGATGATAATCCCCCAAATCACTTGACACTGGCGGAAATGCAGTGCTAACGCACAAGCAAGAAGACCATTAATAATAGAAAAAAAAAACAATTCTTTAAACTATTTATAACTATTGTTGTTTTTAAATATTTGCACGCCTAGACATAAGGCAAAATATGCTGAGCCTAATCCAGAACACAAGAACTATGTTTCTAACACCATGTTCTAGCAAATAAATCTCATTTTATTTCGAATAGTCTGAATTATTTAAGTGTGGTCACAGAATAGGTAATAGTATATAGTTCTATATAGCGTGGTTGTACATTGAAGATAGTTGCAAAAACATTAATTGGGGTTCATTTCATTTATTCAGTCTGATGTATCATCATATACACATCTTATCATTTTACACATGAATAACCGCAAAACCTCATACACTCCAACTGATTTATAACAAAATAATTAGTTTGAAACAATAATTTAATTATAATGTTGTAATATGATAGTTATTCGTAGTTTAAGCTTTCAGGCAAAAATGATTTGTTATCATTTCAGCAATGAATGAAAGCGCGTGTGCTCATGTATACATTTTAAGAATCCTGTTTTGGTAGTAAGTAGGATGAGTGTGCCCGAGCGGTGGGTTGAGATCGAGCTCAGTAAATTTTAAATTTTACAAACAAATTAATTAATATTTTGAAAAAAATTGCCTATGTTGAAAACATTATAATTCGTTCTGCTCTCGATTGTAAACAAACTACCTTTTAGTTTTGCGTTAATTCATTAACACGTTGTATAAACATAATAACTGGTAGAATCTGACTGGTAAATTGAAATTAGAAGGACTTGTTTCTATGACGAACTTAACCTTACATTAACTTGTTGTTTTAAAGTGTAAATGTGAACTAACTGTACAGTTAATTATTACCGAATATCCCTAGTAATGCGGTTTCAAAACAGGTAAATTTAACTAAAATTAATTTCCAAACAGCCGTAATAACTCATCTGTAACAGATAAAGCAGTTAATTTGATAGAGATTACCGATGTTCCCAAACCTGCGGTGTATAAACTACTGCTATTTGATTTATTATGCTTTTAGTTGTGGATCTAATTTTACATCTAAACATGGTTATTTTGTTTTTGATTAGAGGTTAAGAGGATATGTGAAAAAAATAGGATTCTTCAAAGCATCAGATATCATGAAGTACTAACAGTAGGAGTATGATTTCAAGATATGTGTAAATTGAACATATTATTAAAATTTTGATTGCCGCCAAAACACGATTAAGACAAATTTTCTCGATAGAAAAACAAGCCAAAGTAGCCTCCGTCTTTATCTATAAACGCTTGGAACTACTAAACGGTGAATAATAGAAACACGAGACTTGATTTAAAAAAAAGAGATTGATATTTTATAAATTTTGATTGCAGCAGAAATTAACTTACATAAATAGTAAAATCACAACTAAATAAAGTTTGTTTTGGCGCTTACGTCGTTTTATTTAGTCAGGCGCGCGCGCCGCCCCATCTCTTTCTCTCGCGTCAGGCAGTAATATAAGCTATCACAATCTATTAAAAAGCTCAGTCGGCTGTGGCCTTTGCCCGCGTCGGACCTGCGTTCGCATGCCCAATTTCCGAATTACGATTAATTATCCAGCTTACGTGTAAATATTATAGTGTAATATATTAAATACAATCTAAAATAAATTCGAGGCCATAGCAGCTTCACATTTAAGAGAATATAATTCGGAGCGCGCTCCATACAAACGAAGTCTGGTGATATTTTCAATAGTAACCAATTAAAGTCAATGAAATTTTTCAGAAAAAATCTAAAAACTAATCTCTATGCTTGTATGAAGTCAGATTTTCGTTAAAATGTATAGTTTTAAAGTTACAATACCTCAAAGATTTCCATACAAATCTTAAATTAATTCTAGCATTAAAACTGTATATTTTAACGAAAATCTGACTTCATACAAGCATAGAGATTAGTTTCTAGATTGTTTCTGCAAATTTTTCATTTACTGATTGGTTAGTATTGAAAATATCACCAGACTTCGTTTGTATACAGCGCGCATTTACGCATTCGGAATAAACTTCTCTTAAGTATATTTCTCACTCAAATTTGTTTAGCAGTTTTTTTGGACTTCATAGACCAAGAGCTAGCTGTTATTATCTTTAAGTCGTCGGTCACGTAATGAAATCAATTTTCGGTTTTACTATCTTGTTTTTCAATTTCTTCAAATAATTATATTTATTTGTCATAATGGAAACTGGTTATAAACGTATTTATGAACCGTTGTCAGTATTTTTACCGAGTTGAAGGATTCTATTGCTCCGGAACATCTTGCCTGGTATGAGAGTTTGAAAACTCTGTGGCCCTTAATTGTATGGGTCGTCAGTATGGTGAGCCAGGCTGGAGGGCAGGGTAGGGAAGGCGAGTGGTCACAGAGAGTTTCTTCTTCCAAGTTGTTTCTTTCTTGAGTGCTGGATCCGGAATGAATCTACGCCGATTTGGCGCCATTTTATATCATTTTCAAGCGACCACCCCTCCTTACCCCGCACTCTTGCCCTGAATACAAATCTCTTTATTTCTCATACAGTCTTAATTTCTACGCTTACAAACCAATATAATTGTATAGTTAAGATACTTATTTTCTTATTCTAAAAATAGCATGTGTATCATCCGCCGGTGCATAACAGAGTGCAGAACGAAAAGGAAAGGTACAATATTTATATTACCCCGGCCCCCGCTTCCTCATAACACAGGTTCCGGACGCCGGGGCCCCCCTCGCTCGCCTGTATGCGCTGACAGAGATGGAGCGTTCTGTCTCTTAGGATTCTACCCCTTCTAATGAGGTAGTGAAGCTTATTGGCGTAATTTCTAATTGGAATTTATAAGTTCTATCTCGATTCTAATTGTTTTATTTACTTGTGCTATGCGTTAATTTTAATAGGGAAGTGTACCTAATCTAATCTGGGGTAGAAATCACTAGAGAAATCAAATAAGAATCCTATTAGAACCATTTACATAACTTATGTGCTAAGCCCTAATTCTAATAAGAAAAATTTATTTATTGAAATGATAGCATGCGCTGGTCGTGTGAGGCTCCCGCCGGTGTTGGAGTAGAGGCTGGTAGTCTTTGACCTAGCGGCTCCAGAAGACGTCCGCCAGGCGTTGAGCACGCTGCGCTTGCGCGCGGTGAGGTCGTTTGGGTCCCAACAGGATATGGTTGGGTGTAAGCGCCTCCGGTTCTTCTGAGGTCACCGCCACGTGTGTGAGTGGGTGGGAGTTGACGGTGTTCTCCGCCTCGGCGAGCAGGGTGAGCAGTGTCTCGTCGCTAGGGTACTGCTCGTGGAGTTTGACGCGCAGTGCCTCCTTCACGGTGAGTACCATGCGCTCCCACGCGCTGTCCATGAAGGGGGAGGCCGGGGGTACGTACCGGCGATGCGCCGCGCCGTCGCCTCCTCGCTGACCGCCGCCAGCGCGGCCTTGGCGAGCTCCTTCTCCGCAGTCTTGAAGCACGTCGCGTTGTCACTCCATAGCTCCATAGGCACTCCTCTTCGTACCACGAACCTCCTCAGGTCGCCGGTCGCCAGAGAAGTAGGCTTCGCTCTTCGTATCTTGCATAGTTGACAGTGTTTGATGACGTTCACGCACCGTCGGTCGTATCTTCAGTACCCATAGTCGCTGCTGTAGCTCATTCACGACGGTTTCGATACCGCCATGTAGTCGCTCGTGTACGTGTTGTATGTACAGTCGCGTGAAGTAGTGTTTCCCGTCGAGTACGGTCGGGCTCGCAGTGTCTTCAACGATGTCAGGTGCTACGTGGATTCTTCCTTTGAGCCATCTTCGCCGACGACCACTGATAGCGCCGACAGCTTGTCTCCCGGCTGAGGCGCCGCGCCGCTCCTTACTCGACGTAAATCTTCGGAAAGACAATATTCTTGTACAGGTTTCCACCATAGTTTCTCAGCGCGAATGAGATAGTGCGCTTCGATACCGATGGTGTTGCTATCTCATTTCTTCACGTACGGTGTCTCGCTCTTGCGTGTTTTCTTATCCATCTTTCAATCAGAGTCGTTTTTATTGTTTTCTTTTGTTCGTTTGCGCTTCGTAGCCAATACTATTTCATTTTTCTTCTTTCGACATAAATTGACGAACTGTAACATGCGCACAGTAGCTCGTAGCAAACGTGGGAACGACGAAAATCGCTCGATTCGAGGTAGGTGAGCGTGGCCAGGTCGCTGGTGGGTGACGTGACAAGTCCCCTCTCTTCTCCTGTCTTCGGTGCTTCTGTCTTCGTCTCTTGTGGCCATTCTCGTTCGTGGTTTCGTAGGAAGCTCGGCCCGTTGTACCATCGGACCTCGCTCCCGCCGATAGAGACCGTGGCGCCGCCCGAGTTGGCGGAAAACTGCTGTACTACTGAATTTGTATTGGACACCCATCCGCATAGCTCGAAGCTGGCTTGCCGATGAATGTAGTCGACTGATTTTGATACTTTTTTGGCTTCTTTTTCGGTCGAAAAACTTGTTTTGTAGTCGTCCATGTAGTGGTTCTTTTCAATGGCTCGCGCGGCTGCAGGATACTTTTCTTTGAAGTCTGAAGCATTTCTATTCTTCACGTATAGCGCGGTGCATGGTGATGACATCGCGCCGAAGATCACCGACGTCATGCGGTACTCTCGCGGTTTCTGGTTCCCTCTCTCGTCGCCCCGCTATAGAAATCGTAGTGCCTCTCTGTCGTCCTCTTGAACTCATATTTGCATAAACATTAATTCCTTTATGTCAGCTGACACGGCGTGTTGGTGTTGACGAAATCGCATTACAACTCCCGGCAGAGATTGCAGCAAGTCTGGACCGCAGAGTAGCATATCGTTCAGGCTGCGTCCGGCTGTCTTCGCTGTGGCGTTGTGTACTACTCTTATCTTCGGTTTCGCGGGGTTAATGACCGCGAAGTGGGGTAGGTACCATGTTTTATTTGGCACCGGCGGTGTGGTAGCTTCCTCGGCGTAGTCCAAATTGAAGAGGGTTTGCATTCTTTCTTCATATTTCTTTTTCAGGTCTTCATCTCGGTCTAGTTTCTTCTCTAGGTTGTGCAGCCGTTTGAGTGAGTTTTTGTAGTTGTTCGGAATCTTCATGTCATCTTCTTTCCATATAAGTATTGTTTTGAAGCGTCTGTCGGGCAGGCGGTGACTGGTTTCATTCAATATCTTCAATGCACGCTGCTCAGGGTTACTATTCTGTACTCGTTTTTCTATCCCGATTGATTCAAACTCGAAATAATTCTTCATCATCTTCTTTCGTGTATAGTTATTGAAATTATGTATTTTCATTAATAACGCCAAATAATATTATACGGGGTGTAAGGAAAAGTATCATTTTACTATGGGAGCAAACCGTTATGGGAGTTATAACTCTTTGCGTTCTACCTATCTATCTCAAGAACGGGTAACTATATTAAATATTATAAATTACCAAATTTGAAGAAAATTTAAAGTTCTACAATTTTTTTTAAAACTTCAAAGGTCATTTAGAACATAGAAAAGAAGATATTTCCCAAAAGACCTGTTTTTTGACATTTTACCTTGAATCTTTTGACCTGCATAAACGAGATTTTATGTGACATTTGACCTAACGTATAGGATGTCATAACGATGATTTAAAGAAGTTTGTAGCTTATATCTCTCATTCCGAGGTTGACCCTTTTTTTCACCTAATTTTCCTGGGGTACTAGGAGAAACAGTGATAATGAAAAACAAAACGGAACGGAGAAAAGAAAAGGTAATAAGTTGTAAATAATTTTCCAGCACTCTGTGACCTAAACCTGCATATACGTTTAGCACCATTGCTTGTGCTCGGGTGCTAACTTCACGCTGTGCAATAATGAACTACTTAAGTCACACGTATCGTAATGTACTAATGTAAATAAATGTTGATTTACCATTTTAAAATTCATTCATACCTGTTATAATATCCTGCATCATCCTCATCCTTCAATGCTATGCCATGCATCTGAGGGATGCGAGGTATTTTAGAATTACCTATGGATTTTCAAAATAGGTTTATGAGTGTTATAAAACTTCTCAACCTGAAAGTTCTTGTGGTATCGAGAATAACTGAGATTATTGCAGTATTACGAAACTTATTTTTTCACGTTCTTCTTACATTTTTGTTGACGGCGTAAAATAACTTCCAGGTTTCATCTAGATAGTCGGTATGTTTTGACCATAGAATGTTTTGACTTGTATTATATCAATTACAAGTACAAAATAAGAAGTGAATTGATTTGATTACGGGACCTAATGAAAAGTAAAGTACCAACAGGTAGCTCTCGTACTATAAAGTAAAACAAAATCCTGTAATGATAGTTTTTTTCCTTCTAGATAGGTACAGTGATTTTCGGTATGATATTAATGAGTTTTAAGTTTTTTAAGTGAAATCAATTAAAGAGTATCGTTAGTTAGGTATTGTTTCTATCTATAAATTGGTTGTCCGTAATTGATCCTGTAATAAATTAATAATTGATCAAGGAGGATAAATAGAACGATACTTAATTATGATATGTTGTGTTTTTTCATACGACAAAAGGTACTAATAATATCTTAACAGCGAAGCGTCTTCTACGCATTTTGAGTGATTTGATTTTCGCGGGCTAGTGCGCGACGATGTTCGGTAGCGGGGCGCGGGGCGCTTGCTGCGACTAAGCCACGCCCATTTCGCATCAATTATTTTTCGACATAGGCCCTTAAGCATACGGCGCGTGTTAAACGCGCAAACGACACGCGTTTTCGGCGCCGTTGATATCGGTGGTTGCGTTTGTATCGATTCAAACGCGCGTAAAACGCGATACAAACGCGACTGCAGGGCGTCTGTATCGTTGTATATGCGCGTACACGCGCAGTACACGCGCATCTCACGACCGCCTCGTGTGCTTAGGATACAAGGTTGCGTTAGAATCTCGTTTGAAGCGCGTATATACGCGCGTCATCTGCGCGTTTATAATACGCCGTATGCTTAGGATCTTAGATTAATTTGTACACAATATAACGAACCGGTTGGTGTAATGGTTAGCTTTGAAAACCAGCGGTCCTGGATTCGAATCCCGGTTCGGTCCTAGATGTTATACTGTTTGTGGTTTCCATGATACAAATTTTATTTATTTATACATAATTATGATAACAATTATTGTAAGCGTGGATGTACATTGAAGATATTTGCAAAAATGTTCATTGGGGGCATTTAGGATACGAAGGAAATGCATTGCGACCATTTTTAGAATGTTTGTATGTTTTAATAAGATATCCTCACAACTATTTTAATTACTCACTAGACGAAATTCGGAAATTTTTAAGCATATATTCACGACTATATTCCCCAAGGGGGTAATCAGAGTTATTCTGAAACCTCAGAACATCCACGTTTCACTAGGACCTAGTAACGATATTAATATTTTAAATGTTCTGAATATCCACATTTTAGCGTGAAAGTCTGGTGATAAGTAGTGATATCTTCGCCACTTTTACCACAGACTTTATTAATAAGCCAAATATCTATTTAACGTCAATCAAATCACATAAACATCACATTCAATAAGGCATGTCAAAGTCATCAGAAAACAGGAAACTACAGTCACAGGAAAATCCCGAGGAAAATATCAATTCAATGAGTAAATGGCGGATTCAATCTAGAATCGGATGATATCGCTTAAACAAGTAAGGAAATTACTTTTCCTGGTTATTACTGCATGAAATGTATAAGTATCTATTTATATTTCAGTTTCTGGAATATTACCTACGTGTATTTACATGAAACAAGGAGAATTTTCTCTTTACTTGAAAGTAAATAATTTAATTACTTACTTCGTCGTATCCTGTATATTTTAACCCTTAGGAATGAGAGATTATACGGAATAAATTAAGATTATTTCCTAGTAAATCTCATCGTAACAATATGGTACCTGTATGACCTATATAAAATGATATAACTATACTATAAATAAATGCACGAATATCCTCAATACTTTGCCAATTTGCTCATTAAGCTTAATCAACTCAATTTGGTATTTCAAGTTTTTTTTGGGTCTTCATTTTATATTGTTACGGATAGAAGACATAATTTTAAGAAACCAATTTAATTTTTATTGCGATTCAACGAGTTTATCAACATTAATTTTAGTTATAAATGACTTTGATCTGTAATCTCTAAATGAAAAAATGGTGGAGAGAAAATAATTCGAACTCTATGGAGATCCACTACTTAATGTTTTATTTAAAAAAAAAATCCTGCCTTCTCTTCCTAACTCTTTTTTTTTTTTTTTTTAATTAATGGCCGGTTGCTTGCGTCTAGCGCGGCAATTCTGCCAATGTCAAGTGGTTTATAATCTCAAGTGATTGTTTTATGGTTAAAACACAAAAGAGTTTCACAAAATGGCGGAGCCACGTGCAAGCCTAAGAGAGGCCAACACGCATGCGTCTACCCTCCGCCAGACTTGCAGCGCGACTCCCCTTCCTAACTCTATGCTGGAACAGAAACGCAACATCAAATGTCAAATTCTGACATTGTGCATTTTTTTTTTTTTCATAATGGCCAGTTATTTTAAGTTTACCAAGGAGTTCACAGGGTTTCCAGTGACGTCACTGGACGGACCGAAAAACGACGTTATTTTATTAAAAATATCTGTAATCCTTTCATTTTAAAATCTCTGACATAGAAAATATTATTATTGAGACAATTATCTCGAAATAGTTTTCGATTCAGACCTCCCAAAAAAAAAAAAAAACTTGAACCGAATTGATATCCTATAGAAGGATAAATTAAGAAATAAAATGCTAATCGATCCAAACATCAAATAAGTTTAAGCACGTACATCAAATGAGTTAGAAGTAGGTAGTTTAGCAGAATTTAAAGGTAACCTTCCTAACAAACAGTCGCTCACTACACGATGCTTCTAATCAGCAGGGAGGCCGACCACGAGCTGATACTGCAATAGTGTAGTATATTATGTGTAGTTTTAGGTACCAACTGCAATACTTTTACGCGTGTTATTTTACTATCTTACGAACGTGGACATCTTATAATTATATAATATTATTGTATTACACATCAAAATTAGTTTAAAAGTGTAGATGCTTGGAGCGAGGGGGTATAAAGGTACCATACCAAATCTAATACAAAAATCGGCTTTAAAACTACTTTTGTGGCAACTCCTGGTAGGTCTACTAGTATACTTAGATCCGATAGGTAATTAAATAGGTCAATAAACATAATTCGTTAGATTTTTTTACTGACTGTGCAGGTATCTATTGTTATTTTTATTAAATGTAGTACATAATTTAAATTTGATTGAAAAAAAAATTCGTAGCGTAGTATTCGTTCGTATTTATCATTAATAAAAATCTTAATCACGAAAATTATTCGCAATGCGTCAAAATATTGGACTAAAAGCTTCACAACTCTCAAATCAGTTAACGCGCCATCTATCCAATATGCGCTGAACTTCAAAGCAACGTTGCGTACCAAACTGGTGTTTGCTGAGTTTGTATAGAATATAAGTTGAACAGTTGTAGAGATAGAGGTGTCGGCTCTGTTGTCAATTGTAATTGCCGTGCTTGTTTGCTTTTACTAAGGTTAGGCTTACATACCTTGGATATTGGTCAAGCAATCAGCAGCAATACTTAGTCTTAAATGTATAAATGTTCAAATAATTAAAAATATATTAGATAGGTAACTAGTTTAACGAACAAAAAATAATTATGAAGCCAACATATAGATTATCATTATATAAACAATAATGACTTTGAATGTAGAATGTAGGTAGTGTCCGAACTTTGCAGTAGAAATATTTTTTTCAGATCAAAAAAACTACTTATTAATTTATCAAATTAACTTCTATAAACAGAAACGCATATTTGCAACTAGCTACAATGAATAGAAACTAAAAAAAAGGACAAGTGTGAGTCGGGCTACTCGCTCACCTTGAGTACCACACAACATTAAATTAAACTCACAAAAAAGTTAATGCGAACATGGTCGACGCGTCCCATACATTTGGCTCGGAGTAGGTTTACAGTTTTGTATGGGAAAGCTAATTATCTTTTCGCGATTTCGATGTTGATTCCATAGAGAAAGTTGATCTGTTTGACGGTCTGATCACCCCTTTCAAAAAGGGTCAGCATATTAAGAAGGACCCTGTATATCGATATTTTGTAGTTTAGTCGACTAAAAATTTAGTTTTGTAACTAAATCAGTTAGCAGAGGTCAACGACATTCAAACAGAATGCAGGAACAAAACTTGCTGCCGCTTTTCTAAACTAAGTATTCACGCTTTCCAGATTCAAATTACAGAGTTAATACGTTGAAACTTTCGCACACTTGTATGCATTCTGAAATGATCCTAAATGAGTTAAATGTAAGATTTCTAATTCAGTGGTATACTGTAGTAATTCTACTACCTTTCACTAATGACAGCATAACCAACTAACCAACCAATTTGAAATGTATCTAGGCCACGAAAGATCCTTGTCACAATTTACAAATGGGTATGAGTAAAGATATTGTCATTTTATTAACAGTCGTGGCCACTAATCAAAGTCTTGTATAACTTTTTTTATATTCTCCATTTTTTTATATTGGTGCTTCCTAATACTATAAAAAAAAACGTATATTAATAAACACTTATGGCCTAGCTCGCATCGAAGCTGAGATATTGGACTTTAAAGGTTCATGAAAAACCCGTCTTTCATGGGTCACTATATACGTTGTTACAATAAAATCTCTGAGACCATTTTGAATCTTTCCGAAAACATGTTTAAAACTCAAATCAAAAAAGTCCTCTGTAAAAAAGCATATTATAAACTGAATGATTATTTAAATGATCAAAATTCTTGGGTCTGAGGTTACTAGCTTATAGTTTATTTACTTTACTCTATAGTATCAATTATTAAATAGACTATGTATTATATTGTATACATAACTTTAGCTAAAGAATTTATATTTTAATAGTTATTAAGCCATGTTATGTTGTAGAGTTTCAGGCCGCATGTTCTCTACAGCGACAACACGTTCCGACGCGGTGGTAGCTTTAAAAAAGATTTGACGTTTGATAAGTGTGCTGCAAGCTCCTATATTGAATAAATTATATTGACTTTGAAAAAGTAACCAAAGCCTTTAAGAATCAACTCATTTTCAATCAATCAATCGAATAATATTACCTACTCAGTAAAATATACCGTAAAGAAATAGAGAAGATACAAAACAAGGCGGTCTTAGCGCTAAAATTTCTCCCATACAACCTTAGAAGTTATTTGTACCTTAATAGCACAGCTCCGATGCAACCTAGCAATGAATGTGATATGTTTTAATGTATTTTGAAAGGTCCTTTTGTTTTCAAATAATAACATATATTTTAAATATACCGGGTCCAACTTAACCATATAGAAATGGTCCCATATAGAAAGTTGTTCAGTTTGACGGTCTGATCATCCCCTAAAAAAAGTGTCAGCATATTAAGAAGGACACTATATAGAGAACACAAAAAATTCAATCATTTTATTAGACGTTTGTCGTTTTTATTTGTTATACCCGGCCCGCCCCAGCTTCGTCCCGGTTAAATCCATAATATTAAGTAAATTGTTATTTTTGTTCTATGATAACATGCACGATATCTGTATTTAATAATAATATTTAGTATTATTTTTCCGTGCTTGAGGTAAACAATTCATTTGCAATTTAACCTTGTATTAGTTGTACCTAAGTAGGCACAAAATAAATGCAACTACTTATCAACTAATTTGTGTAGGTACTAGGCACAGTACGACCAGGAAAATAATTAGCCTCGTCAATCTTCGTTTGCGCAGCCCCCCGACAAAACCCGAAGTCATTTAGTGATCAAAGGGTGCAAAGTTGGATAGCAGCGAAAAGACCAGATGAAAAAGTCAATTTTGATCGGTCTTATAGCTTCGTGTGGCAACTTTAGACAGTCTTACGAGTACATACGTAATAGACGTATGTGTATTGAACTAGTATGTGTGTTTTTTTTTCTTACGGCGGGTTGTGATCTGTAAGATTTAGGTTTTATACAACGTGTTAATGAATTAACGCAAAACTAGAAAGTAGTTTGTTTAGAATCAAGAGCAGAATCCAATTATCATGTTTTCAACATAGGATTTTTTTTTCAAAATAATAAATAATTTGTTTGTAAATTTTAAAATTTATTGAACACGATCTCAACCCACTGCTCGGGCACTCTCACCCTACTTACTACCAAAACTAGATTCTTAAAATGTATCCACGAGTACGCTAGCGCTTTCATTCATTGCTGAAATGACAACAAATCATGTTTGCCTCAAAACTTAAAATGCGAATAACTTTTAATTTTAACTATCAAAAAATGAAATTATTGTTTTAATCTAATTATTTTGTTGTAAATCAGTTGGGGTGTATGAGGTTTTGTGCTTATTCATTAACACGTTGTATATTAGTAATTTCGTACTATACAACAATACCTAAACGGCAATCGGTTATCTTTTTGGTAATTAAAAAGTCCCGGGGCTACAGTGATAATAGTAATTTTGACATTTTTAACTGTTGATTTCAACGTATGAGTTCTAAAAATCGCACTCCTGTAAGGGAAGTAAGGTAATAATGTATACTTTGTTGGCAGTCCTTATTAAATAAAATAAAATAAATATATTATCAATAAAAATTGCGTATCTACAACAGGCTTCGTTAAAGATATACAACATCACTCACGTCCACAACTCGTTTCGTCAAAGTGTATAAATAAATTATACACAAAAAGCTTCCGGTAAAAATAATCTGAGCGAAAACCGTATCAAAATCCGTTGTGTGGTTTAGTAATCGGAGATACGGAAATGATGAGTACATACGCGAATACCGACTTTGTTTTATACTATTTAGAATGAAAATTGCAACAGTCTACGGAACGATAAATGGCTACGATACGTTACTATCTACGAACCTTGCTACGAATGCTACGAATTGTGCTACAAACCATAATTAAAATAATGTCAAACTTTGGGGTATAAAACTCGACTTAAGAGCTTTGTGCATACTTAAGCAGACTTTATTTGAAATCTGTGCACGCAGCTGAAGCGAAAGAAAGTTGAGACTAAACCCTAGTTAAAGGCTTTAGCTAGTAATGGCTAAAAGCCTGAAAACTACACTGTCTCCTTTCTCGAAAGCTTCTTATGATATTTAATTATTTAACTTTTCGTATCTCAGACAGAGTACTTACATTAAATTTAAGACTCTTACATGTTTAACTAATATTCTGAATATCAGAGTAATTTGAAAAATCTACTCTTTGATACATTTGAGTCTAGGTAGGCATTGTAGTTTAGAAGTACAACAGATTTTTTTTTCTATTTCAGTTTTACTCTCATAGTAAACGATTTTCAGTTTCATGGTCTGAACGACCTCTAAAAAATTGAAAAGTGTTTACAAAATCACACTAGATGATTTTTTGATTTCCCTACTAAATGTATTGGAATTGAATTTTTTCGTTTTCTGGGACATAGGTTGACCCCATAGTTACGTTCCTTATAAGTAATAAGGAATGGGACGAAAAAAAAGTTTTGTGAACATTTCAGTTTTTCTCGATGACTGTACATTTTTTTCTAAATCTGTGGATGCAGAAGTAGAATACTCCAAAAGTTAGGGTTAGTCTCCTATAAACGTTTTCTTGTAACTAAAATGCTTCCTTTGTGCTCCAATCTCAACTTTCCACCATGTTTCTCTCGAATCTGACATCTGTGTTTAGCGCGTGTTCTTTATGCACCTATGCATCTCGTGTTAAGTGCATCTGAATATTTTCGAATAAATCTAGGAGAAACGGACTACGAGAATCATTTTCGGTCCTAAAAAAGATAGTGTACGAACTTACGATTTTTAGTTTACCTACAGTTTACTGACCTCCATAATAAAAATTTTTATATTCTATTCTAATTATTGAATTGTGGCTCCATCGTTATCATGCTGAAGATTTTGCCAATATCAAGTTTAAATAGCAAAATTGATTGACGTTATGCAACGTGTTAATGAATAAGCGCAAAACCCCACACAACCCCACTGATTTATAACAAAATAATTAGATTGAAACAATAATTTCAATAGTTTGATAGTTAAAATTTAAAGTTATTCGCATTTTGTTTTGATTGTTATCATTTCAGCAACGAATAAAAGCGCTGATGTGCTCATGTATACATTTTAAGAATCTTGATTTGGTAGTAAGTAGGGTGAGAGTGCCCGATCGGTGGGTTGAGATCGAGTTCAGTAAATTTTAAATTTTACAAACAAATCATTTAATATTTTGAAAAAAATTACTCATGATAATTCGATTCTGCTCTCGATTCTAAACAAACTACTTTCTAGTTTTGCGTTAATTCATTAACACGTTGTATAGAAATAAATATACAATACACGGTGATCTCAAGGACTGTTTTTGTACAAAAACACATACCCGAGCCACGTGGCCACTAAACCCAACGGAAACACGTCCGCCCGTGAGCCCTCTAGCCACGGGACTCTAATCTACAGTATTAAAATTTTCTGACAGAGGCAACTAAAAATTAATTCGTGAGTTATTAACGTACAAAAGTGATAAAAATAATATTCATCCAACGAAACCTTAATAAATTTCTCTCTTAAAATTACGTTCATTTGATATTAAAGTAAATGAAGAGTAATTAAATTTTCATTAGAGGAAACGTCAAGTGCAAAAGTTATTTTAAGTTTTCTGTAAATTGTTAGTTAATTCCATCTTTTGTACCCTATACTGTAAAATTCGATAATAAGATGTTTCGATAAGTTTTTGAAAGGGGCAACAAAGTAAATTTTTAATAAATACTAATGGGATATAAAGTTCAGAATAACGTAAAGTTATACTTTCCCCTCTTCTATTTTGAAGTACAAGAATGGTATAAAACAACAATACAGTACGACCAGGAAAATAATTAACCTCTGCAATGTTCGATTGCAGAAGAGTCCCCGACAAAACCCGAAGTCGTTTAGTAATCAAAGGGTGCAAAGTCAGATAGCTGCGAAAAGGGCGCGAAAACAATAAGCCAATCGTAGCAACTCATTGAAGGCGGCACATCCTGATTGATCAATTTAAATTCGCGCGCTATGAAAATTTTTCAACTTCGCAGGTACATCGGGGAAATAAACCTATTACTACAGTAACTTGATTGATGATGATATTAAGCCATTTCACGATAAATTAAGAAAGTTATAGCCTGTAGGGTCCCACTGCAGAACAAATGCCTCTTACGAATAAGGGAGAGAGTGAATGGGTCTCCACACCACGCGTACCCAGTGCGGATTGGTATAGTCTAAGCTGTACAACGATTGACGTCGTTTTTGACTGGGATGCAATATTTTTTTCTGGATCCGTTTGTGTGGGATATTAAATGAAAGGACTTCATGAGTCGGTTCTATAAATAACTACACCATTACCTTTCAACCACTTGTTTTCTAAAAATCCAACAAAATCCAAATGTAATGGTGTAGTAGGTATATTTTTAGAACTGGCCCATGAAGCCCTCTCATTTGATACCCCACACGATAGGTTAAAGAAAACGTTTTTTTTTTTTTTTTTTTTAACATAACCATACCATACCATATGTCCACGACTATATTCCCCGAGGGGGTAGTCAGAGATATTCTGAAACCTCAGAACATCCACGTTTCACCAATAGTACTGAAACTCTGTCCAGTGTGACGGGGGGTGAGCCCGTCGCCACTTATAATGTACAGTGGGTACAATACATGCCTCGAAATTGAAGCATGCAGGTTTCCTCACGATGTTTTCCTTCACCGAAAAGCCAGTGGTGTTACAAATCGCACATAAATTCCGAAAAACTCATTGGTACGAGTCGGCCTGGACGGGGATCGAACCATCGCCTCCTGCTTGGCAGGCAAGGTTACTCGCCACTGGACCACCACGGCTTTTTAACATAAAGTATCATAACATAAGGTATCTGTGTACCAAACGCCTATCCTGTAAATCGATTTGGAGATTATTTTGCGTAGGGCTAGGCCTAGTAGAGGCAAGTTAGTGGTCAACTTGCTGTCAGAGAATTTTCAAAATACCTTAATTGACTCTAACTTGTGTTAACGAATAGTTACAACCGCCGTCTGACGAAACTATCCGGGATCAACTGCTAACGTGCCTTCTGAAGTACGGAGACGCTCAAGATGAAATACCACTTAAGGGTATATTACTGTTGGCGCGCTCCATACATACTCAAAATGTACAGTTTCAAAGTAACAGTGCCTCAAAGATTTCCATACAAATCCTAACATTGGAACTGTATATTTTAACGAAAATCGGACACGATACAAGCATAGAAATGTATTCCTAGATTGTTTTTGCAAAATTTCATTAAGTTTAATAGGTTAGTATTGAAAGTATCACCAGACTTCGTTTGTATGCAGCGCGCATTTACGCTTTCGGAATAAACTTCTCTCAACGGTCACGCATCCAAAGACTGACCGGAATTGACGTTGCTTAACTTCGGTGATCGTTTCCTGTACCGAAGCTCCACCACGCCAACGAGTCAAGCCAATAAACGCTATTAATAAAATAAAGACTATCTATATTTCAAAAGATCCTGAATAGTGTAGAGTTCTGTAGTCATTTATCTCGTTTCCGCAGTCGACTCTAGTGACTGTGGCTTTGCATACGTGGTTTTCAGAATAAAATACCTTTAATATCGTCTCTGCTCGATTAACTGAACAGTTTGTTGTTTTATTCGTAAAACTCGTATTATTCACAATAAAATAACATAACATAACATAACCGATTATAATAATTTTTCGGAAAATGAAGCCGATTGACAGGTTAATAAGTTATACAGCTTAATATCCTGACCGTTTTTTAAGGGGATGTTCAAACCATCAAACTGAACAACTTTTTCTATGGCACCGATATCGAAATCGAGAAAAAAAAATCAGCTGTCCCATACATTTGGCTCGAATAGGACTTTTGTATGGGACAGCAGATTTTTTTTTCGCGATTTCGATGTTGGTGCCATAGAGAAAATTGTTCAGTTTGACGGTATGGTCCACTTAAAAAAGTGGTAGCATACTAAAAAGGACCCTATACAATATGCATAGATTATATGCACATTGTACGTTAGTTAGTTAGTTTATAAGTTAAGGTGGACTTCCGATGCTAGCGGCCGATGCGAAAGACGCGCGCGGCTCGCGGCCAACGGCCGATGCGACAATACTTTTATATTTTAATATAAAACACCAAAATAAAAAACGCACAAAACAAAAGAAACAAAATAAAACAATAAACAATATCGTTACCCATTGATTATAAGAGAACTAGATTCACAATCAAATCGTTTCAAAAATGACAGATCCAAAAGAGCTCCTTTTTTTTTTTTTTTTTTTTTTTCTTAATTAATGGCCGGTTGTAAGCGTCTAGCGCAGCAATTCTGCCAATGTCAAGTAGTTTATAATCTCAAGTGATTGTTTTATGGTTAAAACACAAAAGAGCTTCACAAAATGGCGGAGCCACGTGCAAGCCTAAGAGAGGCCACCACGCACGCGTCCACCTTCCGTCAGACTTGCAGCGCGACTCCAAAAGAGCTCCTAAAAATTCTTTTTTGTACTAGCTGACAGTAGTTACACATGCCAAATACCACTTAGTTTAATAATTATTTATGAATACAACGTAATTAGTACTACGCATGCATACTTGATTTGTTTGGGTTATTGTGTCAATTCGGTATACAAGATATTATAGTTATACACTCGGAGTCTCTCTTACTGGCTGTCGATTGGCTGGTCTGGCTTTAGCTTGAATTTTGGACGTTGAGTTTGGGTATTAACGTCAATATTTAAAACAGTCTAATATACAATATGTTATACAAGTTATCATAATTTTATTTAACGAACGAACGAACGAACGACTTTTTTATCGAAGGCCGTGGTGGTCCAGTGGCGATTAACCTAGCCAGCCGTGCAGGAGGCGATAGTTCGATCCCCGTCCAGGCCAACTTGTACCAATGAGTTTTTCGGAATGCATGTACGATTTGTAACACCACTGGCTTTTCGGTGAAGGAAAACATCGTGAAAAAACCTGCATGCTTCAATTCCGAGGCATATATTGTACCCACTGCCCATTACAAGTGACGACGGGCTCACTCCCCGTCACACTGGACAGAGTTTCGGTACTAGTGAAACGTGGATATTCTGTGGTTTCAGACTACCCCCTCGGGGAATACAGTCGTGAGCATATGCTTATGCTATGCTTATGCTTATGCATAACATTATTTTTGGATGCGTAAAACCATAATATCCCTAAATATTCGAGATGCCTAAACAGGAAGCCCTCAACCAGCACCCAATAAAGTAAGAGAATAATATTGAACAATAAATTCCACCTGATTATGCATCAATATAGCATTAATCAGCCAGCTGCGAGTAACGTAAGGCAGGTTCAAGAGCGGATAGATCAAGTGGGAGCACTCGTGCGGAGAGACCCTTATGCGGAGCGCGCCTGAATTAATTCGGCGATTGCGTCAAGTGCGCTTCACTAGTGAAAAATTATGCGACTGTCAATTGTTCAAATGTCGAGATGATGTAAGATAATATAAGATACATATTCTTTTCATCCCCCCATCTCGGAAAGAGTATTATTGCTCTTCGATATCTGAGCGCAAAAGCCGTTTTTATCCGCTAGAGGATAAAGTAAATTGAATTTAGAACATAGTGTGCACGAAGTTTGTGAATTCAAAATATCATTAAACCTATTTACTTCTCCCTCTATGGAGCCGAATTTGTCATACAACCTTCTTTTTTGCATTTAGTTATTTCCTCGCTGAGGTGGCATGAAAAGTTACGTGCTGCACTCGAGTGCAAGATTTTTCACCTCGTGCTCTTTTGATTCCCTCAATAACGCTCAGGATTCTAATTTTTGAATCACTCGTGATTTCGTATAATAAATAACTATTATTTGTAGACCAAAATACACAAAAAACAACAACAATATACACGGAAAAGAAGGGTACAAAATGCGATCTTATCACTAAAAGTAATTTCTTACAGACAACTAGTATTGAACAAAAGATGACAGATGTGTTGAAGATGGATTGGAAATGGCGTTATGTAAGACTAGCGTTTTCCAGCAACTTCGTCCGCAGTGGCGGATTTGCAGTCTTGGTCGCCCCAGGCCCCGAGCCATGTAGTAAGTGTAGCCGCCCCTTTCTTATCATCCATCATATACAGGGTCCTTCTTAATATGCTGACACTTTTTTAAGGCGATGATCAGACTGTCAAACTGAACAACTTTCTCTATGGGACCAACATTGAAATCGCGAAAAAAATATCAGATGCTCCAAACAAAACCTTGTCGAGCCAAATGTATGGGATATCAGATTTTTTTTCGCGATTTCAATGTTGGTCCCATAGAGAAAGTTGTTCCGTTTGACGGTCTGATCATCCCCTTAAAAAAGTGTCAGCATATTAAGAAGAACCCTGTATACTACATCATAAATTTACTTGATTGCCAACTTTTATCTAAACTTATTAAGAAATTTAAATAAAGTGCGCGAGCCTTTAGAATATTTAGGTACTTTGAGTTATTTCTTGTTATCATCATCATGCATTTTTTGTCACGATTGGCCGCCTCTTATATCTGGCCGCACCTATCTATGTAGGTGCGGACCTACTGCGCCTTAGGCCAAATCCGCCACTATCTGCGTGAATCCTTTCGTAATGCACACATAGAGAATCTAAATTCCAAATTTCCATATTACCTTCACATTCTTCAATGGTTCAGGCTGTTTTTTGTCTGTCAGTCAGTAACAGAACGGTTTTTAAGTTTATATGAAATTGAAATCGTTTGATAAACTTAAAGAAGTCGGTCATTAATAATGTAGATAATTGAACAACAAATAAAACTCATATTCATTATTTAATAATTTATTTATTATTATTAATTACTTTTCGAGGCCTACTTCTAAAGAAAGTAAAAAATTATCCATTCCCAAAATTTGGTTTGACCATAACAGTAGTTATCGATCCTATCAAAAGCATTTCATGTACAAAATGAAGCCAAGACTCACAATCCTTATACTCAAAAAAAATTAAAAGATCTTATACATGCAGAGCCAAACCTTGAGTAGGTATTCATCTTAGGCAAAGAAAGTTATATGGGTTGGCCGTTTCGCGGAACTTTTGCATATAAGCATAATGGATTACATGCATTATGACATTCGTCTCAGACAGTTGGGGACGAAAAAAGGAGCAGATGACGTTATGCTTATAAATGCAGGTTTAGACGATGACAATTTTACGGCGATAATTTTCAGCGCCAATCTTGCTCGCATGCGTATGGATTTGCTTGAGAATACCGTGCCAGCACGATGTGTTTACATGAGTCGAATAACTGACGGGGGATGCAAGGGACGCGGGCGGAGGTCACTAGCATGGAAAAAAAGACGCTTGTTCTATTCTGTGCTAACGTTTGCATGCCGCAAAAAATTCGTGCGAAAATGTTTATACGGTGCTTTTTTAGGCGCCGCAAAATTGTCATCGTATAAACCTGCCTTAATTATGCCAAAGTTCCTCGAATCGGCCAAGCCTTATAACTTTCTTTGACAAACATAAAGACTAACTTCCTTATCAAAATCAGTTGTAAGCTTAATCATCATGGTAGGTTAGCAAAAATCAATACAAATACTGCGTATCTCGAGTTTCTAAAACCCATTTCCCCAAACAAGGTGCAAAACAAAGTAATAAACATTAAAATGGTGCGAAACAAAGCCAAACAGAAGGGGTTGTTATAATTAAAAGGGGCTGATTTTTAGACTTTATTTCACGGCCCACCTTTTGTGTAGAGACAAAGGCGTCGGCTGACAATAGAGGTCACCTATACCTGTGGATAACTTGTGGTGTGGCCACACGTTTTTGCATATATGAGATATTGCTTTGTTCTATTTCTTAAAGATTAAGGTCGACATGCACTACACCAACAAATTGAATGACCAAAATGTAAAATTTTAATGCGTTGCATTGTTATCTTCTGATTAGCGCCATTACTGTTTTGTGACCCTGAATGACGTAAAGGCATTTTATGGTTTAGGGTAAAAAAAAGACCTAAATCTAATTCTGTACGCTGTGTAAAAATGTTCCTAATTACCACATGAAATAGGTATATTAAGCCAGTGTGAGTGGAATAGACGAAAGGGGTTGCCCTAGACATACGTATGCGGACCTCATGGGCAGCGTACTAAAGATGGGTCAAATCGATGAGCGTGGATGAATCGACTTATGATTGTGGAAGGCAAAAGACGTTGGTCTGGATCGAAGCAGATGGCGATCTATTAAATTAAATTGGGGTCCTATATATTACAATTTAAAAAAAAGTTTAGTTATAGCCTGTAGAATCCCACAGAAGGGCAAAGGCGAACGAATAAGAGTAAGAGGGAGTGGGCCATATTCCACCACGCGGGTCCATTTGCTGACAACTTGCTGTCAGAGAATTTTCAAGCTGACTAAATAGCCTTCTGACCTGAGGCACGGAGACACTCGAGATGAAAAACCACTAAACGGTCACCCATCCCAACACCAACCGGACCTGACGTTGGTTAACTTCGGTGATCGTTTCCAATAACGAAACTCCACTACGCCAACGACCGCCTTACCTCGAGCTCTATACCCTTATACCACTAAACTAGGGACCAGCCTAACGTTAGAATTCCCCTCTCTTGCCAGAGGTACAAGACCAATTGATCAAGATCGTTAACATACAATTGTAAACCTTATCACTAAACGAGACAGCCTATAGTTGCGGAACAATAGTTTCAAGGGGATTTTTAACAATCAAGATTAGAATCTTAAGTAATGGAATAAAAAGTAGCGGATTTTATGCTACCTCGTCCCCCGCAAAAAGTGTCAGAAAAGTAGAACTACTCGCGTAACTTGTCCATAGTTAAATGTGGTTAAATGGTCTAAGTCGTACTTACGTGTCTTTTCGTTATAATTCTCTGGCTACCCTACACTAGAATAATATCCTCTTTTCGTAACTCCATAACTGGGAAGAATAGTAATTTGAAAAGCGCGTGATGAATCTCTGACTGAGACACGATTTGCAAGAGATTATTTAATTTTCAACGGAGATAATTTGTTTTCCCTCCAAACTTATTTCAATTCTTATTTTCGTTTCGTTTCAGCTGAATATTAAATAAAGGTGAAATCTGTGGTAAGTACTTGAAGTAGTGGTTTCTGTAAGTTTTTATTACTATTTTCCAAGGTATTTTTGTGGCTGAACGGCTAGTTAGGTAGCTATTATCAATTGACACCTCTCATTGTGGTATGTCACTTCGGATTGGCGTAAGAAATGTGATAGTTCTATTCGGGTGTGGATGATACAGCCCTCTGAAGCTAGGACGGATGGACTGACGGACGGACGACGTAGGCTTATGAATGGGGTCCCGTTTTCACCCTTTGGCGCGATTTATACAGAATATGCTATACTACGTACTATAAGGTTTATATTTTATAACTTAGATTATCCACCAACGACAGACGTCTCTTCTGTATAAACCGTGGCTTTGGTATGGGACGCTAAAAACTGCCCTATGTGTTAATCCAGAATATTGTACATCTGTGTGCCACATCCAAATCTGTTCAGCCGTTTTATACAACGTGTTAATGAATAAGTGCAAAACCTCATACACCCCAACTGATTAATAACAAAATAATTAGATTGAAGCAATAATTTCATTATTTTGATACTTAAAATTTAAAGTTATTCGCATTTTAAGTTTTGAGGCAAAAACGATTTGTTATCATTTCAACAATGAATGAAAGCGCTAACGTGCTCATAGATACATTTTAAGAATCTTGTTTTGGTAGCAAGTCGGGTGAGAGTGCCCGAGCGGTAGCTTAAGATCGAGTTCAGTAAATCTTAAATTTTACAAACAAATTATTTAATTTTTTGAAAAAAAATACCTATGATGAAAACATGATAATTTGATTCTGCTCTCGATTCTAAACAAACTACTTTCTAGTTTTGCGTTAATTCGTTAACACGTTGTAAACGTGATTGCGTCACAAATATCTAAACATCAAAAGTATCAAGAATAGTAAATGTTCTAATTTTTCTGTATAATCTCGGGGAAAATAATCGTGAACATCATGTATGCAGCTTTTAAAGAAAAGAACTGTTAGAACATAGTATACCCACTCAAGCTTCAACGTTATTGATTTTATACCTAACATAATTTAGTATAATTTTTCCTGACGCGATTTACATTAACAAAAGACGTTTAAGGTACAATTTCCAACATACCTATAATAACCGTTTTTTCACTGTTCCCCAAACTTTATTCAAGCTCTAATGTTACGCTATTAGCGAAACACCTAAATATTACAGCGTAGATATATGTTTTGTCCCAAATTTAACCTCGCACAAAACGCTTTCAAAGCCACCGCCACATTTTCCATGCCATTAGTCCGTGAAAATATTCACCTTATGTTTCTTAGAAGTCCGTTACGTAATTATGTTCGCTTACCGTTAGCATAATTTCTATAAAATTAGCAAGTAACGTAGCGGTTTCGCAAAGTCAACAATTACGAACCCTGTTTGAGAAAATTGAGGTACACGATACCGCTTGTTTTGTAAGAAATAAAATATGGCAATAAGAAATACTTGAACTCATTGTAAGTTTCATGAATGTTATTGTGTTTTAGCAACGCTGTTTCAATAATAAGGTAAACGACAGTAATAGGAAAACTTTTTGTAAGTGGTTGAATTAATTATTCATTAGTGGTTAAATTAAAACCTGTGTGGAATCGCGAACGTCACTACAACATAGTGCCATTTCTATACAGTGCACTATACAGGGTGAAATATATATCATTAATATCCTTTTAATTTAAACTAAGAGTCTACCCATTAAACTGAACAACTGTTACTATGGAAGCAAACCTACCCATCTCTACCCATCAACTGGTAGAACAAAAAAATATCAGCTGTCCAATACTAAACTCAATACCTACTTGATTCAAACGTATGGGACGGCTGATATTTTTTTGTTCTGACAGTTGATGGGTAGAGTATTTAAAGGTTAATTATATTATTCCTTACACCCTGTCTATGCGTCTACCCTAAAACAGACAAAAATAATTTGACAATAAAATATTCCTCGCAGGCCCTTTACCTCAAAATATAATTTCCAATAATACCTAGTATGAGCGCGACCTCAGTCGATTACGGTTTTAATTAAACTTTGAATTATTAACGGGAATATTAAAATATTGAACAAGAGGGCAGTTTAGCTGGCCGTAGATTTAATATTCGTTGACAAGAAAATCTGTTGTACCTTCTTCTCGTTACCTTTAGTAGTCATCATCGTCACCATGGGCCTAAAAATATAGAATATTTACTTATCTTATGTTGTGTCAAAACACGTGTTCACAACATAAATGTGAAGGAGGCGATATGGTTCGATCCCCGTCCAGGCTGTCTCGTACCAATGAGTTTTTCGTAATTTATGTACGATTTGTAACACCACTGGCTTTTCAGTGAAGGAAAACATCGTGAGGAAACCTGCATGTTTCAATTTCGAGCCATGTATTGTACCCACTGTCCATTACATGTGGCAACGGGCCCACTCCCCATCACACTGAACAGAGTTTCGGTACTACTAGTGAAATGTAGATATGTTCTGAGGTTTCAGAATACCTCTGATTACCCCCTCGGGGTATATAGTCGTGAGCATATATGCTTATGCTTATTTTCATTTGCGGGGTTTCAAAAAGCTAAATTAGTAAGTGATGTTGATAAGTTATTGATTCTGTCGCAGGAAGAAACCAGAAGTTCAATTCTCTCAGCGTCACATCGCTGTCAAAAACATGGATGAGCTCACAAATAAAACATCCTTCTTGCATCTTTCAGATCGTCGAAGTTTTTATATCAGTTTGACGCCGATGTTTCAACGACGAATTTAAAGTTGTGACGATGTTTGCGCTTAGAGAATTGCATTCCTGAGGGCAACGACGAAAAAATAACGACCTTCTTAAGTAATTGTATGATGAAGATAATAGACATGATACTATTATTGTACACACCTTGTATTAGTATTCTACTGACCTGAGCGTTTTGAAGAAACTTTTCTGTTTTCTCAATAATTGAATGAATAATTATTCAAGAACCAAGCCAACTTTTAAGAGCTTGTGTACAACTTTAAAACATTAGCATGTTTATTAATTTTACAGAAACATTTTAGTTAAATGTTCGCTACGATTTACTTTTAGAAATTTCGTGAGTTTTGCCTTTCCTACAGTTTAGGAAATTTTGATTTGTTAAATTGTTTTTATACGAATTATAATTAGAACTAATTTTATAAAACGGTGTGTGTAGTTATAAGAAAAAGATTACGATATGGTTCTTAAGTGTCCCTGACTCCAAATCAAACTTTTTAGAAATTTAGTCTGTGTTTGGCTGTTTGTTTGTGTGTATGTTTGTTTGGATGTTCGAGCATCATGCAAAAACTACTGAACCGATATTTATGAAACTTTTTTTTTTTTGATAGATCTGACTTAAAATCTGTTAATAATTTGTGCGGACGAAGTCGCTGGTAAACACTAGTTATCAATAAAATCACTAAATATATCCATCCCTGTAAATCAAGAACATTCAGACTAACTTACATATAAATCCGGTTTATACCGGAATTGCACGACGAGATCGGGTTACGTCATACGACTGATGTTATTACGATCTATGATTAAGCCTCCCTCTGATATCCATCCCGGTGATACCGTAAGGTATTTCTGTGGCACTGGATTTTGTACTTTGTTTCGTTAGAGTTATGACTCGTTTTGTTTTATTGGTCTGATTTATAGGTATTGCTTTTAATTAATTACACAGAAATATGATACATTATAATCTGATAGGTGTAAAAAACGACTAAGTGCGAGTAGAATACAATACACCATACAATATTACCAAAAAAATGTGTTTTCTCCGATACCCTCAGCGCGAGCCGGACACACACTTTGCCGGTTTTTATTATTTTTTGTTTTACCTTAGAGTATTCACTATAATCACACCCAGTTTCACGCTTCTATGTATTGCCGTTTTTCGGACAAGCAAAAACAAAAAAACCTTAAAAAAACTTTTAAATATTGAATTTTTTTTTATTTGTTAGCAAATCGATAATAATAACACGTATTATGTAAAAAATTTAACTCGCTTACACTATAATAACTCAATTCTTTGGGTATGGAGCCCTAAACAAAGAACTGAGTTATAATAGTGTTAATCAGGATAGAAAATCTTTTATAGGCCAGGTCAGTATTTTTTAAAATAAAGTATTCATTGAGCTACAACCAAATAATAAACAAAAGATAACTGTTGAAAATTACGAGTATAAACCCTTTATTATATAAATTGGCTTTCTCTGATATCAGTATAAAGACGTTCTTTTTATGCGCCCGCCCTGTCACTTCTCACGTTTTTTCGGCAGTGTTGGCTAGTTTTGCCTCATAAAATTTGTAGTTCATTCTTATTTGCGTTCACTGATACATTCCAAAACACAACATATTAAATTTCTTTTTTTTTATTTCAGGCATTAAAATGATCCATTGGGTTAGTAGTAACAATTGAAACTTACCACTTTTTCTTATATTACGTTAAATGATCTGTCAAATTAGCCATCAAAAACTTTTTCAAAAGTGGTGAAACAGGTCCTTATTCTAGTATACCTACGGTATGTTAGGTTAGTAAATCATAGTCTAAAAGTTGACATACACAATACTGATTTAGGCTAGCTAGCACCAAAATGAACATGTTTAAAAATGATACTGTCACTGTAATTTGTATGAGCAGTGTGAAAGCCAGAACTAAAGACGTTTAAGCCACAATACTTGTTGGTGCAAGCCGGGCTTAGTCCTGAGGACTATTGAATTTATTCGCAATGACGGTTTCTATTGCTGCTCTCGCGCACTCTGTTTTCTTGCACCAGATGGCATCAAAGCCGTCTCAGCGAACATTAATGATGCACTACAGAAGCGCGGCCGCCGCAACAGCGCACTGAACGCGTTATTAAATTGGACCCGCAAAGCATTGTATGTCTTTTGGGTATATATGACACACAGAGTTGCGTGTATAATGATGTGCAGTACCTATGCTTTAAATTATAAAATAATAAGCGTCCGTGGCGCGTTGCGGAGTGGCGTTCCCCTTTTTCCTGTTTCTCTTTTCCGACTTTTCTCACTTCCTTTTGTTTTAACTTTCTGCACTATTTTAAAATTGCTCACTTCTCCTTTTACCATTTTATTTATTTCACTTTTTTATTTTTTTACTATTCCCACTTTTTCCACTTCCCACTTCTGTTTTTCACTTTTATTACTTATTTACACTTTTTTACTTAATTTCTTTCCTTTCCTTTTTCTCCCTTCTCATTTTCACTTTTATCAGTTCTCTTTTTTTCACTTTCTCCCTTGATTCGACCCCCTTTTCAACTTTTCTCCTCCTTTTTCACTTTTGTCACATTTCTCACTTCTTAGTTTCATTTTTAATACTCTCACTTCTCCTTTTCACTTTTTTCAAATTTTTCGACATTCTTTAAGTTTTTGTTTCTTCTCCTTTTTCACTTTTTTCTGTGAAACGTTAACGATATTCGGGTTTCGGAATACTATAACTAGACACTCATTTAAATGAACCCTCACAGGCTTCATGTCAGGAACTTGTAAGTAAACATATTTCGGAGAACACCATTTATTTGTAACCGCATGAAAAAGCAATAAAATAAATTGAACTTTGTATTAAATGATGACACTTATCCCCCTGAATATGCCTTTCAAACGCCTGGACAGACTTCATAACAGTACCCTAAAAGACCACCTCATAATATTGGGCCAAATTCTTACACACATCTGGAACAAGACACAAACAACTACGGAAGATAGTGTGACATTACCACAGTGTGTCACATAAACCGTCTAGGATATTAAGAGGGGGTGATCATATATTGGGGAAGTTGCCGACACGTGCCGCGCCATGTGGGCTTGCTACTTATTGCCAACTCTCGTTATCGTGTGATATTGATCGTGGTAAGATGTGAAGTTTTAAGAGGAGTTTACTAGCTAGGCAGTATATCCTCACGACTCTATTTCCCGAAGGCGCAGTCAGAATATCTACAAATCACGTAGCAGTGCCCAAACGTTTCCCAGTATGACAGGTAGTGAGCTATGGATAGTGAAAATTATAGTATTGTATTGTTACCAATATAGTTCTTCTTCTTATCGTGTGGGCAAGCCTTGGTGTCAGAGTTTTTTCAGACCGTCTTACGGCCTCTGACGTGGTTGTCTGTTGACTGTCAGTGTCAGGGTATTTTTAGGGTTAAAACGGGACCATATTACTAAGCCTACGTTGTCCGTCCGTCCTACCCATTTAGGGCTGCAACGTTAGAACGTAATAGCCAGACAGTTGAAATTTTCACAGAATATGAATTATTATGATGAATTTGTTAACAAATAATAAAAATGTCTAAATTTAAAATTTAAGAGGGGGTCCTCATACAAGAAACTAGTTTTTATCAACGTTTTTCTTCTTGCTCTATCGTAAAAACGGTAATACATTCAAGCTACAAACTTGGTGTGATTATAGAGATAACTCTACGGTATAACAACAAATAATAATAACCGGCCAAGTGTGAGTCTGTCTCGTGTTAAAGGTCCAGGACAACAAACATCTTTAGTTATTATGTTGTGTGGTGATGTGGTACGGAACCCTCGGTGCGCGAGTAGCCCGACTCGCACTTGACCGGTTTTTAAAGCCAGCTCACTCTTAAGGCGGCTTTTAAAAACCTCTGACTTGGACTAATTATTAGATACATCGCAGTCTCGGCACTATCCGGGACCACCGAATAATCGTAAATATACAAGGTACTTCTTTTTTTGTCATTTCGATAGTATGATCATTGAGTTCGTTTTGCCATCGGGATCGTGGTGATCGAGGTTTAACAATCAGAGTTAGTAGCATGCTGATTGCCCGTTATAGGTAGGTATCTTAAAGATGCTATCTTGTACCTGGAATCCTAGGTCAAATTAAAATAATTGGATTACGGGAACATTTCAAACCAGAAAAGGAGGCAAAACAAATGAATGGTATACTTCAAGCTTTGACTAATTATTATAAGGACTAGCCTTGCGGTAGCATTTCCCCTCTGCCACGGTATAAGCACAATTGATCTTGTGCATTTACATTCAATTTTACACCTTATCACTAAACGAGACAGCCTATAATTGCGAAATAATAACTTCAAACTTAGCACGTTTGGGGTTCACACGAGACTACTTTTCATGATTTTTAACATTCAAAATTAGAGTCTAAAGTTATGGAGAATAAAATCCAAAGTTGCGGATTTCATGTTATCTCGCCCCCCGCAAAAATTGGCAGAAATGTTTGTTAGTAGAATTACACGCGTAACCAGTCCACATATAAATAGTCAAAGACTTCAAGTTTGTACCGAGATAACAGACAATTGTGCTAGTTTGTAATGGACCAATTGCACTAGTTGTGTGGTTCAACTTAACACGCTTTAGGCCTATCAATTTATTTTTACTTTGATCTATGCTTGGAATAGTATAATAACTGCCACTCAATTATCGTGCTAGCGCCTAAGAAGCGAGAAGAGTCAAGCCGAATCGAGATCGGAAATACTATGGGTTCGTCTGTCATATGGAAAACGTATGGAAATTCACAATTCGCCTTCATTTTCTCGAGTGAAGACGCTCGTAGCCACTCGGACATTAATACGAGTAAATCTGAGGAGGCAGTCCTATTTTCAATCTTCCTGAGCATTGAGAAGATGTTATTGTATGGTTACAGTAGTTAGATGCAAACGTAATAGAATTGACCATCACCATCATCATCATCACCGTTTCACTTTTTTACATGTTTGGACTGATGATCTCTTCTCACGATACGAAAAGGATAGAGCGATCAATTACGTGGGTCCAATGTGGATTATTGACCATGGAAAGATTGATTCCAAAAAGTTAAAAATAAAAAGAAAAGGAAATAACTTTTCTTGTAGGACTATACTTTAAAAATTTATTTTGGAAGTTATTAACAACAAATTAAAAAATAAATCTTTCAGAATTCGATTTAGGTATAACAGCAAGCCAAGAACATAAAGTAATAAATGTACAGTCTAATAAAATAAAATAGTCGACACAGAGTTGTAGTAGAAAGTTTGTAGTTAATAAATCTAATTCTCGTAGATTTAATTAAAATCTACTAACAGCAAAAATTTTTTTAGTAAAGTTTACTAAAATAAAAAAAAAAATTTCTGTCACAGATGGTTCTTAAAAACCATAGTTTTCGTCTATAAATGTGTTTTGAATATAGTTAATCTTACTAATATTATAAATGTGATAGTTTCTGACGATGTTTGGATGTTTGTAAGGTTGTATGTTTGTGGCACAATCATGCATAAATGTATAAATGCATGTATTCATAAGACCGTATTCAGAAAGATGTATTTTTAAACCTTTAATCAAATTTGTGAATGTGTCGTTGGTGTACCTAATAAACTATTAAACTATTAAACGGCTGGACGGATTTTAATGAAATTTGGCACGCAGATAGAATTGGTTCAGGATTAACACATATAATACTTTTGAAGTTCCACGCAGACGTAGTCGCGGGCAACAGCTAGTTGAATCATAAAATCAACTGCTATATCTAAACATAGCTAAGGGTAGGTACAATACATTTACAACAGTATTATTGTCCACCCTAAAACAACTGAGAACCACATTAAATTTAAAATTTGTTCAGCATTAAACTCTCGTATGATAAATAAAAAGTTTGCGTATTTAGAAGTTCCGTAATACAAGAAAGTTACGTGTAAAGTCTCCTTAAGTGAGAGTAAGTCGTTAATCCTCGGAGAGAAAAAGTACTTTGGGTTAATCCAATGTGTGCTATCAGATTTGTTTAAGGTGTTTCTTTTTGATCTGGAATGCTGTCCGATTTCCGATCTTATTCTTTACAACTCTTACAAGAGTATTTCATGATTAATCACTCATCAAAAGAAACTATCAAACTAATAATATGAAACAATAATATTGAGGTGCATTTAATACTGTTTAGTGCAAGATTACTTTGCAAATAAAATAATTGTATTTGTTAAGATGGTATGACGTGTCTAATCATGAATTTGATAATTGGCTAGAAAAGAAACGCTTGAAAAAAATACAGGATAGGACAATATTACGCAAACGTGATTTTGTAACTCCTGAAACATTTTGTTGTACTTACTTGAGAACAAACCCACTTTATCTTATACAAGCGACAGAATTGCTGACACAAAACGAGACGACACTTGCTGATACTAAATACTAGCCGGTTTAGGTACACTAGAGTACTGACTACTCAGCAGTACGTAGTACTAAGACGCTAAGGACTGTATATACTAAGGAAATTGCGTGCACTACACGCAAAACTATATATTACATTTTGAATTTTATGGGATCTTTCTCATTATCATGCACGCTAAAACAGCTTTAGGAAAACGTTATTTTGAAAACCATAAAAATCTTCTAGAATCAGCGTATTCAACATATAGTATAAGAGATAAGAGGAATTTTGGTAACCATCAGCCGCAAGGCTGATTCAGTATTAATAGGGTGTATAGCTTCTCTGTGATGGGGATGGACCAGGTCTGCCTGCATAACTCCAGTCGGTTTAGGAGTTACAGCCGTTCAAAGGTCTGTATCAAAGGAACGCTGCAAGGCTGATCATAAGATATTATTGTATTATGCACTGTAGGTATGTGAGCAGTACAAAAACTGTCATGTTCTGTCTCGAAAAGATATGAGAAATTATCTGTGAAAATGTGACGATAAGTTTAGAATTATTCAGTATTAATATTAAGCAGCTGAAATAAGTACTTTATATCAAACATAAAATAACGTTTACGACTTTCGCTCATTCGTATTATTCTTACAAACATAATTATTTTGTCTTAGTCATCACAAGAATCAAACTTACAAACCAATTTAAGCCAGACACGCTAGCCACTAAGTTGTACCGTCATGCTCGACTAGGATTGCATGACACGCAAATCTCTCGGTCAGTAGGTACTTACCTTTATAAACGAAATGGATTTACACAAGGAGGGGTGGAATCTGTTGATGTGGGCAGTAGGTAGGTATAAGAACAACTTAAAATGAAACAAGGATAGTATTTTTAGCTTCTGGTTAATTTGTTCTTGCTGTTTAATTATGTACCTAACTGTCTAATTATTTTCAGCTTAAAAGACAAAAAAACATAATTAATAAGCTTACATTTTCACTTTGATTAAATTAAAATAGCGGAAGATAGGTGACGTTCTTGCATTACGTACTCGAACAATGGATCTGCTTTTCATCTGTTTTTCTTACGAGTAAGTGAAAAGTAACGCCATGTGATTTGTTTTTTCTGATTTGTACAAGGAGTAATTAAAGCACACGATGGCATTATTGTAACTTTATTCCGCCTAAAGTCAAAAAAATGTCTCAATCAAACAATGCCGCTCGGATTGCGACTAAGTTAATTAAGCGATGAGGGCTCAATTTATGTAGTCCTGCGCTATAGGCTAGTCACTTATCTTCCGCTATTTTAATTTAATCAAAGCATTTTAATTTTCGGGTTAATTTAAGGATTCACGTATACAATATCAATTGGCAAAATTATAAATAAAACTGAAGCTCAAAATTATTAAAGTAAAATTATAAAAGTAAATGTAGCTTTACCACAGCTTCGTAAGGAGTTATTGCTGTAGAGGAGATAAGACAAGAAACTCTACAATGATAAGTTTACAGATTTCAAATCAAATACAAAGTATTTCAAAAATTACACAAGTATCATAATCAAATAACTAAAACAGATGGTTGTGAAATAAGAAAAATATTATATTTTTCTATTAAATGTAGCACTTACTCTAATCATATTCATTGTATCATTTCTAGAAAATTAGTATGATTCAAATTATATTTTCGTACGAATTAGTTATGTAACCCAGAGTATTTACGTTTCCTAGGAAAAAGCCTTCTGGTGCAGGTGTTTTTTCAGAAGATTCCAACCAACCTAACAGTTTGAAATGAATAATTGAAAATTATTTATTTGCAACATGCATATGCCTAAGACTTACATAATAAGGTAATAAAATAACATAACAAAATGTGTAAAATCTATGCACATTGATTGGGCTTAACAGTATAAGTTTAACTATGGTCCCCACTTTAGGCTAGCCCGAAACTTGGGGACCGAGTTTTAGAATTTATAAATATGAGATTTAAGGTGCACTTCCGATTCCAGCGGCCGATGCGACTGATGCGCGCGGCTCGCGGCCGACGGCCGATGCTACAATACTAGTTACTATGAAAACGTATGGCGCCGCTTCCGATGCCAGCCACTGACGCGTGCGTCAGACGCGCGCGGTCATATGGCATATGACAGAACCGCGCGTCAGTCGCATCGGCCGCTGGCATAGGAAGATTTTTTGTATTAATATTACGATATGTGATATGATATTATGATGTGTAAATTTATGTATTATGATGACTATGATATTGCAGCGTATTTCTCTATGGGATCTTTTATTACATAGGTATAAAGTTTCTAAAACATGACTGTCTCGTAAATACGCCTGGTAAGTGTGTGGTGTTACCGGACGCAGTGCATCGATTGACACGTCGGTTGTCACCGGACAACTTTATCCCTTGACTATTTCCATGCAAAGAAAGTTGTGCAGTGTTGCCAGACATTATCACATTCAGCCTGGTGATGTCGAGCGATGTCTCATACTTTATTAACAAGATAGAATTTCGTTTGACAGCCCTATAGTCAGTGCCGAAGATTGTGAGTTTGAATCGCGCAAGAGGTAAATATTTGTATGGCGAATGCTAAGATTTGTAAGCAAGTCATGGATTTTTGCATCTGTATATTATTTTAGGTATTATAAATCGTGGTTTAGACTTCATAATACAAGTCTGGACTAGAATCTGGTAATTTGAATGGGACTAGATAATCTGTTTAATAATGTCTAATATTTTCTTTTTATTTGATTTTTATTTCCGTTTAGTTAACAGAGTGATATTGAAATTATATACTCTTTTAAAGGAATCGATTTACTAATCATGAAGATGATTTCTGCATGGTTAAAAGTATTATGAAGTTTGTTAAAATACAAAAAGTCCATCTTAGACGTAGATCTAAATAGATAAAGCAAGTGTACCTACAAGGTGCTTATCCGACGCTTTTCCTATTTTAGTCTAGGAAAAATAAGGTTTGAGACTGCATTAAAGACACTTTAGTAAATTGTGTTTGAAATAATATTACTGTTACTTTATAACATTTTAGTCGAGATTTCGTGGTTATGTTGGCTCAGGACCCTGAGAAATACCTTAATATCGATATAAATGTACAAAGGGCAAGCTTATTTAGAAAAATATTTCTTTCAGCATGCTAGCAAAAGAGACAGTTAATTATCACAAGGCAAATTTAATGAGTACAAACAAAAGTAAATAATTTAGTTTTGAGGTTATAATTTTTGAAGACTTACAAAATATTCAATATCTACTCAATTTTACGATATTAACCGGGGATTATTATTGTTATAAGTAAAACGTATTGAATGATGCCATCCTGTACAAAATCACCAGTTTTCCATTTTTTGTTCATACCTAAATTTAATGTTTTGTAAATGTCTTAATTATTCAATAATACACAATAGAAAATCGGGGATTATTGAGAATTTATGTTTTTCAGGTATTTATCTACTATATTCCAAATGATCACCGAAAGTGCAATTAATTCAACCTTCTCCATACAAAAATCCGTAAGTTTCCCAAAATATTTGTAGTCTCGAACATTACGTAGGTGAAAAAAAAAATGTTTCTTGCTTGGTTTTCATACAGATTGAGGTACTTGCGTACCTTATCTGCAACTGTGGTTTCCATACAAACATCACCAGTACTATGCACAAACCCAATTTTGTACTCAAAAGTAAAAACATAATTTCATACGATATAGAGTTACGAACGTTACATACCCTAAAAGCTCGCCAACCATTTTCAATTTCATCCTGTATCTTATATAGCTACATCGATAACTGCATTACTTAGTCTAGATATTGGCTGAAATCACATCGGATACCTCAGTGGAATCGATAATCACTATCACACTTCAGTACACAAGAGTTGAGTGGCATCTCATTTCACACCATATAACTCTTGCCGATATGGGTTGAAACTTTAAATTACAAAGTTTTATATTTGTCAGGATTTTATTATGTTTACTCATCAGTTTAAGGGATACTCATATATGATATACAACGTGTTAATGAATAAGCGCAAAACCTCATACACCCCAACTAATTTATAACAAAATAATTAGATTGAAACAATAATTTCATTGTTTTGATAGTTAACATTCAAAGTTATTTGCATTTGAAGTTTTGAGGCAAAAATGATTTGTTATCATTTCAGGAATGAGTGAAAGCGCTAACATACTCCTGGATACATTTGAAGAATCTTGTTTTGGTAGTAAGCAGGGTGAGTGTGCCCTTACGGTGGGTTGAGATCCAGTTCAGTAAATTTAAAATTTTACAAACAAACTTTTTAATATTTTGAAAAAAATTACCTAGGTTGAAAACATGATAACTCGATTCTGCTCTCGATTCTAAACAAACGACTTTCTAGTTTTGCGTTAATTCATTAAAACTTTGTATAACAAACCTTTAAACCACGTACTGGTACATACGGTTGATGGGTAGATTACGTGGTGTAAAGGTTTGCCTTTAGTTAGTTACACACTGTACATACTGTATACTAAAGTTCTAATCATGGCGTGGATGTATACACGGCGACATACACGCTACGCAAAACCAATATAAGCTGGCCGCGCGTAGGCAGAGGAATATAGCTTGATGTGCCACCGTGTGTACATTGAAGATATTCAAATAAAATTGGGATCGTTTACTCTTAAAAAGATGTGAGATCTCATTTTAAGCCTTGAGTAAGTGTTCAGCTCGGTCTAATAAAGATAGGGCTTGGCCGACATCCTCATCCCCTTTGGAGCAGTTTTCTGTAAGGACCCCCTTAATTTTATATTATTTGTTTACAAATCCACCGTAATAACACGTATTCTATGTTTACAGCCTTAAATAGATAGGACGGATGGACATGCAACATAGGCTTAGTAATAGGGTCCCGTTGTCACCCTTTGGGTACGGAACCTTAATTTACCAACATTTTTGACACTTTTATTATTTGCCAAATCCTCCATAATCATCATCATCTTATTTAAGAGCTACGCTTAGAGCTCCGCTCTTGTAGGTGGAGTATTAACACATATTATTTAAAAATGTCAACTGTCTAGCTATTACGGTTCAAAAGTTACAGCCCTAAATCGGTAGGACGGACGGACAACGTAGGCTTAGTAATGGGTCCTGTTTTTACCCTTTGGGTACGGAACCCTTAAAATCTGCCTTTCAAATCTGTATTAGATACTTTAATAATCTTGTAATGTTTAAATTCATATCCATACTGATCTACTGATACGATCTAGATACCTTCCTACTGATAATCTTAAATTTAACCGTAATTAACAACCTGCTAGCTAAGAGCATGCTTAAGTCAAACTATAATGGTTATATCAATGGAAACACTCTACCTGCATAAAGGATGTTCACCCCGTCTTATCTACGGAAAACCGACATTGTAGTAGGAAAACACACGGAATTTTGAACTTCACTGCACTGTTGCCAGGTAAAAAATCGTGAAGCAAGTTAAAGTTACTTGGATAGTTTGAATTTAGTTTGTATGTTTGATCGCTAGTCGCCGACATGCTATACCTACCGAAAGTAGGGGCTTATTAATGTAATTACGAAAACTGTGAACATTGAAATTATTTAACATATTTTGTAGATGAGGTTAACATATTCAACTACATTGTAAGTTTATATACATTGTAATTGTTAAGTTCGAATGGATTGACGTATCAAGTGGTGAGAGGTGGCTAGCCTTTTGCTCACATAAACAATGCACAAGAAACCTTTAATCCCTTAGTCGCCTCGTACAACACCCACAGGAAGAATTGGGATGGTCCCAATTAACATTTAGCATTTTGGGACTTCATTTATGTCATTGGACTATTAATTGATATAACTGTACCAAGTTTCAGCTTCCTGTGTCTTACGGTCTCCGAGAAAGATGCTTTAGACGGACGGACGGACAGACTCCGAGTTGATTCCATAAGTGTTCCGTTTTTCCAATTTTGGTAAGGAACACTTATAAAAATGAGGATGCATAAGCCTTGAAGCATTTAAATGTTCGTTCTTTACTAATCCGATCCATTGCACAATGCACAGTCAATACAAAAAGATGATCCAAGTCTTAAGTTAAAGTAGTTACCCAAAAAGTAGCGTGGACCAATTTCACGCGGAGTTCGTCCAATAGCAGCCCGCCAACCCATAATTATGTTCGCAAACACCAACTTGGCGTCTATTGCTTAGGAACTTGCTAGTTTCTCATGTCGATAATGACCGAGGTTCCGTAGTTTTTTCATAGTTTGGCAGTTTTATTAGTTTCGAGGTTGTAAAGATTTGGAACGTAGTGTTTTCAGAAGAGAAATTATGTAATCATCCTTATTTTCAATCTTGATGAATTTTGTAAGAAAAGATGTAGGTTATAATTAAAAGAGCTCTTCGCTCAATGGAGAGGGAGGGTCGGATCTCGTCTCGAAGCTCCTAGTCGTAAAAGCACGTATGCGATGCACACCGACTTCCGAAGGACAAACGCCCTATGATCTCATGTTCGGCAGAGACGTTCGAACCCGGCTAGAGGCAATGCTCCGTATCCGGCACGCTGCGCCGCCAAGCTTGATGGTGGAGACTGTTAATTTGCAATCGGAGCGAGAGTGCAGATCAGGAGCTACGCAACTTCTAGTCGGTGGGAGTTCGGCACAGTGACCCAGCGCCTCGGCCGGCTCCAGTATGAGGTGCTGACGGACGGTGGGCTCGGGCTCCGCTGGAGGCGCCACGTCGAGTAACACTTTCCGGCACCCCAGATGCCTCAGCCAGCGGCGGAGGACTGACATTTATACGTAATCCATGCTCCCGGCGCCTGGCCACTAGACTACTAAGTGTCACAGCATGTCATAGCGTGTCACTCTTGACTTATGGATTATTAAGAGTTTTGCGCGGGAACCGTGAAGATAAGAACGGTATTTGTTTCTAAATTAGCTTTTCGTGGCGTAGTTATTGTGTTAATGTAGCGGAATTTGTTTAGCAATATGAAATTAATGGAGAATATAGTGAGAAATAAAGATAGGTACTCCCGTTTGATTCAGATTGATCCTCGCGTAAAACTCCCTTGAACATTGGAATATGGGAACCACCCTCGCATATCAAGAAAACTAAAGACAGCGGCTGTAAGGGCTAGTTACCATTGTCTTTCCGAAAGGATAAATTTATTTTAAAAAATAATTATGGATTATTAATAAAATGTAATTATTGAAATCCAAGTAGCGTATTTATCAACATAAAAAAATTTACGCGGTATGTTCAGAATTTAAACGTGTTCCATTAAAAAACCAGCCTTGTATCAAAATGTCATCCAACTGCTGCTTAAAACACCATTAAAACAATCCATCTATTAACATTCTAATTTACTCTACATGTGAGAAAATATATCACAGTTTACTATCAGCATCGGGTTAAAGACAAAGATTGATGCCCAACGGCAGTGGTGCGTATATGGAAACCCTTCCAGTACTCAGAACTCCCATACTTCTGAGCTCCGGGAGTGTTTACAATGGTTCATTTCAGTATTTTGGTGTGTAAATGCTACACTGATTTTAGCTCTGAGTCGGGAAGGGGATTACAACTCACTAACAAACTTTTTGAATATGAATCCCTACCGTAATTCAGCCGTTTACGGACGGACTTATAAAACATATGAAACGGGGATGAACATTGAGTACGAAAATTAAGGGTATAATTACCGTTGGCACGCTCCATACAAACGAGGTCTGGTTATATTTTCAATACTAACCAATTAAAGTCAATGAAAATTTTTAGAATCAATCTATAAACGAATTCTCTATGCTTTTATGTTGTCAAATTTTCGTTAAAATGTATAGTTTTAAATTACAATGCCTCAAATAATACTATTCTTCCTTTCCGATACGCGATTTGAAGTCCGGGAGGATTGAGCATGAATTCCTAACGCAGCTCAGATCCAGTTCTGAATAGTGGAAGTTTTTTTATGCAATTCGTCTCGAAATTAATACCCGAACTCAGATCACTCTCAGATCTTAATAAAGAAAGCATTTACTGTAACCATTCTTTGAAATAATAATTAAGAGATGTTTTTTTCGAGAGCGCTAATGCGCGCTGCATACAAACGAAGTCTGGTGATATTTTCAATACTAACCAATTAAAGTCAATCAAATTTTTCAGAAACAATCTATAACATAATCTCTATGCTTCTATGAAGTCAGATTTTCGTTAAAATTTACAGTTCTATTGCTTGTATTAATTTAAGACTTGTAACTTTAAAACTATACATTTTAACGAAAATCTGATTTCATACAAGCATAGAGAATAGTAAAAATTTCATTGACTTTAATTGGTTAGTATTGAAAATATCACCATTCTTGGTTTGTACGGAGCGCGCTCCGATTTATACGCATCTCAGATCGGTGGCCGCTCTGAATACTGTAAGGGTTTCCATATACGCGGCAGTGGTAGGCTATTTCATTCGGTCCGGGATACAAATGGCCTACGTGTATCGCAAATCGGATTGACTTGAAAGTGGGTAGCTCTAGTAGCTCTAGTAGTTCACTTCGCTGCTTCGGTTAGAGATTATACCCTCAACTGGAGTTTACAGGTAGGCTCAGGTTAAATGTATGTGATAGCAGGTTAACGGCCAGTTACACGTACGTTCATTAATGTTAATCCTCCATTAAATCTCTTGCTAGCTTTTACTACGTCAACAAGACAAAAAGTGACCACAAGAGATTTAATGGAGGATTAACTCTAATGAACGTACGTGCAACTGACAGTAATAGCCATAGATTTAGCATATACTACGTTAGATCGGCAACGGATTATCCAAGGCGAGACCAAAAAACACTGCGATTTTTTTCAGTTGACAACTGACGCTAGGGCTATACAGGCTCATAGCGTGTTCGGGAATGGTCTCGTCTATCTATCTCGCTCTAATATACGTTAATGCTATGCCCCTTTTCTTTCGCATTTCCGATCTAACGTAGTATATGCATCTATAGTGAAAGTAACTTCGAGCAAGACAGCAATGACAAAATGATGAGTGTAGATCATAGTCTAGCCTCTCTTAAAGAGGCGATCTGTTTTATGACAGAAACATGATTGTGTCTGTGAGTATTTATTATTGTTGGCTGGGCTATTGCAAGCACGGGCCGTTATGTAACACTGCGCGGGTTTCGTCACGATGTTTTCCTTCACCGCCGAGCTAGTGATAATGATAAATATAACCGTACAGAAATTCCGTAGAACTTAGTGGTTTAGGAATCGAACCGCCGCCTCGTGATTGAGTCGCTAGCTCTCTTCCTTATGGACTATCATCGCTCCAGTGAGTACAAGAAAGTGTTATCTGTACCTACATCTTTACATCTGTATATATGATGATGATATCTTCACATCCATTTAGATCTATACATAATAATAAAATTGTAAACTTAGCAATGGTGTACATTGAAGATATTTGCAAAAAAAATTACGATTTTAGCTTTATTTATTTAATTAAAATGAAAAAAATTCAAGATCACATACGAAACCTGTTTGTTAATGAGAGGACTTAAAAAAACCTTTTCCCGCTTGTCTCCCAGAGACAGACATATGTAGGTAAAAAACCGGTCAAGTGCGAGTTGGGCTACTCGTGCACCGAGGGTTCTGTACCACACCTCCACACAACATAATAACGAAGAAAAAAAAAAATTTTCCTAAGGACCTTTAGCGCGAGAACGACTCACACTTGGCCGGTTTTTATTATTTGTTGTTATATTGTAGAGTTTGCTTGATAATCACACAAAGATTGACGCTTGAATATATTACTGTTTTTACGAGAGAGCGAGAAGAAAAAACTATGATAATAACTAGTTTCTTGTATGGGGTACCCTCCCCATGGACTGTTCATATGGAAAGCCGTCTCCGACGTTGTCTGGGCGTATTTTTGTATGGGCCCGCCGTCGGTCGCCGTCGGTAAATGTGTCTCAACTCTAAATCAGATTCATCTCACTACGGGGTAAAGACCTCCTTTCATAGTGGAAGGGAGTCCCATACTCCAGCACACGGGCCCATTGCTGATATGTTTGTGGCCAACATGCTTGCTGAAATTGACAGCCCGGTAGCTCAGTCGGTAGTGAACCTGCCTGCTGTGCCGAGGGTCGCGGGTTCGAGTCCCGTAAGGGACAAATATTTGTATGATGAATATGAATATTTGTACCCGAGTCATGGATGTTTGTATCTATATGTGTATTCTATATCATTGTCTAGTCATCATAACACAAGTCCAGGCTAGATTCTGGTACTTTAAATGTGACTAGATAATTTGTGTGACAAATGTCCAAGATATCTTATCTTATATTTAATTCAGTGATCGTTTCCAATACCGATCTCCGCTCTACCGATGTCAAAGAGCGCTTAAAAGCAATAAGTATTTGCTACGTTTTTTTTGTATTAGAAAAAAATCCGGTTATCGTAAAAATCTGTAACGTCCATTTTCATTTTTGGGTTTGTGTAAAAAGTCGATAAAATATTGGGATATTGATACGTATTCAAATTAATGTTGTGTTGTTATCGATTCTGCACAAATGGTTTTAGTTTAGGTATGCAGTACTAGATACCTCTTTCTTATACAGTGGTTCAGGTTTCCATGTAGATCTATTAACAAACTCGCGAATGTTACTCTTTAAGGAGTTTAGTAACTTTGCTACAAGTATCAACCGATATTTGCAGATGATTTGCAATGAGCGTAAATCTTGAATTTACTTCTAAAAAAACTCCACAGAAATAGCATGCTTTATCGCTCCATAATTTTTTTTCCATCTTCCCGCAGGTCAAAACTCCGCCCGCCGTATTTTATACGGAAAAACTGAGAGGGGTTGAGCCCATAGGTATATAGCCTGCCAAACATAAATAATTTCAAACTCTCTTATTATGATTCGTGAATAACTAAATAAAATATCAAAAGATATTATGTTTGAATCTTTTTGATCATTTTTTCAGTTTTTTTAAGGAACAATATTTTGAAAGTTGACGAATAAAGCCAAGCAATTCCCAGGAAAATTGCTTAAAAATGTACTAAGAACTGAGTCTTCTCTTAATATTAGCTATTCTATGCTAGTGGTTAGGACTTAGATATTCTGTCTATCAGTTACCAGCTTAAGCTTGGCTTGATAGGGATTATGTTTAATAAACGTTGTGCAATGCGAACTGTTTCCGTTATTCCTATTGTTAATTCGAACTGTAATTGATTCGATGTGCCGTGTAGTTTCCGGATTAGAATTATGGAGAAGTAATGTTGGAGGATGTTTCAAATAGTATAGGACTGACAAAATTAGCATCGAGGCGGTGCTGTAAGGAATAAAAAAGAGACCTCTTTTACATTCTGAGAATAGAAAAATATCAAATTCTTCAAATTATTTTGCAAGAAGAATATAAGTGGAGACGAATGATTGGTAGAAGATGAACTTCCTGGCTTAAGAAATAAGAATCTATGAGAACAAATCACCTGTCTTTTAAGGACTGCATTCAGAATCCGGATAGCTCTAATGCTCATCTACGATAGGAGATGGCACCACAAGAAGGAGCAGTAAAGTGGAAAGACTTTTTATTTTAAAATGGGAAGGTCTGCCGCCTGGCAGGTGTGATGACTTTTAGCGTGCGATTTAGGTTTACTTGGCATCTTTTTTGCGCATTTGCGGATCATGCCCACTGGACTAGTTACCTCGTTCCCTTTGCTAGTTTTATATGTAGGAATCAGAAATATGGTTTTACCAACTTGACACAATATGAACTTGAGAGTGTTAAAATATGAACCTTAGTAGGTGATTCGTAATTACTGACCATCCTGAAAAATGTTGATCTTCTCTTTACGTAACAGTAAATTTATGAGTTTGATTAACTAATTCAAAATTTCGCTCATAACATGGAATAATAATAGTGCGCCATCAAAAAGATCCAACTATAACCTTAATTTTTATATGATTTCGATATGAATACTTACCATAAATACTTACCTACTTAATTTTCTAAAAAAATACTGGATTTGCAATTATTTCGTGAAGTAAATTGTTTAGTAAAGTTAAAACAATAGAATAACTCTAACAAACTTGCCAATCAGTTAAAGTTCACACTGTTTGAATTACGAATTTAAATCGTCTCGAATATAAATTGCTGTCAGACGATGATATAAAACTTTATTGTTGCCAGCTTTTCCTTGTCATACCTAGCAACAATATTATTTAATTAGTAGTACCTAAACACGCGTGATCAAGATTGACCTGTATTTGATGAAACGGATTTCACGCTTTGCCTGTCTTGATGCGTGTGGTGTGCCTAAATAGAACAGATAGTTATGTAATAGCTACTGCTTGCGTTACTGGTTGCAACTGGTCTCAAAATGTTCGATGTAGAGAGTATTAGTTGATAAGATAATATTGTTGTTCTTGCAGTTGCAGTTTTAACATTGAAAATGTATTTTGTTGCTTCGGTATAGGCCCGATTTTCAGCGAAAGTGTGACCCAGTGTCGTTGATTTTGGGACTACGTGGCTGATTGTCAAAAGACGCGTTTCAACGACGACTAAAAAAAGCAAATCTTACTACGCATGCCCATCAGATGCGTTATCAAAATGTTGAAGAAATTCTTTGTAAAATACCCTTTTTACGAAATAGGTATAGTATCTTTGAAGTTGAACTTAGTTAAAGCATTAAAACATAACAATAACTTTGCGAAAATTCCACAGACTTCACCGTCCTTACCTACAAAACTGTTGAAGCGAGAAAAAACTTGTTTTGCAATTCCAAATCTTAATGACTTTGAGCAAAGTCGAATTTATATTAAAGGTACAACTCCAGAGAAAGCCGCTTTTTGATCGACTAACATATTTGATGCTATTTTGATGCCATGTTTAAGATACTAGGCAATGTGATATTGTTTGTGTTATCGAATATTCTACCACCGAGAGGGTTCCATACCACACCACCATACACCAAATTTAAAAAAAATCTCCGAGACCTTAAGCGGGAGACCGACTCACACTTGTTCGTTTTTATTATTTGTTGTTATAGTATAGAGTTTGCTCGATAATCACACGAAGATTGACGCTTGCATATATTACCGTTTATACGATAGAGCGAGAAGAAAAAAACGATGAAAAAAACTAGTTTCTCGTACCCCTCGACCCCCTTAATTTTTAACCTTTTGACATTTTTATAATTTGTTAGCACAGTCTGTCAAAATTTCATATATATAGCTATTATACTTCAAAAGTTATAGCCCTACATAGTTAGGACAGACAGACAGACGGACGGACGGGCGGACAACGTGGGCTTAGTTACACCCTTTTTCACCCTTTGGATACGGAAAAATTAACAATTTTGTATCGGATTGGTCAATGATGTCGGTGGCTTGATTGGGGTTGCGAGTACGAGTCCATACAAAATTTATCAATCTTTAATTTGAGAGCGAAATTTTTCAATTAATCTCTACTTATAAAAGAGTGGCGACGGGCTCACTCCCCGTCACGTTTGAGGAGGTTTCAGAATATCTCTGACTACCTCCTCGGGGAATATAGTCGTGAGCATATGCTATGCTTTTAAAAGAGTTCTGCGATTGACTGAATGACTGACAGAAAATGTTTTCCGTCGCCGAAAAGCTCGTGGTGTAACAAATCGTACATAAATTCTGAAAAACTCATTGGTACGAGTCTGGACGGGGATCGAACCGTCGTCTCATGCTCGGCAGGCAAGGTTACTCGCCACTGGACCATCACGGCTACACTACCAACACTATTGCTGAAAATAGAAACAGATATATCCATCTATAGAGGATGTGGGGGCACTAAGAAAGGACTTTTCGAAAATCGCCCACTAAAGGGGTAATCCACGCGGACGGCACAAGGGCACAAGTGATCCGTGGGCATTGGCTAGTTATCAATAAAGTCGTGGTGGTCAAGTGGCGAGTAACCTTGCCTGCCGTGCAGGGGGCGATGGTTTGATCCCCGTCCAGACCGACTCGTACCAATGGTTTTTCGGAATTTATGTACGATTTGTAACACCACTGGCTTTTCGGTGAAGGAAAACATAGTGAGGAAACCTGCATGCTTCAATTTCAAGGCATGTTTTGTACCCACTGTCCACTATAAGTGGCGACGGGCTCACCCCCCGTCACACTGGAAAGAGTTTCGGTACTACTGGTGAAACGTGGATGTTCTGAGGTTTCAGAATATCTCTGACTACCCCCTCGGGGAATATAGTCGTGAGCATATGCATGCAATAAAGAGTTCTCTCCATTGATGTTCAATGTTCTGTCAGACAGAAAATAATGCCAGACGAGTCTGGCAATACCACTTTATATTCGATGAAGTCGCCTGAACCACGCGGCGGCTAATAATTTGGAAAATGATGGATTTGAATTTAAAACAAGTAGAAACACAAATTTTCTTCAATAAAGTTACTTTTTTTAAAAGCAAATTTACTTTGTATTGGTTTTTAGGTCTTTGACTGCCTGCTAGCTACCACTATGACAAATTTCGTTAAAGCGTGTTGTTCAAAACAGGAGCCTTTGGAACTTTTATGTATTATAATAAGATTATACTGTAAAATTATGCACCTATTTATTTGTTGAACGAAATGTGATTTAAGTGAAAGATTACTCAGGGGTTCATACAACGCCGCCGGGTTGCGTAGCAAAATCTTGCCGCAGGTACCTTTTCCTATATTATTTTTGGTACAGTTTTTTCCAACTATCTTTTTGGAAAGTAGATGAGGTGCCATCGGAAAAAGATCGATCTGAAGAACAGGATCAGGACATCTCAGTCTGCCTCAACTCTAGGGTTTCCAGGTTCGAAGAAGTCATTTTTAACCCTAGAGCTGCGGCAGATTGAGAGGTGGCAACCCTAGTATTTCTAGTTCTTCAGATTGAACTCCTCATCATCATCATCAGCCCATCATCGTCCACTGCTGAACATAGGCCTCTCCCAAGGCGCGCCACAAAACTCTGTCCTCGGCCTTCCTCATCCAATCGCTCCCCGCTACTTTTTTTAGGTCGTCTGTCCAGCGGGCAGCAGGGCGTCCTACACCTACTAGTTCGCGGTCTACAGTCTAGATTGGTCTCCTTCCGATGGCTTAATACTTGAGGAAGTGAATAGTGAAAGTTGTTCAGTTTGATGATCTGAAGCACCCCCTTCATAAGTCAAAAGTCATAAGTCATAAATTCTTTATTGTAAGTATTACTAAGGTGTTTTTTACACCCCGTATGATGTTTCAATATTAAATGTATTGTGTAATTCTCAATATTTAAAACCTAAATTCTTAATGCATTCTAAATTTGTCATATTTAATATCATTAAAAAAAACGTCGTATCGATTCGAATTTCTGAAATACGTGTACTTAGCTATTTGAACTTCTAGGTACAAACAAACTTTATATCGAGGTGCGAAATTAATATCAACGTTCATAAATAAGTTGATATAAACTAATTTGGAGGTGAACACCCACTGGTACGAGACGTTATTGATGAGGACTTAATTTTAGAGGACCTAAATGGAATTATTTATTAGATTAATTAAAATGGAATAAATTGTTAGACTTGTAATTACGAGTAGCACTTGCATTTGTTAATTATCACTAGTCTCGGTTAATCCCCCATATTGAGGATTTTTGAAGGAGAAATTGTTGACAGGTATCGACACGTACAGGTTGCGTTTATATATAGGATATATATTGCAAGCATTGCAGTTTAGTATGGAACACATTTTTTTTTTGCTTTCATTGGTTTGCTCCTATAGTAAAAGTTGTTCAGTTTGATGGGTAGACTCTTAAATTAAAAGGAGGCCAATGATATCAATTTCACCCTGTATAAGCTCAATTGTTCATATATTTACTCAAACGAGTTTGTATGAAAGTTGTTCGTGCTCTGCAGCTGACTTGATTTTTTTGAGATTGACGGCGTGATGTTAAACATAATGTCATTACTGCAAAGCCTCCTCCGTGGTCTAATGTTGAAGAGCATTGGGATCTTGACACGGAGGTTGTAGATTCGATTCCCACGGGTGACATCTAGTGATATATCACTTTGTGCGTTTTTATCCAGTTGGTTAGGATATTGCAGGCTGAATGACCTGATTGTCTGAAACGAAAGATGATTCCGCACTTTGGATGGCACTGGTGGTAGTAGACGTTACATAAATCCACGTCAGAGGCCTTAAGGCGGCGGTTTTCCACTTTAGAGTGAGTTATTGTCATGCGGACACGAAAGAAGAAACTGTGGACTATAATTATTAACCTAATAATAAATATCAAAATTAACTGCGGCTCTCACTTCAAAGTGCCACCAAAATGACAGTGCTTATACCCCAGGCATAACTATCTATTATAATCTAGACTATAATTCTAGATATAACGAAAGACCCGTCGTGAACCCACCGTCGAGTCCGCCGGTACATTAATTTGAACATAAATTGTTATTGTGGCCACACTAAGCGGAAGATCAGAGGACAGCTCTTCTCGTTGTCAACTGAAACGTTATATTCCGTCGTAATTCCACGTCCATTTTGAATTCATCTTACTTAAGTGTATGGATAAGGAGAGCTTGTGTTATTTTTCACACAATCCTAATCTTTTAAGTTAGCAGAATAAAAATGAGAAAGAAATTATGAAGAAATTACATTATTCCGTCTCTGAAATGCAAAATAGGATACTCTATTTGGCGACAGATGTGACTGAATGACAGCCAAGAAGAATGATCCGACTAACCAGATGATCAAATGTCTCTCTTAAGAGAATAGTCCTTGCAGAGCGCAGAGGAAAAAATTTAAAAAACGTAGAACACGACTATTTTAGACAAATATTTGTGGAAAATCGCGCTGGTCTTTTTTTTTTTACGGCCCGTCCATTTTCACCCTTTTTGTACGGAACCCTGAAAAAAAGTCTATTGATACGTTATTCCATCATAAATAAACATGCTGAGAGCAACAGCTGTACGCCTGCTAAATTTTTAGGTACAGTGACGGAATATTTAAGAATACAAAAATATAGTTGCTAAATTCTGGCTGAAGATATAATTTTGTGGAGCTCTTGAGGCACTATGTTCAGCAGTAGACAGTTTTTGACGCATGGTGACGACAATGATGTAAAATGTTGTAATAGATTAATAATCCTAAGGATAACCACATTATATATAATACAAGATTGTTACTTTTGTGACAAATATTTACCCTCTAAAACTTTTATTGGTTTTAAAAGTCGAATGGCCACATCATATTTTCTATTGCAATTTCTGAAAATTTATAGGCTTAGGCTATAACACGTTTTACAACTAGTTTTCATTATGTTTTCGACACAAACAATTTTTATTACGTTTTTGTCAGGTTTTTGTTAGGTTTTAATTTATTAATCACTTTATCCGAAGTAAATCTTGGATCCCGATATTATAGGGATAAATAAAAGCATGTTTTGAAGGTCCACTTAGATTTAGCAAGGTATTTGTTTTACTATACAGGGTGTAAGTGACAGCCTAGCAAATACTGAAACGATGAATTCAGATCATCAAACTGAACAACTTTCACTATGGAGCCATCCTCAGTAAACGCAAAAAAAAATTATCTGCTGCTCCATACATGTACCTACTCGACTAAAACGTGTAAACAGCTGATTTTTTTTCTGAGGGTGGCTCCATAGTGAAAGCTGTTCAGTTTGATGGTCTGAATTCACCGTTTTAGTATTTACTAGGCTGTCACTTACACCCTGTATTATTTTTATTTTATCTGACAAATGCGGACGTTGATGTTCGTGAAGACATGGCGTCAGATAAAAATATGACGAAAAGTGACATAAAAACTTAGTATACTTGTAAATATCAAATTACAAAATTAAACTTCAAAAGCAATTCCATAACTTCGATTCTGAAAAAGATACCGTGTAAATGAGATCCAATCAGGCTGGTACAGACACTTATTCTCAAGATAAGAGATATCGATTGTCTAAACAAGACCGATAACAGTTGTCGAACATTCGCAATATGGCGACAAGTGCCACTGGTAATATCGTGACAAAGTTTGTCATAGCCCTTTATGGCCCACCGCACTATTACAGCTTCACCCCCGACTATATTGTTTGTATTACTATTGACTTCTATCTCATTGTTATCTCGTGTTTAATGTAATCAAAATATACCTTGAACAACGGAGAGCCAAGTCAAGTGACTCGAACAGAACACGTAAGAATGTGAGAAAGTTTCGAATTGGAATTCTGGACTGAAGGCACATAATCGCGGAGCCGTGTACAAAAGCCTTGGTGGTCCAGTGGCGAGTAACCTTGCCTGCTATGCAGGAGGCGATGGTTCGATCCCCGTCCAGGCCGACTCGTACCAAAGAGTTTTTAAAAAATTTATGTGCGATTTGTAACACCACTGGCTTTTCGGTGAAGGAAAACATCGTGAGGAAACCTGTATGCTTCAATTTCGAGGCATGTATTGTACCCACTGTCCATTATAAGTGGCGACGGGCTCACCCCCCGTCTCACTGGACAGAGTTTTGGTACTACTGGTGAAACGTGGATGTTCTGAGGTTTTAGAATATCTCTGACTACCCCCTCGGGGAATATACTCGTGAGCATATGCTTATGATGCTTATCTACTCTAGGCCATGGAAAAAGTAACGGAAATTTTATAACTTGCTTGACCTAGCTCATCTAAAACTTCTCCGTCTCCTGGTGGAAACAAACCCAGGCTGTCAGTTTTCGTATGTGCACCACAAGATTAGCGAGCAGAATGAGCCGGGCAGTTACACTATCCAGAACTAACTATTTCTCTTATATTCCGAAGAAGCTTAAGTAGACTTCATAGTAGACCCTCAGTCTTTGAAACGATCACCGAATTACACTGATCTGTGATGGTTTTTGGGTGGTTGACCGTTTTATAAAATGATGGTTTTGTTCTGCCTTTTGTGATGAAGGTGGTAATTATAGGTATCCCAGCATGGATTAGATTCATACCAATGAGTTTCTGAGGACCTACGCTGTAACAATACTGTCTCTACGGTGAAAAGACATATTGAGGAAACCTGCATGAACTAAAGAGTACCCTCGCTATGAGAGTAGGCCTGTATCCCAAGAGTGCGTATACAAGGTGTAAACTTAAATGCGTTACGTAATTAGGGGGTGCTTCAGACCATCAAACGGAACAACTTTCACTATGGGACCATAATTGAAATAGCGAATAAAAAATCTGCTGTTTCATAGAAAACTTCAAACGCTGCACGACCCAGATGTATGGGACAGCTGATTTTTTTTCGCGATTTCAGTGTTGGTAAAAGTTGATTCAGTTTGATGCTCTTAAGAACCCGGTTTCATGTGTAACGTATTTAATTTTACACTCTGTATAGAGTGCGTTATTTACGTTCTTACGCCTATGTACGTCCTACTGCAGGGCACAGGCCTGCCCTCAAGGAGGGTGTATATGTAGAGAAGGCTGAAAATAAAATAAAAGTTTAGAAAGAAATAGTCCTTTGACCTTCAGGATTGTTACATGTTTAGAAGTTAACGTTCTTTTTCTGTTTTCGAGTTGCGATCGAGTCATCCAAGACATAGTAAGGGTAGTATCTAAGGGTAAACCGCACATGGCAATAACACAACCGAATTAGGAAAGAGGCCGCGAGTCCTAATTTTCCTAAATGTTGCAGTTCCTCCTTTATTACTTTAATCTGTGCGTAAATGTTTCCCTCTCGTAAAGGTGTGCTTATTATTTACTCTAACGGTTAAGTAGAACTGTATATATATTTTTTATTTTGCTTTCCGGTAAGAAACCAGATGTTTCATATATCTGGTGGCAAATTATGATACTTCTTGAATCTGACAATGAATCTCGAATATTAGCAAATAAGAGCGAAACTCTTAATTGAGTCAACAACTCGGAAATACTTAAAATTGATTGCCTTTGCGCATGACTATAATTATACAGGTGTAACAAAACATCCTAGTAATACTTAAGGGGACGGTTTAGACTATCAAACTGAACAACTTTTACTCTTACGAGCCAACATCGAGAAAAAAAAACTGCTGTCCCATACATTTTAGTCAAGTCAGAACTGCAGTTTTGTCTGGGACAGCAGATTTTTTTTTCGATGTACTCCATAGTATAAGATTTTCTTTTTGATGGTCTGAAGCACCCCCTTCAGTATAACTAGGGTGTTTTGTTACACCCTGTATATGCGATACGTTGCCTTGAAATGCTTCCTGTCTTTGATCATTGTCACAGTATAAGAAAGAGTATCTAGTACTATCGTTGTGGAAACCGTATTCATTCTCTTGTGGGATATTTCCTGGGTGATTCAGAATCGACGATAGAACAATCTTTCTAAAGAAACAGTTCACCGTTGAGCACATGAATGATAATACGCGATGACGCTCTTTATAAAAAAAAAATTAAGTTTTGGATACGCCGATTTATTTATAAATTCAAACTGGGAACCTTCGGAGCACTTTGTTACTTTTGAGTCGACAATTAAGAGAAGTTTATTCCGAATGCGCGCTGCATACAAACGAAGTCTGGTGATATTTTCAACACTAACCAATTAAACTCAATGAAATTTTGCAGAAACAATCTAGGAATAAATCTCTATGCTTGTATCGTGTCCGATTTTCGTTAAAATATACAGTTTCAATGCTAGGATTAATTTAAGATTTGTATGGAAATCTTTGAGGCACTGTAACTTTAAAACTATTCATTTTAAGGAAAATCTGAAACGATACAAGCATAGAGGTTCGTTTCTAGAATGTTTCTGCAAGAAATTTTGAGTTTAATTGGTTAGAATTGAAAATATCACCAGACTTCGTTTGTATGGAGCGCGCCAACAGTAATATACCCTTAAAATAAATTTCCTGAAATAATGCAATCGCGATCGTATACAAGGTGTTACAATAATACAAATAAACATTTAAGGGGTTGGTTTAGTTTAGACCATGAAACTGAACAACTTTCACTATGGGACCAATATCGAAATTGTGAAAAAAATCTGATGTTCCATACTAAACTACAAATCTACTCGAGCTAAATGTATGGACAGCAGATTTTTTTTTCGCGATTGCGATTTTGTTCCCATAGTGAAAGTTGTTTAGTTTGATGGTCTAAACAGCTCTTAAACGTTATAAATGTTTATTTTTACTTTTGTAACACCTTGTATACATACAGGATCCTTCTTAATATGCATACACTTTTTTAAGGGGATGATCAGACCTTCAAACTGAACTTCAAACTTTCTCTATGGGACCAACATCGAAATCGCGAAAAAAAAACAGATGTTCCATACTACACTACAAATCTACTCGAGCTAAATGTATGGGACAGCAGATTTTTTTTTTCGCTATTTCGATCTTGGTCCCATAGTGAAAGTTGTTTAGTTTGATGGTCTAAACAGCTCTGAAACGTTATAAATGTTTATTTTTACTTTTGCAAAACCTTGTATACATACAACGTGTTAATGAATTAACGCAAAACTAGAAAGTAGTTTGTTGAGAATCGAGAGCAGAATCGAATTATCATGTTTTCAACATACATAATTTTTTTCAAAATATTAAATTATTTGTTTATAAAATTTAAAATTTACTGACCTCGATCTCAACCCAACTGCTAGGGCACTCTTATCCTATTTACTATCAAAACAAGATTCTTAAAATGTATCCTTGAGCACGTTAGCGCTTTAATTCATTGCTGAAATGATAACAAATCATTTTTGCCTCAAAACTTTAAATTTTAACTATCAAAATAAAGAAATTATTGTTTCAATCTAATTATTTTGTAATAAATCAGTTGGGGTGTATGAGGTTTTGCGCTTATTCATTAACACGTTGTATATCGCCACTGGTTTGACTGTATCTTTACCAACATGCCATTTTCAACTTTAATACGAGTAGTCACAAAGGTGACCTTGAAATACACCGCGTAAACCCAATCTGCCTGCAAATAGATAGACGCTTGCCAAATAGATTCCAATTGATAAATAGCCCTCCCCATTGTGCTGTTGTTTACGTATTCAAATCTGAGCTTTATATGTCTTGCTACGTTTATTTAGGATACTGATACCAATAAATTTCATCAGTCAGTCTCAGAGATTCCAGAACTATAAAGTCTACGAACTTGAAACTTAATTTTTCTCTTTACTTCTAGATGCACTGCACACCAAGAACGGATTTTCTAATTTCGTCCCCTAATCGTGTACAAATGCATCGTTTTTTATTACGCTGGACATGTTTCCTCATGACATTTTCCTGCACCGAGAAGCCAGTGGTGTTACAAATCGTACATGAGCTCCTCTAAATACTCTTTCGTAACGAGTCTAAACCAAACTGTGATTTAACCGTAGCTGCACAGAATGCGAGGTAAATAGCCACGAGGTGGAGAGTTCAAATAGAACAGTACGCTTAAATACATAGTTGGTAATTGTAGAAGGGCTTCTGACCATCCCTGAATAGGGCCTGAATATAATATGATCATAGGTGGCGATCATTTTATAGAGTTGATGTATGTAACAAACTGGCCAAGAGTGTGTCGGACTCGCTCAACTGTCGGTTCCGTAGCCATTGTATAAGTAGAAACAGAAGAAAAGTTTTTAAACTATTTTAGATTTTTCACTCCAGTATTTTAGAAGTTAGAGTTTAGGGGTACGCCCTATTTTTATCTTTGAGCGCAGATATCTCGAGACAGAAGCATTAAAATTGATTTTGTTTCTATGGTTATACGATATATTGTTTTCTTCATAACTACTACATTTATGTTTTTGGGTTACTGTTATCTGTCTTCATGCGAAATTTCGATGCAATAGGTGCAAAAATGAGCGAGTTATTGAGGCAGGGCATACAGACAGACAGAATGGACGAAAGTATAAGGGTTCCTTGTATGACTACGGAACCCTAAAAAACGGCTAGACAACTAATTTTTAACCCTGTATATTTAACTTATTAACTATTCACAAAACTGCACGTTTTGCCACAAGATTCTAAGCTTAGAATATACCATCTGTTTTCCAATAGTGGGTGTAGTTCGAGGCGTGTAAGAGATAAAGTATATTTTATGTTGTGGGCGAAAGGCTAGTCACCTATCTATACCAACTATTGTGCTTAAAGTTTACATTGCTTCAACAGAATATCCTTGAGTACGGCCTTAAAAGATACGGGGAGACAAAAAATTTCCAATAGAGTTTAGACTCTTAGCAGGATAAAGTCATAAAACAATTATTGTGAGCTGTTTATAAACACAGATTTTAGTAAAAATTAGAATTAGAAATATTTTTTGCAGGGATACCGAAATTAATAATTGTATCTTACACGTAATCAAACTGTGTTTTGTTACCTTATTGATGTTTTAGTTAGTTATATTTTATTGTAATCTTCTTCTTATCGTGTGGGCAGCAAGCCCTGGGTCAGAGTTTTTTCAGACCGCCTTACGGCCTCTGTCGTAGTTTTTATGTAACGACTAGAGATAGTAGCCGGGACCAACAGCTTAACGTACCATCCGAAGCACGGAATCATCTTTCTTTTTCAGACAATCAGGTGATTCAGCCTGCAATGTCCTAACCAACTGAGGAAAAACGCACAAAGTGACATATTATAGGTGTCCCCCGTGGGAATCGAACCCACGACCTCCGTGTCAAGAGCCCACGGAAGCAGTTATTGTAATTAAACTACAATTAATTAGTCTAGAAAAGCGACTAGATTTTTTCTCCGTGTAGTTACCGGGGAGGCTAAGTACCACGAAAGAAAAAAAAAGCCCTTCCTGACCTATATTATTTAAGCAAGGCAAAATTTTTTTCCATATGTACTATACAACGTGTTAAATAATTAATGCAAAACTAGAAAGTAGTTTGTTTAGAATCGAGAGCAGAATCGAATTATCAAGGTTTCAACATAGGTAATTTTTTTCAAAATATTAAATATTTATTTTGTACAATTTGAAATTTACTGAACTCGACCTCAACCCATCGCTCGGGCACTCTCACCCTACTTACTACCAAAACAAGATTCTTAAAATGTATACATGAGCAAGTTAGCGCTTTCATTAATTGCTGAAATGATAACAAATCATTTTTGCCTCTAAACTTAAAATGCGAATAACTTTAAATTTTAACCATCAAAATAATGAAATTATTGTTTCAAACTAATTATTTTGTTATAAATCTGTTGGGGTGTATGAGGTTTTGCGCTTATTCATTAACACGTTGTATAGTAGGTAAGAAAACGTCCACATTGTTGAAATAACGTAAGTCTGCCGGGCCTGGAATCTTTGTCTAATATTATCATTATCTATACTTACAAACTTTTAAACCTATTCACCTATACACTAACCCAGCATTCGTGTCCAACCGATACGCAGATTAAACACCAAATTACCTATTGATAGATCGATGGTAAATCTGAATTGATAGACGTCCAGTCAATGGCCGAGATAAATAGGGGTGAGCGGGCATTGAATAGGTAACAAATGGTCCTCTCGCCTTCGCCTGTGACGTGGGACAAACGCTTTGTTGGACCTGCATCATCGACACAATACCGTGGATATAAAGGTTTCTAAGCGTTATTTATGGCGAGAATTTTTCTTTGACGGCTTTGATTAGAACTATGGAGGGGTTATGTCGATTCTTTTTGTGTTAAGTAGCTTAAAATATGAGTTTTCTTATAGCTTCAGTGCTTTACGTTGAAACAAGTGTCTGTTGATAATTTTAATTCTATTAGCGCTTTTTGCTTAAGGGTATATTACTGTTAGCGCTCCATACAAACGAAGTCTGGTGATATTTTCAATACTAACCGATTAAACTTAATGAAATTTTGCAGAAAAAATCTAGAAACAAATTTCTATGCTTGTATCTTGTATCCGATTTTCCTTAAAATGTACAGTTTTAAAGTAACTTTGCCTTAAAGGTTTCCATACAAATCTTAAATTAATCCTAGCATTGAAACTGTATATATTAACGAAAATCGGACACGATACAAGCATAGAGATTTGTTCCCAGATTATTTACGCAAAATTTCATTGAATTTAATTGGTTAGTATTGAAAACATCACCAGACTTCGTTTGTATGCAGCGCGCATTTACGTATTCGGAATAAACTTCTCATAATGTTGTTGCAGAGTTGTCAATAACATACAAAAGTTTGACGCATAATACGCGTAGTACGGTATTAACAACAGTAATATTTTATATATGGAAAAATAGTTAAGAAAATCTAGATGCCGCGTATCCAATAACATTTGCAATGTATAATATAGTTACGAAGATACAAAACTTTGAAATTTTCTATGGCTAAGTTCTAAGCTTTATATCTTCATAATTATATTATAAATTGCAAATGTTATTTGATACGCGGCATCTAGATTTTTAAACTATTTAACCATTTATAAAATATTACTTTTAATTGTATCGTCTACGCATATTATACGTCAAACTTTTGTATGAAATTGACAACTCTGCAATCACCTTAACCCTTCTTACCGAGGTCGGGCGTGAGCATAGTAGGTAATGATTAACGACATACCAACTGAGGCGGTTAAAACGACGTATTTTTGGCAAAATATAGCATAGGTTTTATAGTATCTATATAGGTAATTAATAAACATAGCATTCCCATTCCCAGTCGCCCCCAGCTGCCTGTCTCAGGTCGTCGGTCCAGCGGAAGGAGTCCCACACTAAACCTGTCAGTTCGTAGTCTCCTATTCTAGACCTCGGAGACTTTTCGTCAGTTCTGTATGAAGCCGAGGATATGGTTTTCAGGCATGCTTTGGGAGAAGTTAAGATATGCCATCTTCAGCTGCAGTGCCTGCAGTGTTCGATGATAGGCTAATGATGATCATGATTGGCATTAACTTACTAAGTATCCATATCGTCATAAAAAGGAGAAACAGAAGTTAATGAAGAGAATGGACGAGCTGCATATTCTGTGATGTTGTAAATGGTCACCACTCCCAGGTCGAAAATCTTGGACTAAATGACGTCATATTCACAGGGTTGCCTCTAAACTGTCCTTAAAATGTCGTAATTTTCATCACCGACAACAACTTGCTACCTATTATTTATACTGGATTACTGCTGTGGAATTTGAGGTAGTTTAAAAATGGAGTTGTTAAAATTATTTGGCGCATCCAAAACTCGAATTCCTTTTTATTAAATTTTTTACTACTATTATTATTTTTTTATTTATTATTATTACATAGGTTACAGTGAACTATTAATTGAATTGTCTAGTTTTACCATAAAGTAAAGTATTAACTGACTATTTCTGCACTCATCAATATCATTATATCAGCCGATGGACATTCACAGCTGGACACAGGCCTCTCCCAAGGATCGCCAAAACGATCGGACCAGCGCTGCTCTCATCCAACGGGCTTCCACCGCCTTCTCTACGTCAGTGGTCTACCTTGTGGGGATCCTATCCACGCTGCGCCTTCTGCACTGTTCCTAAATAAATACATTTTTTTCAGTGAGCCATGGTGTTCTAGTGGTTAGTTAAACCCATTTCTCTTACATTTGGCGAAGATTCAATCCCAGCCTGCATCAGACCATTTTTACTAATCTATAATTTATTTATGCCCAACATTTTTACAGTACCTTAGATTTTTGTTGTATTCTTTATTTTGATAACGATGTTTTCTGTTTCACCGCCTTAGACCATTTAAGGGCCTATGTCGAAAAATAATTGAAGCGAAATGGGCGTGGCTTAGCGCAGCAAGCGCCCCGCGCCCCGCTACCGAACATCGTCGCGCACTAGCCCGCGAAAATCAAATCACTCAAAATGCGTAGAAGACGCTTCGCTGTTAAGATATTATTAGTACCTTTTGTCGTATGAAAAAACACAATATATCATAATTAAGTATCGTTCTATTTATCCTCCTTGATCAATTATTAATTTGTTACAGGATCAATTACGGACAACCAATTTATAGATAGAAACAATACCTAACTAACGATACTCTTTAATTGATTTCACTTAAAAAACTTAAAACTCATTAATATCATACCGAAAATCACTGTACCTATCTAGAAGGAAAAAAACTATCATTACAGGATTTTGTTTTACTTTATAGTACGAGAGCTACCTGTTGGTCTTCGGTTCGGTTCTTGGTTAGGCTTTACGTCTTTAGGTCCCGTAATCAACTCAATTCAACTTCTTATTTTGTACTTGTAATTGATATAATACAAGTCAAAACATTCTATGGTCAAAACATACCGACTATCTAGATGAAACCTGGAAGTTATTTTACGCCGTCAACAAAAATGTAAGAAGAACGTGAAAAAATAAGTTTCGTAATACTGCAATAATCTCAGTTATTCTCGATACCACAAGAACTTTCAGGTTGAGAAGTTGTATAACACTCATAAACCTATTTTGAAAATCCATAGGTAATTCTAAAATACCTCGCATCCCTCAGATGCATGGCATAGCATTGAAGGATGAGGATGATGCAGGATATTATAACAGGTATGAATGAATTTTAAAATGGTAAATCAACATTTATTTACAAAATCACTAATAATATTTATCTTACGACCTAAAATCAACATTTATTTACTTTAGTACATTACGATAAGTGTGACTTAAGTAGTTCATTATTGCACAGCGTGAAGTTAGCACCCGAGCACAAGCAAGGGTGCTAAACGTATATGCAGGTTTAGGTCACAGAGTGCTGGAAAATTATTTACAACTTATTACCTTTTCTTTTCTCTCATACTTCTGGTATGTTCCTGCCTACGTTTCAAATTTAATGTTTTGTTCCGTTTTGTTTTTCATTATCACTGTTTCTCCTAGTACCCCAGGAAAATTAGGTGAAAAAAAGGGTTAACCTCGGATTGAGAGATAATAAGCTACAAACTTCTTTAAATCATCGTTATGACATCCAATACGTTAGGTCAAATGTCACATAAAATCCCGTTTATGCAGGTCAAAAGATTCAAGGTAAAATGTCAAAAAACAGGTATTTAGGAAATATCTTCTTTTCTATGCTCTAAATGACCTTTGAAGTTTTAAAAAAAATTGTAGAACTTTAAATTTTCTTCAAATTTGGTCATTTATAATAGTTAACCGTTCTTGAGATAGATAGATAGAACGCAAAGAGTTGTAACTCCCATAACGGTTTGCTTCCATAGTAAAATTATACTTTTCCTTACACCCTGTATAATATTATTTGGCGTTATTAATGAAAATACATAATTTCAATAACTATACACGAAAGAAGATGATGAAGAATTATTTCGAGTTTGAATCAATCGGGATAGAAAAACGCTATAGAAGATCGCATTGAAGATATTGAATGAAACCAGTCACCGCCTGCCCGACAGACGCTTCAAAACAATACTTATATGGAAAGAAGACGACATGAAGATTCCGAACAACTACAAAAACTCACTCAAACGGCTGCACAACCTAGAGAAGAAACTAGACCGAGATGAAGACCTGAAAAAGAAATATGAAGAAAGAATGCAAACCCTCTTCACTTTGGGCTACGCCGAGGAAGCTACCACACCGCCGGTGCCAAATAAAACATGGTACCTACCCCACTTCGCGGTCATTAACCCCGCGAAACCGAAGATAAGAGTAGTACACAACGCCACAGCGAAGACAGCCGGACGCAGCCTGAACGATATGCTACTCTGCGGTCCAGACTTGCTGCAATCTCTGCCGGGAGCTGTAATGCGATTTCGTCAACACCAACACGCCGTGTCAGCTGAAATAAAGGAATTAATGTTTATGCAAATATAAGTTCAAGAGGACGACAGAGAGGCACTACGATTTCTATAGCGGGGCGACGAGAGAGGGAACCAGCGACCGCGAGAGTACCGCAAGACTTCAGTGATCTTCGGCGCGATGTCATCACCATGCACCGCGCTATACGTGAAGAATAGAAATGTTTCAGACTTCAAAGAAAAGTATCCTGCAGCCGCGCGAGCCATTGAAAAGAACCACTACATGGACGACTACATAACAAGTTTTCCGACCGAAAAAGAAGCCAAAGAAGTATCGAAATCAGTCGACTACATTCATCGGCAAGCCGGCTTCGAGCTATGCGGATGGGTGTCCAATACAAATTCAGTAGTACAGCAGTTTTCCGCCAACTCGGGCGGCGCCACGGTCTCTATCGGCGGGAGCGAGGTCCGATGGTACAACGGGCCGAGCTTCCTACGAAACCACGAACGAGAATGGCCACAAGAGACGAAGACAGAAGCACCGAAGACAGGAGAAGAGAGGGGACTTGTCACGTCACCCACCAGCGACCTGACCACGCTCACCTACCTCGAATCGAGCGATTTTCGTCGTTCCCACTTTTGCTACGAGCTACGGTGCGCATGCTACAGTTCGTCAATTTATGTCGAAAGAAGAAAAATGAAACAGTATTGGCTACGAAGCGCAAACGAACGAAAGAAAACAATAAAAACGACTCTGATTCAAAGATTGATAAGAAAACACGCAAGAACGAGACACCGTACGTGAAGAAATGAGATAGCAACACCATCGGTATCGAAACGCACTATCTCATTCGCGCTGAGAAACTATGGTGGAAACCTGTACAAGAAGATTGTCTTTCCGAAGATTTACGTCGAGTAAGGAACGGCGCGGCGCCTCAGCCAGGAGACAAGCTGTCGGCGCTATCAGTGGTCGTCGGCGAAGATGGCTCAAAGGAAGAATCCACGTAGCACCTGACATCGTTGAAGACACTGCGAGCCCGACCGTACTCGACGGGAAACACTACTTCACGCGACTGTACATACAACACGTACACGAGCGACTACATGGCGGTATCGAAACCGTCGTGAATGAGCTACAGCAGCGACTATGGGTACTGAAGATACGACCGACGGTGCGTGAACGTCATCAAACACTGTCAACTATGCAAGATACGAAGAGCGAAGCCTACTTCTCCGGCGACCGGCGACCTAAGGAGGTTCGTGGCACGAAGAGGAGTGCCTAAGGAGCTATGGAGTGACAACGCGACGTGCTTCAAGGCTGCGGAGAAGGAGCTCGCCATGGCCGCGCTGGCGGCGGTCAGCGAGGAGGCGACGGCGCGGCGCATCACCTGCCGCTACGTACCCCCGGCCTCCCCCTTCATGGACAGCGCGTGGGAGCGCATGGTACGCACCGTGAAGGAGGCACTGCGCGTCAAACTCCACGAGCAGTACCCTAGCGACGAGACACTGCTCACCCTGCTCGCCGAGGCGGAGAACACCGTCAACTCCCACCCACTCACACACGTGGCGGTGACCCCAGAAGAACCGGAGGCGCTTACACCCAACCACATCCTGTTGGGACCCAAACGACCTCACCGCGCGTAAGCGCAGCGCGCTCAACGATGGCGGACGTCTTCTGGAGCCAGGTCAAAGGGTAACACCGGCGGGAGCCTCACACGACCAGCGCACGCTATCGGCGACCTGGTACTCGTCTGCGACCCCACCCTGCCCCGCAACACATGGCCGACAGGAAGGATCGTCGCGGTCTACCCAGGGCGAGACGGTGAGGTGAGGATCGTGGACGTCGTAACCAGCAACGGGCATGTCCTCCGGAGACCGACCAAGAGGATCGTCGTGCTACAGGTTGGATCGCAGAGCTGCGACGGCGGGAGAAATGTGCACGACAGAACCTGAATTGACTACCTTTGTACATAGTTTTTTACATTACTTTGTTTATTTCGTTTTATATACCCTTTTATATTAGTAGGATAAGTTTAGGTTAAGTGTTCATTTCAATAAATAAAATTTTCTTATTAGAATTAGGGCTTAGCACATAAGTTATGTAAATAGTTCTAATAGGATTCTTATTCGATTTCTCTATTGATTTCTACCCCAGATTAGATTAGGTACACTTCCCTAATAAAATTAACGCATAGCACAAGTAAATAAAACAATTAGAATCGAGTTAGAACTTATAAATTCCAATTAGAATAAGCTTCACTACCTCATTAGAAGGGGTAGAATCCTATTAGAAATAATTGTTAGAAAGAGACAGAACGCTCCATCTCTGTCAGCGCATACAGGCGAGCGAGGGGGGCCCCGGCGTCCGGAACCTGTGTTATGAGGAACCGGGGGCCGGGGTCATATAAATATTGTACCTTTCCTTTTCGTTCTGCACTCTGTTATGCACCGGCGGATGATGCACCTGCTATTTTTAGAATAAGAAAATAAGTATCTTAACTATATAATTATATTGGTTTGTAAGCGTAGAAATTAAGATTGTATGAGAAATAAAGAGATTTGTATTCAGGGCAAGAGTGCGGGGTAAGGAGGGGTGGTCGCTTGAAAATGATATAAAATGGCGCCAAATCGGCGTAGATTCATTCCGGATCCAGCACTCAAGAAAGAAACAACTCGGAAGAAGAAACTCTCTGCGACCACTCGCCTTCCCTACCCTGCCCTTCAGCCTGGCTCACCATACTGACTACCCATACGATTAAGGGCCACAGAGTTTTCAAACTCTCATACCAGGCAAGATGTTCCGGAGCAATAGAATCCTTCAACTCGGTAAAAATACTGACAACGGTTCATAAATACGTTTATAACCAGATTCCATTATGACAAATAAATATAATTATTTGAAGAAATTGAAAAACAAGATAGTAAAACCGAAAATTACGACGACTTATAGATAATAACAGCTAGCTCTTGGTCTATGAAGTCCAAAAAAACTGCTATACATATTTGAGTGAGAAATATACTTAAGAGAAGTTTATTCCGAATGCGTAAATGCGCGCTGCATACAAACGAAGTCTGGTGATATTTTCAATACTAACCATGTACTACTTATCAGTAAATGAAAAATTTGCAGAAACAATCTAGAAACTAATCTCTATGCTTGTATGAAGTCAGATTTTCGTAAAAATATACAGTTTTAATGCTAGAATTAATTTAAGATTTGTATGGAAATCTTTGGTAACTTAAAATGTAACTTTAAAACTATACATTTTAACGAAAATCTGACTTCATACAAGCATAGAGATTAGTTTTTAGATTTTTTCTGAAAAATTTCATTGACTTTAATTGGTTACTATTGAAAATATCACCAGACTTCGTTTGTATGGAGCGCGCTCCGAATTATATTATCTTAAATGTGAAGCTGCTATGGCCTCGAATTTATTTTAGATTGTATTTAATATATTACACTATAATATTTAGACGTAAGCTGGATAATTAATCGTAATTCGGAAATTGGGCATGCGAACGCAGGTCTGACGCGGGCAAAGGCCACAGCCGACTGAGCTTTTTAATAGATTGTGATAGCTTATATTACTGCCTGACGCGAGAGAAAGAGATGGGGCGGCGCACGCGCCTGACTAAATAAAACGACGTAAGCGCCAAAACAAACTTTATTTAGTTGTGATTTTACTATTTATGTAAGTTAATTTCTGCTGCAATCAAAATTTATAAAATATCAATCTCTATTTTTTAAATCAAGTCTCGTGTTTCTATTATTCACCGTTTAGCAGTTCCAAGCGTTTATAGATAAAGACGGAGGCTACTTTGGCTTGTTTTTCTATCGAGAAAATTTGTCTTAATCGTGTTTTGGCGGCAATCAAAATTTTAATAATATGTTCAATTTACACATATCCTGAAATCATACTCCTACTGTTAGTACTTCATGATATCTGATGCTTTGAAGAATCCTATTTTTTTCACATATCCTCTTAACTAGTCTAACCCTTACAAAATATCTAACACTATCTCTCTCTCTGACTACAATGTGTCCTTTTTGACTATTATATTTGTATTTTATATTTAACATCATAATTATATATGTATGTGTATGAATATATATATATTTGTGTGTATGTATGTATAAATTATATTTACTCTATATATGTAGACAGGTACATAGGTACCTAATAGTGCACCGCCGTAGCATTTGTCTCTGTAAATAGTTCTTCCATCCAATTGTTGTCTGGGAGAAATCGCTTTTAGTGATAAGACCGCCCTTTGTACCCTTCTCATTCTTGTTTTAAATTGTATTTTTCTATTATTGGTGAGCAAATAAAGAATATTTATCTTATCTTATCTTAGATATCTAAAAAAATATATATAATTGTCTACAAAATATCTAATAGATAACTAGTAGATATTCTGTGCTGTGTGTGAAGTTCGCCGAGTCAGTGAAAATGACAAGTACATTAATTCTATGAAACTTTAGTATCCGTCGCCTCGTGATTCAGCAAGCTCTCAGCCATAAAGGCTATCATCGTTTTTTTCACAGGCTATAATTTAAGCGAATCCATGTTTCTCGAAAGCACTTATGTAGAAAGGTCATTCTAATTTTAAAAGGGTCATAAAAAAGGCTATTAAGGTTTGACATTTTATTGAATCACATGTAATAAAAAATGCTCATCGCTTCTTTTGAATCACTCGAATAATCACGTAACTCACAATTTTTAATTTTATTACGTGCAGTACAGATAATTTTTCAATTGTTCATCGTGAGCAATTAATTTTTCAATATTATTACAACCAGTCAGTGCAACAAAGGGTATTGAAAAGAAATAAAGTTATGTAATGTTCATCCGAATGATAAATTGAATGTCTATGAAATATTGGTTATCAAAATGTATCTGTTCCACTTTAATCATATCAACAAACGTAATGGAATGACTGATGTAAATATAACAACATTACAATTTAAATTCCACTTTCATTAAAATACTATTTAATTTAGTGCCGCGATGTTGGGCATAGAGGCGAATAAACAACGCATGTTCATCAAATCATGATTATGGTTTATTAATTATTGTTGATTTTGTATGTAAAAGCCATGTTTTGTTTTTTAAATCAAATGAAAGATTGACAAATTTTGTGGCGATTGAAACTTGAATCCGCAATCTGTCCATCCTGGGCTTCGATCAAAGTAAAATGAATGGGTTAAGCGAAAATTTGAAACGGTAAAAATAAGTTAAAACAATGAGGAGTACATCTACACTAATATTCTAAAGAGGAAAGATTTGTACCTATTTTTGTATGTTTGTAATGAATAGGCTCAAAAAGTACTGGGCCGATTTAAAAAATTCTTTCACCAATAGAATGCTACATTCTTCCAATTTGACATAGGCTACATTTCATTTTGAAAAAAATTAGGGATCCTTGGTAAAATTTGAACAATGTAACCGAAGGTGTAGAAAAATGAGTCTTAAAATTTATTTGTCTACCCCGTGCGAAGCCGGGACGGGCTGCTAGTAAAATATATTTTAGTTTTAACTGCTCAGTAAATAAACCGTTTGAAAATAACGCTAAACCCACATTTTCAGTAATGCTGTTGCTTGAATACTATTTTTAATAACTGGATAAACTATAAAAAGTATCAAAACGACGACGAAAAACAATGACGTCACTATTAAATTTTTAGTACAGTATTTCATACAAAGCACGTGTTTTCACGTTTGATAAAGAGTTGTTAATTTGACTAGTTGGAAACTCGCGGATTGCTAGTCAATATTTCCTTTAGTTTGACGAAACATCCGGTATTCTTCAAATACGGTACGTATTTGAGATGACCGACCAAGTGCACGTCGCGGGTGCCTACTTTGTGTGCTTCTACTAAAAGCGCTTTGGGTCTATCCATTCATTTTACTTTGATCGAAGATACTGGACCCCGATCGTGCTAATTTAAAACATCGACGCTCATTCCTTACTCAATTTCTGTTTTAATCACATTGCAAACCAAATCGGCTGTCAAATGATTAGCGTGATACCGAATGTGTCAAAAGTTGAGCTTCGCAGGTGGTACAATCACGGTTCAGTGATGATTTATTTAGCGTCATCGGGGCCCTGGGAATACTTTATACCAATAAAGCTATCGCTCAGTTTATAATATCTTTTTAATTTTGCCATCTTTTTCGGCTATTGGAGTAGCGCTGGTGTTTCTACCATGGCTTTACATTTTGGCATCGCTATCTTTCGTTTACTGTTTCAATGAAATCAAATATAATTACAGATATTACTCAAAATGCACGCGCACGTGTGTGACAGTAGGAATGTGACCTTAAAAACAACATAGATGCTATTTTATTTAATAGTTTTGCAGACAACCTTTACAATATCATTCGTTAAAAAGTTGTTGACTTGTGTTTAAAAAAATAAAGAAACAGATTAGTGTGCGATCAAAAGATTCTAAAATATATTGAATAACATTATCTTCTAGTAAAATATATTTTCAAATGTTAACATTATAATTGCCTAAATCAACAACGAGACTGGTTTAAATTTTTCTATTAAAAAGAAATTAAAAACAATTGTCTATGTCATCGTGACGGTAAAATTTTTATTTTACAATTACAATTATTTTAACTAATCCCCTTATTTTGTACAATATACATTTTATTCTATGACCGTGCGATGATGTTTTAAACAAATTATGAATAAAAAATTTTTATTAAAATAAACGATGTAAATAAATAGTATTTTAAATTACTTACTTAACTAGGAGGTAATCTATACATAAATTTGCTTAGAGCCTTTTCTTTTCCTCTTATTACCTCTTAAAGAGACTACTTACAACAACATTATTTTAGAACAAGATATTTTGTATCTGCTAAGGATTTACATTATGATCATTATCAGTCATTGTTTCGAAGTTTAAATTGCTTAATCTAGCCCCTTATTTTAACTCAAGACGCAAAAAGTGGGATGTTTCAAGTTTGAACTTTACCGTTGTCTCTGTCTACAACGTGTTAATGAATAAGCGCAAAACCTCATACATCCTAACTGATTTACAACAAAATAATTAGATCGAAACAATAATTTCATTATTTTTATAGTTAACATTTAAAGTTATTCGCTTTTTAAGCTTTGAGGCAAAAATGATTTGTTATCATCTCAGCAATGAATGAAAGCGCTATCGTGCTCGTGGATACATTTTAAGAATCTTGTTTTGGCAGTAAGTAGGGTGAGTGTGCCCGTGCGGTGGTTTGAGATCGAGTTTAGTAAATTTATTAATTTTTAAATACAAATTATTTAATATTTTGATAAAAAAATACCTATGTTGAAAACATGATAATTCGATTCTGCTCTCGATTCTAAACCAACTACTTTCTAGTTTTGCGTTTATTCATTAACACGTTGTATATGTATTAAGAACTAAAAATATTTCAATCATTGAGATATTGTTTACGTTTACGACGTACTAGAGGAGATTAGCACTTCATTACACTGTCTTATTCAAGTGCAGTAATATCGAAGTACTTCTCTTAGTAAATAACGAGATTATCTTTCATCTGCCCACGCTTTTCCTACCCGCTCATAACAACATGTGGCGCATAACCACAGAACATTATAAGAGGGGTTAGAAATGCAAAGTAGCGCTTTTTCTTCGGAGACGGCTGTCGCCACTTGTCTTCCCCCTCACGCTGCTACAATTACTCATGCGCTCTCGGTCGCACCACGCCGCGCGCCTTATGGTGTTATGCACATCATTGCATAACCTGTGGCGACACGTTTTACGCCTACTTTGCACTTCTAACCCCTCTTATAATGTTCTGTGTGCATAACGTGTGTTTGTCGTGTCGCCTCTAGTACATAGTACATGTAGCTCAATAATTTCAATGTAGATTGATAAATTTTGATGACATTTGAAATACAGTTTAAGGACGTTTTTACTGCCATGCGGGAAACGTTATGCGTTTATGACTTACGTTGGACGCTTTTTGTAATAATGCTAAATTAAAACTTTTGAATGTAGACAGTTACAAAAAACGCAAAATACTTGCTATACGCATGCGGATACGCGTGATAGAAAAACACTCTCTTCTCTTAGTCATGATTGATGAAAATTAGAGGGCGGTTCAATCGTTTTCAGGCTGTTTAGTTCTTAACACAGTTTGTGATAAAATCGCTACCAGCATAGCTTCAAATTTAACCCTAAATTAAAAACAATGAAAACAAACAATTCAAGGCAAATCCAATCTTACGATTAAATTAAACCTAACACAAACAATTTTCCAAGAACCAGTTAAAGTCTAAAAATCTAATCGAGCTTTCGAAGTTATACTAGAAAATGTACATTTACAGTAAATTATTCAACAAATATTTAACCTTTTGGCTTTAGGGCTAAAAGGGGCTTCAAGTAACTAAGCTTTGTGCCAAAAATTCCGAATTTTCGATGTGTCACTAAATTCACATAACACTTCAATTCTATAATTGTTTTATTTTTGTCTGACCTTAGTTTTGTTACACACAACTTTCTTGATGTGCTGCTAGTAGTGGAGTTCTAGTCGTCACAACTTCTCTGTGCAACTTCAAAGTGCCATTGTTGATCCCACTTCGGCCGGATTCACTCTGAAATCAACTTTGAATGTTAGATATGTTATCTTTAATGTTCACAGCATATCGGTAGTTGCGGAGAGTGCTGGACTGTCAATCAGTGAGCCCGAGCTTGATTCTACAATGCCTTTGTTGATTTCGAAGTTTTCCATTAAAACGTGCTTTCAATGAATGTAGATACTGTCTCCGTGGTCAATGGTAATGGTTAAAAAGATTAGGCTCTTAACGCGGAGGTCGTGGGTTCGATTCCTACGGGTATCCCCGTAGTGATATGTCACATTGTGAGTTTTTCCCCTTTTGGTTAGAGCACTGCAGGGCGAATCAACCAATTTTCTGAAAAAAAAACGATGATTCCGCGCTTCGGATGGCACGTTAAGCTCTTGGTCTTGGCTACTATCTCTCGTGGTAGTAGTTATTACATAAATACCACGTCAAAGGCCGTAAGGCGGTCTGAAAAAACTGAGACTGCTTGCCCACATGATAAGAAGAAGAATAGATATGAAGGCTTTAAACCAATATACTAGGTCGTTTTGTAAACACTTTCCAAATGCTTAGGAGTGGTTCAGACCAAAATTTTACTGAAGAACTTATACTATAAAAAAAAAACTATTCCTCATTAAACTGCAAAACAGCAGATTTTTTTACGCAGTTTGGTTTGTTCCGAAAGTTAAAGTTGATGACAGACTTGATGGTCTGAACCATCGCTGAAAATTTGGAAAGTGTTTTAAAATGTGAAAAAACTGTAGAATTAGTCCCTTTTCACACATGTCAGTTTCCATTTAACTCGCTGAAGCGCTGTATTCAATAACGAGATTTCTGTGAAAAAACTAACTTGTAAAAACCATGAAAATAAAATATATATTCTGGAAAAAACATTATCGAAACGAATCAAACGAAAATCGAAATTATTTAAATAAATTGTTTGCGTAATGTCTGTCTAGAGCAGTAGCAGTATAACATTATGCTAAAATGAAAGTTTAAGCAATCAAGAATGCTTGTTAAGTCTTTTGATCACATGCTAAGCATGTGTGAAGTTTGTTTTGAGCGTAACGTCGTAATCAAGCGAGAAACTTAGCAACTAAGGATATTAGTTAGTCTGAAGCAATTTCACCGACAGTTGATTGTTAAAGCGATAGACACGGGCAAATGTCAGCTTATAAATGTGTTTTCTGTTTCTTTTATACAGCTTTCGGTTCTAAAAATTATTAGGTTGAATTACTAAACAGTGAAAGACTCCTGCAAGATGAAGTGGCAATGGGCTGGTCATATCTGCCGAAGAACTGACAACCGGTGGGGAGTCAAAGTTCTAGAGTGGAGACTGCAAACTGGTAGGCGTAGTGTGAGATGCCCTGCTGCCCGCTGGACAGACGACCTAAAAAAAGGAGCGGGGAGCGATTGGATGAGGAAGGCCGAGGACAGAGTTTTATGGCGCGCCTTGGGAGAGGCCTATGTTTAGCAGTGGACGATGATGGGCTGATGATGATGATGATGAAAGACTCCTAGATGTGTGTCACACAGAGTTTACGGCGATAAATGTGTGCTCGGAGAATAATCTGTGACCAATAATGCAGGCTAAGCTTTGATAGCTTGACTTTATGGCTTAATTTATTTGTAGCGATGAATTATTATAAAAACGTTAGTCTTCCTACCTGTGAGTCTGTGTATTGAGCGTGTGACGATAGAGGCGTGGTCGGCGAGTGAGTGCGTGCCAAGTTGTGACAGCTTGAGTTCTTTGTTAGAAATTTTTTAATTATTAATCGATGTATTATTATATAAGCGTTAGTCTTCCTACCTGTAAGTCTGTGTATTGAGCGTGCGGCGAAAGAGGCGTACTCGACGAATGAGTGCGTGCCAAGCTGTGACAACTTGACTTCTTTGCTTAAGTTATTAGTAGTGATGAATTATTATAAAAGCGTTAGTTTTCCTACCTATGAGTCTGTGTATTGAGCGTGCGACGATAGAGGCATGCTCGGCGAGTGAGTGCGTGCCAAGCTGGGACAGCTTGACTTCTTTTCTTAATTTATTAGTAGCGATGAATTATTATAAAAGCGTTACTTTTTCCTACCTGTGAGTCTGTGTATTGAGCGTGCGACGATAGAGGCATGCTCGGCGAATGAGTGCGTGCCATGCCGTGACAGCTTGACTTCTTGGCTTAATTTAACAATTACGATGAATTATTATAAAAGCTTTGGTTTTCCTACCTGTGAGCCTGTGTATTGAGCGTGCGGCGATAGAAACATGCTTAACGAATGAGTGCGTGCCAAACTGTGACAACTTGACTTTATGACTTAATTTATTTGTAGCGATGAATTATTATAAAAGCGTTAGTTTTCCTACCTGTGAGTCTGCGTATTGAGCGTGCTACGATAGAGGCGTGCTCGGTGAATGAGTGCGTGTCAAGCTGTGACAGCTTGACTTCTTTTCTTAATTTATTAGTAGCGATAAATTATTATAAAAGCGTTAGTCTTCCTACCTGTGAGTCTGTGTATTGAGCGTGCGGCGAAAGAGGCGTGCTCGGCGAATGCGTGCGTGCCAAGCTGTGGGCGCTGCTAGAATTCTTTGGCTCTGGTGTCGACACCACCGCTGAATAAAGAGGAGGATCTGGTGGGCAGTCTGATATGCCTAAACAAGTAAAATATATTTTTTAATGAAAGCGTAGATAGAAACCACAAAAAGTTCTGGTAAGAACGGAACATAAAACTAAATGGGGCGCCTAGTATCCCGTTAAGCTTTGAACCTCGGTAGAATAGTTGGCGTGATTCACAAAATGGTTCGACGAAAGAAATTAGGGTGTAGCTGTCTAACACCTACGAGTTCGTGATTTTGTCTGTAGGGTAATTTAGGTGAAGAGGTTTATTTGTCTAGGATCTTATCACGAAGACCTTTGTTACACGTATTGGTCGATATCTAAATTTAGCCATTTGAATAGGAATTAGATTATTTTTTCAATGTTCAGACCATCGCATTAAACTGAAAAACATTCCTTAGAACTACATTCAAATCACGAAAATAAACATATGTTCTTTAGAAAACATCAATGAAGGGTGACTCGACCCAAATTTATTGGTTTTTTATTTCTATTTCAATGTTGGTCCTATAGTGAAAGTTGTTCGGTTTGATGGTCTGAATCGCCCCCTCATACGTAACGCATTTGAGTTAACACCCTGTAGGCATAATCAATTGATATAAAGTATTATTTGTAAATTATGATTCAGTCTGTCAATCAGTCATCTCACTTCATTAACTATATCACATGTTCTATCTGAAGCTAAGCTGATAAATTAACCGACAATTAATCTATGTTTGGATTATGTTCCGATTAATTATATGAAATTAATTGTGTTTCTAGATTATATATCAGTTTCGTAGATGAAATTGTTGCTAGTTAGTTCCCCAGATACTACTAATGATCTTACTAGTAATGATGATGATTTTTCATTGCTAATTTTGATTGATGTCAGATGCAGTGACACTTTGACAGTGAGATCATTACCATAGTGAAATAAAAACGAATAGTGGTGAAGCTCAGCGGTCGCAGCAGGTCTACGCTCGCATGGTGTGTGGGGGATGTACGTACGTGGGCGTCCCTAATTGAATTCGCTTTTAGGGTACGCACGCAGGCCGGAACGCGCTCCTCCAGGCCCCGCACATCTCGCTCCATTGACCTGCCACAACCGTTGACCTTCACCACTATTAGTTTTAAATACACTAGGATATCACATACATTACCCCCTGACTATAATCCCTTTCGGGGTGATCAAAAACTTTGCAACATCTCCTACCATAATATACTTATATGTGACATTCTCTGGGAAAAGGGAACTTGTTGTTGGTTTTAGTTTTGAAAATCTATACATATTTATTTTGAGAAATTTATGTAGATTTTGGTTCTAAGTCCCTTTGCCCTGATAGCGTTACATATTTTGAAGCGTGCAGTTGTAAGGTTTTCAGATGGAATGTTGTATCAAATAATGGTAACCTTTAAATTTAATATCACCTTTCACTTACAGCCTGTATGAGTGACCTAAAAGCCTAAATTAACTGTTACCTATCGTAAATAGACTCCAGACATCTGTGTTTATCCATAATTAGTATTCAGAATTCACATTATGTTATCCATATTCAAGAAATTGTCTCAGAATTACCTTGAGGGTATAAGATCTTTGCTTCTGACTGAAATTCGGAATTAATATTATTGCCGTCCCTGTTCCACTATTAATTCTCGCTATTTACTGATAACAGATCGACATTTACTTATATAGTGTATACAGGGTGTAAGAAAAAGTATCATTAACCTTTAAACCACATGTATACTCTATCCATCCATAATTATTTAAATGATCAAAATGTTTGGCTCTGAGGTCACTAGCTTATAGTTTATTTACTTTACTGTATAGTATCAATTATTTTATTAAATAGACTATGTATTATTGTATACATAAATTTAGCTTAAGAATTTATATTGTAATAATTATTAAGTCGTGTTATGTTGTAGAGTTTCTGGCCGCATCTTCTCAACAGCGACAACTCGTTCTGACGCGGTGGTAGCTTTAAAAAAGATTTGACGTTTGATAAGTGTGCTGCAAGCTCTTATATTGAATAAATTATATTGACTTTGACTTTGACTTTGACCATCAAACTGAACAACTTTTATTATGGGAGCAAACCGATCGGAGCAACAACAAAAAATCTGCTGTTGCACACCTTTTTTTTTAAATAATTTATTTTACTTCATTCAAGTCAAGTCAAAATAATTTATTCAATATAGGAGCTTGAAGCACACTTTATTAAACGTAAATTTTTTTTTAAGCTACCACCGCGTCGGAACTTGTTGTCGTTGTAGAGAAGATGCGGCCAGAAACTCTACAATATAACACGACTGAATAACTATTACAATATAATTATTACAACTTCAATACATAAAATACAAATTTGCCAAGCTGCAGAACAGTTTTTTTGGCGACACGCTCTTAGCTATTATTTTATTAGAGAACCTATTAGAGTTTAGTATGGAAGAGCAGATTTTTTTGCTCTGACATGTTTGCTCCCATAGTAAAAGTTGTTCAATTTGATGGCTATAGTATATGGTTTAAAGGGTGATACTTTTCCTTACATCCTGTATAGAAGCTATTTGTTAGTCGTCGCGTCGCTGCAGACAAGGTTTTAGTAAAGGAAAGTTTTATACACCGTCTATTACGTCTGTTATTTTACAGAAATGTAAGAAGAATACGAGGACTTAGCAGCAACGTACACAGGGTTAGTTGGGGAAATCTACGGATTTTTGTATGGAGTAGGTTGCATTAATTGCACTTTTGGTGAAAATTTGGAATATAGTAGATACATACCTGAAAAATATAAATTCTCAATAATCCTCGATTTTTTAAGTTGTATTATTGAATAATTAAGACATTTACAAAACATTAAATTTAGGTATGAACAAAAAATGGAAAACTGGTGATTTTGTACAGGATGGCTTCGTTCAATACGTTTTACTTATAACAATAATAATCCACGGTTAATATCGTTAATTTGGGTAGATATTTAGTATTTTGTAAGTCTTCAAAAAATATAACCTTGAAACTAAATTATTTACTGTTTGTTTTTACACATTAAATTTGCCAATTGATAATTAACTGTCTCTATTGCTGGTATGCTCATAGAAATATTTTTAGAAATAAGCTTGCCATTTGTACATTAATATCGATTTTAAGGTATTTCTCAGGTTTCTGAGCCTATATAACGACAAAAGTGTTATAAACTAACAGTAATATTATTTCAATCACAATTTAATAAAGTGTCTTTAATGCAATCTCAAACCTTATTTTTCCTAGACTAGGTGTTTTGCAGACCATAGCCAGAACAGCTTTCTCTATGGGAAAAAATTAAAATCGCGAAAAAAATAATGCTATCACATACACTTATAAAGTTTGCAGTTTTGCACGGAACTGTTGATTTCGTTTCGCGATTTTGATGTTGGTCCGATAGAGAAAGATATCCAGTTATCATCAAGGTGTAATTTTTTTTTGTTCAAACGCTTTTGCTCCCATAGTAAAATTGTTCAGTTTGATGGGTAGAGTATGTCGTTTAAAGGGTGATGATTATTTTCCTTACACCCTGAATATATATAGATAGGTACAAACATCCATGACTCGGGTACGAATATTCATATTCATCATACAAATAATTGTCCCTTACGGGATTCGAACCCGCAACCCTCGGTACAGCAGGCAGGGTAACTACCGACTGAGCTATCGGACTGTCTGATTGTCTTGATATCTAGATTTTGACAGTCACATCCATTATTCCCTGCAGTGGGTGGACAAAGGCTGATGATGATGATGGTCAACGATTCTATCTCGGATGGAATGTCCATACATAAATAATATTTCCATACATCCTTACACGAAATCTCCATACATTTATTAACGGTCCGTGATTTCACGGGTTCTGATCGGACGCTGTGCGTAAGCGCTCTAAAGTTTCTACAACTGTAAGCTTTAATTAAAACATTTTAAAAAATAGTAGGTCATTGTAGAAAAGTTTCTCATCACCCCGAATTGGCGAGAGTTTGAACATGTATCGATTCAAATAAACGTGAACTTTTGCCAACAGAACAAATTTGAGAACTAATTCACTACGATTCGTTCCTAACTTTCGAATCCAAAAAAAAAAGATAGCTGAGTAATAAGTTAAGTTTAACAAAGTACTTTAACAAAACAGAGACTAACGAATTTGTGAGTTTTAAGTTTTCACATTATTCCACAGTATAGTGTAATAAAAACTACTAGTGGTGAAGCTCAGCGGTCGCGGCGGTTCACCAGGACGATGCACGGTGGGTCGAAACTGATATATGAGGGACTTAGGGATTTTTTCACAAATTCCATTTTTTTAAAATACCTATCGATAGGTCTTGTAATTTGAATGAATGATTTTCGTTAAACGTTTTTGTCTAAAACTTACAGTTTGCCTGGAAATAAATGTTTTCTATTTTTGTTGTATGGAATGAGACAGAAAGTGCTCAGTTTCAGCAAATACGTAACAATTCGTGCTTTGAAACTACTTAAGCATTATTCTTTGGCCTATTGACTGTAATCCTACACTATCAACGAGAGCCCAATGTTGCCCGTTCACGAGTTATGAGGATCCAATGAACTAATAAAAAATGCTCATAATATATCAGTTTCGTCCCACCGTGCGATGCACCGGCATTAAATTCGCTAAGTCGGCACCGCGCGCAGAAGTGCTATTTCTGAATCGTAATTTTCAAAATCGTGACTGAATAAATCTTTCTCTCTTATCGTGTGGGCAGCAAGCCCTGGTGTCTACTACCACCACCAGAGATAGTAGCTGGGACCAACGGCTTAACGTGCCATCCGAAGTACGGAATCATCTTTCTTTTCAGACAATCAGGTGATTCGGCCTGCAATGTCCTAGACAACTGGTGAAAAACGCACAAAGTGGCATATCACTAGGTGTCCCCCGTGGGAATCAAACCCACGGCCTCCTTGCCAAGAGCCCAATGCTTTTAAGCATTAGACCACGGAGGCAGTATCGAATAAATACACAAACTTCATACTGTTTAGGTCATTTCTACCGCTGATTTCAAATTGTGACTTTCATAAATCGTACTCCGATGCAAGTCGCTGCCGAAACGCGCTCGACGCGTTTGATCTGACGCGACCACCAGCTTCGCCACTGGTAGTTTTATTATACTGTGGTTAGAGTTTGCGAGCCATCTGCGTTACATACAGGAGTTTAGAAGTTACTAGCATGCGGTGATGGAGCGTTTGTCTTGTCGCACTTTCAACATTAACGTTATACGGTAATGGAGTGTTATTAGTCCTTATATTTATAGTCATACCCGCGATTCCGTCTGCGTGGCCCTTAAAGAACGCCAAATTTTATCCAAAACCCTACAGCCGTGATTGAGTGACCAATATCTAAACATCCCAACTTTGACATTTATTATATTATAGAGTCCTTCTTAATAGGCTGATAGTATTTTAAGGGGATGACCAGACCATCAAACTGACTAACTTTCTCTATGGCACCAACATCGAAATCGCGAAAAAAAATCAGCTGTCCCAAACATTTGGCTCGAGTAGGTTTGCAGTTTTGCATGGAGCAGTTGATTTTTTTTCGCGATTTCGATTTTGGTGGCATACAGAAAGTTGTTCAGTTCGACGGTCTGATCTTCCCCTTAAAAAATTGTTAGCATTAAGAAGGACCCTGTATATTGATATCATCCTGAAACCTTTTACAGGGTGTAACAAAACACTCTTCTAATATTTAAAGGGGTAGTTTAAACTATCAAACTGAACAACTTTCAATATGATAGTATTCAAGATAGTAGAAATCTTTCTAGTATGATGACAACGCTGAAGAAAATTTAAAAAATCTGCTATCCATATGCATTTGAGTCGAGTACCCATTCGACCATATGGGACATCAGAGGTACTACAGTTTTGTATGAAACAGCAGATTTGTTGTATTTTTCTCGATGTTGGCACCATAGTGAAAGTTGTTCAGTTTGATGGTCTGAAGCACCACCTTAAGTATTACTAGGGTGTATACCTTGTACATACATACATTAAGACCAGAATCTAAATTAACCAACTAAATTATAAACTTGTAAGTGTAGCAAGTTTCCTAGAATCTATTTAATCCTTTCGGGGTGCTCATAAACAAGGTAAAATATGCTTGGAAACATAATTATATATTTTTTTATCTAATTACTTGGGTCAACCGAGCCCTCCTCGCTGAATACTAGTTTTTACAGGGAAGAGACTTATCCGGATCGATTTTTGTCCCCTGACAGCCCTAAGTATACTGATTTTATCGACATCTTTAGAGCTGTTTAGTTATCTAGAACGCTATTATAGATCTCGTAAGTATACAAACAAAATGTAGCTCGTTTAATAGTTTTGTATATTATGTATGTTATCTTTGATTGATTGTTGGCTCGACTATTGCAAGCAAGGGTCGTTATGTAACACTGCGACCATCACTGGTCCATTGTGTTCACCCCATGCTCACCCATATTTTACATATCTCCGTAATTATGCTATTTTCTTCTCATTCTCGGGTTTGCAGGTTTCTTTACGATGTTTTCCTTCACCGCCGAGCTAGTGATAACGATAAATACAATCGTACATAAATGTCATAGAACTTAGTGGTACAGGCCAGGAATCGAACCGCCGCCTCATGATTAAGTCGCTAGCTCTCTTCCGTATGGACTATCATCGCTCTTCATCATCTATGTCATCTTTAGTCTAACTGCTATGCTATAGTGCGTCCATGATAGCTTTGTTATTATGACACATCGTTTAAGAGATGTGACACGTCCATTTTCACAGATATAACTGCTAATACTAGTATGATAGCTAACTAATATAATAATAGGTAGTGACTAGTAGCCGTGTTGGACAGGCTCATTTCCGTGTTAATAAGGGAAATCAGTCTCAGTTTAACACGTAGCAAAGAATTAAGTAAATAAATCATGTCTAATATATAATAATTTTCGATTCCGTTATTTATGTCACAGGCCTAGTGAAAATGCAGTCACGTTAAACTTTGCACGAGCGGCATTCACCGCAGCGAGTGATTCAACAATTTTTTTTTAATAATGTCATTTTCTGAAAATATTTGAGCAATCAAAACATATGTATGCAATTTTAATGAATATTGTATTCTTTCAATATTTGAAAAAAATCTTCATTATTTGGACGCCGTTTCAAAGTCACGTCATCCGACCAAATCTCATGTGTCAAAATCACAAAGCTGTGTTGGATGAACTATAACTAATCTACTACGCTGACATTGGCGTAATTATTGTGCCTTACAATAACAAAGGCCATAATCTAAATAAAACGAATCTATGGATATTATAACAAAGAATCAGTGTTTCTCCCGGAAAAGTAAAGAATAACCCAACCTCAATCTGTGAATGTCGTAAAAGGCAACTAAGGTAGGTTTAGATAGTTAATTTTCATCCGTACAGTGGCGCGGAAACCACAACAATTGCATACGAAAGAGGGTGAGCGTCATGCAGGCAGCCGACTGTAAAACTTTTGCCAAAATCTAGTGCAATATGGATGCATATTGCGCTGACCTTACATTCAAGTTGCCTATAGGCAAATGCCCACGCAAGAAAAAAATCTGAACGATTTGTGGAGGCACGTAGGTATCTAAATACTAATGTGTCACATACTCAACGGGTACTTCAGACCATAAAACTAAACAACTTTCATTATGGGACCGACGTAGAAATCGCGAAAAAGAAAACTCCAAATATTTCTGGGTAGATTAACCAATTGGAATTTTCTTTTCTTTTATTGCTTTTTCAATGTTGGTCTAATGGTGAAAGTGTATGTAACCTGTATAGTAGTCAAATTGGTATGTCAGTGGATTTTCTATCCTGAAGATGAAATAATAAAGTTTAAGTTTAATTTTGATGTACCTTTACTAAGAGGAATGAGGTCTGGATTCCTATCGTCCGGACCGTGTGGTGAACTCCTTTTCGGTATGTTAGCTTTCTGATTCTTCGTCGATGGTATCGTAACTGTAAAACATTTTCAAAATGTAGTTGATGTTGAACTTAGGTGAGTTTTTCTTAAATAATAAATAATTAAAAAAGAATTGGCAAGGAGTTGCGAAGGATCTTTTAAAAGCCACGACGTACTCAAAGTGACTGAGCCCGCGGAGTTAGTCGATGAACGATTTGAATAGAGAAGAAGCATCAAAATTACACCAAGGACATGATAATTAAAGGAGATGATAATTTTCCGCTGATTGTAAATCATAGGAACTTATAGCCTATAAGATTTCACTGCAGTTCTTCTTATCGTGTGGGCAGTAAGCCCTGGTGTCAGATTTTACAAACCGCCTTACGGCATCTGACGTGGTTTTTTAATGTAGCGACTACTACCACCAGAGATTGTAGCCGGGACCGACGGCTTAACGTGCCATCCAAAGCACCGAATCATCTTTCTTTTCAGACAATCTGGTGATTCAGCCTGCAATGTCCTAACCAACTGGGGAAACACGTACAAAGTAACATTTAACTATGTGCCCCCGCGGGGATCGAACCCATGACCTCCGTATCAAGAGCCAATGCTCTTAACCATTAGACCACGGAGGCAGTCGCAAAGGCCGTGTAAAGGCCTCATTCGCAAATAAGGTTCAGAAGGAGCGGATCAAACAGGACCACGGTGGCCCAGTGCGGTTTGGTGAAGGAAAGTTAGACTTGCTTTGCAGTTTTTAAGCATGAAGATGCTCGAGATTATGTTCTCCTATCAATTTCACCAATGAAAAGACTGACTGAACCGGGAGTTATCATCGGGGATCGTTTCCAATATTAAAGCTCTACTACACAACGAACGGCGAGTGCCTCAAAGTAGATATGTAAGGTTATTTTAAGCTTACCTTCATAGTCCCTGGATCTATGCTGTATTCTCGTGGCAATAAGGGCGAGACATAATATGATTGCGATGGTGAGTGCAGCACCAAGTACGCCACCTACTGCCCAGTTGACTTCCCAAGCTTCTTGCGCTTCTGGAGACAAATAAAAAGTGTTTTAAAATTTATAAATACATTATATGGAATAATATAAGGTGTTACAGTTTGATGGTCTGAAGCAACCCCTTAAGTATGTAACGCATTTAAGTTTATACCCTGTATAAACTGCTGATGATGATTCAACTGACCCATATTTTACAACTTTCACTATGGGACCAACATCGAAATGGCGAAAAAAAATAATCTGATGTTCCATTCTAAACTACAAATCTACTTGAGCTACATGTATGGGATAGCAGATTTTTTTTTTCGTACATTCTGTCTGCCCCACCTTAATTACTCGCTCATTTTCGCACTTATTGAATTGAAATTTACCATGAAGATACATAACAGTATTTAACCCAAAAAAAGAAATGAGGTAGTTATGAAGAAACCAACTTTATTCGAATCCCATACAGCGAAAAGGGGGTTGGAAAAAAAGTAGATATTTTCAAAAGCGTATTTGTAGACGCTCGTTTTGACACCTCATAAAATATAGTTGTTACCTCACAAAATGACTTCAAAAATATAATCCTCCTTTTCGGCTCCGCTATAATCGGTTTAGAAACGTACTTATTTGAAATTTGTGTAACAAAACAATATGCTATCAATAGGAATTTCCTAGAGACCCATTAATCAACAGTAAACAGAAATAACAATGTGTTCTCTCAAACCATAGTTGATTAATACGAATAGAATCGACGTAATCTCTGTTTCCAGTGTAATTGCATCAAAAGATGGCTGAACCTTTGAGGCTGTACCTACTAATCATTCAAATGATCAATCGTGAACGATATAAATACGGAGAAAACTTGGTTTTCAATCAAGACGAAATGGCATAACCTCAGGGTTAAAAGCCCAAATTTAAAAAAAAATAAAAAAAAATCAAGACGAAATGCAGGTGCTTTAAATTTAGTAAATAAATCCAACAGTCAATGCTTTAAACTAATACCATAGAATAGGTGATAGTATAATATAGTTCTACATACAGAGGGCCACTCCCCACCCGCCTCTGACTTCAGATACCCCACCTCACCTCACACTTTCTGGGGAAACTTGAGGGGAGCCGAGCAAAGGAATGCAGTCAGGCGCGAGCACCCGGTGGATGTAACTACATACAATATATGTTATTTGTATGCTCTCAGTAATAATAAACGTTTGTAAATAACGCAAAATTTATATTTTCAGTGATTCTTTAGCTTAAATACTATTTATAATAATAAAATGAACTATAAAAGTAGCGAAATGTGTAATGATGTTCATACGATGCGTGGTAAGTCAACCCTACATATATGTCATGTACAATTTGCGCATAGTGCGCATGTGCGTCATGTCAAATCTGAAACGTTGTTTGAAGTGCTAATACGATTAAGTGAAAACATTGTAGTTATACTCTTAAGTAAACTAGCTATGAAAAATTCCAAACTCGGTCCAGCGTGCACCAGTGAGACAGAAAGTGAAACCTATACGGAAAAAAAAATCGACAACAACCCTCATATTTTGTTTATTTTACATAGAAAATGGGTATGAGTAAGGCTGTATAGAGAAAAATTTTCATTTTTTTTTTGTTCATGATGTAATTATATTTTAGTTATATCGACAAGAATTATAGTTACAACATTCTGTGTCCTTTAGAGCTATTGTTGTCTGCTCGTTTGAGCATCTTGCGCAAACTAAAGAAGAGATTTTGATACGATATCTACTCATCATTTCAAAGCCTGTGATCCAACTTCAAAACTCAAACACATATTCATTCCAAAATTTTCCCCGGATCCATCGATTCCAAGCGGATGAATTCGCAGGCAAGCAAGTTTGCTAAATTACAATACGTCAAAAGCGACCAATTCAAGCAAACCATTCTTCAAAGTTCATATAAAGCCGTATTGCAAACATGCGCTTACAGCATACTAGTATAGTAGAACAAAAGAGATTTTTTAGCTTTCATACAATGAAGTGAACATCCTAGTCTAATGGAAGTGCAATATGGGTTGGACGTAGAATTAATTTTTATCTAGCTCACAGCACTGCGTTGAATATTTTTCGACAGAGCTGCAATATTGTTTATTTAATCAATCTGGATGCATTGAAAAATAGACTACCTAGTTTGAGGTTTTTTACAGTCTATAAAAGAGTGAATGAAATTAATTAACATTCGTATGAATTTTCAGTTAATTAAATTTTATGCAGTCATATTTTTGTTTTTATCTTATTCCTTTTATTTGAATCAAATGTTACCACATTTTAGTAACCAACTAAAATGTGGTAACATTTGTGTTAATCAACGTGTTATAACGTGTTAATGAATTAACGCAAAACTAGAAAGTAGTTTGTTAAGAATCGAGAGCAGAATCGAATTATCGTGTTTCCAACATAGGTATTTTATCAAAATATTAAATATTTTGTATGGAAAATTTAAAATTTACTAAACTCGATCTCAACCCACCAAACAGGCACACTCTCCCTATTTACTACCAAAACAAGATTCTTAAAATGTATCCACGAGCACGCTAGCGCTTTCATTCAGTGCAGAATTAATAACAAATAATTTTTGCTTGAAAACTTAAAATGCGAATAACATTAAATTTTAATTATCGAAATAATGAAATTATTGTTTCAATCTAATTATTTTGTTATGAATCAATTAGGGTGTTATAAATGAGGTTTTGCGCTTATTCATTACCACGTAGTATGTACACCACTAGTTTTTAATTACTAACACAACTTTATGGGTATATTCAGACAATGAAACTAAACAACTTTCCCTAAGGAACATGGGTCGAAAGACGAGAAATTTTCCATACAAAAGTACGGATCTGTCGATAGGAGGCCCAACAATTTTTCTTTTAAAGATAAAATATAGAATCTATACTATCCAATAGATATTATCACTAGGCAAAACTAGTTTATGTAAATATGAAACAAATATCTCACCTGTCCTTGGTGACAATCTCGGTGCAGTTTCTACCGTAAACGTCACATGCTCCGATCTCCCCCTTGCATTGGCTGCGTACACCACCAACCGAAGCTGTCTTTTCGCCCCCAATCTTCTTAGATTCCAGAGAGCAACGCCATTACTGGCATTTACGACCAATCCTTCGTTCGCCCATACTTCTGCTATAAATACGCACTGGAGACCTCCTTCGTATCCTGAAAATAGTGCTAAGTTAGTTTTACGGCGTTTTTACAAGAAATCTGTACTTTATTCTCTTTTTCAGGATTATGGCTATCTTTTAGTGTAATGTTGCAACCAGGAAGCTGGCAGTATTGTCCATACCTGGAGGGCAGACTGCCAATACTATAACCCCAATACTATAACATGATAATACTCCTTGGAGGTTGGTGAAATTTCCGTCGTTGTTGTTTAGTTTATACCCTTTTCATTGATATTACTTTACAGCAACCAAACATTTATATTAATTTAAGCAGTAGTATTAAATAGTCTACAATATAAATTTTATTTGGATAAGCTATCATTCTTAGTTTCCAAGATATTAAGGTTTATGTTATGGGTGACCCGTATTCATTGCTCTCGAGTGTAATTCCACGGTACGGATGTTAACAATAACATTCATAATTCCTTTATATAATATTTTAAGCTGTTGTCGTATCCAATCCAATATATTACTTATTAACAATCAGAATCACAATACGAATTAAATTAAGGAATTACTGAAAACATTATATCTCTTAATCGCACTTCGACCAAATTAAATTCATCAACCTACATTTTGATTTAAGTACGACTTCGATAATAATTATAATTGAATCCTCATTCAATTTCATGTATAAAGGACGGTCCAGATTTCAGTTAATTCATACTGAGCTTCGTACCAAATTTTACTTAATGGAATATACTTTGATTAAACGCTATTAAATTTCTATTCGATATGTTTGTTGTTAATAATGAAATTGTATTTTAATCTATACAGGGTCCTTCTTAATATGCTGACACTTTTTAAGAGGATGATCAGACCGTCAAACTGAACAACTTTCTCTATGGGACCAACATCGAAATCGCGAAAAAAAACTCTGCTGTCTCATACATTTGGCTTGAGTAAGTTTGCAGTTTTGAATGGAACTTTGAAAGTTGTTTAGTGTGATGGTCTGATCATCCCCTTAAAAAGTGTCAGCATATTAAGAAGGACTTGTATATCAATTTCATCAAAATGAATGAAGTTGTTTATGAATGAGAACGTATCAAATCATAAACTTAATATTACTACGAAGTATATTAAGTTTTGAGCTCACCCCCCGTCACACTGGACAGAGTTTCGGTACTACTGGTGAAACGTGGATTTTCTGCGGTTTCAGAATATCTCTGACTACCCCCTCAGGGAATATAGTCGTGAGCATACGCTTATGCTTATATTAAGTTTATGTATCAAACAGACGTGCAAAGATGTTAAAGTCTCACACTTTTTAATTTTAATACCAGTATGAATTCACCTTACACAAGTTGAGCCCAAATTGCGTTAGTCCACAAAATTTTGTTTTGGCCCGGATATTGTACTAAAAAATAATAATGTCAATCATTCAGCAAAAAACGTGCAATAGCAAAATGTCAGAGCGTATTGAAATTCATAAAATGCAAATCTGCGTGTCCATAGTTTAGCTGATCGGCATATTTTATTAGTGTTCATTTTATTTGAATTATTTTGTGACAATATGTAGCTAGCTAGGTAGAAATCGTTCAGGTTTCATTGTTAAAGACAGGTCTAGTCTTAACCCGCACATATATTTATTACTACTTTCACAGAATATCCTAGTTCATATATAATTTTTTTTTTGCCATAAGCCTTTTTAAAGATGTGAGAATGACTGTGCATTAAGCTTTTGATTAATTTGTTTTAGTTGTAAACGCCAAACAACTGACCAAAATTAAAATAATTGGACAGAACGGTTTTTACAAAGGTAGGTTCTAATTTTTGTCCCCGAATCAATTTGAATTTAACATGGCAAAAGTATAACTATTAATTGGGTGACCCTTAAGTTGCATAACATTAATAATCATATTTTGAAAATCCATAACAGACATGGCATAACGTTAATTAATATAACATTTCAAATGTTTAATAGGAAAATATATAGCATTATTTGACATAATAATGAAAATCCATAATATTTAAAAACTCGTTTTAGACTCCAGATAAATCTTATTGGTATTAAATTTATGTGTATTTATTTAACGGTATACATATTTATGTTATTCAAATTTAAGATATACTTTATAAATGTTTACTTTTCAACTTTATGAATTTTTAATGATTATGTGTTTTAAGTGTTAGGCGTTTTCAATATAGGAAATTTTCAATTATGGGTTCTAAAATAGACTTTAAAGCTAGTTTAAGCTATGTACGGTTGGGTCCAACTTTAAGTACCTATACAGGTATGTATGGATATCTAGAAATATATATTTAATCGTCTAGGCACACGTGTACATTCTTCGTATTTTTTTTATGTGGGCTACATACGTAGCACTAAAAACATTTAGAATACAAAAAAGAATAAGTATCGATTTTATAATTAACTCGTTTGTACTTTAAAATATTATTGTCAAATCACCTGCAAGACACATCAGATCCAAAGAATCATCAGTGAGATTGTACACCGTGCAATTTGTCGGTGGATCGGGTCTCGTTGCAGGCAGTAGAGTATAGATGCACGGAGATGACTGCTGACCGGCCAGATTTGTCGCACGACAGGACAGTGTGCCGTAATCCACGTCCGACACCGGGGTGTATGTCAGAACCGACTTGCCTTCCTTCGCTTGAATTGTGAAGCGATCCTGTGAAATGAAATGATCGTCAAATGTTTTGTAGTAATAAAAACACATAACCATTTTTAGGATTCCGTAACCTTTTTATTTTAGCAAAGATAAACACTATCATGATATACAGGGTGTTAGGGTAAACAGTTGCATTACTTTAAGGGGTGATTCTACCCATGATTAAAAAGAAAAAAAAAAGAAAAAAAATTATTGAAATAAAGGTTTTAAAAATGGTTACATAAAAATCCTAAAGTAACTTTAACAAATAGTATAAGTGGATGAATGTAAAAAGGACTTATTTAAACCGACTACATTTACCAGGAGTTCCCATCGTAGGCAAGCGGAAGCCTGCTTGTTTCTAGGGAAACCAGTTTCTAATTCAATTAAGTTACTGTTTATAATGGTGTGTGACTAACCCTAGTGTGTGATACTGAACAACTTTCCGTAAGAAACCTATAGGAAATTCGAGAAAAAAAAATCGTTGTTCCGTATCATGGGTACAACCACTCCTTAAAGTTATGCAACTGTTTACCCTAATACCCTGTATATCTATAACCATTTGGTTATCTGAAAACACCTCGAGCAAAACTAGGGAAATTTCAATAATTTCACTAAGGCGCTCACCGAAGCTTATACAACGTGTTAATGAATAAGCGCAAAACCTCATACACCCCAACTGATTTATAACAAAATAATTAGATTGAAACAATAATGTCATTATTTTGATAGTTAAAATTTAAAGTTACTAGCATTTTAAGTTTTGAGGCAAAAATGATTTGTTATCATTTCAGCAATTAATGAAAGCGCTAACGTGCTCATGGATACATTTTAAGAATCTTGTTTCGCTAGTAAGTAGGGTAAGAGTGCCCGAGCGGTGGGTTGAGATCGAGTTAAGTAAATTTGAAATTTTGCAAACAAATTATTTAATATTTTGAAAAAAATTACCTATGTTGAAAACATGATGATTCGATTCTGCTCTCGATTCTAAACAAACTACTTTCTAGTTTTGCGTTAATTCATTAACACGTTGTATATTACAAATAAATTGGAATAACTTATTTCACGCGTACGCCCGCGATGTTTTCCTGCCTCAAGTGTAGGAATCAGTAGCGAGATAGTTGTAATGATATATATATCAATCATATAAATAAGATTGGAAAATATCGCAACTTTATTTAGGATGAAATTAAAGATAGAAAAATTTGTCTCGGGCGAGACTTAAACCTGCACTCTTCGTTCGTTTCGTTCTCCGGCTAGTGGGATCGGTAGCGAAATTGGATAACGCACTTCCCCGGTTTGGAAGAGTGCGGGTTCAAGTCCCGCCTGAGACAAATTTTTCAATCTTTAATTTGATTCGAAATAGCACAACATGGGTGTAACTGTTTATAATCAATAATAGTTGACTTTTATTTAGGATATAGGTAATAATTTTTTTCTCATATTATTATAACACTTTATTGTACACACAGATACATTGATATCTTTATCTTAATCAAGTTCCTACAAAATCCGTGTTTATGAATCGGTACCGAAAGATTGATATTCTTTCTTTGGTATTAACATACATCATCATCATTCATCATTCTCTTGCCCATTTCCCATCATTTGGGGTCGGCGCAATATGTCATCCTCTTCCATTCATCTCTCTTAGCCGTCATTTCAGGACTCACTCCTTTCTTACGCATATCCACATACAACATAACATACATAACATAAATATTAAATAGAAAAAAGGAAAGAAAAAAGAAGGAAAAGCCTTATTTTGTGCCTCTTGTATTGTCTTCTCTTTATTTAACTGTTTAAGTTTTGGTGTGTAAAATAAAGTAAATTTGATTGATTGATTGAAGGAGGAAAGAGAGTATGGTAGTAAAAAAGAGTTATGTGTTTATGAAACTGAAGACAATTTGCCAGCTTCCTGATCCAAATGTATGAATTATAATCTACACACTGCACACCTAGTATATACCACGGAGACTTTACTTGACCCTAAGAGGAAGGATCGCTCTTTAAGACTAGAGTGAGCCATACCAATTGTAAAGTGTCCACTTTTTTGACGTTTAGGTTTGAGTGTGTGGTGTCAAATAGTATGGACAAAAGGCACCAAGTGACATATGGCTATGTTTACGGTCACTTTTCACACACACTAGCTCAAAAAAAAGTGGACAGCCTCATAAACAAATATCTATAGTTCCATCTCCTTCTACTATTAAAGGTATGTCATAAGACAAAAGAGACCAACTACAATCGTAAATTTATGCGGACTCTATGGAGATCCTTCCTCTTAGACTTGACCAGAATAGCCCCATAATCAGATACTATTAAATAAACCGTGTTGGTATATTTGAACCAATAATAAATAACAATAGATAAGTCAAAAAATGTTTGTTGCAACTACGAATACAAACTATCTTTTTAATTGTTTGCGTAATAAAAGTCTTTTTTGAAAGTGATTTCAATGTTCCGTTTAAAAAGCACTGATCGTCGCAAATGTTATAATTGATAATATTCGACTAAGGATTTATTTTGTTTTGTACTTTTCAAAATAACATAATTTCTACACAACATGAAGTAAGTGAATCGAAATGTTAACAAAAGATATATAGATTAAATTTGGAATAGTACCTACACTGTCCGGATATTGTAAACATGTTCCTTCATTGTATCACAGCCAAGCAAATAATAGGAACTCTGATACGATTATTGGGTATTCATACAACGTTGATCGACAAGCAATTTCAGCACTTGTGAGTTTTAGTATACGGCCTATTTGGGCATGTAGTTTCGAATATTTGACGGGTCGGGACGAGACCTGCTAAGGGTCAATATGCCTTTGTATGCAAGCGATATGTATGAAGCGATATGTAGACCACGTAGCTTCGGATAAGTTACGTAAGTGAAATTTTGTGCAACAATTTAAAGAGTATTTGAGTTGTAACTAGTAAATCTACTCCTGACCATAAAAGGTGTTACAAGAGTAAAAATACATATTTAAAACTTTTAAGGGGTTTGTTTGGACCATCAAACTGAACAACTATTACTATGGGACCAACATCGAAATCACGAAAAAAAAAACATCGAATAAGCGCAAAACCTCATACACCCCAAATGATTTATAACAAAATAATTCGATTGAAACAATAATGATAATATTCATATAGTTTAAATTTAAAGTTCGCATTTTAAGTTTTCAGGCAAAACTGATATGTTATCAGTTCAGAAATTTATGAAAGCGCTAAAGTGCTCAAGGATATATTTTTAAAATGTTGTTGTGGTAGTAAGTAGGGTGAGTGTGCCCGTGGGGTGTTGACTTCAATCGCGAGTTTACACGAATACAAAGCTAAAAATGTGAAAACACATACACTAATGACCGTTACAGGTGATAAGATGAATAAAACTACCAGCTATGTATCTTTTTCCTGTGGTATAAAACTTCAATTTGGTTAAACACTCAAGAACATAAAACACCCCACACACCTAGCTTGTAATTTTTTAATCACGAGACGTACCTACTCGTATTTCATGTGTTTTACGGTTGGCGCGCTCCATACAAACGAAGTTTGGTTATATTTTTAATACGAACCAAATAAAGCCAATAATAATATAATTCTAATACCAATTAAAGTCAATTAAATTTATCAGAAACAATTTAGAAACGAATCTCTATGCTTGTATTCAGTCACATTTTCGTTAAAATGTATAGTTTTAAAGTTACGGTGCCACAAAGATTTTCATACAAATCTTAAATGGAAACTGAATGAATGAATGAATGAATGAAATATACTTTATTTACACCAAAAGCAAAATACAATACACAATAGGAAACCAAACTGTATATTTCTACGAAAATCTGACATCATACAAGCATAGTGATCAGTTCAGATCAGATTGTTTCTGGAAAATTTCATTGACTTTAATTGGTTAGTATTGAAAATATAACCCAATTTCGTTTATAAATATCCCCTTAAATAGGAAAAGTGCTTGTCGTTGTACGGTTACCATTCCATGTGTTATTAAAATACATAACCTTCCTTCTGGCGCAGTCGGGTAATTAAAAGAACAACAATTTCACCATAACACTACATTCCCTCAATCCTCTGGTGAAAATACCGAGTTTACTTACCGGATCGACCTTTATAGAGCCGGCAGAGTTGTTAAGGGTCCACTCGAAAGTGTCTGGTGGGGGGAACGCGTCCACTTCGCACTCCACGGTGGATGGTTCTTGAAGTGCAGCCCCGATCAGTTTTACTTCCCTCTTCCGACAGATCGGCCTGTCTGTTGAAAAGGAATTTTTCGTTCAATTATTCAGAGTACGTTTTAAGGTCAGAATTGTATTTGAAAATTCAAATTTATTTCCAAAAACGCACGCATTTACAGAGTGAATAGATCAGCAGTTTGTACTTGAGTTTTTTGCCTCACAGACTACTTTACAATTTTTTAAATTATAGCATTAACAGTGGTACCTTAACTGTAATTTGACTTAAACTAGGCATATTGGTGTGCCGATAAAGAATATTCTACAGGGTCCAACTTAATATGCTTAATATGTTTTTTAAGAGGATATTCAGACCATCAAACTGAACAACTTTCTCTATGGAACCAACATCGAAATCGTGAAAAAAATATCAGCTGTTCTATACATTTGGCTCGAGTAGGTTCACATTTTTTTTTTAAGATTTCGATGTTGGTGCCATACAGAAAGTTGTTCAGTGTGACGGTCTGATCATCCCCTTAAAAAGTGTCAGCATATTAAGAAGGACCCTATATTATAAAATCAAGTAGGTAAGTATAACAAATTTGTTTGTTTTCGGTGTGCAAAGAAAGAAAGAAATAATATTTCTAACATATTAGGTCGTACATAAGTTAAACTGTTTGTTTGCTCGTGTGTGTGTGTGTGTGTGCGGATTTTGAAGACGTTTTGTGTACCTATTTGTTCAGAGCCGTACGGTCAGAGTCCTTGGGTTCGGTTGATTCTTTACGAATAATTATTATTATTCGTAATGAATCTAATATTACGAATCTTATATACGAATATAAGAATATTATATTCGTAAATTCTTATTTCCTCCACAAGCTTTTCCGTCTCTTCATAGTTCAGGCTTTTTAGGTAGTTGCTTATTTGACTTTTAATCTTTACCTCTGTGCAACTGTAAAATTGTATTTTTTTGTTGAGTTGGTTATACACGGGTACTGACAGGAAAGATTTGTGCCTTCTAGCAAATGATGTGTAAATATGCGGGGCCAAATATAACAAATATTTTGTACTAAGAGATTTATAATTTCAGAATGGTCGTAATTTTTAGCTATTAACGCATTGATCAACGCTCCTGCTTTAGTTCAATGGAAATAACGTTTTTTGAACTAAACACTCATTTTGGAAAATTCCATTAAACCTACATATTAGATGTAGGTAAAATGTCAATGCTGTAAATGCGTGATACATTTTGTTAAGTCAGAAAGCCGGATACAACCTATATAACCTAAATAATAATTGTTTTTAACATCTTCCCAACACCTCTATTCAACAAATAAAGACATTTCATTTCATTTCGGCATAGGTAACGCATTTAAAGGTCAGCGCACATCCAGCGGAGAACAGCTAGAACAGTTTTCATTGATAAATTGATAATGAACTCAATGACAATTGAAACAGAGTTGAAAAAAGCGTGCAAAAGATATATTCCTGTGACGTGTTTTCGCGTTATCTCTTCCACGCTGTTTTCAAATCTATTTCAATTGTCATTGAGTTCATTATCAATTTTAAACTGTTCTAGCAGTTCTCCGCTAGATGTGGGCTAAACTACCTTAAAGGCGTTGCATACTTAATTTTTAATAATTTGAATAGACGTATCAGCAAACAGCGATACAATAACGTCATCAACATCAGCATGATATGCACTCCAAAAGTACTGAATCCATTTCAGAATTAGGTACCTTTAAATCAACACAATATTTTACGAGTATAATAAAGTAAGTTATAGCCTGTAGAATCCCACTGCAGGGGAAAGGAGAGAAGACTCTCACGAATAATGGTGAGAGGGAGTGGGCCATACTCCACGCGGGCCCAGTGCGTGTTAGCGAATGCAAGTTAGTGGTCAACTTGCTGTCTGAGAATTTTCAAGCCGCCTTAATAGGCCTCTGACCTGGCTTAACGAAGAGTTACAACGCCATCTGACGGAACTATCCGAGACTTGCTTAACGTGCCTTCAGAAGCACGGAAACGCTCGAGATGAAATACCACTAAACGGTCACCCATCCAAAGACTGATCGGACCTAACGTTGCTTAACTTCGGCGAGAGTACCAATTTAATCATTATTGTAATAATTGTCGCGGCAATTCCACAATTTCGCAATAAGGAAAAACTGAGTCTGATCAGTAAAGGAAAAGGCCAGCTTTGGAAAAAGGCGAATAATTAATAAATACGATAAATGAAGCGAAAATTGTGGCCGTAGTTGATCAAAGGGCAATAATATAATAATTATTGTAGAGAAATATACAATTTCACAGCTTAACGATTTTTAATTAAGAGCTGAATTAACATTGCTTGCTTCAAAAATACATTTTCATAGCAATGGGACGACCAGACATACGCACATTGATCAAAATGTGCTAAGAGGATAGTTTTTGCTGCGCGCTCCGTTTAAATAGTAACTAATCAAAGTCAATGAAATTTTTTGATACGATCTAGAAACCAATATCATCGTAATTTATTGATTCTACATGTATGCCATGTTAGCTTAATCAAATTAAAGATAAGCTTAAAATAAAGTTTTTTTTTTTTTACATTTTTTTTTATAGGGGCTTTTAACCCAGAGGTTATGCCAGCCCAAAATAATGTTTAAAGATAAGCTTTTAATTAGAGCTCTGTTGGAGTGGAGCATGCCCCGGATAGGCAGGTCATGGGTTCGAAACCCGCTCGTCGCCCGACTTTTTCAATCATTAATTAAATATTATCGTGGCTCGAACTTTTATACAATTCATTAATTAATCCTAGCATTGAAAATATATTTTAACGCAAATCTGACAAATGTAAAGCACAAAATTGGTTTCTAGATCGTTTCTAAAAAAAAATCATTGTCTTTAATTTAGTATTGAAAATATAACCAGACTTGGTTTATATGGAGACCAAATAAAATCTTTCTTTACATGATTGTGGTAAAATTATAGTATGACCGGTACCACCTTAACCACTGTGCACACCACATGATTGACCTGTCTCGCGACCGCGGTGTTTCACAACTATATGGATGCTTGAACTGTAAGGGCATATTCACACGACACGAATTTTATCGCGCGATTGTTGCGTAAGCGTCGCCAACGAGCAGAACTCTAAGTTCAATAAAGTACAACGTGTTCACCAATATGTAGTCAGTTTGTAGGTATTGCGGTATCTTAATGTAAGTGGAGTCTTTTGCAACTACGAGTATCTGGTTATTGCAACTATAGAGCAATTGCACTTATAAGAATCACGATTCAGTTCTTCTCTAGACACATGTCTAGTCGTCTAGAAGGCAGGTGTTGGTAGAAATGAATTGTGATTTTTATAAGTGCAATTGCACCATAGTTGCAATTAAACGACTCCACTCCATTTTTTTGAAACAAATGAGGTCTTATAAAAAAAAACAATTAAGTTAACAGGACATCATTTTTGTTTAAAAATGTATATAGTATAGATACGGTATGTATCAATTAATACATTTCCTCTGAAACTGCAGATTAAGCGGTAGTTATTAGTTAAATTCTAAATCTGAACATAAAATGTTGTCGTTATTACCAATTCCGGCTCGTAGTCAGACATTTTAGAAATTATATATATATATATTTTTAAATTAGCGCCTCTTTTCAGTTTAATAGCAATAATTTTTTAATGATAAAAGTCTAGACGCAAGTTTTATACTAATTTGCAAAGCTGGTTAAGTGTACAATTTAAAAAAATGGTCAGTTCAGTGTCATACATTTTTTTACGGGAATTTTTTTTAAATTTCGTTCATCGAAAGGGGCAGATTTTCTTTTTTCAAAGCGGGATTTTTCACCAAGTCATTCTTAAAAGTTAGTAAACAAAAATGTTATCTGAATACATTGGTAAACAGCAATATTTTACAAAAAATAGATCCTAGAAATGATATCATTTGCAGGGACAGCACGAGCGTTTAAAAACTTGAAGTCCGGTAGACGAAATGGAAAAATCCCGAATAAAAATTTAATCTTTGTAACGCTAAGGATTTTTTAAACAATTTATTGATGTTTTGAGTGATTAGATAAGCTATCTTCCCCTTAAAGTTGAACCATTTATTACGGGACACTCTGTATGTAACCAAGCCCTGATGTATTGGAATTGTTGTTGGGTAAGCTCTCTTTATATCTCCGCTACAAAGCCTAGCCTTTAATTACATTTAATTATTTCAAAGATCTATCACCACTTTGTTCTCCAACTTTTTAAGTCTTTGTTTTTAGCACGGGCGAGGGAACCAAACCGTTTTTTTGGTCCAGTGAACATAAAAGGTTTTACTGAAATGTAGACGGTGTGAGCTGAGCGATTTCAGTCGTTTCACAAGCCTGTTACCAAGTTAGGTACTTTGGTCTTAGCGTAATATCATGGTTGTAATTTATGTTTACTTTGTTATGTAGTGTAGTGAGTAATTATAAGTATCAAATTACTTACTCGATATTATTGGATTATTATTAAAGCATACGTGTAACGAACCACAAGTCTCTATTTATTAAGAGAAGTTTATTCCGAATGCGTAAATGCGCGCTGCATACAAACGAAGTCTGGTGATATTTTTAATACTAACCAATTAAACTCAATGAAATTTTGCAGAAACTATCTAGGAACAAATCTCTATGCTTGTATCGTGTCCGATTTTCGTTCAAATGTACACTTTCAATGCTAGGATTAATTTAAGATTTGTATAGAAATCTTGAAGGCAGTGTAACTTTAAAACTGTACATTTTAAGGAAAATCTGACTCGATACAAGCATAGAAATTTGTATCTAGAATGTTTCTGCAAAATGTCATTGAGTTTAATCGGTTGGTATTGAAAATATCAACAGACTTCGTTTGAATGGAGCGCGCCAACAGTAATATACCCTTAACGCCCATCCTTACATGGCGACCTTGCCATGCGACGCGGTTCGACCTAAAGTGTGCGCGTGGCTACCAAATAAGGACTAAAGAGTGAACTCCATCCATCAAATTCGTTTTTGTGTTGATTTAGCATCGATTTTGTGACCAAACTACACGTCTATATTTATTAACAGCCATCCTTACATTTATGCAGTACGTAAACTAAGTAAAGGCAAACCTTTAAATCACGTACTCTACCAATCAACCTGAACAACATTTACTCCTGTCAGCGCAAAAAAAATCAGCTGTTCCATTATAGGGTGGACGCATATCTATCCGTGGGAACCGAAGGAGGCGAACGAAAAGAATTTCCATTTAATTATTCTGACGATTAGGCCGATTCGCCGTGGATAAGTGTGCGTCCACCTTAAAACTGCAATGCCTACACGACTTAAACGTCTGAAACAGCCGATATTGTTTGTGTTTAACAGGTTTGCTCCCATAGGTTGTTCAGGTTGATGGGTAGATTCCGTGGTTTAAAGGTTTGCCTTTATTTAGATTACACACTGTGTGCAGAATAACACTAAGGTGTTAAACTTGTGTTACATTTTTATTTCAGTTTTTTCGTATAATTCTGACAAACTAGTTGTATAACCGCGTTCCCTTGAAGTGGGCACAAATACCTACTCGGAACGGGGAACAAGCGCGAAAACCGATCACATTCGAGTTCGCGCTGTTTCACGGGTGATCACGGCGCGAATGTGAAGCGAGCTATAAATGAAAGTCACGTTGCACGTTTTGAAAACGTGCAACGTGACTTTCATTTACTCCTCCTCAATCCTCGAGATTGGGATAGATATCCCTACAAAGTACTTGACACTAGCGGAAATGTAGTGCTAACGCACAAGTTAGAGTTCATTAATTTATTAATAACTAGCAGCCCGTCCCGGCTTCGCACGGGGTAGACAAATAAATTTAAGACTCATTTTTCTACACCTTCGGTTACATTGTTCAAATTTTACCAAGGATCCCTAATTTTTTTCAAAATAAAATGTAGCCTATGTCAAATTGGAAGAATGTAGCATTCTATAGGTGAAAGAATTTTTTAAATCGGCCCAGTACTTTTTGAGCCTATTCATTACAAACATACAAAAATAGGTACAAATCTTTCCTCTTTATAATATTAGTGTAGATAAAGGAAGATAAAAACAGACATCTAACGTTTATACCTGCGTAAATTATAAAGCCTTAAGAATGTTATCTTGTCATAGTTTACAACACGCTTCCAAATAAAATATCGATGAAGAAAAGAAAAAAATTTCAATCTAAATTGTTTTTTTCACTTCAATCCAATCCGAGAATTTTGTGCCATGGTGTTATTGCCAAGAATTAATCTCGCCTAACCATTCCACAATTTTTTAAATTCCACGAATTCTTTCTCACGAATTTCTGTAATATGTTTTTGTGGAAAAAAAGCCGGCCACCTATCACCAAAAGACACGCTTGTTTCTATTATGAAACCTTCGATAAGAAAGCCTCGCTATAAGTGTTTATGACAAGCTTTCCCATCACCCTGATTACCTTATTAGGCATGTGTATATTTACTTAAAAGATTTTGTAAAAAATTTACCGTGTTGGTGTATGTTTTTCGTATGCTACTATAGAATATTAATTGATATAAAAACGCTCGCAATAAACAATTCAGAGAAAATTTGGGTTATGAACAGTTTTTATTATAAAAACCAATCGTTATTAACATTTATCAAATATTTCATTTATCATTCATGGATAGAGCGCATTTTCACCAAATCCTTTTTCATATTTTATAGTGCCTAGTGTTATCTCCCAAATGGACAATGCATTAAAATCTGACCGATATCATAAATTCTTTTGATATTCAAAACGATTCCGATTAAGCCACTTAATGTTTATTCACAACCTTTTGTTATGGTGCCGATTGGGTCCAGATGGATTTTTAACTATTCGATTTCGGTTTTGGAAAACTATTTAGTTAATTCCACTTCTGAGGCTAATTATGTAAAAGCGGTGAAAGTATATAGGGTCCTTCTTAATATGCTGACACTTTTAAAGGAGATGATCATACCATCAAACTCAACAACTTTCTCTATAATTTCATTACATTGATAGTTAAAATTTAAAGTTATTCAAGTTTTATTTAAGTTTTAGGCAAAAATGATTTGTTATCATTTCAGCAATGAATGAAAGCGTATAGCATGCTCGTGGATACATTTTAAGAATCTGGTTTTGATAGTAAGTAGGGTGAGTGGGCCCGTACGTTTGGTGGAGATCCAGTTCAGTAAATTTTAAATTGTACAAATAAATTATTTAATATTTTGAATAAAATCACCTATGTTGAAAACATGATAATTCGATTCTGCTCTAAATTCTAAACAAACTACTTTCTAGTTATGGGTTAATTCATTAACACGTTGTATAACCATGTAGTTAGAGCATGTTACTGATGATGTTTATGTTTACTTTTAGCATAACATTTATAATCCCAGGATGGAATAATGTGTTGCATTGGTATTATGAAACCACTCTCCCATATTAAAACGAATTAACGTATTTTCAGTATTTTAAAGCAGCTTCGATATTGAAAAACGAATAACAGTTCTTTTGTCATAAATATAAAGTTACAAATCCATAAGAAAGAAATTACAAATTAAGGAATCGAGAGAGAAAAGAAGGAAATAGACATTTAACAAAGGATGTCGTTTTGAATTCTTTGGACCGTCGTTTAAGTCTCAAATTAATCATGAAATTACAATGAATCCCATTGTGGCATTAATAACAATTTCACGGCATTTCACCCGCTAAAATATGTTGAATTAAAACTTAAATGTCGATTACTGAAATGATTATTTAGCACATTTATAAAATATTATTCCTCTACCCTAAGGTAATTCTGAAAAAGCTGTTTTTAAGATTCCGTACACAAAATTGTTTGTTGGTAAGTTATGTTTGTGGTGGTACGGAACCATCGGTGCGCGAGTAGCCCGACTCGAACTTGGCCGGTTTTTTGACGACAAGATAGCTTTATTTCTAGGTACCAATACCTATTTGTTTTTTGTCCAGTTTTTTTTATTTCACGAAAATAAAGTATATTTCGTCAGTTAAGGGCGGTTCGTTGGGCCATAGCCCACTCCCTGTGACCAACGACGTATTCATGAGGGGGGCGTGAGCCTGATATTTTTCATAATTTTACAAATATTATTCAGTGATCGATTTAGTTAGGCGAACCGGTTTTCAGGTTTCAGTGACTAGAGAGCTCTTCAATGACGTGATAACGAAAAAGTCACCCGTTTCAGGGCTGCATATATTTCTTCATTTCAAGAATAGAAAAATCTGGTATGAGGTAGGGGATGATGCTAGGCCAAAACAATTTTGGTCACTTTTATTTTAAACTAGTACGTAGTCCTATTTATACATTCTTACATTAAACTTTTAAAAGAAAACGGCGACAGGAAAAAGCTGACAACCTAATTTTAAATTTAATGAGTTTGAACTCTAGAAACGTCTAAAATCACGACCTGCAAACTGCATAATTAACCTCTGAATACTTTTAAATTACACCAAAGAATAAATATACAAGAAGTTAACAGAACTGCAACTAGGTACATAAAATTAACTTTTTCCTCGTCATTTTAGTTTTAATTAGTCATAACAGTATTTTACTTTGATGTTAGTTGTTGCTTGTTGGAGTTCAGTCAAAAGATTGTCGTTACAACCTTACCTGAATTTTTAAATTTTTATTAAGTTAAATTATGTAACTGCAGGAGCTTTTATCCACACGGACGCAATGTATCGCTTGCCACAGTGTCGGATTTTTTTGTATGTACAACAGAAAAACACAAATGCGACAATACAGCGTCATTCTACTTTTTTATACAGCAGGAAAATCGTCGTGAACTCATGACGATATCGCAGCTTTGTTTCTTGTTGGTTTGATATAACAATTAACGAAGCTCAGTTTGTAAGAATGATAAATATAATAAATATGAGTTAGATACTTTCTCTTTCAACCGTTCAACTTATTGCCATAAAGCTAGAACACAACAAAAGCACATAAACGAATAAAAGATTTTATCTTTACTCGGAAACACTACGAATGCCACGCTGAAGAAAAACGATGAATCGATTGTTTTTATGACAACCTGATTTCAAAAATAAATGTCAAGTTGAACCTATCGTAACATAACGACTACAACGTGTTAATGAATAAGCGCAAAACCTCAACACCCCAACTGATTTATAACACAATAATTGGATTGAAACAATAATTTCATTATTTTGATAGTTAAAATTTAAAGTTATTCGCATTTTAAGTTTTGAGGCAAAAATGATTTGTTATCATTTCAGCAATGAATGAAAGCGCTAGCGTGCTCATGGAGACATTTTAAGAATCTTGGTTTGGTAGGAAGTAGTGTTAGAGTACCCAAGCTGTGGGTTGAGATTAAGATCAGTAAATTTTAAATTTAACTAACAAATTATTTAGTATTTTGAAAAAAAATTACTTATGTTGAAACCATGATAATTCGATTCTGCTCTCGATTCTAAACAAACTACTTTCTAGTTTTGCGTTAATTCATTAACACTTTGTATATTCAAGATAAATCTAAATTAAAACAAATACCCTTCACTGAATATAATTGTAAACATTTCCAATTATCATAAAAATCCTCATCTACTTTGATGTCTTTAACATACAATTGAGCATCAATACAGGGAAGTTACCAAACAAAGACGAAATCAAATTTAATATCGAAATTGCTTCCCAAAGGAGTAAATATAGTATACTCTTCCTTATCCATTGATCCTTACATAATAATTATTTTCGGCTGTACCCGTCTTGTAAATACATAATAACTTCCGTAAATGTAGATACAAAATGATTTATTCAACCTCTCGGTATTTAAAAACTGTTGTCGATTGAGGAGTATATCAAAAACAAAGATAAAGTCACATTTATTGTCATAATAATAGGCCGGATATTTTATGATCATCAGGGACTTCTTCTGCGTCATAGACCTGCTCTCATTGATGGTGAGGATATAGGTTACTCCACTTTACTTCTCCAATGCAACAGAATTTTCTTTTTCAGAAAATGCAGGATTCGCTAATATGTTTTCTTTCACCGTTTGAAAGATAAAGTCTTTAACCATTCAAAGATCAAATTGCAAAGATCGAAATCGGAGTCACGTTGCAGGTTCTGACACGATCACTTGTCTCGCGTGATGTTTGTGCAGTTCGCGTTTTTTCCTGCCACGAGGAACCGCAATCTCTTGTTGTTCTTGATCAAAAACAATCCCTGATATTGGGATAGATACTCCCACAAACTAATTGACACTGGAGGAAATGCAGTGCTAACGCACATGCAAAGGTCCGTTGAATAAAAATGAAAGATCGATCTCAGGAAGTGTCAAAAATAGAAACAAAATTGAATTTGACATCGGAATTCACACCTCCCTAAGGTCCAAATACAAAGAGGATCGTTGGGATCTATTGATCTTAATTCTCTTGAGCCCGTCCTCGTTCACAAACTCTAGTTGAAGTTTGAAAATGAGAAAATTGCTTTTTACCTTCGAGTGAAGTTCGTAACCGAGGAAAATTCTTCTTTACAAACTTACTGATTTTATACAGGGTGTCACAAAACACAGAGTTAAGCCGAAAAAAGGAGACAGTCCAGATAACTGTTCACTGTTCATGGAATGGAATACAAATGATTTTTTGATCATGTTCGAGATTTTAAATGTAATGCTACTTTTTAAAGAAAGAAGTGCTGTAGTGTACAGCAATAAAGAGTAGTTAATGTGGAAAGCGCCGTTAGCGCCATCTATCGGCAGGTGCGGTCTATGGTGAATATCTATCGTGCATTCGCTTGGTAGTCACTCACCGACCGCCGTGCCGTGCGGACGTACGCCTAGCCACATTCACTAGTGAATACTATATCTGTGTTTTATTATTATACATCAACCTCAACCAACCCTGTAGAAAAGGTGTATTCTACATTGGCGACGAGGATGGGATTCGAAATTCACGTGAGTAAAGTGCTTATTAGTCTGTTGAGTGTTGAAAAATTTTAAAATTCAAATTGCGTTTGCGTATAAACGCCACTAAGCGTTTTATTTATTTGCTACACAATCGAAGACGGTGTCTGCTAGCGTTGTTTTGTTTGTTGCCTACAGTTACACAGTGTTAAAAACAAATATTTCAAAAAGAAAAGTAAATATAGTTTTCAATCCCGATTGGAACTCGATTTGATTTGATTATGCTCACGACTGTATTCCCCGTAGGGGTGGTCAGAGTTATTCTGAATGAAACCTCGGAACGTCCACGTTTCGCTAGTGGTCTGTCGAGCTCTGTCGAGTGTGACGGGAAGTGAGTGAACCTAGCCGTTAAATCGATTTATTTGGAATTACCTACATACTGTGTTTCTTTTCCCGGATGTCGACTGCCGAGTGCTGGAGGAAAGAGGGGAGACTCGAGACAGGAGGAAGGTGTGGGACAACACGTGACGACTACGCCTACGATGAACAAACGAACGCCAGCTGTGGACATCAATCTTCAAAGGTCACGTGATCATTCCTTATTCTTCTTATCGAGTTTTTCAGACCGCCTTACGGCCTTACATGCGTTTTTGTAACGAGTACTACCGTGAGAGATAGTAGCCGAAACCAACGGCTTAACGTGCCATCCGAAGCACGGAATCATCTTTCTTTTTAGACAATGAGGTGATTCGGCCTGCAATGTCCTAACCAACTGGGGAGGAACGCACGAATTGAGATGTCACTAGGTGTCCCCCGTGGGAATCGAACAGGCTAGTCATGTTGTAGTGTAACCATGATATGCTAAGTGAGTTTATTTCGATAGCCATTTATGCCTAGTGACGCATTACGAAATTATGCCAATGTTTATGCCATAATACCAGGTTGGCGTAGAATTAAACATTCTGCGTATTGACCATTATGCGGATCGAACGTTCTACGTATTAATATTCTACGGATCGAACATTCTGCATAATGAACATACAGATTTCACAAAATCAAAATAGTAATCGTCTGTTCTATTTCAATTCAAACCTCAATTGTACCAACATAATTTGTTACCGGAACTTATTTGTCGTATCCTATACTTTATAAATTTGAAGTCCAGTTCAGTGACCTTACGCTGATCTTATCTTTGCAACATTGTTGTTAGGGTCATATGGATACAATTACCCCAGTACAGGTGAAACTAATTCGTTTCTTTTGCTATTTAAGCAAAGAATTGGATGTTCGATCGATTCGATTTTCTGTCAACCTGAATCTTGTACCTCTTATAATACCAAACGGTACTAAAAAGCTATGCAATCTTATGATCAAACCTATATTACGAAACGTACTGTAACTTAAGGTTGAAGATCGGATTGCGGCCTGAAAATGATCAGGTGATTTCATATTAAATTGAGTGTTTCTGAAGTACCTGCCTACCCACATTTTAACAAAGAACACTCATCTCTGTTGAGAGTAGATTACAGATAAACCTTAGTGATTCAAGCATCATAACTGAACCGATAATACTGCTTCGAAATTTTGTTCTCAGATTGTATGTTCCTAGATGTCACAGGGAAACCAGCCTCCAACAGGAACACTGCCAAGGCGCCGATTGAACCATACCTACTTGCTTCAGTGCATAATAAAGAGAAAATGTCTTCAATTAATAGCTAAGAGTTTTGAAATGGTCAGGGCAATTACTCTCATATTGTCAGTCAGCTTGTAGCTGTTTAATCAGTTGCCATATATAACAAATAATTATTACAACGCACAGCTGGTCATTCAATTGACATTAGCAACTTTTAGCTGGGCATCAAATGCTGTCAAATCAAACAATTTTACTATCAGCAGCTTGTAGTTGGTCATTCAGATGACAAGTCAAATAATTAATAAAATAATTATTAGCAACTTGCAGCTGGTCATTCAATTGACATTAGCAACTTTTAGCTGGGCATCAAATGCTGTCAAATCAAACAATTTTACTATCAGCAGCTTGTAGTTGGTCATTCAGATGACAAGTCAAATAATTAATAGAATAATTATTAGCAACTTGCAGCTGGTCATTCAATTAATAAAAACAACTATCAGCAGCTTGTAGTTGGTCATTCAAATGACAAGTCATATAATTATATATAAATAATTATTGGCAGCTTGTATAGTTGGTCATTCAATTGACATTAATTGTGCTATGCTATACATGATTATGCTTAGTTACGCAAGGAAACTCTAAAGGTATTAATGACGTATTGCAATATCAATACTCAATATTCAATATTTTATTGCATTCCATAATGTACAACAAGATGTTAACTTATAAGCTATAAGATCATTATGGACCTTGTAGGGCACAGCAACTATGAACATTACAAATGAGTAGGTAACTTATGTGGTGTGGTCTTGTTTATATAGATTAATTATGTATCTTACCTAGTCACTGCAGGCACTTCACTGCACTGTTACTTTATTCATTTGTATGTGTTAAAGTACACTATACTGTACTTGAACCAAATCGGTTAATCATCAGTACCCTACCTGTAGGTATACGATTATATAGATAAATTATTATCATATTTTAAATGTACAATGTATTTCTAGTGCCAAATAGTCTTCTATAATATTACGCCACGCAATAAAGTTGAAACAACAGTTGCACATAATTCATGTTCATTTAATTAAAAATAGTATTATTTTCCTAAACCTTACCCAATGATATATATTTATGGTTTTTAGAAGGAAAACATTATTAGTGTAAATATATTTAAAAGTACCTAATATTTTAGGTATATACTTATACTTTATTCCAAGAAAGGAGGACAATATTTAATTATTTTCCTATTCCTATTTAGCTTTCTGGCCAATTCTGATTACCAAATGCAATTAGTTTATTGGATAAATATACTATCTGACCTTTGACTAATTATTATAAGGACTAGCCTTGCGGTAGCATTTCCCCTCTGCCACGGTATAGGCACAATTGATCTTGTGCATTTACATTCAATTTCACACCTTATCACTAAATGAGACAGCCTATAATTGCGAAATAATAACTTCGAACTTAGAACGTTTGGGGTTCACACGAGACTACTTTTCATGATTTTTAACATTCAAAATTAGAATCTAAAGTCATGGGGAACAAAATCCAAAGTTGCGGATTTCATGTTACCTCGCCCCCCGCAAAAAGTGGCAGAAATGTTTGTTAGTAGAATTACACGCGTAACCAGTCCACATATAAATAGTCAAAGTATCCGACAGATCTTGGAGGTTCAAAAGCTGTTCTAGGAATTAGTGAGAGTAAGTGTTTCAAATCTCTGTTTCTGTAATGCAAAATGGCCCTAAAATTTCGTTGCTGTTTTGAATGGAGTATAGGTATATCTTACATTTCTTTTTATTTCGTGGCGTATCATGTAGCTAACAACTAGTTCCTAATTTGGTCATCATGTCGCGTTAATTTTGATGTTGTTATAGAAATATGGAGGTATGTAAACAAACCAAATTACAAAACTACTCTTTGTAAATTACCAAAGATCTCTTCATTGGAATTGTAATAATAAATAATGCAATGACCGAGATACATTTTAACTACAGATAACATGATACAGTTTTGCTCTAACGGATGTTGATATGAAGTCGTTGAAATGTATGTATAGGAGTAATTAACTATACCAAGTTAATCATTGTTGAACTGTAGTAATTATTTTGCCCATTTATAAATCTGATTCAGAATACTGCTTTAGTGACTGAATAGGTATTGTAGACAAAATAACTCCCTCATAGGGTAGGTCACCATCAGACCCTTTGATACATCAATCTTCGTGAGTAGGTACCAAGATAGCGGAATAAAATCCCAGGTTTCTAGTCTAGCAGACTGTTGTAGTAGGCTAGACTTCTTTTGTATTTTAGGTGTTTATGGACGGAATGATTTAACAAATGGTAAAAGAATGACAAGCCTTTCATCCACATAAAATTCAGTCCAATTTCAGGAACAACCAAAGCATAGCATATCTAATGGGGTAGATCTTTTACAGACCAAAGGGGAAATAGAAGAATAAGATTTAGTCGAAATTCATCTTACTATGGATGCCCAATTCGGCCCAAGGCAGGGGAACTCGGGGCACAGGAGAAGTAAATGAGACATGCGCATTAGATTGCGAGAAGCCAGCCGGAAAATTTAGTTACGAATGTGCGGTGTATTCAATTAAAAGTAGTCATGCATTTAATTACGGGTGCATTTAATTGCGTATTTGTTATGTAATTGCGTCGCTGTCAAAGAAAAGCATTAAATTGGATCAAAGATCATTCAATTGCGACTGCGCATTAAATTGCGAATATGTATTTGTTATGTAATTGCGTCGCTGTCAAAGAAAAGCATTAATTTGGATCAAAGAGCATTCAATTGCGACTGTGCATTAAATTGCGAATCTGTTAAGTAATTGCGACGCTGTCAGAGAACAGCAGCAAAGGTCAAAGAGCATTCAATCGCGATGTTGATATCGTCAACACGTTTTAATGTTTTGAATGTAATGAAAAGTTAAATTATTACAATTACTATTTCAATTTAGGTATCAGCATTTTATTTGTATATGTTGAGTAAAATAGTACCTATTTAAACTGATCCAATAAATAGATACTGCTGATTTGTCAAAACTAGTCTCAATGCAACATTCATGAATTAAAATGTATTATACAGTACTTCTTATGATTCTTTAGTTATGTATTATGTATTTTAAGTAACTACTGAACATAGCTGACAACAAAATCGACCTAGTGTACCTTACCGTGTATTGTTGTTAGTCAAAGTTATATCAGCATTCATGCAGGTATAATACACATCAAGTATTTATATTTATTATAACCAATAACAATATTCAATAATTCAGAGAATAGCCAGGAATAGTCGTATTGATAACTTATAGTCTTTGCGAAGGTTAATAAAAATAAAAAAAATAATAAAACCTGGAAAAGCTAGTGATAAAGATTTCTTATTTAAGAATGGTACTGTTTCTTACCAAACCTAGCTTAATATTTATTTCTGGATTTAAATTTTATGTTGTCTATCTTGTGGTGATTAAGAATTTATTTCAAATTAAGAATTAATTCAACTGAAATTTACTTAATGATCAACTAGATGTTTACTTACACTAAAGTACCTCAGAATTATTATAAAACAAGGTATACTTTACTTATCTACTTATCAATAGAAAAAAAAAAACATTTTTTTTCACAAGGATGGGTAATATAGAACAGAAGTAACAAATAATTGAAATGTGTTGATACGATGAGATTGCATATTCCGTAGACATTGTTTATCGTTGAATTTAGTGTTTGACAATTTCAAATCAATATTTGAAAAATCTATTTTCTGTAAACAAAGTAGTCTCAATAAATGTTCAGTGATTTGTTTGAATGTAATAGCATTGATAACAGTCAACATGTATTGTTAATATGGTTTAAGAAATTAGTTAAACTGTGGAGTTTCTTGCGCCGCTTCTTCTCCACGGTTATACCTTCCGAAGCGGTGGTAGATTCGAGTAAATATAAAAATTAAATTAAAACAAGAAAGAGATGTAGTGTACAGCAATAAAGAGTAGTTAATGTGGAAAGCGCCGTTAGCGCCATCTATCGGCAGGTGCGGTCTATGGTGAATATCTATCGTGCATTCGCTTGGTAGTCACTCACCGACCGCCGTGCCGTGCGGACGTACGCCTAGCCACATTCACTAGTGAATACTATATCTGTGTTTTATTATTATACATCAACCTCAACCAACCCTGTAGAAAAGGTGTATTCTACAAGTGCCAAATATGATTCCATTTTGAATGTTATTAAATGGGCACACTTTCTAAATAACCCAACGGGTTAGCGCCGTCCATTTTTAGACAGTTGTACCTATGTAGTCTCAAATTTAAAAGAAAAAATGTTTAAGTAAAACTCTGACAATAGTGTTTTCTTTAAAAGATAAAAACATTAGTGGCTTACTAATGTTTTTAAATAGATTGAGACCACTGGCATAGTTATTCAGGATTACGTAAAAAGTATTTTTATGGAAAATATACAAATTTGAAGTCACTACATATAAAACATCGGCGCGTGAAATCAAATCAAATCTCAAAAACTATCAAAGTTAGTTAATCATGCTGCCTGCTTAGTTAGATCTCCTGTTTTCGGCTTGACTTTGAGTTTTGGGACATCCTGTATATAAGCTTATTAGTGCATGGCATGTCGTGCATGCGGATTAAAAACATGAACTGATATATAATAAAATACTTACAAACAACTTGCATATGCAAAGGATGTGATTTTCCGTCTCCTTCGACGTTGGACGCTGTACAGGAATACTTTCCAGCTTGATGTCTCGACACGTTTCTTAACGCTAAGTTTGTGTTGCCTGTCAATATGACACCGCCTGCTGGATTGTGCTGAAGTAGAACACCCTGTATACAAAGATAACTATTTATTTCGAACACGTATTGTATTGAGTTATTTGTTGGGCGATTGTTATTATTAATAGTTATTTATTGTCTATCTAGCTACATATCTGTATGTAAACTTGCATATTCATAGACAGGTATATAATAACAAAACAGTAAAAAAGATCTTTCTTCTTACCAGACTTACAGAAATTCTTAAGACCAGAAGAGTCCATAAACTACGATTACAAAATTGTTGGCTACTTACGACTTTATTTAAGCTAAATAGCTAAATCAGACTTCAAATTGACCACTAATTATTAGCATCCACGAAAACGCAAGGGCTGATTTGATGGATTATACTCTCCCTCTTACTGTTATTAACCCAGATTTAAGATAGCCTTAGATAAACAATCGCTAGTTCAATAATATCGCGTCTGCGGGAGTTTAGGTTTTATTAAAAAGTTGACTTTATCCGGAGTTTCGGTACTATTAGTGAAACGTGAGGGAACCTCGGGGAACACAGTAGTGACTTTATCCTGCAATGGGATTTGAGGCTAAAAGATTCATATTTCCATCATTAAAACTGGAATAATCAAGCACAAATCGTATTAAATGTCAAACGAAAAATGATCGATCAAAAAAAAAAGTTAAAAACAAAACAAGCCTCACCTTTACTCAGTAAAAACGAAATAAAATAACCGGCGGCACGAGTATGGGTGTGTATCAAAGAAATAATTCTTTGCCTATATTTATTCGTAGTTCGTTGCATAGAAATATCATTCTATGTGAATGGTTTATGCTACTTGCGTGAAAACACGTGCCCCATCTTAACGAGTAGAAGGCCTGGCATAGCAGCGGAATCTGCTGAAACATTAACGGCCTACAAGAAAACGGATGGCACTTGGTAACAGATTAATAATAAGAATTGGTGCCGAAACTTTCAACCTTATTGAAATAATCTAATTATATACATTTCAATTTCATACAACAATAGATACTGCCGCTAAATCCTCCAGGTAAAGATAACATTACGAAAACTGTAAAACCCAAAAAAACTCATTTCTAACCATGAATAGCCTCAATAAATATAACCTAAATTGTTTCAAAACAAACATAATAGCCGTAACCGGACCAAAATGACGCGTTTTTATTAAAAAAAGTTTTAATAAAACAAATTAAAATTTTCAACAAAAAACGTCATTCATGGATGGTCACGTATTCATTTTTGCATACAAGATCAATCCAGCATAGTTCCCATTCAGTTATTGGACTCGTCAAAAGCCAGGGGTTTGTAAAAAATGTTTGAAACTGCCGTGAATTCGTCTAACGCAGTTGTTATTGACATGCGGGCTATTACAAACGTTTTCTGAATTCCGTGCCATTTATTACCAATTCCATGGCCGTTTTCCGTTTAAATGGAAGCTTTCGTAATATAGGTTCGTGCGACTATTTGTTTGTTTTATGGTTATTTGGGCAAAAAGATTTAGGACTGGTACGTTAGTGGACATTTAGATTTCTGCCCAAACATTTTCTACACTTTAATACTGTAACAGAAAGAGTGTCTATTTACGAAAAAAAGGTTACGATACGTTGTTTAGGTGTTTTTGACTACGAATTTGTTTTTTTATGTTTGTCTGTTTGTCCTACCAACAAGCAAAAACTGTTGGACCGTTAGAAATGAAATCACAGGCAAAATCTAGATACACAGGTAGTTTAGTAGTTAGATGCATAATTGGTGATGATCAGACTATCAAAGTCTATAACGTTCTGGATGAGACTAACATCGAAATCGGGAGAAAAATATCAGCTGCTTCATACATTTAAGTCGAGTACTACTGCAGTTTTGTATCGTGTCGTCGTTGTATGGTTTCCATAATAAAAATCCCAGTAACTTACATTTGCGATCATTACAATGTATATGCCTGTTATCGTTATTAATAAAAAATACAGTATTATGTGAATAGAAATTCTCAGAAAAAAATCCAGTAGAATTGAAAGGAATGAAAGAAAAAGTTTTCATCTTCTACTCCTAAAAGAATTTCAAAGTCTTTACAAAAGATTTGACATCGTTAGTAACTTTGTAAACCAAATGAAAAACATAAACTGTATCTGATCAAGTAACATAAACAATACTTTGTAAGCCAAATACTTTTGACAAAGGACGTCCCTACTTATTTATCGTAAGGTAAGTTTACAGGTTATACTTGAGCTTAATTATTATTTAACTCTAAGATTGAAAACAGTTTGATATGCAAAATTTTAGTAATTAATACAAACAACAGAAAAAGTGGCTCGGAGTGTTGGGCCGTTTAAAGTGACGGATGAAAAACGACTGCATGCAGCAGAGATGCGATGGTGAGATGAGGGGTTACTAGAATGGACAAGATTGGGTATGAGTATATTAGAGGAAGTTTGAAAGTGGCTCTTGTGAATAAAAAGCTGCGCGGTAATCGATTATCGTGGTATGGACATGTGATGAGAAGATATGAGTGCATCATACAAGACGAATGTTAAATATGAATGTGGATGTCTGCATGAAGAGAGGACGACCAAAGAAAAGATGTATGGATTGTGTGAAAGATGACATGTGTAAAAAAGGTGTGTGCGCTGAAATGACGGCTAAGAGAGATAAATGGAGGAAGACGACATATTGCGCCGACCCCAATTAATTGGATAAGGGCTGGAAGAAGAAGAAGTAGGAGACAAACAACAGAAAAAATAAACATATTTTTGAATAGGTATTTTTCTTTTCTGTTATTTAAATAAACACGTTTTTTATTTTTCTAAATTAAAAACGTATTCTACAAACTGACTGTACAAACAGCACTTTATCATTCATACCAAATATATCTTTACCAAATCAAATCCAAAATTAAACCAATGCAATACTACTATAAATATAAAAGTACTACTACTATAAAGACCATCTATCATTCGAATTTAAATCTAAAAATGAATAGCAAAGAGTTCACTTACATTGTGCTCCCAGACTACTTTATAAGCCGGTGGATTGGCGTCGACCTCGCAACCAAAATACACGTCATCTCCCTCTTCGATGTCGTTTGGGTTCATCTTGGAGCCAAGATGGATCGTTGCCACAGGTACATCTATTGGAAAAATGGAAAATTTTACATTGTAAAATTTGTCTTTGAGAGTTTCTTTTGTGTTGTAGCTGTGTAGGTAGGAAATTACATTTTGCAATATACAGGGGGAAATTGATATCATCAGCATCCTTCTAAACTAAGAGTCTACCCATCAAACTTAATCACTTTTACTAAGTGAGCAGAGCGATCGGAGCAAAAAAAGCTGTTCCATACTAAACTGCAATGCTTACTCGAATCAAATGTATCTGAAATATAAGTATAATACTTTGACTAATTATTATAAGGACTAGCCTTGCAGTAGCATTTCCCCTCTGCCACGGTATAAGCACAATTGATCTTCTGCATTTACATTCAATTTTACACCTTATCACTAAACGAGACAGCCTATAATTGCGAAATAATAACTTCGAACTTAGAACGTTTGGGGTTCACACAAGACCACTTTTCATGATTTTTGATACTCAAAATTCGAATCTAAAGTTATGGGGAACAAAATCCAAAGTTGCAGATTTCATGTTACCTCGCCCCCCGCAAAAAGAGACAGAAATTTTTGTTAGTAGAATTACACGCGTAATCAGTCCACATATAAATAGTCAAAGCTTTGAATATTTCACAAGTGCTTGATTATTAACCTTCTTTATTCAACATTCGATTGAACAAAAAAAGACCTCAATACGAAAATTAACCAAGCTTTTATCGGCAAAAAAGATTTATTTGCTAATTTGTAAAACTTTTTGCAATACAGTATAATATAACATAGCACAAACGTTCTTTACAGCACGCCAAAAACTTACAAAAGAAGATGAACGTAAGAAGACAAATGACGGTTGTATAAAATGAACTTTACTATTATTTGGTTCTAGACAGCCATTGGATAGAAGAACTCTTTTAAAGTGGGTAGTTGAGTATATCTAATTTTTTCGATAATTATGATAGTGATGAGAATGAGCATTAAAACAGATAGGGTGTCTAATATATTCTCATTACAGTTTCATTACTATAATGGGTGATTGTAGAGATGGTACGAAATTTGCAAAAAAGATTTATACTTCGTGACACACACGTTCGATCAGCTGATTACATTAGGTAGTATGGCAAGTCCACATTTTGTTTTGCCAATTTCCTATTGGTTTCTTTGGGAAAGTTGTTTAGTATTTTTCAAGTATACACGGCGACAGATCAACCTACCCATAGTTGAACTCTATGTTCATGGACATAAGGTCCAACTATGGGTAGGTTGATCTGTCGCCGTATGTACAATAAAGTAATGCAACTATCTACACTTCCACCCTGTAAATATAATATGAAGAACATGGTATGAAGTCAAATTGATTTATGTTTAGTCATTGTAGTTGTTTACAGGAAAAAGTAAGTGACTTGATTCGCAAGATTTTTCTATAATTGTAATACTTTCATAGTTATCACCAATAGCCTATATTATAATATAATCGACGTATCACTACAGAGCTCATAAAAAATGTGGCCACACTGTATCTATCGTGCTTACTACATAAGTGCAGGGGGAAGCTAATTTGTGGTCAATTTGCTGTCGCCATTCGCCAGATGTAAACGAACCTTTACGCGAACAAGAAACCGAAAAAAGAAGTCAAAACAAATGATAGTTATACTTCAAATATGTACAGAGATGACAAACAAGTGTTTGAGTTTGTATGGACCAAGTGTTCTACTTATGTGCTAAAGCCCATACGCGGTGCATTGCTTCGCGGCCGAGCTGTCATTATAAATCGTCAATTAGAATTACATCTTATTTCAGTGTAGACACAGTTTAATATGATAGGTGGTCATCGTCTCACACCCACTCCTTTGATTGGAGTTCATGTTATGATATGATTTTTAATAAAAGTAATATATAGGATGTAACAAAACGCCCTAGTATTATTTCAAAGGGGTGGTTGAGACCATCAAACAGAACAACTTCGATAAAAAAATTAAGTCAAAGTTTCACACAAAACTGCAGTACTTCGTCGACTCAAATGTATGGGACAGCAGATTTTTTCATCTTTGTCTCTATAGTGAAATGTTTTCAGTTGTTCAGTTTGGCGGTCTTTCACCTCTCTATATATATATATTACTAAGGTGTTTTATTACACCTTGTATTCTCTAATCAAACTTAATATCACATTTATGTCACAATGTATTAAACATGAAAAGTAAAGACTAATCCAACTCTGTTTATCTAGACAGCATTTTTATCTTCAAACTTTACGACAAAGAACATTACTGTGCTTGCAAGTACGTCACCTTTATGACAAAACGTCTCAATGTTTCTAACATTCTACTTTACAGAAAATTTTAAGTCAGAACTCGTCTTGGTTTGTTTGCTGCTGACTTCATTCGATCACGGGTTAGTTTTAGTCGAGCAGTCTCAACGTGAGTCACGTAATTGTAGGAAGCATTGATTGAAATTTTTAATTTTTTTCTGGCAAGAAAGTGGTTTATCAATTTTGTGTTTAAAACATTTCTATCTAATGAAAATATGTAAGGTTGAGACTGAAATAGTTCTTGATTGAATTTGAATTATTGTTGTGATATTGTTTTAAGACGTGTAAATAAACGCCGGCCTTTGCCCGGAATCCACCATAGCGGAGCGCAAAAATTATTTTTATTTCCCCCAGTTTATTTTTTTGTATTTAATTACGATATTGGACCATTCATTGCTATATTTGTGCAAAGTTTCAGCTTCCTATGTCTTACGGTATCTGTGGAAAATGCATGTGACAGACGGACGGACAGACAGCGAGCTGATTCTATAAGTGTTCAAAAGCTGCTAGTTAATAGTCTATCAACTGAAAACAAGCATTCAAAGGGCATGTCCAAGAAATGATCCCTTTGAAAAAATGTAGGTACCTACAATCCTTTTCACAAAAAAAACATACCTTGTTAAAGTCCTTTGTAACATTATACAATGTATAATGTCATATTGCTAGGTAAAGGCCACTTCATAAAATATATTTACCAAGCACAAGAGAGAAACTTATCCGTGTCAGAATTTTCTCGGGCTACGAAATAGCTACGAGCGTAGCAGTGCTACGCCGTAGCAGGTTTAGAATTGAAAGTTATGAAATGTTTTGTGGAATGAATCAACAGTTAAAAATATGATTTTTGAGGTATTTTACGAAATATAATGTTTACTTTTTAAAAAAATCATAAGATAATATAAATGTGAAACAATAAAAGGCTTCATAAATTTAATAGTAGTTAAATTTTGTATTTAGTTAGTTCTGTTTTGTATTCTTTGTGTCTATTAAACAATAAAATAATAATAAACTAGTAAGATATGGAGGAGAAATTTGACCAGCAGTGTGATGATTTTTTTCCTTTTTATTTTAAAAATGAAATAAAATTGGAAAAGCCATCAGTCACATTAATAAAAATAAAAGCTTTTCGATAAAATAAAAGGTTTGTTTTTTCGTGTAAGTGATTAATTCTTTTTTTCATTTTAATTATTTACTGTGGTCTTACAGGGTTCATGCCAGATACTTGTTGACCATTTTTAAGATCATAATTGTAACCAAGAAATAGCAATAGAACGATATGTTAAGAATATGATTCTATTGCAATCGCATCTCATCCGTATTCATTAATAATGTTAGGTATCTTAAAAGAAAAGGTTTTCATAACTTTTCCAACTACCTATACTTAAAACAGTTATAGTGCCACGGTTTATACAGAAGAGACGTGTGGCGGCGGCGGATAATCTAAGTAACACTATATAAACCTTATAGTACGTAGCATAGCAGCGTTTTAGTCGTAAAGGAGAATCGCGCCGTCAAATAAAAGCCGTTTACAAAAGTAAAAGTAAACATTTAAAACTTTTAAGGGGGTTGATTAGACCATCACACTGAAGAACTTTCACTATGGGACCAACATCTAAATTGCGAAAAACAAATCTGCTGTCCCCATACATTTAGCTCGAGTAGATTTGTCGTTTAGTATATGGAACATCAGATTTTTTTTCGATTTAGATTTTCGTCCCATAGTGAAAGTTGTTCAGTTTGATGGTCTAAACCACCCCCTTAAATGTTTATTTGTATTTATGTAACACCCTGTATGAAGAATATACATCTAAAACATCGATATATCCAACAAATTATCTTTAAATTCACAAACAGACCTGTCTAAACTAAAACGCAATTCAAAGCTTATTTTGTACTTACAGTAAACGTTTAGTGGCAGCTTGCTCTCAATAGTAGATTTATTGAACTTCGAGTGTTCGGCCCTGCACGTGAGAACCAGACCATTGTGCTCCTTCAATGGAGTCCATTGCAGCAGCGATTGAGTCTCGTTGCCTTCTAACTCCTGTTGGATAAAGTGCACTTTAGATTGTTGAGGTTAAAGTCTATTTTTGTTGAAATCTCGAGTGGTTTTAAGCTGTTTTGTTGATTACCAGATTTATTGTGATAAATGTTTTAGTAGTGTCATCTGCCACTTTCTTTTGTAAGTATAATATTGTTGCGAATAAATAGTGTGAAATTTTATATGAGTTTGCATTGTTCTCGTTTAGAATGGACAAAGTCATTTCTACCCAAGGGTGTCTTATGAGGCGATTAAGGGATGTGGTTTCTGATGGAGTGTTTCAGTGGGTAAATGTTTAGCTACTACACTACATGATTGTTAATAATATAGTGAAGTAGTAGTTGATGTGATTGAAATGTTTAGCTACTAAACAATAGCCACCCTCAAAACCAAAAAAATCGAGGTAATCATTAAGGGAATATAATTCGGAGCGTGGTCTATACAAACGAAGTCTGGTGATATTTTTAATACTAATCAATTAAAGTCAATGAAATTTATCTGAAACAATCTAGAAACTAGTCTCTATGGTTGTATGAAATTATATTTTCGTTAAAATGTATAGTTTTAAAGCTAGAGTGCCTCAAAGATTTCCATATAATTCTTAAATTAATCCTAGCATATTTTAACGAAAATCTGACTTCTTACAAGCATAAATCAAATTCTAGATTGTTTCTGAAAAATTTCGTTGACTTTATTTGGTTAGTATTGAAAATATCACCAGACTTTGTTTGCATTCAGCGCGCATTTACGCATTCGGAATAAACGTCTCTTAACGTTGCTGTAACTACAACTTCAATATTATAGAGGTTTTTAGTTTTAGTAAAGCTGACTACCCTACTATTTTCTCTAAGTTTGTGATTTATTTCACCGAAGGTAAACAGTGTCTGGTCCGGTCAGCCTTTAGATGGGTGACCGTCTAACTAATATTTCATCTCGAGCGTCTGAGTGCTTCAGAAGGCACGCTAAGCAATTTGCCCCGGACAGTTCCGTCACATAGTGGTGTAAGTAACTAAATATTAGTTAAGCCAGGTCAGAGGCATAAATGATGATGATGATGATGTTATTGAATGAATAAATGAAATGAAATATTAAGGCTCAAAATTATCTGACCGCAAAATGACCACTGGGCCCGCGTGGTGGAGTATGGCCCACTCCCTAAAACCATTATTCGTAAGGCTTTTGTCCTGCTGTGGGATCCTACAGACTATAACTTACTTTCTTGTGATTTATTAGCAGGTTATAAACGTTTTATTACTTTAATTTCATATTGGTAATGAATGTCTAATTGAGACACAAAACCTTACGATTCAAAATTTATAAACTAAGGCAACTGTCTAGTTTCCTTTATAGAGTGCTGAACTATACAGATTCAATCAAGCTGAAATTAGTTGTATAGGTTAGTTTATTAGCTATGTCAATTGCAATACTGACTGTTCAGAGAAACGATGAAATTGAATTTAGCCCGTATACGTTCCACTACATGACACAGGTCTACACTCGGGGAGGGTGTATGGGCGTTAGGCCACCATGCGTGCCCAATAGGGACTGTTAGACTTAACATACGCATCGGATTTTTGTTGTTGTGAGTAACATAAAGTATTTGTAAACGGAGAAATAAATAAATATGTGACAAGTATTTATTTTAGCAGACTTAATTAGAAAAATCTACCAGAATATTCTAATTAGATTTTTTCTTTTATTTTTAATTTCAATTTACAACTATTTTTTCCTCAGTCAAGTCTGATATTTTCTAGTAAATTTTACTAAAATATTTCGTTCTTTTTTCATGCATGGGCCCACCACACCTTCCCAACGCTGTAACTCCTGTAAACCAGGATCAACAGCGGCGACCATTCACAACACTAGACAATGAAGTCAGCGAGCCCGGGGATGATTCTAATCTGTCTTGGAACCCACAATTAATTTAATCAAAGAAGATAGAAGGAGTACGAAAAACAAAAAGAAATAGTTGTCGCAATATAGTACTAGAAGTTTTTCTCCATTTATGTATCTTACCCTTCGTTTTGTAACGGAGTTGAGCTGTTTCCCTCCCAACCACCAACTGACGGTAGCAGGTGGTCGTGCACCAGTCGATCTGCACCACAGTTCAGCTTTTCTTCCAACTGAAAGTGGTTGCTCTCTTGATAGTATCTCCACTGTCAATGGCCTCACTGTAGACAAAGATATTAAATTACTTAATCATTAAATAAATTTTAAATCAAAATATACAAGGTGTAATCAGCCCTTGGGAGTCTGCGGAGGGCTATCCCTTACTCCCTGTGTATATCTTGGACATTGTCATACAGATTGTCTAGACCTATTGAAACTACCCGAATATAGCCCGAAAATTTAATTTAGATGACCAGACAACAATATAGAATACAGAATATCAATACAAATATCTATGACTGGGGTGGGATACAAAAAGTAAATTTTTAAGAGGATACTTTTTGCTGCGCGCTCCATACAAACGGAGTTCATTGACTTTAATTGGTTAGGATTGAAAATGTTACCAGACTTCGTTTGTATGGAAGGCGCCGCAAAAACTATCCTCTTAAACTATTATCGTCATCAGGGCCCTATTGAATAAACGTGACAATTGTAATTTACAATGACAATTCAGGGTACATTCCTGAGAATGTTAGGACATGTACATGTTACCTACTGCATGTTTAGTAGTAACCAGCAATCTACCCTGAAATTGTCATTGTAAATTTAAGTTGTCATGTTTATTAAAGGTGCACTACCGATGCCAGCGGCCGATGCGACTGACGTGTGCGTCAGACCTTAAATGTGGCCCAGGTTGCATAAGACTCACTACGCGCAAATCTCCTCTTACCAATAATATAAGCGTGAGTGGGAGTGAAAAATATAATATTTTTATTTAATGTAATAAACTAAAGAATACAAGAAAGGTCACCTAAAAGTACTTGGTAATACGAATAGAATCTTGGAGGTAGATCGAAAGATTACAAAGCAGGATTTCGTTAAAGAATCCGCCAAAAATTTCTAATTTTCATTCCATTTTATGAAACCGAATACGTATAGCTTAATAAAAAAATTCTACCTATTTTTGGCACGATTTATTTCATATCCGTTTCTGGGAAAAAATATTAATTTTGTTAAATTATATTTTTTGTAGAAAACAAGATACAATTTCAGAAAATTTTCATTTTGCTTTTAACCTATACTTCATTCCAAATAAGGACGATGACATTTTCCGATTCCTATTTAGCTTTCTGGCGAATTCTAATTACCAAATGTAATTAATTTAATGGATACATATACCATATGACGACATGACGACATATCTTGAACATTACTAAAGCTTTTCTGAGAATAGGTGAGAGGAAGTGTTTCAAATCTGTTACTGTGATGCAAAATAGCCTTAAAATTTCGTTGCTATTTTGAATGGAGTATACATTGTTACTATATGAAATACCTCTCTAGCTACTGTTTAAGTTTGGAAGCAGAAAATTTGGAATTTTACATAAGTTTTACAGAAATATGAATTATTTTTGAAATGACAAAGTTTTTAAATATATAAAGGAAACTGGTTCATAAAACTAACCTATCAAGGTAGGTATTTGTCGAATAAACAAAAAAAAACATTTTTCGTTAATGTTTAGGACAATATCGGACCTGACTTGACTCTAATCTAAAAATTACTCTAAATATCAGATAATAATCGACCTAAAAAGTGATATAAGAAGAAATACCTCATCTCACAACTATCTAATGCACAAGAAACTCTTCTACTAAAAATAATTTGCGCCAAACGGAACCTGACCTAATTCTAAAAATTGCAAAAATATTTTATCGCCTCATAAACGGATGTAAAAATAATGTTTTCACATACCAGAAACTCTTGTTCTAAGAATATTTAGGACCAAACGGCATAAGCATATGCTCACGACTATATTCCCCCAGGGTGTAGTCAGAGATATTCTGAAACCTTAGAATATCCACGTTTCACCAAAAGAAAGCATATGCTCACGACTATATTCCCCGAGGGGGTGTCAGAAAAATTCTGAAACCTCAGAACATCCACGTTTCACTAGTAGTACCGAAACTCTGTCCAGTGTGACGGGGAGTGAGCCCGTCGCCACTTATAATGGACAGTGGGTACAATACATGCCTCGAAATTGAAGCATGCAGGTTTCCTCACGATGTTTTCCCTCACCGAAAAGCCAGTGGTGTTACAAATCGTACATAAATTCCTAAAAATTTCATTGGTATGAGTCGGACTGGACGGGGATCGAACCATCGCCTCCTGCACGGCAGGCAAGGTTACTCGCCCCTGGACCACCACAGTTTCACCCAAAGAAAAACCTTATTTAATTCTAAAAATGGCCACAAATAGCAAATAATAATCGACTCAGAAAGTGATGTAAAAAGGAAAACCATGTCACACCCCTATCTATTTTGAGTGATGTACAATACATCTGAGTTAAAGTGTATGAGATGAAATAGGAAAAACACATTTCCTTTTCACGTCAGCTAAGCCAATTATGTTGATGGAACATTGCGGCGTAACATAACACACTATTGGGAAGACAGTGATAGACCTACATTTTAAGTATTGCTTTTTCCATTCGCTTTTGCACTAAGCTTTGTAAAGAAAGTTACTTCAAAGTAGATTTCAGAGTCACATAAGGATAAATAATGAAACTATAGTTTCAGGGCTCATTTAGACGAAAACTTTTAGCGTTACGTTAGAAACACTGTGGGCGTTTTAGCTAACCATTCTAACAAAACGCTCAATATTACTCACTTTATATTTTGATTAGAGCTTACCCGCGATTTCGTCTGCACAAATTATATAGGGTCCTTCTTAATATGCTGACACTTTTTAAGAGAATGATCAAACTGAACAACTTTCACTATGGGACTATCATCGAAATCGCGAAAAAAAATCTGCTGTCCCATAGTATTGGCTCGAGTAGGTTTGCACTTTTGTATGGGACAGCTGATTTTTTTTATGCGATTTCGATGTTGGTGACATAGAGAAAGTCGCTCAGTTTGATGCTCTGAACATTCTCTAAAAAAACTGTCAGCATATTAAGTTGGACCCTGTATATCCGATTTTAAGCCAGATCATATAAGATATCAAACAAAAAAAGTTTAACTAAAATCAGTTCAGTAGTTTTTGCGTGATGCTGTTACAAACAAACAAACAAAAAGGCAGACAACAATAAAAAAAAAGGATAGATTTGGAGTCAGGGATACCTAAAAACCGTAATAATCATAACATTTTTCTTCTAAACATTTACAATGCACAGACACACCTCTGTTACAGTTTTATGATAGTTTAGATAAGCGGGCGTTAAAAACCTAATAGGAAGTATCGGGACAAAATTGTCGGTTTTTTAAAGAACTCGAAGAGCATAAAACAGGATGCACATAGAGAATGTAGGAAGGCTTTTGTCCGATTCTATCCCATCGGTACGCAACTCATATTCTCGATGAACGTCCTTATCGAAAAAATCGTGGATGCCTAATTGTATGCCGTGGTGGTCCAGTGGCGAGTTACCTTGCCTGCCGTGCAGGAGGCGATGGTTCGATCCCCGTCCAGACGGACTCGTACCAATGAGTTTTTCGGAATTTATGTACGATTTGTAACACTTCTGGCTTTTCGGTGAAGGAAAACATCGTGAGGAAACCTGCATGCTTAAATTTCGAGGCATGTATTGTATCCACTGTCCATTATGTGGCGACGGGCTCACCCCCCGTCACATTGGACAGAGTTTCTGTACTACTGGTGAAACGTGGATATTCTGAGGTTTCAGAATATCTCTGACTACCTCGGGGAATATAGTCGTGAGCATATGCTTATGCTTATGCTTATGCATGCATGCCTAATTGTATCCGCTTGAAAACAAAATGTATTCTTAATTCTTATATGGAATATTGAAATTGGTAGGCTAACAGCCGGGTGACATAACAAAAAGAATAGTCTGACAGATAACGAAGTTTAAAACGACGGAACAACTAACAGTTCTGAAGTAGAGGTAGTTGATAAACACTGTTCAAGTATTTAAGTCGACTTAGATTTATGTAAATAGTTTTAAAGGTGAATAATAAAAACATTTTTATCGTAGGCTGTTAGTTGTAGGTAATTTATTGTTCGGAAATGTTACCTAAACAGTTAACATTTTACGCAATATTTCTACAGCTAAGTTATTCAAGGTCGCATTAAAAGGTAAAATTTTTTTTTAACATGACTTTTAAAAAAATGTTTTGAACCTTTTTCTACAGTTCCCTTAAATGTTTTGAAAATTTAGCCGTGACATAACAATTATGAATGAAACATCGCCAGTTGTGTTGGTAATTTTTTTTTCAAATTCATAGTTTTGTATAAATTATTTTCAGGTTTTGAATTGATCTAGCCTTTTATGATATCAGTAAATTTCAATATTAATAAAAACTGTTGATTATTATTTGCTCAAAATGAAAATCATTTAGGGTATTACACTTTTTTCGAAAACTGTTTAAAAGTAATCCTGAAATCGTAATGAACCAGTAGAATTTTTATGTTTACTTTATAAAGCCGAAAAATTTCTTAAAAACTATTTGTTATCTATGATTTTGAATGTTCGTACGAAAACGCTAGCCACCATGCTGTTTCTGCTCGTGACGTTACTCCGTTAGTTAACAATACGATTGCGAAAGACCAAGTAACAAGATTTGTGAAAATTATGAGTTCGAAATAACACAGAATACGACAATAATCTGGATTGTATACTATCGGAGTGACTTCACATCAAAATCCAATATGGCAAATTAAACATTTGAAAAACAGATTAAAAAAGACTATTTCAAAAACTGAATTATAAAATTTACACAGCATATTATGAATAAATAACGACGTTTCTTGGTTACTTCTTTCGAAATCTGTCATAAACTTGCATTTTTATATTTTTTCTACATGGTTTTAAATATCCTATTACATACATAGGCTACATACATACACCATTCGCCTGTCTCCCACTAGGATAGGCATGCTATCTGCTACGATCCTGATACATCTCTTTCACTTCCTCCACTTTCACGTGCTCGTCGGTTTCGGGTACAGCCGTGGTATATTTGGCCTTGCTCTTTTGGGTTCCGTGCCCAAAGGGTGAAAAAGGGACCCTATTCATAAGCCCACGCTGTCCGTCCATCCGTCCGTCTTTCGTAGCTGTTTAGGGCAGTAACTATTGAACCATAATAGCTAGACAGTTGTAATTTTCTCAGAATGTGCATTATGTGCATATGGCGGATTGACAAAAAAAAAAAAAATGTTAAAAAATTAAAATCGTAATACGTAAACGTAAAAGCGTCAAACTTGGTGTGATTATAGAGTAAACTCTGTAGTATAACAACAACTAATAAAAACCGGCCAAGAGTCTCATGCTAAAGGTCCCGGTAAAAACAAAACTTTTTGTAAGTTAATATATTGTGTGGTGGTGTGGTACGGAACCCTCGGTGCGTGAGTAGACCGACTCGACCTTGATCGGGTTTATTTACAACTGAACATTAAAATAATCCTTGATAAATACTCACAATAAAGGTCAACTCGAACAGAAGCTCTCTGAGGCGGTGACATATTAGTGTTATCAGCAGTACAAGTATAGACTGCTGATAAATGTGTTCTGGTCGCGTTCCTGACTACCAGGGTCAATGACCTGATAGCCCCTGATGGCTGAAGATCGCTGGCACCCAGAGTCGAAAGGATTGTATCACCTTGCATCCACTGAACCCTTGGCGTTGGATTACCTAGAATAAAAGTTAGTTGGTTAGATTTCTACTAACAGCGACTACTTATCATTATAAGCAGTCAGTTCGCGTAATACTTTTAAGTATTAGTTCCAACTTTGATGTATGAGAGTGAAAGTTGGGTGTGGTAGCAGAAGAATAAAAGCAGAATAAATGCAGTGGAAATGAGGGCTTTACGCAAGATGTGTGGTGTGACTATAAGGGATAGAATAAGGAATACTGTAATTAGGGAACGTTGTGGTTTGAATGAAGATATAGTGGTTAAAGTAGAGAAGGGAATGCTTCGATGGTTTGGACATATTGAAAGGATGAATGAAAGTCGACTTACGAAACAGATATATACGGCGTGTGTGGAAGGAAACATTGGTAGAGGCAGACCTAGGAGAGGATACCTAGACCAGGTCAGGGACGTCATTAATAAATGCCAGGTTAAAAGTAGCCGAAATCGAAGGGAATGTATGATAAGATGTATGGACTTAGAGGAAGCAAGAGAAGTGTGTCAGGACCGCCCAAAGTGGAGATCTATAGTTTCTGCCTACCCCTCTGGGAAAAAGGCGTGAGTTTATGTATGTATGTATAAGTGTATGCGCTCCTGAATCTGATGGAATAAACCAGTTAGATCAGAGATGGGTTCGAATGCAAAGACTAATCAGTTATAGGTCGACCAGAATCTCATGGCATAAAAAAAAGTAAAAAAATATAGATTTTCACATGGTAGTGTCAAAATGTCATCTGTCTAGTCAAAGTTGGCACTGTCTGTACAGACTGAGCCTTTTTGCAGCGATAAAAACACGCGTGGAGTCGCGCTGCAAGTCTGACGGAGGGTGGACGCGTGCGTGTTGGCCTCTCTTGACCTTGCACGTGGCTCCGCCATTTTGTGAAGCTCTTTTGTGTTTTAACCATAAAACAATTACTTGAGATTATAAACTACTTGACATTGGCATAATTGCCGCGCTAGACGCATGCAACCGGCCATTAATTAAGAAAAATAGAAAAACACGCATTTGTCTATCGCGTGACTGAATCGCTACACTAGGAATTAACAGGGTTTTTGTATCGATTTAAATGTATGATTGTAGCGATGCACACACATGTTTGTATTGATGCACACGCGCGTGTGTGTTATGGCAAAGGCTGCCGACGAAATTACTGATCAAATATTACGAAAGTTTTGCATCGTCGTGGCTGTATCGCGTTTGCATCTATGCTATATCGCGTTTGTATCGATGCTGCATCGCGACTAAATCAGCACTTCTGCACTGCACAAAGTCGCAGTGTATAAAGGGCCTTAATCTAATTACCCCAGTTTCTTTCTATTATTTATCTTTTATTATTCTAAAATTTTGGTCGACCTATAGTAGCCGTAAGGCATACGAGACACCCCTTTGCTTTGGTGTTCCAAAAAAAGAATAATAAATAAATAAATAAATATCTTGGACATTGTCACACAAATTATCTACCTATAGTCACATTTAAAGTACCAGAATCTAGCCTGGACTTGTATTATGATGAGTAGACAACGATATGGCATACATATATAGATACAAAAAACAAATAATAGATTGATTGACGTCTGTCGGACCACACGATACGTTTGTACTATTCACGCAATTTATAAGACGGCACGTCATGTTTTTCCCTAAAAATTTTTTTTTTCCCTTTATTTATGATGATGATTTAGACGGCCCGATAGCACAGTCTGTAAAGTCAAAGTCAATATAATTTATTCAATATAGGAGCTTGCAGCACACTTATCAAACGTCAAATCTTTTTTAAAGCTACCACCGCGTCGGAACGTGTTGTCGCTGTAGACAAGATGCGGCCAGAAACTCTACAACAAAACACGACTTAATAAGTTCGAAGATAAGACTTAATAAGACTTAGTAAGTGTAGTGAACCTGCTTGCTGTGCCGAGGGTCGCGGGTTCGAATCCCGTAAGGGACAAATATTTGTATGATGAATATGAATATTTGTACCCGAGTCATGGACGTTTCTATATATATATATGTATTCTATATCGTTGTCTAGTCATCATAACACAAGTCCAGGCTAGATTCTGGTACTTTAAAATGTGACTAGATAATTTGTGTGACAATGTCCAAGATATTTATTTATTTATGAACCCCATAATATCAGGTTTGTCTAAATTCAGAAACATTAGTCATAATAACATCGATATCAACAATAGGTAAACAGGTAGGTACATAACAACAGTATACATCGTAACGGCCAATGACAAGTTCTTATCGCGTACTTGTATAAATTGTATTTAAAATAATGTATATTTTTATAGATACGATAAAATTTACAACCCTTTTAATAACTTATTTTATATACTAAGCTGTATTGATCCAAGTCTTTGAATATTAATTCACTAACAAAAATAAACAATATTCATAAAAATAATAATTAACGATGTTTCAATATCTTACTTTTATTAAAAAGATACGAGTCTCAAAAAGCACGAAGAACAATTTAGTTTTGTAAGGATTGTTCCTTTTTGTCTAGATGTGACAAAAATAAACAGCGTCACAAAAGAATTTTCTAAGAAACAAAGATAACAAGATCTCAAAGCATCAAGATGATTGACGAAGCACCCATCTGGAGCATAGCACTATATCATTTCGGAGCCCTTTCACTCCAATCAAATTATCGTCTCTAGAACCAGAGAATATAGACATAAAATGAGGGGAACAAAAACATGTACTTACCCCCATTTACGGAGCAAATAAGTTTGAAATCTCCCCCCTCGTTGTAAGGCCCTGCGATCCCGGATATCTCTTTGCCGTATTCGTCAAAGATCACCGGCTTACTTGGCAGCTCTGTGGGAAAAAGGATAAGTTTTTTAAAAGGTTCCGTGAGAACAGCTTTTTGGCTGAGATAGTATGTTTGGTTGGGCTAGTGTAGATTGTGAATGAACTAGTTCAAAAGAGCGCTTCAACAAGTGTGTGTACTCAGCAGGTCTCAGCATACTAGTTTCCTGCCGATGTCGATTATTTTCTATAGTGTTTAAGATATACAAATTATTAGTTTAACATTGTTATTTCAGTATAGTGAAAATTGTCAGACAACTTAAATTACTTCTGGAACAGATGAGAAAAAATATATAGACCTTTGCCCAGCCATTTGCTATCCCATTGGTTAATAAACAACAATATAAAAATTTTGTTTCTTTTAATTATAATAATATATGTATATTTTTTACTGAATACTAATACAGTTCATAAATGTAAATGTAAAATTCTATGTTTTTCTGGTTGCCATAATTTCATTATTTAAATAAGATTTTTGACACAATGTGACATTACCTACGATTTAAATGAAAATTTTCCGTTAATGCTTAATTCAAATGAAATATACCCAATGAATTTTAAATTCTTAAATTAGCTCACAAACTGTTAATTAAGGAAGGCGATCGAACTGGTTCACCAAGGAGTTGATTTAACTTAAATGCTAATTTTCGTGAACTGGACGGTACAGCCCTATTTGGAGACACGTGTTCGAAGAAAATGAGTTAGACACAAATACTTTTGTAAGCTGGGAATTGTACTGAAGTCAGAATCGAATGTGATTCTAACTTGGAAAAATGCTGCGGGCCTCCTAAAATGTAAAAAATCCGGGTCTTAGCTGATAGTCGATTGTTTCTTCGTGATCCAATATGATAATAAGGACCGTGTTTAATATTATATAGCTACAGTACAACAGAGTTATCAAGGAAAATTTCGCATATCTGGTTCTAGATTTGCGAAATTTTAAAAATTTTCGAATAAAGGAAACTTAAAGCTGATCAACATTTACTTTACATGTTTATGAATGAAAACTATTTTTTTTTTAAAGTGAACGAACAGTGGTTAATTTAGAATAATACCATCCCTTGTTAAACATTGTATTGAAAGCAAATAGACAGAAACGTTTGATTTAGCAACGGAATTTTTCATGGAATTTAAAATGACAAGGAGCGAAGCGCTAAAATGCCACTTTTTGATCAAGAAAATATTGTGAGGATACTTTTTAAACGAGAGGAAAATTTTCATTTCAACGTCCGCACTTTGGCGGAACGTACGAAACAATGAACGGGTGGCAGCTGTTCATTTCAGTAAGCGATAGCAACGTTGCGGCGAATGGATATGAAAGCTCCGCATGATTGCTGGAGCCAGGAACCTCTTCCGAATACTCATATCACAAAACCTTTTGTTTCGACTCAACGAAAACATTTTCATTTCCTCGGCCACATTCGAGCCCCGTCCGTAGTTTGTTTATCCGCAATTTGGGGGTATTTGGGAAACGTTTGCCGTTCCCGATTCACCGCGTGTTGATTTCATTTTGATTATGAATACATTTTAGGGGGATCGGAGCAAACACTTATTTAGATAAACACGGCGGTGATAAACGAATTTATTTGAATGGCAATATTTAACGTTTGGGTCCATTGATATTTTAACGTAGCTCAGACACTTGTTTTTGTACCTTTTTGAAATCCCGACGTTCAAAAGGTCACCTTTTAAAGTAAACAGTTTTTGTTAGGCTTTTTCCTTTCATATTTTCGAGATAATCCGGCTTAAATGCGAACCTTTATGTACAGTTTCTTTTTAAGTAAGACATCTGTTGTACTTTTAAGACAATACTGACATTCAAGGAAGCGTACATTTTAATTTAAAACTTAATCATCATTAAACTGAACGGACCAGCCTCGGGAACAATACAAGATACAGTAGGACGTTGCCGACGTGTTTTTATTCTTGTCAATAAAAAAGTTGTTTCCTCTTAACAACAAAAAAAGTTTTTCTCCCGTTATCCCTGAAACTTTACCATGTTGATTTCGTAAGAAAAAAACCGGTGAAGTGCGTGTCGAACTTGAGCCCTGAGGGTTCCGTACAAACTTGAGTCCGATGGACAAACTTAATATACACACTACATCACAGTCGATGCTCCAACTGAAAACGTGGAAAATAATGGAATGGAAAAAAATATTATATTATGTGCTATAACTACAAATAGCCGTGGTGGTCCAGTGGCGAGTATCCTTGCCTGCCGTGCAGGAGGCGATGGTTCGATCCCCGTCCAAACCATCTCGTACCAATGAGTTTTTGAGAACGATTTATAAAACCACTGGATTTTCGGTGAAGGAAAACATCGTGAGGATACCTGCATGCTTCAATTTTGAGGCATGTATTGTACACACTGTCCATTATGTGGCGACGGGCTCACCCCCCGTCTTTAATTGAATTGAATTTAATTGAATTTAATGATTCTAGCTCAACTAGAACTACCTTATAGGTTTTGATGACTGAGCTTGCGAGTATCAAAATACTTTACATACATAAATGGCCGAATCTTTTGATTGCGTTGACTTAGAAGCTTGAATTTTAATAGTAATTATAATCGTAAGTATTTAGTAGTAATTTCCACTTGATACCTCTTCCAGTTCCTGAGAAAAAGGGTCTTAACAGACGTACATACAGACAGATGGAGGTGATCCTATGATGTTATTGGAGTAGGAAGTGGTCGACGGTTTTGGGGTTCGCATGTGGGTTTCAATAAATTTCGCACGTAGCAGAAAATGATGTATTCAGCTCAGTGTTCCGGATCAAAGTGAAAAATAACAATATTAGTGTTGCCAACGTTAAGTTACTAATGAATGAAAGATACATATCGACTGATATACTACATATATCGCAGAAAATGATGTATTCAGCTCAGTGTTCCGGATCAAAGTGAAAAATAACAATATTAGTGTTGCCAACGTTAAGTTACTAATGAATGAAAGATACATATCGACTGATATACTACTATTAATTACAATCTGCGTTGGTATTATTAATGTGTCGCATTGGAGTCCAGGTGGGCAGAACTGTTACACTAAGGGTTCCGTTTATTCCTTTTAAGGTACGGAACCCTAACAAACATTATCCTCCTTCTGGGGCAGACGAGTAAAAAGGCTAAAGCTCAAGGGTCGATAGATTCTGCTTTATCAAGATAAAACTAACATTGTATGAGATCAGAGAATGATTATTAGGTTTTTGTCGGGCTCGTCCCAGATGAATTCTATTAGCCAAACAAAGAAAGGCAATATTGGAGAAAGTTGATAATCTCCCTGAGAGATAAGTAGGTTATTACACACTTTCTCGTTTCCCATTAATGTATTTCCTTTCTTAATGCTCTTGTTAATTATACCTAAATGAAATAAATAGATATTATCCTATTAATAATATTTATTTCATTCATAATTAACAAGAGTAATATTGGACATTAATTATTTTGATAGAAATAGACTTAATTCCTACTTTCACCAATTCTGATCCGGATTATTAGTAATCCAGAAGCTTGATGGAGTAGCTTACTACGCAGTTAAAAAAAAGACTACATTTAGCCGACGACTTCGTCCCGTCATCTTATACTATATGTCAAATAAAGACGAAAAAAAAGAAGATCACAGAAGCAGGACCACGAAACCTTTTCAGACCGTGATCGTTATAAAAATTCGAGACGCTTATGTCAGTGTTTGATGACGGAATGATTTTAAAGACGAAACACATGTGCACACCACTGCTTCTTTATGTCTTTCAACATCGCCATTTTGTTGTTTGATATAATATTCGTATTTCTTTAAAGTGTGTACTATAAAGAACCCTTTTTACCTTCTTTTAGTCCCTATTTGGAATGGAGTATAGATATAAATATATTATACCAGTTTCTAAGTCTCCGACTTTCTAGTTTTATAATAGTACGAGCATTTTGCCCGCGACTTCGTCCGCACCTGTTCCCGTCATCGTAGCGAGATAAATGACATACCTACCAGATTTTAAGTATAATCATACGCTTTCAAACACAAATAGTTTCATCAAAATCGGTCTAGTAGTTTTCGCGTGATACGCGAACATGCAACAGGCAGACGAAAAATCCAAAAATTGGTAATTTGGATTCAGAGACACCGAAACCAAAATTAACTAATTATTTTATTTATTTGCGAACTAAAATGGTCAGAAAACATTTGTTACTGACACAATATGGTTAATAATTCGAAATAAGTAATTTGATTTGAATTGAATTGAATTGAATTAAATAAATACCATACATTTTTTATATATCTTCAAAGTATAGACACTTCTGCTACAGTTTTATAACAGCAGAGATAGAATGTAAATCTTGACGGAATACTAAGAATTTGCATTAGATCTTCCGCTATTTGGTTTTACCGTCGATAAATATTTATCTTGCTCGCTGTCTATATCTACCTGTTGTAACAGGTGCGTCTACTTCTTGAATTTTCCTTTGAAAGGTAAAAAAAAACAAAAGCGGAACGAAAACCTCGTGAAGCAAGAGGTAGTAAGAACACAGTGCTAAAAGTTGTTAGTAGGTACTGAAAAAAGTTCGGATATTCAGAAGGAGAAGAACAAGGGGTAAAAATCGAAAAAATTAAAGTCGAAAAATAATTAAAGAGAAATGGGCGTGTGATAGCTTATATTACTGCTTGACGCGAGTGAAAGAGATGGGGCGGCGCGCGCGCTTGCGATGATGCAAGCGTAAAACAAACTTTATTTAATTGTGATTGTACTATTTATGAAGGTTCATTTCTGCTCTAATGAAACTTTATAAAATATCAATCTCTTTTTTTTAAACCAAGTCTCGTGTTTCTATTATTCACCGTTTAGCAGTTCCAAGCGTTTATCGATAAAGATGGATGCTTCTTTGGCTTATTTTTCTATCGAGAAAATGTCTCTTAATCGTGTTTTGGCTCTAATCAAAACTTTAATTCTATGTTCAATTTACACATATCCGCAAATCATACTCCTACTGTTAGTACTTCATGATATATGATGCTTTGAAGAATCCTATTTTTTTCACATATCCTCTTAAATGCGTTACATATTTTAGATCAGAAATGAAGTAATACGTCAGAGAACTAAAGTGACATAGCTCAGAAAATTAGCAAGCTGAAGTGGCAATGGGCTGGTCATATCTGCCGAAAAACTGACAACCGGTGGGGTGTCAGAGTTCTAGAGTGGAGACCGCGAACTGGTAGGCGTAGTGTGGGACGCCCTGCTGCCCGCTGGACAGACGACCTAAAAAAAGTAGCGGGGAGCGATTGGATGAGGAAGACCGAGGACAGAGTTTTTTGGCGCGCTTTGGGAGAGGCTTATGTTCAACAGTGGACGATGATGGACTTATGATGATGATGATGATGACATATTTTAGATGGCTTTTCGTACTGAACAGTTTTCTAAACAGGGTGTAAGGGATAGCTAGGCAAACACTGAAACGGTGAATTCATACCACCAAACAGAACAACTTTCAATACGGAGCCAACCTTTGGAATTACGAAATAAATCGGTTGTTTCATACATTTGAGTCGGGTAGGTACTGCGGTTTTGTATGGAACAGCTGTTTTTTTGCCGAATTCGCTTCGATATTTGTCCGGCCGGTTATACCCTGTATTGTCGAGCTAACATTTCAATCAATCAATCAATTATACTTTATTTTACACCAACTAAGTCTGACAAGAGTTGTTTAGTTTGATGATCTAAACTATATAATGACTATTCGGTTATCCAATATCTAAACATAGTATCTATTGAAGTGTCGTAGATAAGTGTATATAGATACTATGTTTAGAAAGACAGCCGTATTGTATCTAATAAGAGGAGATTTACGATAGTCTTTACATCGCATGCTTATACAATCATTGTATGTAATCTTTAGAAATTTATTTTATATCGAACCTTTAAGTCACATGAGTAAATCTTCGTATAATAATCAAATCAAGCAAAAAGTCAAGTCATAAACACCGAAAATTTGAACTAGGAACATTTTAATTCATTTTTCTATTACAAAAAAACGTATTTTCGTGTCGATGTTCGTAAGGATAAAGCAGTCGGAAGTTTTGTAGGGGACTTTTATCGCGATCGGTTCACGTGAGTGACCTTGTCGCTGAACGGTCTACGGATTTTATCTGCAGATACCTATAATGTTATTTATAAGAGGGTAGGGATGGAAATCAAAAATTGTATTTATACAATGTGTTAATGAATTAACGCAAAACTAGAAAGTAGTTTGTTTAGAATCGAGAGCAGAATCGAATTACCATGTTTTTGACATAGGTAATTTTTTTCAAAATATTAAATAATTTGTTCGTAAAATTTAAAATTTACGGAACTCGATCTCAACCCACCGCACAGGCACACACACCCTACTTACTACCAAAACAGGGTTCTTAAAATGTATCCACGAGCACGCTAGCGCTTTCATTGATTGCTGAAATGATAACAAATCATTTTTGCCTGAAAACTTAAAATGTGAATAACGTTAAATTTTAATTATCAAAATAATGAAATTATTGTTTCAATCTAATTATTTTGTTATAAATCAGTTGGGGTGTATGAGGTTTTGCGCTTATTCATTAACACGTTGTATAGTTAAACAATATTGTTTTGGGATTTTAGTTGAAATGAAAGAGAATTCAACAAAATTCAGATGTGTGATCATTACTCATTGTACCACTTTATTTGAAGAGCAATATACAGGTTTCCCTAAGAAACCTATAGGAAAACCCAAAAAAAAATGTTTTTACTTTTCATACAAACGTTCTATCAGCATATTGCATTTAATATGGAATGTCCCATTATGTGAAGGTCACATTATGAGAATATATAAATTTAAACTTCTCCAGATTATTCTGCGGGGGAAAATTTTGGGAAGATGAATGCCTGGTAGAAGAAGGACGTCCATGGCCTACGCGAATGGTTCGATATTAACACCACCTTATTGTTCAGGGCTGCAGTATCCAGGGTCCAAATAGCCCTAATGATAGCCAACCTGCGATAGGAGATGGCACCACAAGAAGATAATGGAAAGTCAAAATTTTAAGGTTTCTTAAGGAAAGTTGTTTAGTATCATGGGTACAAACACACCTTAAAGTATTGCAATTGTTTACCCTAACACCCTGTGTTAATGAAACAAATGAATCTGCTGCTACATTGAGTTACATTGACAGGTTTGTCGATATCGATGACACTTAAATGTATGGAAAACACTATAATACAAGGACTAAACATAAATGCGTTACGTACTTAAAGGGATGGTTTAGACCATCAAACTTTCACTATGGGACCAACAATCAAATTGCAAAATAAAAATCTGCTGATCATACATTTGGACTGAGTAACCATTGACATTTTCTATAGAACAAGTTTAAAATAGAAGAACCTTTTTTTTGCGATTTTGATATTAGTCCCATACTTAAAGTTGTTCAGTTTGATGGTTTGAAGCATCCCCTATAGTGTTTAACGCATTTAAGTTTACACCCTGTATTTTATCAATTTCTGTGTTGTAAATACTCTTTCTTATAAATTGGTGTTATTCATTTAAAAAACAGCGATACACACTTCCGGCACAGGTCCGGCACTTGAAACAAAGTTTTGGATTTGACATGATGGCGTTCGCACATGCGCACTTGGTGCAAATTGTCTTTGACATTTGTGTAGGGTTGACTTACCACGAATCTTATGCAAATCATCTACATTTCGTTACTTTTATTGTTCATTCTGTTATTAAAAATAGTATTTATTTGAGCTAAAGTATTACTGAAAATGTGAATTTAGCGTTATTTTTCAACGTTTTTTATGCACTGAAAAGACTCAATTTTATGTTGTCAAATACTACGGGTGACTGCATTCCCTTGCTCGATTTCCTTCAAGTTTCCCAGAAAGTGTAAGGTGAGGTGGGGGATCTGAAGTCAGAGTGGGGCGGGGAATGGCCGTTCTGTATATAGAACTATACACTATTACCTATTCTGTCCTTTCGGTGCAAAGTGGAATCTATCATATTGAACTTTATCTTCACTGAGATAAGATAAAATGTTGCTCCTTAAATGTGTAGACCAGTAAGGTTGTAGTTTGTAGTATCTGAATTGCTGCGAATATAGCTTTAATCCAAAATTTCCCCAATAAAAGTAAAAAATCTGAAATAGCATTTTGACGTTGCGAGCCTGTTTGTATAATCCATTAGGTAGCTTTAAATCCATGAAGTTTTATAGCATTTAAGTTTATTGCACGGCTTAGCTTTATGGTGTACATTAAATTAATACGTGCTTATATTTTGAATAGCACACCCTAGAATTATACCTAATTACAAGCCACGCCAAGGCCAGAGAACTTAATTGCAAGTGGCAGAAAATGAGCCTATTTTATTCGTAATAACATTTATTTAACTTCTTCGGCTAGTTTTAATTGTAAGTTTTCATAGTAACACCCCCCCCCCCCCTATATACTTAATACGAAGAATCTAGCCTGAACTTGTGTTTTGATGACTAAACAACGATACAGAATACATATATAGATACACACATCCATGACTCGGGTACAAATATTCATATTCATCATTCAAATATTTGTCCCTTACTGGATTCGAACCCGCAACTGTGCTATCGGGCCGTCAGGTATTGTTATCTAGATACCTTTATATTAATACCTCTATCTAGTAGTCTAGACTAGATTCTGCAAATTTTATCGGATTTAAACCCCTTACACACGGCGACTATTTACAGAGACGTAAAACGCGATACATTCGCGATTCAGTCATTGGTAGTCTTGCTTTTACAAACACAAAAATTGTTAGCAGCTACCCACAAATGCGATGTAGTCGTGTTGCAATGGCAATTCAAACGCAAGGCAGCAGGAATTAAAAAACGATAAATCTGCAATCCAGCATTAGCAGGCTGCGCAGTGTCAACGTTCGTAATGCCTGAGAGTGCGAGTGATAGAGGAATACAGTTCTGCTTACTGTCCACCTCCCGTACCACTGAGATTGTATACAGGAGGTGAAGTCAACATTGGTGATGGGACAGGGAAAGTCCGTACTATACGTAATGAGCAGATACTCTTCCTTATATTGTGCCTGCGCTGTCATTGATGTGCATTTGCATCGATGTAAAAAGTCTCCTTGTGTAACGCCCGTTAGACAGTCCTTAGGTAGAATCGCAATATAACCCCGTGTCGACCCAAAAATAAAAGTAAAGCAGCTAGAAAACACATAAAATAATAATAGATCAGATGTTACAACATCAACTTATCCGTAGCTTACTTGTAGTATCAAAACAGAAGCCGTTAAGGTTATCCGTTCTCGCATTATACTATCTCAAAATACCCTCGAGATGCCCTCAAAGTCCCCATAAAATTTTAATTTCCGTAGTGACCCACATTTTTACTGTCAGAGACCGAACGTAAATCATTCCAGGCTTGTGAGGCTTGTTCGGACTTTCCTTAAAGTTTCCGTGTTGATTCCGTTAGGATAACAGAGGGTCAAGTTTATGATCGCACCAGTTTTTATCGAGATTGCCCAAGACGGCAGGGCGACGAGTTTTCATAGTCTTTGTTACAGTGTTTCGGGGTGAATTATTTTATTAAAACACAAAAAGGGGAGAGCAGATACTGTTTGAGATTAGGTGAGAATTTAAAGTTTAGCCTTTCTTTTCAAGATCGCCTGCCTGATAATATGTTGAGCTAGGTGGGTAAAGGAATTTCCTTTTTTTAGGTTTTTGGGATTGGATATTTAGAATGTGTCGTAAAAGTATTCAGGTGGTTTGAAAAGCCTTTCTAAAAATGTCTAACGTGTCATTTGTTTCAAATAAAACGTGTGTGGCCACCGAACATTTATTAAAAAGTAACTAACCTAACCATTGAAAATGATTTTTTTGTAGCTTCGATATAAGCCCGATTTTCAGCGAAAATGCGACATAGCCCTGGTTTGTGGTTTTTAGGACTACGTGGCTGATTATGGTGTCAAAAGACACGTCTTAACAAAGGCTACAAAAAGTTAATAAAACAATAAAAAACTTTTTTGGAAATCGAAAATATTAGAAAAATTTTCGCCCGGTTTGGGTCAGAAAAAAATTAACGTCTCGAAAACAAAATGGCATATCGAAAAATAAAAAAGCCCTAGAGATATGACTTTAAGCCAACTTAAAAAATTTGGTTGTATCACTGATGGGGTATTCAGAAGTTGTACCTTTGTAGAAAAAATGTAATTCAGTTCATTTGGCAGATTCATTTTCAACGTACCCGAAGGTCGTGAAAGACACGAGATCTGCGAATTTGTTGTTTCATTTTATGGCTAGTTTAGGAGATGAAGTCAGAAAATTTTAAATTTCATCTTGTGACTCATCAAAATGAAAGCTGTTGATAGCCCGACGATTACCTACTACAATTTCTCTGGTAAGTAAAAATTAAAATCAAAACAAAAGATGTTATTGCGGTTCGGTACAGAACTCTTATTTCGCAAATATTATATAACTCCCATTATTTCTCTATATCGTCCCCGTGGGACAATGGCGTGAGCTTGTGTATGTATATTTTCATCTAATAATTTACCGATAAAAAAAGTAATTCGAAATGGGAGCAATCATTTTTATTTATTCAAAGCAATCAACGTAATGGTTTCAACGGAAACAATGAATTCTGACGTAACTATTATGATTCTGCAATTATGAACTTTATAACGCTAATAAACTGGAATTTAAATAATTTAAACACGACTGTATTATAGTCGGTTTCCAACGATTTCGTTTAATGTAGGCTGTTTTATTTAAATACAGGGGCCTCTAGAACTCTTCACGTTAACAACTCTTGTTTTATGTCTTTAGGCAAATTCTCGATTGTATTTAAAAGATAATATATATTTTAATACTTCTTCTTCTGTCGAGTCAATGGAATTTAATTAAATATATTTTTCTAACCTATTATTTTGCCACACGGATAGCACTAACATCAGCGTCCATTAAATGTAATTTTTGTTAATTCTTCGAATAAGCTTGAGATCACAACGTGTCACAGAATTAACCAGAAACCAAAAAACTAAACTATCTAAACAATTGTAAAACTGTAACAGACGTGTGTCTGTACTTTGAAGATATTTACAAGAAAAAGATTATTGGAAAGAAATGGTTTTTAGGTATTATTGACTCCAAATCATCCTTTTTTTTAGAATTTATGTCTGTCTGTTTGTCGGGCTCACCCCCCATCACACTGAACAGATTTTTGGTACTACTGATGAAACGTGGATGTTCTGAGGATTCAGAATATCTCTGACTAGCCTCTCGGGGAATATAGTCGTGAGCATATGCTTATGCTTATCACGCAAAAACCACTGAACAGATTTTGATGACACCTTTTTAGTTTGATAGCATAAGATTAGACTTATAATCTGGTATATCATTTTTGCGAACGAAGTCGCGGGCAAACTCTAATATTTTCATAAAGCTACGTGTCTTAATGTTGCTTTGAAAACTTTAGAGTTTTGTTGTTTAAGTTAATACCGAAAATATTATTTTTACATCGTTCCGCTAACGCCTACGCTCAAAAATAGATTGTTTGATATGGCCCTAAATTCCATAAAGTTATGAATGATATCACAATGCAAACACTTATGATACATGAGAGAAAAATAATATGTTTGTATTGTGATACAAATATTTTACATAAAAAATAGATTGTTTGATATTGCCCTAAATTCCATAAAGGTATGAATGATATCACAATATAAACACTTATGCTACATGAGAGACAAATAATATGTTTGTATTGTGATACAAACATATTATATAAAAATAGATTGTTTGATATTTACTTAAATTCCATAAAGTTGTGAATGATATCACAATACAAACATGTTATTGTCTCTTCATGGTTCGTCATATGCAAGTATTATAAATTTTGGTGTGCAATAAACTATACCTAAGATTAATTTTATTGGTACGTTTTCGAATACAAAACGTATTATATCAATGTTTTGGTCTAGTATTTGCACCTGTAGAAGCTTCCGTTTATGCGAATGTGAATCACAACAGTTAAATCCTTGGCTAGGCGTCAAAACGGAGGTGAATATTCAACTCTCCTATGAGTGAGATTTCAACTCGATGTGTTGCCGTTTACACAAAGCCAAATTGTTGATACCGAATCCCATTAGTGAATAGGACAAGATTCAACCAATTTATGTCTTTACAATTTGTTAATTAATTTCATCTGTTACGTATATATTCAGTTATATTTTATAAATCTCTGCTATAACAGAAGTAAGCTGCAAGTAGTAAGCAAGTAAATGAACACTATCACTCTCTTAAATAAGCCATAGTTTATGTAAGTTTATTGTATTTATTTCTTTATATTTAGATATGTATTATTATATTTATGTGTATTATTATATTTAAAGATAGTATATGTATATATATTAACGCACATGTACTTATTATAGTTTTTATCATTTGTACTGTACACATTATGTCTGCCTCACACTTTAGAACTGTATCCGTTGCGGATCTGCTGGAAGAAATCTCTTTAGAGATAAGCTCGCCCTTTGTACATGTCTACTCTAATTGTTTTTTCTGTAATGTTATGTGTACAATAAAGTGTAAAATAAATTAGTCTTCAATACCCATTTCTAGGGTTTTGGTTCTTTCGTCCATTCCGTCTGTCTATATGCCCCGCCTCAATTACTCATTCATTTTTGCACATATTGAATCGATAAAGACCGATAACAGTAGGAAACCCAGATACAAAAATATGGTATTTAAGAAGAAAACATTTTTTTCGACAACGAAAATACATCATCATCATCGTCGTCGTCATGACCTTTACCGGTCACAGTGACTGTTTACTCACAGCTGAGAGCGGGGTTCGTGCGCTCTCAGGTGGCTGACGTACCCGATTTTGGTAGTAAATATGCACACACACTCTGCACGTCAGCACCCTCCGACTAGATAATAATGGACAGCCAGGCCATGTTAAATAATAATCAAATAAAAAAAAGTTATAACACATCCCTCATGTGTATATTACTTGAACGTACTTCGTAAAATTTTCTATTGTAATATAAAGTAAAGTAAGATCAATATCGATTCACGCCTGTTCTGTTATTGCGCTTCTGTAAAAGTGTGTCTGTACTTGGAAGATATTTACAAAAAAAGATGAAGATATGGTTTGTTGGTGTCCCTGACTCCAAATCAACCTTTTTAAGAATTTTTGTCTATCTGTTTGTGGGTTTTTTGTGTTTGTTTGTGCGAGCATCACACAAAAACTACTAAACCGATTTTGATGAAACTTTTTTTGTATGATAGCTCATGACCTGACTTAAAATCTACCTATATAATTTGTGCGGACGAAATTGCGGGTTAACTCTAGTTCCTTATAAAAACTTTTTATATAAGGTGTTTGGTAGTTAGTTCTATTTACGGTAATGATTAGACCAACAAACTGAACAATTTTGACTATAGAGCCAACATAAAAATCACGAAATAAAACATCGTTGTCGACCTAATAGTGAAAGTGGTTAAGTTTGATGATCAGAAGTACCTCCTAAGATATGTAACATACATTTTAAACCCTGTACAACCAGGAATACATGTACATGAAAGCGAATAAATGAATACTGATACTGAATATTTCTTAGCCCTACTGAGAACTAAACACTTCCTTACTTACCGATAACATCGAGAGCAATCCTGTAATTCCTAGTAGGCGAAACTTGGAAGTCGACACGACATCTATAGGTCGCTCTATCGCGTGACTGCACGTCTTGTAGCTGAAGTCCCGAAGTAGGTGAGCCGAGCCATCGAGCGCGGTCACGAAAGGGTTCATCCGACCAGTGCGCCGTCGGCCCTGGTACTCTTGTATCATAACTGTGGACAAGGAAATTTAGCTTTAATTTTGGACTTAGTAAATTTTCCGTTTAGCTTGATTTCAAAACAAATAAGCAAGATTCCCCGAAGGGGTAGTCAGTGATATTCTGAAAACTCAGAACATCTATGTTTCGGTATGACGGGAAGAGAGTTCGTCGCCACTTATCATGACTAGTGGATACAGTCTCGAAATTGAAGAATGCTGGTTTCTTCACAGATAAATCTGTGGTGTTACAAATCGTACATAAAAACCGAAAAACTCATTGGTATTGAGTCGGCCTGGATGGGGATCAAACTATCGCCTCCTGCACGACAGACATGGTCCATAGACTTTGACTAATTATTATAAGGACTAGCCTTGCGGTAGCATTTCCCCTCTGCCACGGTATAAGTACAATTGATCTTATGCATTTACATTCAATTTTACACCTTTTCACTAAACGAGACAGCCTATAATTGCGAAATAATAACTTCGAACTTAGAACTTTTGGGGTTCACACGAGACTACTTTTCATGATTTTTAACATTCAAAATTAGAATCTAAAGCTAAAGTCTAAGTCGCGGATTTCATGTTACCTCGCCCCCCGCAAAAAGTGGCAGAAATGTTTGTTAGTAGAATTACACGCGTAACCAGTCCACATATAAATAGTCAAAGTCCATAGATCATCACGACTAAAGAAAATATTCGTGGTATATTTCTTGCTCTTCATTGCAAATGCTGTAATATTCATGAGAAATTAATTAAAAACTGTGAATGTTACAAACATTCAACAACAACACAACATGTCAGTGAAAAACAAGTACTATCACGTAGCACATATGACTATCCAGGGTAAAAATACTGAAATGGTGAATTCAGACGGAATGAGTAGAGATATTTTAATTATTCAGCAAATACATAGTTATGAACACATCAGATAACTGCGGAACAACCGAAATATCTTGAACAAGCTATTTTAGTATTATTTAATCCCAATACATTTTCCTGAAATAAATATGAAGTTGTTTGATGTTTACGGTACATCACTGTATAAACAAAGTTAACGTAAAACTTTAATACAAATATTCGTATTTGGGTCGAATCAGAAAGTCTACTTACTCTTGCAAGAAGTAATATTTTTTTTGACAGCGTTTTTCCCCTTTGACCTTTTTACTATACAATTATTGACAGTGTCGAAAATACGCCTACGAAATCTAAAGCTGTACTGTTTGTTAGAGACTATTTACATGTGGTCAACTGTCAATGTACGTCTTCACTCTTCTGTGATTACAGACAAACACAACTGTACACGAATTCTACGTAACGCAAGTAGGTATTTTTTGTAAGTACGGGTATGTCCTGTTCAAATCACACAATGAGCAAATGGAACCAAAAGATATTTGAGATAAAACAGACTTACTGATTAATGAAATGTAAAAAAAAGAAGATTGAACGGATCATAATCCTAAATAATAAAGACTTTTGATGACCTCCGAGATTTAACCTGACATTTTAGCCGACATCAAACAAAAAACTTTTGCTCCGAAATGGTTTTAAGCATAACCCGGATAATCCGGGATTTGTCTGATTTATTCTGATAGCTGAAAAGACAATTTTTCTTGGCTCGAAATAGCTGTGTTCTTCTTGAAACTCAATAAAGGCTATGTTGTGATGAAAATGTAAAAAATAACATATTCTTAGGTGATTAAAATGTTCTAGCTTGGAAGATGACGTTTAATTGCGTTTGACCTTTTTATATCCGTATATGGAGCTTTGTAAGTTCAAAGCTCAAAACATAATGTTCTATATCGATAATAGGTTTTTAAAATGAACTGAAAACCTGAAGATGACTTTCTTAAGAACTTAACATTTTGATATGTAAGTAATTGTAGACGAAAACTCAACTACAACTACCAATTATCTCCGTAAGTATGCAGTTGTAGTTAGTCTATAAAATTATTAAGCATAATGTTTATGAAAAGATAAAATGTTTATTCAATTCCTAATTAGTTATCGATACTGAAGTACTAATTTTTATCGTTAAATTAGTAACAAGACCTTATAAAACGTGTTAATTAATTAAAACAAAACTAGAAAGTAGTTTGTTTAGAATCGAGAGCAGAATCGAATTGTCATGGTTTCAACAAAGGTAATTTTTTTCAATATTTTATTTGTAAAAAAAAATATTAAATAATTTATTTGTAAAATTTACTGAACTTGATCTCAATCCACCGTTCGGCACTCTCACCCTACTTACTACCAAAGCAAAATTCTTAAAATGTATCCATGAGCATGTTAGCGCTTTCATTCATTGCTGAAATAATAACAAATCATTTTTGCCTCAAAACTTAAAATGCGAATAACTTTAAATGTTAACTATCAAAATAATGAAATTATTGTTTCAATCGAATTATTTTGTTATAAATGATTTGGGGGTAATGAGGTTTTATGCACGTTGTATAAAAGCATGTGTATAAGCCATAAAGTTTCAAACACATGTTGAAGGCGTTAACAGTACATTACAAAATTAATCGCACGGTTTTTACGATTATTGCAACAATAATAGGATGCATCGAAAGCGCTCGACACTTTGGTAATGAACATGCATTGCATTGGACGCATCACTGTTCTGCTCATAAGTTTAATGAAAAATATTTAAACCGATTACGGTGCTATAGGCTTTTCCTATTGGATTTAAGATGACTTAAAATTTTCAGATAGAAGTTTATACAAACGTTTTCAGTATTATCCAAATAAAGTCAATGAAATTTTGGAGAATTGTGTCTGATTTTCGTTAACATTTATAGTTTAAATCGAATTTACATGTATGCCATGTATCTACATGTATGCCATGTTAGCTTAATCAAATTAAAGATTGAAAAAGTCGGGCGGCGATTTCGTCATGGCCTGCGGGGCGCCGAGAGCTCTGTTGGAGTGGAGCATGCCCCGGATAGGCAGGTCGTGGGTTCGAATCCCGCTCGCCGCCCGACTTTTTCAATCTTTATTTTATAGTTTCAAAGTTACCTCAAAGATTTCCATACTTATCTTAAATTAATCCTAGCATTGCAACTGTATAATTTAACGAAAATATAATGTGTCATATTTTCGCATAGAGATTAGTTTCTAGATTGTTTCTGAGTAATTTAATTGACTTTAATTAGTTAGTACTGAAAATATAGCCAGACTTCGTTTGTATAGAGCGCGCCAACGGTAATATTCCCGTAAAATAATACACCTGTCTTCACGTACATCCTGTAAAATAAACTTTACTTATTTAGCACTAGCAGTTAGGACAATTACTCTACAAAACAATAGTAAGTTGTATAGTAACCGTAACATAGGCACTTTAGATCAATACGGGTACAGATCGCGCGTCCAACTGCATGTAGGTTAGCATTGCAACCACAATGCTCCCCCATTCAGTCCGAATGATCCATTTGCAACGATTTAGTCTTAAGCGAGCTGTGTTAATTGCTTTGTTGATTAATTTTGTTACAATTTGATTGGTTGTTGTTGATTGTTTTGCTAACTAGCTGATTGCTTGGAATGTTGTTCGTAGTTTCCCGGCTAGCGAATTTTGTGTTGAAATTGGGGCCATAAATTGTACTGGACGTGTACGGTTGACGTCTAAATTTTTTCGCAGATATCGAGTAATTTTGCGCTGTAAAAGCTGTATCCGACCACGATACTACAACGTGTTCATGAATTAACGCAAAACTAGAAAGTAGTTTGTTTAGAATCGAGAGCAGAATCGAATTATCATGGTTTCAACATAGGATTTTTTTTTCAAAATATTAAATAATTTGTTTGTAAAATTTAAAATTTACTGAACTCGATCTCAAACCACCGCTCGGGCACTCTCACCCTACTAACTAATAAAACAAGATTCTTAAAATGTATACATGAGCACGTTAGCGCTTTCATTCATTGCTGAAATGATAACAAATCAGTTTTGCCTGAAAACTTAAATGCGAATAACTTTAAATTTTAACTATCAAACTACTGAAATTATTGTTTCAATCTAATTATTTTGTTGTAAATCAGTTGGGGTGTATGAGGTTTTGCGCTTATTCATTAACACGTTGTATATTATCAAAGATAACATAAATATAATAAGTACGTTAAACAAAATATTTTACCAAGTAGGTACCAATGTGGCAAGATTTTAAATTTCTATACTAAAAACCAGTGAAAATAAGACTCTACTAAGAATTTTTAGCAGAGTGCGATCTTTGCCTACCCAAAAGGGCAAAAGACGTGTGACATTATGTATGTTTGAAAGTACAACACTTAATTAATATCTATGTTTAGAATATTTACATAACTATCCTGTCATGGTCCACTATGGAACGTAGGCCACTCTCGAGGCGCGCCACAAAAGTTTATCCACGACCTTCGATACCCGGTTGCTCCCCACTGCAGCCTCTCTCAGGTCGTCGGCCCAGCATATTATAATGTTTACTAAAATGGAGCGTAGTGCAGTAAAAAACGGTCTGGTCAAACTAACAAGGGTTAATATTTGTTCTTAGCCCGAGGCAAATAAAAGCTGTAAGCTTCAGTGAGACTGAAAATATTATATTTCCAACGGGTTACTAAGCGTAAACACGTAGAAAACAGTTTTCTTCTGATGAATCTACCTTTTATGAAATCTAATTGAATTTATCACTTCGTTAAATATGAATTGATAGCCAACTTAATAATCACGTGACGTGAATACTGTTTGGATTTCGAAATATACAGGGTCCGTCTTAATATGCTGAAACTTTTTTTAAGGGGGAGACCGTAGAACTAAACAACTTATTCTATAGGACCAACATTGAAATAGCGAAAAAAAAAACAACTGTCCCATACATTTGGCTCGGGTAGGTTCGCAGTTTTGTATGGAACAGCCGATTTCAATGTTGGTGCGATAGAGAAAGTTGTTCAGTTTGATGGTCTGATCATCCCCATAAAAAAGTGTCAGCATAATAAGAAGGACCCTACATAAAGTAGTGCGGTTCTTGGATAAAATTTATTTTCTCATTACTCATTTATTTATAAATAGTTTTCATTTTATGTATTCATAACACGTAATTTGTTTTCTGGAACCCTACAAAATTGAACCTTACTACAAATTCAAACTTAAAAAGACGGTTTTAGTTGTAGTAAAGTGAATCATCAAAACCGAAAACGGTCTTGAGAATATTTAAAATTATACAGATAAAATAATGTTTTTAGTACGGAATATTAAAACACTTGGAACATAGTTCATAAAAGAGTTGAGTAAAATAAAATTGTTTTATTAACAGCCTACTTCTTCAGTTCTAGAATATGGCTTGATAATGTCAGGAAAATTTAAAAAGTTACGAGCTGAGGAATAGGAATGGGTCATCTTGCAGCCAGGTGGTCAGTCAATAAAGTCAGGTTTTAGTAAACACTATAAGTAGATACCTTTGACTAATTATTATAAGGACTAGCCTTGCGGTAGCATCTCCCCTCTGCCACGGTATAAGCACAATTGATCTTGTGCATTTACATTCAATTTTACACCTTATCACTAAACGAGACAGCCTATAATTGCGAAATAATAACTTCGAACTTAGAACGTTTGGGGTTCACACAAGACTACTTTTCATGATTTTTAACATTCAAAATTAGAATCTAAAGTTATGGGGAATAAAATCCAAAGTTGCGGATTTCATGTTACCTCGCCCCCCGCAAAAAGAGGCAGAAATGTTTGTTAGTAGAATTACACGCGTAACCAGACCACATATAAATAGTCAAAGCTTGGTACCTATACTCGTATAAACACTAATAGTACTAATGTAAGTCTATATAAGGAAAATATTTACGAATGATCTGCTTAGATTACGACAGGAAAAGGGAAAATAATTAGGTACCCAGGGAAAATGTGCAGACGTTTACTTTATTGAATAAGGCGTTACTTTGCGGAAATAACAGGATTCTTTTTGGTTCAGTTCTTGCTTTTATTAGATACTATTGTTATTACAATGTTTCTTGTTAGTATAAGCCGTGGCAGGTATAATCTGACCACAAGGGCTGTACCGTTTCTTGAGTGCTACAGAGCTCTGGATATTTTATCTAAAGTGCGTATTACGTACACAGTCCAGTGCAAATAAACCTAGTAAACGCTCCGCAAAAGTCAAAGCCAGAACGTCAGAGCAGAGTGGGTTTGTCTGCCCTGGAATCTCGCCGCACAACTATCGACTGAGCTTTACAGCCCTTGTGATCAGACTATAGTAGCGTTACCTTCTTTGCAGATGATGGCTTGACCCTAATCCTGGATAAGATTCGTACCAATGAGTTTCAGAAACATATATTAAATATAATCATAACTATTTACGTTATCTGCTTCTGGCTGGAAACCTACACTGGTTCAATTTTGAAAAGTGTTTTGTGTCCACCACTGTGCATTAAATAGTGGCAATATGATCAATAGAAAGAGTTTGGGCGCTGCTGTTGTGGATATTCAGAGAATAACTCGGGGAAAATCAGCCCACATCGACCCAGTACTGCTGGGCATAGGCTTCCTTTTTATTTCGCCTCTCCTCACGGTCCTGTGCCAATCTGATCCATCTCTGACCCGCAATCCTTACAATGTCGTCTGACTAACGCATTTGTGGTCTGCCCTCTGACCACCTTCCTTCTCAATGTGCGCATAGTTACCCCTTCTGAAATCTTTGTCGTAAGCATACGCTGATGCTGTTTATATTAAGCTAACAAAGCATTTCGTAGTTTCGTACAAAAGAATGTCAAATATTTTGTCAAGGTTCCGGGTTGTATTCCGGGAAGACTCCGGGGAACAGGAAAGGATTTGAAAGAGGCTTTTGAAATCTGGGTCTCGGAATTTGGGAGAAAATCTGATATAGAAAATTGGGTAAAGGAAATTAATTTTGGAACATGATAACAACTACTTTTAACTACACAACTATATAGCGAGGCTTGGTACTTCAAAACTATTTAAATATTTCACAAACTTCATGACATAAATTTATTATAAACTATTATAATAAATTGCTGCTTAAACAGATAGATCGTTGATACTTAAATATTATTAATTTTTTAATTTATTTATTTATCTAAAGTATTATAACAATTTAGAATTCTACCTATAATCGTTACTCATTAGGTATATTAAACACACACACTATTGGTGTAAGGTTAGTAAATTTTACTGAAACAGTTACCAGTTAGTAAGATATTGAAAAAAATAACCAATACATTAACAAAGTGGACTACCAAAAATCCAACTACAAAGTGGGCTACGTCAAATCTTGGATCCATTACAAAATGAAGATGGCAGCTGACGGACCCAGAAAAATTTCGTGCCCTTCTCAAAAATCATTAGCGAGAGGAAAGCATACGGCCTCCGGTGGCTTAGCCACTTCGAAAGAATAAGTGAGGATCAACAAGTCAGGAGAGCATATCTGGGTTGACCTAGTGACCCGCGTCATCCAGTGATTTCAGTTTTCGCTAGAGAGCTGGAAGTAGTCGAGGCCCGATTCTGTCCCACGTGAGCTTCAAGACAGCAACAGGAGAGAGGTAGACTGGCTCTGAGAAATTGGCGCTTTCAAATTTCGGAGGTCAAGACTAACTTTAGGTTGCAAAGCCAATAGAGTTAGTAAAAGGGGTTCTTGAAGCTTTTGTTATTGTTAGAATCCCAGTGAAAAACTTTATTTTAATTACAGCGAAGTAAACAGACGACAGTCGTGGCGAATAGCAAATGGCACTCGAATGCTTATCTCAATACAGAAGAACCTCGTCTATGTACCCAGCACAACTTTATAATAAAATTTACAGGAGTGTTCAGTTCACAGAGAATTCAAGAAGCGTACAACTTCAGTCCAATTATGCAAACAAGTCCTTTCCTACTTCAAAGTTTAGTTTCTACCAAAATTGCGGGCGCATAGCGACGTGATCTAAATATATTTAATTCAATTATTATAATTTGAATAAGTTTAAGGATATTATGAGGAAAATTGAGGTTGGTAAAGGTCTCGAGATCATTTTCGTAATTATAAAGTTTTCTGTGAAATGTTTTTTTGCAATATTTTTGAGTTGAAGCGAGATTGGATGGAAAAGGACAGGGATGCCCTTGGCGTTAGTGGATTAACAATTATTGACCCATTCTATCAACAGCAACGAATATCGACGATGACTGATACTGGAAATTCGTATCTTGATACGAATTTTAAACAAAATAGAAAACAAAAAAGTTATAAGCGATTAAAAAACATTTTATATCGTCTTCTATTTATTTCATGCAAAACAGATGTGGGTATGACACATCGTAACGATTTGTACGTAGTTATGAAGTCTCTCCCTCAAATTTTGAACACTTATATTTCGGACATTTTATGTGTTTATGATATAAAACAATTTTTAGAAAATTATTCAAAAAGAAAGTGCGTCATCATCCCTACCCTTTGACTATTTATATGTGGACTGGTTACGCGTGTAATTCTACTAACAAACATTTCTGCCTCTTTTTGCGGGGGGCGAGGTAACATGAAATCCGCAACTTTGGATTTTATTCCCCATAACTTTAGATTCTAATTTTGAATGTTAAAAATCATGAAAAGTAGTCTCGTGTGAACCCCAAACGTTCTAAGTTCGAAGTTATTATTTCGCAATTATAGGCTGTCTCGTTTAGTGATAAGGTGTAAAATTTAATGTAAATGCACAAGATCAATTGTGCTTATACCGTGGCAGAGGGGAAATACTACCGCAAGGCTAGTCCTTATAATAATTAGTCAAAGTCCCTACCTATTCTCAATAAAAACAATGTTCTCAAATTAGAAAATATCCATTTGATGATTGGTTTTGGCTTGGTTTTGGTTCATTTCTGTCTTGATGGACTATCGTATGTCGTAATGTCGTAATTTTGTATTCACCAAACAAATATTTGCCTCTTGTGGGATTCGAACCTGCGACCAGTATAACAAACACGTTCACTACCGACTAAAGTATCGGGCTGTCAAATAGGGAGGGACTATAATCACAAATAAAATGAATAATCCAAGGGAACGAAAGTGCTAAATTGTTTCGAGTCTTACTAAAGTTTTCCTCTGTTGATTCGTCCCAAAGAAACTCTAAAATCAACAAAATCTCTATTAGCTACCTTATTTTCCTTCAACTTTAAGTAAACATACCAACTCCCGTTTTAATTGTCCGCCAAGTTACAGTGATTAAGTGACGTACTGTACGATTAGACTAAGATCCAAGTACAGGTTTTCTACACCCATATGTTTAGGCAAAGACACAAATATTTTATCAGGAATGCTAAAGTTTTAGGATCATGAAAACTAGGGTTGAGGCAGACTTAACGGTCAAAAACGCCAACTTTCAGGAACATTATTTTCAGTGATATGCCATTGCTTATCCAGTGTATTATATTTATTATAGAAGACTTGTCTTTACTTAAAATTTCAACGCATCGTTTTTTTGTATGTTTCGTATAATTTATTTTAGTAATCGTAAAATACGAGCATTTTTTGTCGAAAAAGTGCTAAAAATTACTTTAGGAACATTTTTAGAAGGTAACGCGGTTACACGGTTGAATTTATAGTTTATATAAAAGACCATTTATAAAACTAAATGTTTATGTAAAACAAATAATCGACTTTTTGAAATATGAGTTTCAAACACACAATTCAATCTCTTGACTTCCTCTGACAACTGCAAAACTTGTTTCACATTTTTTCCATTGTACGTCTAGTGATGATGTCACGAACGAAAATATTGCCTTAAGGTCTATCGCAACTCTTCGGCAACCGATTACAAAAATGTTGTTCCTGCTGTGCAGTTGTATTATCCATCAAAACTTTCGCATTTCGTATGTGAAATAATCATCAATATCAGTCCGATTCTACGAATATGAGTTTCCGTGTAAATCGTCCCCTTTCAAACCGTTGAAAATAACGTAACGTGGCATGAGAATGTTGCGACTTGGGTATGAGAGATCAGGGGGTTGCATTGCAACAGTCCTAAAGGCATCAGCCAAATCTTTTAATACGTCTAAACTACGACATTTCCATTGTAATATGTATCATTGCCTAAACATATGGACGTAGAAAACTTGCCGCCAGATCTTGGAATAAATAGGGCGACGACGTAAGTACGAATAACTCAAATATAATCCAAAAGGCCGGTCCCAATATTTGCATGGACATCCGCAACATTTAACATTAACTGAACTTCCGGCACGTCTTTGTTAATTTCGTCCTTTAGAAGTTTGGGATATTATGTAGAGTCTTTTATTTGATACGGCTATTTATAGTTCAAGCCGGTACCGGAATAGCCTATTTTAAGGTAGTAAGATAAGATAAATATTCTTTATTTGCACACCAAAATACACAAAAACCAACAACAACAATATTCACGAAAAAGAAGGGTACAAAAGGCGGCGGCGGCGGCTAGTATAGCAGTTTTATGTCCGGTTTTATATTCATTTTAATTATTTAGCCGTGTGGTTTCGGCTTAGAATGGAAAACCCCATTTCATTTCGTGGGTCGTAGCAGGTGACTTTTTTAAGGGTTGATATACATTTACCGACGGCGACCGACGGCGGGCCCATACAAAAATTTCACTTAGTATGGGATACTTCATACGCTGAACTCTTCAGTTGAAAATGTCATAATTACTATGGAGATACTGGCATCTTTCTACTGTTGATATGACTTTACAAAATCGCTTTCCATTATTGTGAAAGTCAAATCAGCAGTAGAAAGATGCATATTATCTTAGTCATTTAGAAATTTTCAACTGCTGAGTTTAACGTATGACTTTCAAAATTCGCACTCCTGGTTCTTCATAAAGTTTTATAATTACTTTTGATCTTTTTTCTGTTCGAAATGAAGCTCTCAATGCGATGACTAGGCTCTTTAGTTGTACGCGGGTTCCTACACGCTATTTCTATAATGGCCAATCAGGGTTCTCTATCTGTGGTTATAAGCTTAAGCATATGCTCACGACTATATTCCCCGAGGGGGTAGTCAGACATATTCTGAAATTTCAGAACATCCACGTTTCACCAGTAGTACCGAAACTCTGTTCAGTGTGACGGGGGGTGAGCCCATCGCCACTTATAATGGACAGTGGGTACAATGCATGCCTCGAAATTGGAGCGTGCAGGTTCTGTGGTTATACATAGTAATATTTAGCCTTGGGTTTGATTGCCTCATAATTTACAACTTAGAAGACCGTAAATCAAATAGGCATCGAAACCTAAGTAAATAGCAATGGGGTAGAAATCAAATTAACTACCACTTTGTTTGTATCATGACCCATCTATATTCTGAAGTTTCAACTCTTTGATTTTATGTTAGAATTCAAATTACAAAATCAAATAGGAAGATCAAATAAACTACGTAAGGTTCTATTGTAATTTTGTTCATCAATTCAGTTTTGTTGATGTAAACTCAAACTACTAAAATACTATAGTAAAAATCATCCCAACCAATCTACACTCCATTCAAAATAGCAGCGAAATTTTAAAGCTTTTTTGCGTTACTAAAACAGAGATTTGAAACACTCCCTCTCACTTATTCTTAAAACAGCTTTAGTAACGTCCAAGATATGTCGGATATAATAAAATCAGCTGTTCCATACTAAACTGAAATCTTACTCAACCCAATTGTATGAGACAGTTGATTTCTTTTTCGCGATTTCAACATTCAGGTCCCATAGAGAAAGTTGTTCAGTTTGATGGTCTGATCATCCTCTTAAAAAACTGTCAGCATATTAAGTTGGAACCTGTATGTATCCAATAAATTACATTACATTTGGTAATCACGATTGGCCAGAAAGCTAAATATCAATCGGAAAATCTCGTCGTTCTTATTAGGAATGAGGTATAGTTTCGGAAAAAAACAGTAAAATAAATAGATTTTCTAATAATAAACTGTAGGTAGATGGCGTTGCAGGAAATTAAATCTATTGTTATGTTTAAAAATTTTATTTTAGGTAAGATGCTCAATTTTACTAAGGTTTTTCTTATTCTACGTATACAATGGCTACGGATCCCTATCTTGGGCGAGTCCGACACGCTCTTGGCCGGTTTTTTTGAAGTCTGTTAAAAAAAACACTAAGAGCCTTATCCCACGCAGCGCTTTCAGCATCGCATCACTTTGTTTTTCCATATGAAATTATTGAAATCACTCAAAACCTTTCACGCGCTGAAAGCGCTGCGTGGGATAAGGCTCTTATTGCAATATCGAATGCCGTGAATCATCCACATAACTTTTTTGCAAACGGTCAAATTTCCCGATAACTCCGTGGTTTGATATTCGTTGTACATAATACAGAGTGTAGAATTATATTCGACACATACGTAACGTGCTTCAGACCATCAAACTGAACAACTTTTACTATAGAGTCAAGATCGTCGCAAAAAAAATCGACTGTTCCATACCGTACTGTTCTGTCCTATGATGTATACCTTACTTCAACAAATACAGTTACTATTTCTATTTCCATACATTTGGTTCAAGTAGTGGTGAAAGTTTTCTATGGAAAAGCAGATTTTCATTTTGCCATTTCGTTGTTGGTCCCATAGTGAAAGTTGTTCAGTTTGATGGTCTGGTTAACGCAATTAAGTTTACACCCTGTATATTGCCTAACATTGTGTTTCAAGTGTCATCTACAAGTTATTGATGTAAAATAAACTTTATTATCACGAAGCTGTCTCTCGCATGTACAGTTAAGAGTCAAGGTTTACTCTCGAAAGTTGTTGAAATTGTTCGAGTTTACCCTCTCGTGCGAAGTTCTGAACATATCTGAGGCGTGGTTCAAACAACGATACTGTATTGTTTAAAGTACCTGATCTGATAAACTTGTGGAGATTGGTTCACTTTCAATAACGATGCGGCGGTAAATAAACGTTAAAATGGAGAACTGTTTGTGCTGAATCTATAACAAGTCAGAAATAGTAGTGTAGCATAGTGAAATAGGTAATATGTGTAAAAAATCAAAACTGACCATTGCGATATGAAAGACAAGAGAAATACGTGCTGGAAGATCTGGATAAGCAAGATTGCAGGATCACGCCCTGTCTGCCCAAATTAAATCTTGAATTACGTTAAGCATTACCTATTTTATTTGATTTATTAATTTTAGGAAAACTTACGGACTAAAGCCTTTAATCACTTTTGAATGACATTTATAAACAAAATAAGTACACCTTTAAATAAATACAATTATTCTGTGTTTATAAACAATTCAAAGATCAACATTTTATTGAAAATAAAATTAAATAGATAGCTTTTAACGTATTTTTTTTTGACTCTACCATCGCGTTTGATGGTTGTAGAGAAGATGCCGCCAAATACTTTACGACAAACTGAAATCATCTTAGTTCCTTAGCCACAACTATTTCAACGACCCATATACCTTTAAAAGTTTATTCCGAATGCGTAAATGCGTGCTCCATATAAATGAAGTCTGGTGATATTTTCAATACTAACGAACTAAAGTCAATGAAATTTTTCAGTAACAATCTAGAAACGAATTTCTATGTTTGTAAGAAGTCAGATTTTCGTTGAAATATACAGTTTTAGTAATAAGATTAATTTAAGATTTGTATGGAATTCTTTGAGGCACTATAAAACGATATATTTCTGATCTGACTTCATACAAACATAGATATTAGTTTCTAGATTGTTTCTGAAAATTTTCAATGACTTTAATTGGTTAGTATTGAAAATATCACCAGACTTCAACACACGTCATTCATGGGTCACTGTATACATCGGTATAATAAAATCCCCGAGACCATTTTGAATCTTTCCGAAAACATGTTTAAAACTCAGATCAAAAAAGATCTAATATTATGATGGTACATGAAAGATGCACGGGTTCACTGGGACCCGGTCCTTTGGGAGGCATACATGGGGCCGAAGCCAACACGAAGAGGCCTTTTTTGGTACCATTTATTCTAAATGTGAGATGGCATGCACCTATCGAGGCCTATCCCTAAATACACCATGGAGATGCACTATAAGATAATTCCCGACAGATGCTGAACTATAGCCAGGAAGGGATACATTTGTCTGGGCTATGGGGATGGGATTCTGTGTACTGGATAACTGGGCTATGGAGTGAGATAACGGACGCCTGCTCTAGTTAAATATCTCACAAATTTAAAATCTAGCAGGCGGTGACTTGCCAACTCATTGAATGGGCCCCCCCAAAAAAGCCGCTCGCAAGGAGCGACAAGGCGGCAAGATGTACTGAGCGGCTAAGGTTGTAGAGAGGTGAGTCTGCGGGCGCCGGTTCCCGGTGCTAAGCGCACCAGTCAGCAGGTCCCGGCGTTATGACGTTTTACACTTCCAACCTGGAGCTTAGGTTCCGCTCTTGCAACTCCACTCCTGGCCGGCCGGTTAAGGCAAGACAGGAGGCGAGGGCCAAATCAATCCAGGCCCTCTGGAAAATCGGGTCCGTGGTGTAGCCACTCACCAACAGCTGCCCGATTATTATTATTATTTATTTAATTAAATGATCAAAATGCTTGGGTCTGAGGTAAGCTAGCTTATAGTATTTACTTTTCTGTATAGTATTAATTATTTTATTAAATAGACTTTGTATTATTGTATACATAACTTGAGCTTAAGAATTTATATTGTAATACAGGGTGTCTCAAAAGAAATTTTATATTTATTTAGCTTACTGCGTGAGCGCAACGTATCCGAGGGGCGCGGGGGTTATGTCAATCGGTAGCCTGGCTCTTGGGAATTCAGTCGCTATGGAGCGTTTCTCGGGAGCAGACCGCGCGTTGTGCGTGCGAGAGTTTTACAAAAACGGTGATTCGGCGACTGTAGCGCGTAGAAAATTCTGCAGTATTCGAGGTTTTCGCTACTTAAATGATGCGCCAAGCATTCCTCTCATTCGACATTGGGTTAAAAAGTTTGAAGAGACCGGTACAACGCTAGATAAATCAAAATCCGGGCGACCTAGGTCATCAAGAACGGTAGAAAACGTGGAGAATGTTAATCAGTCTGTTCGTGACGACCCGAACCTTTCAATTCGGAAGCGCGCAAGTGCTTTAAATGTGCATAGATCATCATTACATCGCATCATGCACAAAGACCTAAAGCTGCACCCCTACAAAATTCAATTGGTGCAAGAATTAAAGCCCCAAGATGCCAGTCAGAGGCTTCATTTAACATAAATCAGGTGATTGAGCGATTTTCAACGTTTACCAACATTTTGTTTTCGGATGAAGCTCATTTTCATCTTAATGGCCACGTAAATAAGCCGCTACTGGAGTGCAACGAATCCAAAACGCTAACATCAGAAACCCGATAAACCGACTTCACTGGCCCATTGGAAAGAAAATATCCGTCACGAAATGGCAGCCATCCCTGAATCCACCTGCCGAGCCGTCATAAGTAATTTTACTGTTCGATTAAATGAGTGCCGAGAACGCGAGGGTCTACATTTAGACGATATCATTTTTAAGAAATAAATCCCCAAAAAGTGTATTTCAATAATTAATAAACATTTTTTCTATATACGGCTTACTTTTTTTTTAATCGATCCTCTAAATATAAAATTTCTTTTGAGACACCCTGTAGTTGTTAAGTCGAGTTATGTTGTAGAGTTTCTAGCCGCATCTTCTCTACAGCGACAACACATTCCGACGCGGTGGTAGCTTTAAAAAAGATTTGACCTTTGATAAGTGTGCTTCAAGCTCCTATATTGAATAAATTTCCGAATTATATACTCTTAAAATGTTCGTTTCCCGATTTCCTTACCTAAAAGTTCACTGACTCATATTTACTTAACCTAACATTCAATACCGAATGCTCCGCGAAGCGTTCTTGTCACAATATTTGCCGGCTGCCGCATTGCGCCGGTTCACGTCACAGGCAAAATTTTTCGAGGCTTTATGTAAAATTTAGATAAGGCGCATGTGCGAAGTGGGTCACAGAGTCACTGGCGATGCAACATAATGTTTTTTAAGCTTTCTAAAGTTGCTACAAAACGTAATTTTCTTTGTGAAAATTTTAAACTTAGCTCGCTTTTATCTTTAGTTTTACATCGTAAAGCAAAGCTGTGAGGAAAAGAGCGGGTTTTTGTGAAAGTCCACATACATAAGCACGTATTCTATGACTGAGTCCATCCTAGCGATTAAATTTTCCAACGAGCGGTGGAAAACTAAAGTTTATAACTTCAAAACGAAGAACAAAGGTAGAATTTTGGAGAATTTGACAATTTTACAACATAATTAATTCTGTAGGTAGGTACTTAGATACAACTATAAAAGGAATGGGAGGCATTTTTATACCGAGTCCTTCTAAATATGCTGACAGCTTTTTAAGGGGATGACTAAACCATCAAACTGAATAACTTTCTCAAACCACCAACATCGAAATCGCGAAAAAAAATCTGCTGTCCCATACATTTGGCTCGAGTAAATTTGCAGTTTTGTATGGAACATCCGATTTTTTTTCGTCATTTCGATGTTGTTGCTAAAGAGAAAGAAAGTTCGAGGCGTAGCTGGCCGCATTGCACGGACTAATGCGACCCGCCCGGCCCGGCATAGTATGCGATAATTCATATAAATTGTATTGAAGTGATTTAGGGAGATTTTTGCAATGCGGCCCGACTTGATGCTGCCCGTCGTCGATACGATTAGTTTTCATTCAATTCACTATAAAATGTATATACCTACTACTATACCGGTATAGAGTAAACCTATAGCTACATTGCAACCAAAAAACGAAGATGAAGCATATGTATTACATTGCAGGATATACAATTTTGTTCAGAACCGAACTATGTTCACATAAGTGTAGTAGAGATTACAAAAGGACAGAGATTGGACAGTACAATCGACCCACAGTTCCGTGCTTGACAATAATACGAGTAAAGAAAGCAAGTCCACTGAACGGTTTAGACAACAAACGCCCAATTAACAAAATTGCACCTAGTTGTAAAAAGACTACGTCGAATGCCTGCGTTTTAAAATAACCTTATTAGATTGCTTTGAATCTTTGACTAATTATTATAAGGACTAGCCTTGCGGTAGCATTTCCCCTCTGCCACGGTATAAGCACAATTGATCTTGTGCATTTACATTCAATTTTACACCTTATCACTAAACGAGACAGCCTATTATTGCGAAATAATAACTTCGAACTTAGAACGTTTGGGGTTCACACGAGACTACTTTTCATGATTTTCAACATTCCAAATTAGAATCTAAAGTTATGGGGAATAAAATCCAAAGTTGCGGATTTCATGTTACCTCGCCCCCCGCAAAAAGTAGCAAAAATGTTTGTTAGTAGAATTACACGCGTAACCAGTCCACATATAAATAATCAAAGCTTTGAATATTTCAGAAGTGCTTGATTATTAACCTTCTTTATTCAATATTCGATTGAACAAAAAAAGACCTAAAAACGAAAATCAACCAAGCTTTTATCGGCAAAAAAGTTTTATTTACTAATTTGTAAAACTTTTTGCAACACAGTACTGTATATTTTTTGGGTACATTTTTAAGTTTGCTTTCAGGATTCAACTAAATTATAAACGTAGGTACTTTAATAGAGAATGGCTATTTCGGTGTTCTGAGTGGCCTATCGAAGTTAATCCATAAAAAAAAACATGCATACACACACATTCTCACGCCCCGGTCTCTCACTGGGGTAGGCAGAGACAGCGGAACGCCACCTGCTGCGATCCTGACAGACCTTTCTAACTTCCTCTACATTAATTAGTCCTTTCATACATTCTCATCGGTTGCGAGTAGATCAGACCTGGCCCTTTTTAAGCAAATCGCCAATTTAGACACCGTAAAAAAACACTATATACAACGTGTTAATGAATTAACGCAAAACTAGAAAGTGGTTTGTTTGGAATCGAGAGCAGAATCGAATTATCATGGTTTCAACACAGGTATTTTTTTTAATATTAAATAATTTGTTTGTAAAATTTAAAATTTACTAAACTCGATCTCAACCCACCGCTCGGGCACTCTTACCCTACTTACTACCAAAACAAGATTCTTAAAATGTTTCCATGAGCACGTTAGCGCTTTCATTCATTGCTGAAACGATAACAAATCATTTTTGCTTTAAAACTTAAAATGCGAATAACTTTAAATGTTAACTATCAAAATAATGAAATTATTGTTTCAATATAATAATTTTGTTTTAAATCAGTTGGGGTGTATGAGGTTTTGCGCTTATTAATTAACACGTTGTGTAATGTATATAATATTAGGTAAGTATAGCACGTGACAGATGTTAATTTAAAAAAATACTTGACTGTACTTATACAACCAGATATTGGCTGCATCGAACGCTACTCTACTTTATTGTTGGCACTGTCAATAAATTGGTGCGTGCGACTGAAATACGGGTCTACGTTGTTCGTATAACAATCGTTGCATAACACAAATCGAAATCTCTAGAGTAAAAACAGTACAGTAGCAAATAACTTTTGTTTGCAAACTATGGAGTGGGCTACTAACATTCTGTATTTGTTGTAGGATTTTGTATCTGATTGCGGCAAGGATAGTTTTAGTCGCTATATTGTTTTGTAGGATGGAAGTTATGTTTTACAAATATAGTTGTCCTTTATAAGAAGTGAAGTTTCAGTACTACGACGAGTATGTTCTGAGTTTTCAGAACATTATCTCTGACTACCCCCCTCGGGGAATATAGCCGTCAGAATATGCTTTGCTATATGCTAATATGGTAGTCCTTTGGGAAGTGGGATAATTATCGTATCTCATTCTAGTTTACTCTAATTCATTTCATCAACTTAATTCATATATTCACAGAAAATTTAAAGAAATGCTCTTCTTGGACTAAAATGGTTAAGTAAACTTTGACAACGCAAATTCGTTCGACCTACTGCAGCAATGTTTTAAGTTTGGATAAATTATGTTTTCTTTAATTCGTTTTCACCTGGGAAATTTTATAAGGGCAATGATATTATACCAAAAAGAAGCAGATATTATTTCTAGCGCACGCAAAGTAATAACTCGAATACGACCCAATTGGGACGTCTTTCAATAATCCGAGTCAAGCAATGCTACGAGCGGGACGGCTGTGGTGCGTCACAATTTTACACGCCATTTTCTATTAAGATCATCATAACAGTCTACACACGTCCCACTGTAGGGCACAGGCCTACCCTCAGGGTGTATGGGCGATAGTCCACCACGCGTGCCCAATGCATTCCGCATGTAGTCTTCACATACGCATCGAAATTTCCTCTTCTGCTTAATCAGAATTTCCTCACGATGTATTCCTTCACAGTTTGAGAGCAATCGTTATTACGTACTTAAGTTGGAAAAACTCATAGGTACATGGCATGTCATCCGTGCGGATTCGAACCTAGACCAAAATATTGAGTTTCCATAGCTCCCCGCAACGCTCTATGAAGTTTCTATGACGGAAACTTGTGTAAAATATCATTGTTTCGGGTAAGCACTTGCGATGCCAGCGGCCTATGCGACTGACGCGCGCGTCTTACGAGTGGTTCTGTCATATGCTACATGTCTATCGCATCGGCTGCGCACGTCTGACGCACGCGTCAGTCGCTGGCATCGGAAGCGGCGCCATACGTTTTCATAGTAACTAGTATTGTCGCATCGGCCGTAGGCCCCGAGCCGCGCGCGTCAGTCGCATAGGCCGCTGGCATTGGAAGAGGACCTTAATAATTGCTGAATTCATATTTTGACTGGTAAGGAAAGTCAATCCAAACCATGTGAACGTACTACGTACTTCAAATATTGGACTTTTGAGACATTTTAACAATGCAACGGTGCGTATTTTATAAAGGCATTTTTTTTTTTAGTTTGAATGACTTAAATAATTTGAAGACGTTGAGAGAATTTTAATATTCCAAACAAAAATTTAGTTAGCAAACTTAGGTACAACAAAAGCTAAATGCCATTTTGGTTAAGTACATTATCAAATTTAATGGTCTAGCTGACAAGTTCTTTTAAAGTTTGTAAAATATTCATAATATTGTTAAACGTTTGACTATTCTAAGTACGTTTAATTCGTCATTTAAATCAGGTTTAGATTTCGCTTGGGATTAGTATTAATTATTAACAAACATTATAAAGGTTATTCTGTTCATAGACTATAGAACAAAGGAGTTTATTTATGCATTCGTAATTGAATACCACAAAACCTCTTTGCATTCGATTATCCATTTACAACTGTCAGAGAGATGATAATAATAATTTATTTTATTTAGTTTATTAGTAAACTAAATAAAATATATATTATTATTATCATCTCCCTGACTTATCCTATTTTTTAGTGATGGTGCCATCTCCTTCATTTCATATGTATTTACTCACTCACTCATTTCATTACTCACTGCTTCATTTCACCTTTTACGCAATCCATCTTTTGTTTGGGCTTTTCTTCGAACCTAGACCAAAAACAGCCCAGAAACCAGCCCTCGAAATTTGCACTTTACTCTTTTCATAACTTTATAATAAAGCTGCAAGTTTACGATACTAAATTATACAACGTGTTTATGAATAAGCACAAAACCTCATACACCCCAACTGATTTCTAACAAAATAATTATATTGAAACAATAATTTCATTATTTTTATAAATAAATTTAAAGTTATTCACATTTTAAGTTTTCTGGCAAAAATGATTTGTTATCATTTCAGCAATGAATGAAAGCGCTAACTGATGGATACATTTTAAGAATCTTGTTTTGGTAGTAAGTAGGGTGAGTGTGCTTGTGCGGTGGGTTGAGATCGAGTTCAAAAATATTTAAATTTTACAAACAAATTCTTAAATAATTTGAACAAAATTACCTATCTTGAAAACATGATCATTCGATTCTGCTGTCGATTCTAAACAAACTACTTTCTAGTTTCACGTTTATTCATTAACACGTTGTAAAAGGGTCCTTCCTAATATGTTGAAAGTTTTTTAAGGGTTGATCAGACCATAATACTGAAATCTTTCACTACGGGACCATGTTCAAAATCGTGAAAAAATATCTGCTGTTCCATACAAAACTGCAGGACAGCAGATTTTTTTTCCCGATTTCAATGTTGGTCCCATAGAGAAAGTTGTTCAGTTTGATGGTCTAAACAACACCCCTAAAAGTTTTAAATGTTTATTTTTACTTTTGTAACACCTTGTATTTATAGCTTTTAATTATATCGTAATCGTCTAATTCAGAAGATATTAAGGGAATTAAAGTTTCCTTAAATTTTTCTAAAATTCGTTCTCGGTTTTTCATTATAGGTTAGTCTGGCTGGCTTAACTGCATCCAAAAATAAAATAAAAATCTTTTATCACATTCTTATTTGTGCAAAGAGAGCGTCCCTTATTGCATCCAATTGTCTTCGGCAAATTCTTTACTTCAGCGCTTTCCTAAACTGTTGCAATTATAGAAGTTTAAAAATAGCATTTCCTCCAGACTGCAAAATTGTATAACATTTGCCTTTGGCTTCCGTAACAGGAAAAAACTATAGAAATTTTTAAATTAAAGTTTTTTTACCTTGCTCTCTTTTTGTTTATTTTCGAATTTGATTCGTTTAAAGTCTTGCAGAAACTTGATAACAAGAAAAATAAGTTTAAAATTACAAATAAGAACAGACGGTGGTTTTAACTGCATAGATGCGAAGGATTGGTAAAGAGGTTGAAAATTTTATAAAGTTGAAAAAAAACGTTCCTCGTCAAGGTAAAAGTTCCAATAGAGTTTTCGCATATTCGTATTTACATTTTGGTAGTCGATGGCAGAATGTCTTATCAGAATGTATATCTTATTCTTTTCACCCGACTGCGCTAATAAGTGGGTTATTTTCGTCTTAACTTAATTAAATATAATTTGTTAGTACACCCTTAAAAGGTGGTTTGTAGTACACACTCCAAGGGTGTGATTTTATCAAATAAATGCATAAAAGAATCGACTAAATAAAGTATATCTCATTTTTTCCAAAATATTTCCAGATGTTTACAAACGTCATGAAAACTGATTATATACAATGCAACTGAACTTTAAAGATAAGTAGCATTTAGCAACTTGTTCCTATTGCCTATAATAAGATTTCTTTTTCCATTGGATCAATTAAACCAATCTTTAAAAACTCTCCATTATTTGCATTAATAATAAATGGAAATCAGAAACTAACGAAGTAAGAGATCATTATACTTTAAATTTCTTCAGCTTTGCCGCTTTGGTGGAATCGTGGCCCAGACATTTCCAGGAGCTCGTTAGCTAAAAGTACTTACTGTCGCTTTTTGTTGGATTTCAAAGCATCTCCCATTTTCTTCTTGGCTGTGAATCCCGATATCCTGACCTTTTTCTAAAATAAGCTTAGATTAGCCAAATGTACGTGTGTTGCTGTTTAGACATTTTTTTTTTGTTAGAGTTAAACAGTCTTCGATGAAGGAATCTCTATAGAGATAAACTTGACTTTTGCAAGGCTATAACTTTTAACTACTTTGTTTTCATCATCTTCATCAGCCTAGTTGCGTCCCACTGCAGGACTGCCTGTATTAAGAAGGGTATTTGGGCGTTACTTTACTCCACGTGCCCAATGTGGATTTGTAGACTTTGCATACGCCTCAGAGTTTCTTCTTCAGTGACTACACGTTTCCTCATGATGATTTAATTATTTATTATACCTGTTGGCAACACCAACATAAAATGTAGTAATAAAAAAGTTGTATTTCCTTTTCCGTCTTCCATATTGGTACGGTGCTTGTGCGTGTCACTAACTCTGGTGTAAAAATCACTAAAATAAACCTCCAGTGCTGCAAACAAGACTTTCTTTACATCAAACCACTCCTGCCACCAGAAAAACTAAAAAGTCCACTAAAACCTCTCCAGGGGAGCCGAATAAAACACCGGTAGGCCACGTTCCCTACAATACCTTTTTTTTTATTTTCCTACACTATTTAAGAGCAGTCAGTTTTTAGTGTGTGAGTAACTTTACTATTTATATGTGGACTGGTTACGCGTGTAATTCTACTAACAAACATTTCTGCCACTTTTTGCGGGGGGGGGGGGGGCGAGGTAACATGAAATCCGCAACTATGGATTTTATTCCCCATAACCTTAGATTCTAACTTTGAATGTTAAAAATCATGAAAAGTAGTCTCGTGTGAACCCCAAACGTTCTAAGTTCGAAGTTATTGTTTCGCAATTATAGGCTGTCTCGTTTAGTGATAAGGTGTAAAATTGAATGTAAATGCACAAGATCAATTGTGCTTATACTGTGGCAGAGGGGAAATGCTACCGCAAGGCTAGTCCTTATAATTATTAGTAAAAGGTGAGTAACAATCACTATCACCTGTCTTTATTTATAAACTAGCCTGTTTTTGCAAATTGTAAATTCATATGCCAAAAGTGAACCTTCCTACAATATTTTTCCTGTGAGATTGGTGTTCCATATGCAGATTTAGACCCCATCATCTGGTTAATTTGCCTATTCTTTTCTATAAATTTTTTGGTTAGTTTTTGTTTCTTAATTTTGGTGTTTCCTTTTCTGTCTTGTTTTTTCTATTGTTAACTTATCAAGACATATTATCATTTTGAGATATAAAAGGTGATTATTGTAGCAATACATTAACCTACACTCTACACGTCAGCACCCTTTCGACTATATCCGTCCTTCTTAATATGCTGATACTTTTTTAAGGGGATGATCAGACCATCAAACTGAACAACTTTCTCTATGGCACCAACATCGAAATCGCGAAAAAATTACCAGATGTTCCATACAAAACTGCAAACCTACTCGAGCTAATTATTTGGGATAGCCGTTTTTTTTTTCTTCATTTCGATGTTGGTCCCATAGAGAAACTTGTTCAGTTTGACGGTCTGATCATCCCCTTAAAAAGTGTCAGCTTATTAAGAAGGACCCTGTAATAGACGTCTATTATTCAATTCATTGTGTTTTGCGTCAGGTTCTAATGTTACCTTTATTCAAAACCGTACTCTCTGGTGTTAAGTTTGCCTCCACTATGGCTGATATTTAGCCCGTATCTCCCAACAATCGGGTTCAACGATCGTGAATGTATTTCATAGTCAACTTCGACTACAGCAGTGACTCCTTTATTTACAAAACCAGTCAGTAACGCAGGATATTTCTGAGTGCATCAGTCTGTATGCTAAATCACTGATATACTCTCTCATTCTCCTCAGGAATTTGATGCAATGAGAAACCAATACGATGTAGTACTTATACCATAGATATACGTGTAGAAGACCAACAAATATGAATACTGCACGTCTAGTATGATTTCTCAACACGCGCGCGACGCGTCTTCGCTGCATAGAAAATAACCTGTTCCCGCGCTTTTTGGAGAGCAAAAACCGCGCTTGCCGCGACTTGTTGTATGAGAAAACGCCGAGACACGCGCGTGCAAGTTGTAAGGGTAGAAAGTTCAATTCCTTTAAAAAAACTGTACTTTATGATACTAAGAAAATGATCCCAACAAACCAAAAGGAAATTTCCGAAAAATATTTCAATATTCCATAAAACGTTTGATCAACTGATTGCATTTAGTATGACAAGTCTAAATTTTGTTTTTGCTAATTTTCTATAGTTTCCTTTGCGAAAGTTGTTAACACGTTCGTGGACAGTAACTGGCAATAGCAGTGATAACAATAAAAGTTTTGTTGTGTCTCGTTCACTGCCCACGAACGTGTTAAGTACATTGAACACAATACCCCTTAAGATAAGTTTATTCCGAATGCGTAAATGCGCGCTGCATACAAACGTAGTCTGGTGATATTTTCAATACTAACCAATTAAACTCAATGAAATTTTGCAGAAACAATCTAGGAACAAATCTCTATGCTAGTATCGTGTCGGATTTTCGTTGAAATATACAGTTTCAATGCTAGGATTAATTTTAGATTTGTATGGAAATCTTTTAGGCACTCTTACTTTAAATCTGTACATTTTAAGGAAAATCTGACAGATACATGCATAGAGATTTGTTTCTAGATTGTTTCCGCAAAATTTAATTGAGTTTAATCGGTTAGTATTGAAAATATCACCAGACTTCGTTTGTATAGAACGTGCCAACAGTATTATACCCTTAAAGTAATGCAACTGTCTACACTTACACTCGGTATTACTTACTCAATCATTCAGACAGCAAATTCAGCTGCACAAATTTACAACGTGTGAAAATACTTTTGTAAAACATCATGTTCATAACGCAAAGCCAAAACTGATACCAGCGCCCTACGTAAAATAAATTCCATTATATGCGTCAGGCCTCGTACGCGATTTACGTGGAATATTATTCATATGACTCGTTATAACGCTACAGCCACATCTCTCCCATGGCACTCAACACCATAAATCTTTGTCTAATGAGGATTTGTTGTAACGTTAACTGCCAACGAAATACATTTGACTTTATTAATTTTGCAGATATTCGTTCTCTACGGCACTTATTAAAATGGGTGTGGTTGTGTTGTAAAGTTTTATTTGCGGGGGTAAAAACAAGCGTTTAAAATTTTTGAATTATCTTCTAATTTTGGTTTGACTGCGGTATATTGGTTTATTGCTACACGGCTTCGGGACTATGCGTCCTTAGGTAGATATCAACTGTTTGCATGCTCTTAAGCTCACTCTAGTCTTAAGGGAATATAATTCGGAGCGTGCTCCATACAAACGAAGTCTGGTAATATTTTCAATACTAACTAATTAAAGTCAATGTAATTTTTCTGAAACAATCTAGAAACTAATCTCTATGCTTGTATGGAGTCAGATTTTCGTTAAAATGTATAGTTTTAATGTTACAGTGCCTCAAAGATTAAATTAATCCTAGCATTAAAACTATATTTAACGAAAATCTGACTTCATACAAGCAAAGAGATTCGTTTCTAGATTGTTTCTGAAAAATTTCATTGACTTTAATTGGTTAGTATTGAAAATATCACCCGCTTCGTTTGTACGGCCCGATAGCACAGTCGGTAGTGAACCTGCCTGCTGTGCCGAGGGTCGCGGGTTCGAATCCCGTAAGGGACAAATATTTGTATGTTGAATATGAATATTTGTACCCGAGTCATGGACGTTTGTATCTATATATGTATTCTGTCTCGTTGTCTAGTCATCATAATACAAGTCCAGGCTAGATTCTGGTACTTTAAATGTGACTAGATAATTTGTGTGACAATGTCCAAGATATTTATTTATTTATTTATTTATTTATTTATTTATTTTATGCAGCGCGCATTTACGCATTAGAAATCAACTTCTCTTAAGAGATAATATTTCTCATAGTTTTACATCATAAACGAATGTGTCTAGTCTCATTGTTTTAATATTTTTTCCACCTGTACTTAGACGAAATGCTTGCTTGACGAACTGCGTATTGGACGAAAAGCGTATTGGACCAAGTGCTACTAGGTCATAGGTACGTAGATACCACTAGTCACTTAACTATGCCCGCAAATCATTTTCATGCAATCAAGGAGAAATGTGCACTTTATCTTATAGTAAAGTCGAATTTATTTTTAAATCTCAGGGCTTCATTTCTACCAGCCTTGAAATAGATGTTCATAGAATCTAGTGGTAATTGCTCCTTATCTTTTTTCTAATCTTCTTGATTCTTAACTAATCTAACATAATATCTCTAGTTGATAGACGACTATTTGTGTTGAATAACTTCGTAAAAATTTAAACACTTAAAGTTTACAGTTGCTACATAATTTTGCTAACATAAATTATTAATTAAAATCGAAACATGTTTAAATCGTGGTTTAATTGATAATTATAGAAGACCCGATGTTTTAAGTCCGATTATAACCTAGTAAATCAGAAATAAATTTTTCATATACCTCGTGCAATGCGGAGCAAAACTGTGTGGGCCGTTTGTATAAATATATAATAATAATGTAGGTATACCACTTCCACCCTTATACTATCAGAGATACAGACAGTATGATAAATTTCATGCTATACGAGTTTTGGGACCAGCGTAAAAAATAAAGGGGTCAACCCTTTTTGACGAGATTCATAATATTCCGGCGTATTTTTTTTTCGTTTCCGTTATCTGTCAGTGGAACACGTGTTGGTTTCGTCGCTTTAGTAATATTATTTTTATAACTTCGCAATATTTTTTACTACAGGAAAACTTTTAGAAATAAAGAACGGTAAATGAGAAACGTGACTGGCGAAAAAGGCAGTCGTATTTTTTAGTACCCATTGCGAAAGGAATATTTTAGCTAAATAAAATATGATTTGATCGGTATTTTGTTATTTTATATTTTATTTAAAGCCGTAATCAGATGTGTGTAAAATAAATACAGGGACCTACTTAATATGCTGACACTTTTTCAAGGGGACGATCAGACCATCAAACTGAACATATTTCTCTACGGGACCAACATCAAAATCACGGGAAAAAAATCAGCTGTCCCATAGTTTTTGTTCGAGTAGGTTTGCAGTTTTGTATGGAGCAGCAGAATTTTTTTTTCGAGTCCGATGTTGGTATCATAGAGAAAGTTGTTCAGTTTGATGGTGTGATCATCCCCTTAAAAAAGTGTCAGCATATTAAGAAGGACCCCTATATATCTCTATAAATACAGGATGTAAACTGAAATGCTTAAAATAAAATTGTAAACTTGGCGTGTCTGTAGTTCTGTACCCACAAATATTTCCAAAAGAACGTGATTCGGGGGATAAAGGATTAGTAATATAATTCCTTAGTCCATATGTTTGATAGTCTTTTTGACGCTACTTGAACCGACTTGGATGGGATGGATTTAGAGGTCGAATTTAGTAATATGAATATTAGCTCACCTGTACACGGGATTATCATCCCTATACCAAACGACGAGCAGTAAGCTGTCATTGCGCAGCGGAGGCCGAGAATCGCACGGGAGCTCGGCCTCCCCGCCGACGACGGCCGACACCCTCGTCACCGTCCCTGTGACGGACGACAACGGACTTCCTGAAAGAAAAGACAATTTTGAGTAAAATTTTAGTTAAAACAAATATTTGGCCGTTTCGGCGTGAAATAAGAATATCGAAAGATTAATTTTTAAGTGCACCCCTACATCCGTGGTAGATTATTATACAGGGAGTAACAAAACGCCCTAGTATCACTTATGCTTAGACCAACATACTGAAAAACTTTCAATATGGAGCCAACTTCAAAATCGCCATAAGAAAATCAGTTATTTGATACAAAACTGCAGTACCGACCCGACCCAAATGTATGGGACAATTGATTTTTTGATCGTGATTTCGAAGTTGGCTCCATAGTCAAAGTTGTTCAGTTTGATGGTCTGAAGCACCCCCATATGTATTACTAGGGTGTTTTGTTACACCCTGTGTATTCCAAATTTCATGTTTCTATCTTCAGTGGTTTAGGCTGTGCGTTGTCAGTCAGTCATGGAACTGTTTTATAAGTTAATAGCGCCTGCGACTTCATATGCGCAGACCATTGAATTAAGTCAAGTGGAGAGTGTTTGGTATCAGTATGACGGACACAATCTGCGTGTTGTGCCTAGAGCTCTACCCAACACTATCACTCGTACCGCATGTATTCGAACCGAATTTATTGAATAAATATTTTTGTATCGTATTTGTATTGTATTGAATGGCGAGATAATAACAGGTAGGTTTGAGACATTTTAGGAGATTTTACCAAAATACATTTTAGGTTTGGATTAATAATTTCTACTGATTTATTTTATTTTATTTAGGTATTGTATGAAGGCCACTTTTGTCTTAAAGTAAAGCCTTTCTTACTTAAGCGTATCGCATACAGAAGGAGTCGAGGCGGCATCAAGGCGCGGGCGCGCATTGTCATACGGTCGACAATTGTATACCAAGACTAAATCCGAGCGCCGCTCGGATTGGTATGATATACAATTACCGACCGTATGTCAAGGTCGCTAAGGCGCAACCGTGGCTCAATGCTGCCTCGACTCCATCTGTATGATCTAAGACTTATGTGTATTCCTCGCATTACACAGTTAGACGTTTTTAAATATTTTAAAGTAGAATAAGCCTCCACGGTTAAACTGATTAATTTACTCATCTCCTTTTATCAACGTAGTAAAACCAATATTATATTAATATTCGAAATGCAAAACCATTTCTTTTACCGGTTTGGAGTTGAGGGAAAATTGTCAAAAGCCCCAATTCTGATGATAAAAATTCTCTAAAATAATCTAAAACAATAAGGTTGAAACGACTTTTTCTTCAATTATAAATGTAGGTAATCTTAAATACTAGGTAAACCTTTCTGAAAATTCTTTACCGTTAAAAATTAATGAATACCTCGTTACTGGAACGCTGCTTTGTGGATAAAGGGTGTGTTTGTAGAAGTTTACTATAGGAAGCATAGAAATATATTTCCCGTTCCGTTCGTTTGTTCTTCTTTATACGTACGTCTAGGGTTTTGGCTGTAAAAGAGTCAAGAGTGGTAGGTAAAATCCGCCAGAATAGCGGGTGATGATCAGAGTTCTGTGTCTGTCCCAACAGGACATATGAGTGACTATAATTTAGGCATATATCCAGTAAGCAGCCCAGCATCACATTAGCTGCAACCGAAATATCATCTTCATCATAAATATCATAAATATCGTCCCGCATATCCTGGGCAAAGTCAAGTAATCTTTATTTGCTTTTGATCAGGGCACAAAAAATTATACATTACAATTGATAACACGTCAATACAAAGAAGATAAATAACGCAACGCGTAACGCGCCTCGAAACGCCCCGCTTCTCTCTGGACGAGGTCTAACCTTTACCAAAAAAATATAAATACAAAAGCATATTTTCCCGACGCCCTTTTTCAGCATCCAGCGTATTTAAGGTAATCTGTATCGGATCGCCTTCACGTCCGTATCCGACATAATGTATAAATATATATTTCACCTCGAGACTCAAGAACGAACAAATCCAAGTGTTCATCTCACTAAAGCCTCATATGAAACGGAGCTACCTTGCGAACAGGACAAAATCCCTATTGCGGTGGCGCGAGATAAAAACGACAAGCTGAATCTTCAAGACCATGATGTTATTTTAGAATATAAGTATTATTTTTTTATTGAAATAAAGCTTTCGGTTTGGTTTCAATTATGTTCACCATCAATGATTTAAATCTAAACTACCATGTTAATTTTTAAACTGCAATCTTTCTACTATATTGTAAACCCAATATAACTTTTTATATCACAGGTAAAGCAACATATCACACGGTATCTGCTTTTAATGAGAATTTGTTAGAAAAAAAAATTAACGAATAAAATTGTTTTTAAATAGTGTCCAGCAGACAGAATGAGGAAGTGTTCAAATAGAAATGATTGAGTTTGAGCACTTCCTCATCCTGTCCGCTTAGCTTCAACGTCGGCAACATACTAATAATTCCTCACAGATCAGTGTAGACCGACTATCTAAATGACTGTTATTTAGCAGTTACGGTCCGCCACAGATAAATCTAGACGACAAACTTGGCAATGTTGGCAGTGTGCCTATAGTGGCAGGCAGGCAAGTGATAGGTTTACAAAATTAATGCTCTTAAGTCCATGTTTCGCTTGTTTCAAAGATATTCAGCCTAACTTGGCATCTTAGTTGAGATACCGTCTTTTTTACAAACTGATTTTAATGTTATTGTTAAAATAACTCTTCAGTAGTAACTGGCATAACTATGACCACCATTTTATGTACAATCAAAGCCAGATTTATGTAGTTTCGAATGGATATCGCTTACCACTTCTTAGAAAAAAATCAGCTATTAGTCAGATGTACCAAACAAAGAATTTTAATCGTTGTAAAGTAGATAGTATTGCTAATCCACTAACATTTTGAAAATGTCTCTTAGAAAGAATACATCCGTTAATGCAGCTAGTCAGACTTTCGTTACAGCGCGGCTTGAAAATACTCCGTTAGTAGGATAAATAAAAACTTTTCTTAACCTCGAAATTGAGTTTGAATGAACAACCAAATATGACCAACCACTACCAGAGGAGAATAAATATTTTCATGAAGTTTCTAGCTCAGAATAAATCACCACTTTTCTTTCAGTGCAGACGAGATGACTATCAAAAAACAGACGGAGATTCTTTTAAATGTTTTTCTTTTGAGTAAAATGTTAGTCTATAACACATCATTCTACGAGTACCCTGAATCCTCTTATACGTAAGAATTTTATAGAAGTCCGCTAGATCACGTTATTTACACCAAGGTTTATAAAGATTAACAAGACAATGTGAGGACATAGGTTTTTGACTTGTCTCAGTTAATCCTCAAAGGAGGGTCTCACAGGGAGCATTCTTTCACTAATTTTAATAAGCGAGTATAGCCATGGTTTTCTAAGGAACTATTTACTTTGAATTAGATAAAAAGACTAGATCGTCCTTTTCCGTCAACACAAGCCTACGAACGCATCTCGGTGAGTATCTTCCTTTACTGAAATGATTGTGAAATAAATATAATGATAGATCTTTTTATTAATTGTGATGTCCATAATTACAACACTCGAAACAAAAATAAACTGATATCTCTCCACTTTCGGCTTAGTAGGGTCAACACGTCTTTCATGGGTCACTGTATACGTTGTTATAATAAAATCCCCGAGACCATTTTGAATCTTTCCGAAAACATGTTTAAAACTCAAATCAAAAAAGTCCTCTGTAAAAAAGCATATTATAAACTGGATGATTATTTAAATGATCAAAATGCTTGGGTCTGAGGTCACTAGCTTATAGTTTATTTACTTTACTGTATAGTATCAATTATTTTATTGAATAGACTATGTATTATTGTATACATAACTTTAGCTTAAGAATTTATATTGTAATAGTTATTAAGTCGTGTTATGTTGTAGAGTTTCTGGCCGCATCTTCTCTACAGCGACAACACGTTCCGACGCGGTGGTAGCTTTAAAAAAGATTTGACGTTTGATAAGTGTGCTATAAGCTCCTATATTGAATAAATTATATTGATTTTGACTTTGACTTTGAATAACAAAATATTTATGGTGGAAATGTTCCTCCATCGGAAATGGGAATATCTTCCGCCAGGCTAGGTGTGATGCCTGGGCACTGACTGTGGTTCAACGGCTGTTAGTTCTACCTTGTATTATACATCGAATCTCCGTGATAATCTCTTTTGCGCAATTTATGTCTTGCATTTACGTGTATAAAGTTCTTCTTATCGTGTGGCAGCTCTGGTGTCACAGTTTTTGTATAACGTTGAAAGGCTTGTATGGAGCATATTTGCTTCTATAATGTCTTCGTCACTATATCTTATATGCTGTTGTGGGTGTTGACATAGAATACTATAATTACTACCGGTGTTGATATAATTGGTGTCACCTGTGGCAAGCTCCCACATGTTTATTAATTATGAGGCGACCAATTTTTAACGGAAAAACATCTAGTCATAATGATATCGATTCGTTTCTAAAATTCCGGTGTACCTTTTCTATATTATTATTGCATACCATAACTACGTTTTGCATATCCTATATCAATATTCAAAAAGCCGTTTCGCAGTCATTTTATCAGTTTTTACACGATTTTACACAAACGTATTGGATTCCACAACACACTATGTTGATTTGAGCGGGTCAGACAATTAACAACACCGAACATTGGTAAACCGCGTTTGCGTGTTTTAAACCGAATACGGTTTCTGTTTCGACGGTCGACGGTTTGGTCATGCAATAACAAAAGTCGATTATTCACAGTTGAATTGGTTAACAATATTGTTTTGTTAATTAATGATGTAATAGTGTAGTGAAAGATTTATAATGCTAATAATATATGCCCATAAAATTTTCATTGTGTTGTAAAAGTTACAATATGTTTTATAAACTGTGGCAGTTTAGATACTAGTTAGAAAGAGTTTTTATCTCTTTATTACATACCTGTCTCTGCAACTGTCAATTTCCAGACAGAAACTCAGACGACACACGTCCGAAGATTTATGAACAGAATCCACTATGATAATAGCAAGTGTAATGTCTCCGAAGACAATGCCGACGTTAAGATTAGGGCGAAGTGGAGAGAAAGACGTGGAAGGCTAACCGCACCATCTCGTATTGGTTTAGCGATCTCATGTACCGCACTTCATATAAACCCTGTGTTTTCTGACAGTGCGGTTAATATTTATACATAGATATCAAGTAATGTATTAAACAAGTAAATAAAAAAATTAATGAGAGAGAGAGATAAACTGAAGCAGTCTCTCATTATTGCTATCTACGATTATTATAGAATGTTTGAGTTGAATTTTACAGGTAAAGGTTGTATAAAACATCCTAATAATATTTAAAGGGGTCGTTAAGAGCATTAAAATGAATAACATTCACTATGGAGAAAAGGTCGGAAAAAAATTAGCTATCACATGCATTTTTTTTTCTTGATGTTGGCTCCTTAGTGAAACTTGTTCGGTTTGATGGTTTTAACCACTCCTTTAAATATTACTAGGATATTTTGTTACACCTTGTATAAAGTAAAATAGTGAAGTTTACCAATCTGCATTCGGCACACATTAAGTGGTGGACTAAGTCCAAATACACCGCACATTGAGGCACGTGTCTTGTTGTGGAAAAGCCAAAAGCAAAGTTACATTTTATGTTATTAACTGCAAAGCAATAACAATCTTTACGGAAATAACATCCTTTTCAGAGCAAATTCTCAAATGTGAATTTAAACCCACACACTAAATTACCATAACACCTACACAACAACCCAAGGCCCTCTCAAACACACATTTTAGTAACCCAACGTCACCGCAGTTAATTCCACGCCTAACTCAAGTGACTCGGTGGGGAACTAGCGTAAATTGGACAAAGCAACAAATACCTGTAGACAAACGTCTTGCTTTAGATTAGTATTGCACTCTCTTGGATTACTGTTACTTACATTGCTTTAGTTATTTAATAGAATACCTTATTTTTTTAAAGAAAACGTCGCAGTGACCACTTGAGTATCTAGTCTTTACATTAGACGATTTCCTATTCCTACAGAAGAGCAAATAACAGTTACCAACATTGCAAGATGATTCAATTCGATCAATTGAACAAGTCTAAACAATGCGGTAGACTAACGCCCATACACCCTCCTTGAGGGTAAGACTGTGTCTTGCAGAATGGGACATATAGGGTCCTTCTTAATATGCTGACAATTTTTTAAGGGGATAATCAGACAGCCAAACTGAACATCTTTCTCTAAAGGACAAACATCAAAATCGCGACAAAAAATATGCTGTCCCATACAAAAATGGAAACTTGGTCGAGCAAAATATACGTGACAGCAGATTTGTTTTTTCGCGATTTCGATGTTGGTCCCTTAGAGAAAGTTGTTCAGTTTGAGGGTCTGATCATCCCCTTAAAAACGTGTCACCATATTAAGAAGGTCCCTGTATAAGGAATGACGATAAATCAAAAATTATGTTAGGTTAGGTTAGTTACACGTAAATAAAATCTAGTCGAATAACAACTAGTAGATAGATGTGACTATTATGTATTAAAACAACAATACAAACGTATTTTCTAACCAAAGGGAGAAAACCACCACCACCAATCCGCACTGGACCCACGTGGTGGAGTATGGCCAACTCCCTCTCACAATTCGTGAGAGGAAGCCTTTGCCCTACAATGACATTCTACAGGCTTTAACTTAACTTAAAGGAAGAAAGCTATATCACGGGGATCAGTGTGAGTTAATAGATCAAACTCAACCTGCTCTCAGGTATTTTCAAGCCCTTCATTAGAGATTTCACTAAATTTTTCATTATAACATAATTATCAAGTATATTAAATTCATTCATTCATTCATTATCAACAGATTATCTCAGAAGAATGAGCAATTACCTCAGTGAGCATTTTCCAAAACGTTCACATTAACATTACACATTAGGACATAATGACATTGTAACAAATTGACAAATTATATTGATTCGAATGAATCATGATCAATTATGATAGGCATTCGAATGCTGGCCAACAAACTATTCCAATAAATTGTTTGTTATTTTATTAACAACTGTCTGTTTTTAGGGTTCCGTAGTCAAACAAGGAACCCTTATACTTTCGTCCGTTCTGTCTGTCTGTATGCCCGCCTCAATAACTCGCTCAATTTTGCACCTTTTGATTCGAAATTTGGCATGGACACAGATAACTGTAACTCAAAAACAGAAATGTACCTAATAGTATTTTTTTATAAATTGAAGGAGGTATCATTGGATAGGTCTTATCCAATGAAACTAAATCGTTACAATGCTTCTGTCTCTTTTCTAATACAAACTAGATAGCGTTGCAGGAAATTAAAACGCGTTAGGTTTCAAATTTTCGTTTAGGTAAGAGAATCAACATTACTACTTGTTTGTTATTCTACTTATGCAATGGGTTTATCATGGGTGCGTCCGACAAACTCTTGGCCTGTTTTTTTATTCTTCAGGAAGAATTGACAATAACAAGTAAACTTCCTGTGGGTATCGTAGGTATAAGGTGAAAAAAGAATGAGAGCCTTTTTCCAGTCACGCGACATGGGGACGAAACGCATTTTACGTACATGGCTGGCTGCATTCGATGTATCAAAAGATAACACTATACGAAGCATGCAATGAAAGTCTAGAAAGTACCGCCAACATCTCACCCGTGCACGGATCCGCATGACTAAAAAAAGACCCAGGATTCTTATACAGACATTGCCTTAAGAGGATATAATTCGTACGGCGCTCCATACAAAACGAAGTTTATATTAATTAAAGTAAAAACAGTTTTTAACTCAATCTCTAAAGTGTGCTTTGCATTTGTCAGATTTTCTTTTAAATATTTAGTTCTTAATTTATCGTGGCGCAAAGTTTTCCATATAAATCTAATAGGAAATGTGACAAATGCAAAGCATAGACTTTGGTTTCTAGATCTTTTTCAAAAAAATTGCATTGACTTTAATTGGTCAATACAGAAAGTAGGACAGAACTTCTTTTGTATTCAGCGCGCTCGGGAGCTTTCGGAATAAACTTCTCTTAAGTCCCTGGTACCATTCAACACGTCATTTCATCCCGAAACATTCAATGTACCTACTAAAAAGTTGTTACTTCAACTTTACGCATAGCAACAACATTTTGGAAGTTGTAACAGTTTCTGACTACCCCGAACAGGATATGATTATGGTTGACCATACGCAGACATATAAACATAATCCCTTGCAGGGTGGTCACAAACCTTGCTACAAGTACAAACCACCTTTTGAAGCGAATGTACAAAATGTGTTCATGTACCGTTTCCGCATATTTTACGTTAACTTATCTACGCCTACGTGCGGTTTCAATGGAAATACGTTGTTTGTTACGTGAACGTCTTTGAACGTAATACCTACAAAAGGGATTTAACCCAAATAAGCAACATATCTTTCGAGAAACATATTTTGGCTAATCTAAGAGATTGTGTGAAGGTATCACTTAGTTTTCTTGAGCGTAAAAACTTTGAAAAGAATTCCTGGTAATATATTTTTATCTTCTGAATAACTAGACTTTTATCAACGTCCTTCGAAGAGACTCTGGATTTTTTTGTATTTTATTTGATAGAAACCTTCAAGTGTTAGATGCGACACATCAAAAGTTTTAGGGTATCATAATCGGAACAGATTTATCGAAGCAAGTTGTTGTTTTATTAACTCAGCAACTGCTTTATACCACGCCTTTTATCTCTTTCGATCGTGCGCAAATAAGTGAAAGAGAGCTAAGGCGCGATAGCATTGTAAAACGCTTCAATACTACGGCCGCTGATCATGGTAAAGCATGTAAGAAGCGGTTTATGGATATTAAGACGCTCCCTCTATGTAAACGCAGGGCCGGGCCATATTTTGGTTTTTAGAAGCTATCCTCTCGTTATTTAAAAGACACAAATTAATGAACAATATGTACTAATGATCTTCAACATCTCGGCTTTGATTTGTACATTTCATAGTTCTTATTTTTCTATTAAATCCCGCTCATACACCACACCACAGTGACATACTTAAGGACAAGCCAGTAAAAATAGGTGTACCTACTAAAATGGCATAGTTTAGAAGAGGTGAGGCGGCTCTGGCAGTGGGGATTCGTCTTAAATAGGTAAGAGAAGTTTAGGATCCTAGCAAGTGAAGATCTTCAGCTAAAAACAATGTTACTGATTTGGGGTAGAGAGTTTACGAAAAATAACAGGAAAGCTGCTCTTAATTTCGGTCAAATCTTTGACAACTACGCCTTCGGAGAGCCATGATTCGCAGTCACATAACACTCTTATTCTTGCATCAAATATTGAAATTATTTATTATTTGGAGGTTTGGAGCCTTGACAGGCTTGCACCTGTGCCACTCAGACCATCGCTGGTCCTTTGTGAACGCCCTTTTTAAAGTTCCCTACTAACCCCTACTGCGGCCAGAAATCGTAATAAGTTTTTGATCGGGATGGTTTGTATGTCATTTGGTGTCAATACCGATCTGCCTACATGTGTACTTCATTTGTACATCAGAGGGCCACAGTCACATAGAAGGTGCAGAGGAGTTTCCATCTCCTCCTTGCAAAATCTGCAGCCGGTCGTATAACTTAATTTCAGTGTGTGCATGTGTTTATTTAGTTTGCAATGGCCTTACTGTTATAAAAAAATTATCCTTGCTGAGGATATCCATAGCTTTATGCCTTTCCAAATCTGGGCCCTATTCAAAGAGTCACGCGTTAGACTTTTTGGAACTCCGAAAAAGTGTTCGGGGCCTTTAAAGTAGTTTTCAGTGCCCCTTATAGTTAGTTCGTTTGCATTCTCGTTTTCTTCTATCTCTGAGTGTCCGGCACCCATATTATTATTAAATAAACACCACAGTAAATTTTTTTTAGAGTCCACAAAATGAATACCACTATCATGATAATAATGCAACGTGGTCATTTGTTTTTCGTAAACTAAAACGTAAATGAAGCTATTATTATTCACGTTTTGTTTAACCATACAAAATTGAATTGTGTATGATAATTGTACACGTTCGGTTCAGGTCATATTATTATATTATCCTGTGACCCGCATGATTTATCTATGAAATAACACGAGGAACAACGAACGATCTGATATAATATAAGTATATAAGCATAAAAAACAATGAACGACATTTATATCGATTCTGATTCGACTTTTAATTTTGATTATATCTAAATACGTTACGTTATATTCATACTAGCTAGAACTCTTTTTAAAATAAATAATATTACGAATGAAAAATTAATTTAGGTATGAAATAAAACAAAGAGTACTTTAGGCATGACCATTGAATAAAATAAAGCACTCACAATCAAGTGGTAATGGACTAAAATTTTCATAATTTATTTATGCAACGAGAGATACACGGAAGGAAAATATCAAATTATTGAAGAAAGCAAATTTAAAGGGAAAATAATTTACACAATTTTTCTAAAAGAACACCATGTATTTTTAGAGTCGATACTAACCGAAAAGGGGTCAATGATACTAATATACAACTTCAAAACGTAAGAGCACCATCAGATTTAGAACAGGCCAACTTAACAGTAATTCTTACGTCATCAAAGTCGCATATCGCATGCCAGTCAGAAATTAATGAGCTTACCCCTAGTCAAAACACACCCCTTACTCCATTTACAGGGATTATTGATGATATAAGGCAGGGCCAAAGCAATTTCGGCTATTAATGAAAAATGAAAAGGTCTACGCTATTAAAAGAAATTTATGCGTATGCATTATATGTTAGAAAAAATGTATATGTATAGTACTAAGCGCTTTGTTTTAACTACGATGACATTTTACGATTGGAATGAGTTATGGTAATAATCGTTTACGCTAATTAATAGTGCACTTGTGTTGTTAGTTGTGTGAAGGATTATTTAAGCATTTTATTATCAGTTTCATTCTTTGACTATTTATATGTGGACTGGTTACGCGGGTAATTCTAGTAACAAACATTTCTGCCACTTTTTGCGGGGGGCGAGGTAACATGAAATCCGCAACTTTGGATTTTATTCCCCATAACTTTAGATTCTAATTTTGAATGTTAAAAATCATGAAAAGTAGTCTCGTGTGAACCCCAAACGTTCTAAGTTCGAAGTTATTATTTCGCAATTATAGGCTGTCTCGTTTAGTGATAAGGTGTAAAATTGAATGTAAATGCACAAGATCAATTGTGCTTATACCGTGGCAGAGGGGAAATGCTACCGCAAGGCTAGTCCTTATAATAATTAGTCAAAGCAGCTGTCCCATATATTTAGCTCGAGTAGATTTGTAGTTTAGCTAAAGTCGATTCGATCGTGAAAGTCGTTCAGTTTGACGAGTAGAATGTGTTAGTCAAAGTATCCGCACTCACTAAAAATTTACCTTATATTTTATGTTAATTAATTTAAAGTTTTTGAGAGTAACGCAGTTATTCTCTAGAATTAAACATTTTGATACTCAAATATACCAAAACGCGGAAAAAACCAGTCAATTTTTTTTATTTTAGTTTAACTTATTGTGTTTGAGTTCATTGTCTACGAGTAACACATATTTAAAATAAATTATATATCGTCGTTTACATAACTTTAGTCGGTAGCTATAGCAGAGCGTCCTCGGACCACCCCGAAATGGATTATAGTCGTCAGTTTATGTATGTATATATAATAATATGTTTAAAATTGTTTAACTGAGCTTAATCGAAGACCCAAGTCACTGTATAAGAAAGAGTATCTATGTGGTAACTACATACCCAAGTCTTAACTCAACAGAATAGGTGAACACAGTTTTTGAGAGTAATGTGGTTATTAACTTTGACTAATTATTATAAGGACTAGCCTTGCGGTAGCATTTCCCCTCTGCCACGGTATAAGCACAATTGATCTTGTGCATTTACATTCAAATTTACACCTTATCACTAAAAAAGACAGCCCATAATTGCGAAATAATAACGTCGAACTTAGAACGTTTGGGGTTCACACGAGACTACTTTTCGTGATTTTTAACAATCAAAATTAGAATCTAAAGTTATGGGGAATAAAATCCAAAGTTGCGGATTTCATGTTACCTCGCCCCCCTCAAAAAGTGGCAGAAATGTCTGTTAGTAGAATTACACGCGTAACCAGTCCACATATAAATAGTAAAAGGGTTATTAATTAAGCTAAGCTACATTAAATTAATATCCAAGTTACGGGTTCACTACCATTTTCGAATAAATAATAAAATAAATAATAAATATCTTGGACATTGTCACACAAATTATCTAGTCACATTTAAAGTACCAGAATCTAGCCTGGACTTGTGTTATGATGACTAGACAACGATATAGATACAAACGTCCATGACTCGGGTACAAATATTCATATTCATCATACAAATATTTGTCCCTTACGGGATTCGAACTCGCGACCCCCAGCACAGCAGGCAGGATCACTACCGACTGTGCTATCGAGCCGTCTAATATATTAAGCCGAATAACAGGTAAGTAGGAAAAGACATGCCATAATTTTTACAATATTTTCTTATATAAATTACATTTTTAGTTTTAGAAGTTCTTCTGAAGTATTTGATAATAAATGATTTTACATCAATAAATACTTACTTAAATTAGTATTCAATCCTGTTTTACGAAATGGATGACAGTAATCCGGCTTTGCACGCAGTTTTTATTATTACAATATTAACATAGCTAGTTGGGTAAAAGTTTCAAATGTTCGTGTCCTTCAAACTTTGTAGACATCTTATAAAATTGGCTATTTAAGACCTAAAGAAAGCCTAAAAGCTTTTCGAAAGAACTATTTTTATCTTTAAGTTTCCTTTAGCATAGCATAGCATGGCAAATGCTCACGACTATATTCCCCGAGGGGGTAGTCAGAGATATTCTGAAACCTCAGAACATCCACGTTTCACCAGTAGTACCAAAACTCTGTCCAGTGTGACGGGGGGTGAGCCCGTCGCCACTTGTAAGTTAATAAGTTTCCTATAAATATGACATATTATGTTTCAGCAAATTGGAAAAAAAATATTTTGAGTATGAGTATCTAAATAATGATATAGGGTCCTTCTTAATATGCTGACACTTTTTTAAGGGGATGATCAGACCATCAAACTAAACCACATTCTCAATAAGACCAAATTCGAAATCGCGAAAAAAAATTCAGCTTTGCCATACTAAACTGAAATCTTACCTGACCCAATTGTATGGGACAGCAGTTTTTTTCACGATTTCGACATTGGTCCTATAGAGAAAGTTGTTCAGTTTGATGGTCTAATAATCCTCTTAAAAAACTGTCAGCATATTAAGTTAGACCCTGTATTTACAGAAGGCAATAGACAGAGATATTCTAAATACAGCATGCAACCAAACCTTAGACATCAAGAAAGGTAGAGTCGCAAAATAAATTATTATGATTATATTGTGATTAATCAATAATGATAAATGCCCATTATATTATGATAATTCTCCGTTATAATTTTAGTTATGCTTTGCCTTTAACACTCATTACAACAATTTAATTGACCAAACATTTGTGACATTTTTGGTATTAAAATAACTGCTATATCATACTCCACCTTAATACCCTATGGTATAGAACGTGTTAATGAATTAACGCAAAACTAGAAATTAGTTTGTTTAGAATCGAAACGAATTATCATGTTTTCAACATAGGTAATTTTTTTCAAAATATAAATAATTTGTTTGTAAAATTTGAAATTTACTGAACTCGATCTCAACCCACCGCACGGGCACACCACCCTACTTACTACCAAAATAAGGTTCTTAAAATGCATCAATGAGCACGTTAGCGCTTTCATTCATTGCTGAAAATATAACAAATCATTTTTGCCTGAAAACTTAAAATGCGAATAACTTTAAATTTTAACCATCAAAATAATGAAAATATTGTTTCAATCTAATTATTCTGTCATAAATCAGTTAGGGTGTATGAGGTTTTGCGCTTATTCATTAACACGTTTTACATCTTCACTGACCCACGAAAATAAATTAAAATACCTTAACTGAAAAAACACGAATCTACAAAAACGAATGCAGTCATGAAATTAAACAATGTCACAGTGACATTCATGACCGTTTGAAGTAATGTCAGGTCAAACTATGACGTCGCATGTCACAACCAAATTAACTGACGAACTATCAACCTAAAAAAGTACAACGCAAACATTATTTTTACCTACATTGTTGCTGAAAATAAACCTTAAGTGTGAAAAAGTAAAAGCTATATTATTTTATTTGTGGTCTCTACGACGTTTTAGGATTGCGAGTGACTGTTGAAATTTTCCATGTGAAATGTTTTAACAAAAATTTTCAAGGCTCGTTGGTTCATATTGCTCGTTAATAGAATATCTTTGGTCAGCTTAATAACGCGGACTGTGAATATGCAATCGAGATTGTTTGATTCTGATTGCACAATTTTCCTTTTTTGTGCTGTAAATATACTTTTTAAATACTTCTTATTTTTATGAATAATTAATCTTTGATAGACTTGTCAGTTATGGGAATATTTAAGTTTTTTTCGATAACATAGACACATAAACTTACACTTTTTTTTTATTTATAAATAATGGACTTTTTGCTTGTGCGTTAGCACCGCATTTCCGCCAATGTCAAGTAGTTTGTGGGAGTATCTGTCCCAATCTCAGGGATTGTTTTTGATAAAGAACAAGAAGAGATTAAGGAATGCGGAGCCTCGTGGCAGGCAAAGACGCGACGCGCGAACAACACGCGAGACAAGTTCTCGGGTCAGAACCTGCAACGTGACTCTCAACTTACACTTTGTGTGAATTGCAAGATAATTATGTCATCTATAATATAGACTCTGTCTACCTCGTAGCACTGATAAGTGGGCTATATAGCGTAATAAATTATGAAAGCGGATCGATCTGTCTCACAAATAGTATTTGTACTAGAGTATATTCTCATTAAAGATTACCGTTGTTGAAAGCTGTTGGAGTTCGAGGTTAGCTATGTATTATGTAAATTGGTATAATCGTCTTGTAAAATTTAGTTTGTAGTATCGTATTGATTGTGGACTAGGTACACGCATAATTTTAAGCAAAGAACCACTGTAAGTAAAATTTGCTGTACTTAGCTGAAGTAGGAGTTTATACCAATTTTAGTACTATCGAATGTGAATATTATACAGAGTCCTTCTTAATATGCTGACACTTTTTTTAGGGGATGATCTGACCATCAAACTGAGCAACTTTCTCTATAGGACCAACATTGAAATCGCGAAAAAAATATCAGGTGTCCCATACATTGGGCTCGGGTAGGTCTGCAGTTTTGTATGGAACATAGGATTTTTATTTTCGCGATTTCGATTTTAGTCCCATAGAGAAGGTTGTTTAGTTAGATGGTCTTATCATCCCCTTAAAAAAGTGTCAGCATATTAAGAAGGACCCTGTATAGGGTGTAAGTGACACCTAGCAAATTTTGAAACGATGAACTCAGACTATCAAACTGAACAACTTTCACTATAAAGCATACCTTAGGAAACACGAAAAAAAATCTACTGTACCATACTTTTGAGTCGGGTAGGTATAGCAGTTTTGTATGGGACAGCTGATTTTTTTTCGCGTTTCCTGAGGTAGACTCTATAGTGAAAGTTGTTCAGTTTGATGGTCTGAGTTTACCGTTTCAGCATTTGCAAGGCTATCACTTACACCCTGTATTTGTTTCAATCGAAACGACCTCACCTAAGTACAACTTTCCGTTAGACAAGCTCCCTCACTATCTATCTTTAAAAAACAGCTGAAAAACTAATCTTTCGCTTTGACAATCTTCGCTTAAGTTTGGTACCTAAATTTTGAAAAGTTTTACTTACAACTTTTTTATTTTATTTTATAAGGTACCTAATTCTACAATTATTTTGATATATTGAGTATGTATGTATTTATGTATATATATTTATACTTTGTGTAAATTATAATATTATGTATCAATTTGTACACCGCCATTTATCTCTTGTAAGACTTCTTCCATCCACTGGTTGTCTGGAAGAAATCACTTTTAGTGATAAGGCCGCCTTTTGTACCCTTCTTGTTCGCGTTTATTGTTGTTGTTTTTTGTGTATTTTGGTGTGCAATTAAAGAATATTTATCTTATCTAGGCCGTCAGGTATTTCGTAGTTTGACCAAACTATTAAGTAATATGTTGTTTGACCGTATCAACAGGCCGACAACTTGTCCCTACAAATTACATTCGTTTTTATGACAACTTGCTTTAAAGTCACTTTTTGGACAACTAAATAAAATACCTACAAGTAGGTACTTTAAGTAAAAAGAAATAATTATATGGAATGACATCAATGAATTATTAACAAAAATATAAAAGTCTCTTGCAGAAAGTATTTCAACCCCTAAATTGAATTTTTCAATTACAGTTTCATTATTTTAATATTATTTTACTCTTTGCTATAAATACAATCCTTCGTTGTTATAATTTACCCAATAGTATCAACAGTAGGTACGGTTCTCAAACTATGTAAACTTCAAATACATCATTGTTAAATTAAGTTACCCGTCAACCACCAACCACCTTATGGCCGAAATGTTTGGAATTTCGAAGGGTAAACCTAATAACGAGAAGTTAGTACAAATATTTAGGGCGCGCACCGAAGCATTTTGGATACTGATTGTGAAATAAGTATAAGGTAAATGGAAACATTATACATAAAATGTCTATGTTACAATATACATTTGAAAAATGTGTGCTTGACGATGATTTCGGTTCAAGGACAAAATAAGTTTTACTCTTGAAGGATTCTCTTTTTCGTTTTTATTCATATTTTAGTGATTATATAGCACTGCATCTCTGCCAATTTATTTTAAGAATTGTTTTTTGAGCAAAAACATAGTTGATAAGAGATGGCAGAGCCTCGTAGCAAACTTAAATGCGAATCACACGAATGACACAACGTGACTCCTTTGATCAAAATAAGACTTTGACTAATTATTAAAAGGACTAGCCTTGCGGTAGCATTTCCCCTCTGCCACGGTATAAGCACAATTGATCTTGTGCATTTACATTCAATTTTACACCTTATCACTAAACGAGACAGCCTATAATTGCGAAATAATAACTCCGAACTTAGAACGTTTGGGGTTCACACGAGGCTACTTTCATGATTTTTAACATTCAAAATTAGAATCTAAAGTTATGGGGAAAAAAATCCAAAGTTGCGGATTTCATGTTACCTCGCCCCCCGCAAAAAGTGGCAAAAATGTTTGTTAGTAGAACTACACGCATAACCAGTCCACATATAAATAGTCAAAGTAATAAGATCTATAACCAGTTATTATGAAAATACGTACGTACCTGCATAAAGCCAACCTATGTTATGGAAACTTTGAATAGATGTCACGTAGTGAGAACAAGGGAAATACATACTTTGATTTCGGTTTCAAGCTACGAGTACCTTGGAGGCATGATTACATTATCCATCTTGTTTTCTGCGTAGGGTTTTCACTTACGTGTTCTGTGGGGAATCCTTTGGACTGACTATAGGGTAGGTACTCGTATTTATTCTGTGCTATAGGATATGTTTTACAATACCTGTATAGTTGTATTTACTAATTATTTTCAAAGAACAAGTGTTAATTTATGAGTTTTAATCACGTACGGTACTTTTTTTCAGTCGCGAGAAATAGCTAGTACATTACTTTGTGATTATAATTAAATTCATGTGAATAAAGTTAACACGCCTTGCAGGCCAGGCCGATTTCAGTGTATATGTAGGTACGTAAAACTTTCCTTCTGGTCATCATTACTGTATACAGGTTGAAATTGATATCATTAGCATCTTTTTAAACTAGGAGTTTACCCAGTAAACTGAACAAGTTTGCTACGATAGTAAAAGTTGTTCAGTTTGATGGGTAGAATCTTAGTTTAAAAGGATACTAATGATACTGCATATGCAAATAAAGTGTTTCTTTCTTTCTTGCCTTTCGTATTATGGACTCATAATTTCTCAGTTATAGGTTATACTAGTTATCTAAAGCTTTGTTCACCAGTCATACAAAATAATACAGACATACAATCACGCTCAGAAGCACAGCGTCAGGTGTGTATCAAAACGTAGACCAAAGCCGCTTTCGAGGACATGAATGTCCCTTGGAGTAATCATGACCATAAGAAAACACAAGGTAGTATAAAAGTATTCTGGTGAAAAGTCAGGCATTAATTTTCTAACAGTTAAAGCTGAACAATTTGTGCATTTTGTTCTAGATTCTACCTATTCCTAAGAGCACAAAACAAAAAGTAATATAAAAGCCGTGGTGGTCCAGTGACGAGTAACCTTGCCTGCCATGCAGGAGGCGATGGTTCGATCCCCGTCCATGCCGACTCGTAATAATGAGTTTTTCGGAATTTATGTACGATTTGTAACACCACTGGCTTTTCGTTGAAGGAAAAACATCGTGAAGAAACCTGCGTGCTTCATTTTCGAGGCATGTATTGTACCCACTCATTACAAGTGGCGACGGGCTCACTCCCCGTCACACTGGACAGAGTTTAGGTACTAGTGAAACGTGTATGTTCTGTGGTTTCAGAATATCTCTGACTACCCCCTCGGGGAATATAGTCGTGAGCATATGCTTATGCTACAAAACTAAAAGTGGGACACTTTTTGGTTTTGGTGGTGGGTTTATAGGCTTTCGTTTCTACCTGTAAACATTGGGTAACCCTAAGAGGAAGAATCTCTCTTTAAGACTAGAGTGAGCCATACCAATTGTAAAGTGACCACTTTTTTTGACGTTTAGGTTTGAGTGTGTGGTGTCAAGTAGTATGGACAAAAGGCACCGAGTGACATATGGCCTTATGTTTACGGTCACTTTTCACACACACTAGCTCAAAAAAAAGTGGACAGCCGCAAAAACAAATATCTATAGTTCCATCTCCTTCTACTATTAAAGGTATGTCATAAGACAAAAGAGACCAACTACAATCGTAAATTTATGCGAACTCTATGGAGATCCTTCCTCTTAGGGGTAACCTAAGCAGACTTTAAACAAAACAAAATCCAACTAAGCGCACGTTACATGATAGGTGACACACATTTATCCCTAGCTGTCGTTTTAAGCCAAAAAAAAAACAAGGGCAAAGCTGACCTTGCGAAAGGCTCCGGTGCTACTGAGGCGGAAACTTGTTTAGCACCTGAGCACAGGGAGGATAAATGGATGGATATTAGAAAGAAAATACCTTTTTTACCCTCTGTATAGATTTTTACCCCACTGCGTCAGAAGGAGGGTAATCAACAACTCAACTAAACTTTAGTATACTGCGTGCTTATTGTTCGAAATAAGCTTATATTTATTATAAACGTGTGACTTAAATATTATTTGGCTTTCCTAATGACAAAAATTGTAATATAGCAGCAAACACCGTGGTCTAAATAGTCCTCCAATTCCTTTTCGATTTTGTTGTCCGTGATTGGCTCAAAGTTTTTAAGGCGAATAGTAATTTTTTCGGTTCAATATTTCATTCTATAGAAATTCCAGTAGTTATATTACTTTTTATAGAGTCTTTATTTAGCGTATTTATAAATCCTCCAACCATCTCTGTTCTGGGCAAGGACTGGCCACTTGTCATCGAAAGCATCCAGCTCATCCCGCCACTTCTTCCAAGGAAGACCTACTTTTGCCCACCTCTCCTGGTATATTCGAGAGAAACTTTAGAAGACTGACATTATAGAACGTAACTTTAGATAGACACTTTAGAAAAATTATTAGAACAATACTTAAATCTACTGTGTGAGTTCCATTTTAGAAGCTTAGTAAGACTAAATAACAATCAATATCTACAAAGCTATACAAAACAACTGAGAAAATAGACACGGTAGGACAAATTTTATACCTACTGGTTTATATTCTCTCATGGAGTACAATATTTCCCAGAAATAGGTCGGAAACGAAAACCACAACAGTTTCAGGCCTATTCATTGCCGTAAATTGAGCACTCTCTGATAACCTGAATAGCACTTTATGCCAGCAGCCATGCATTAGACGTTGTAGTCGAAATTCTCTAAGGGCAAGAATCTAAATGAAACTCACTGGTGTGAAAAGGGTAGTGATACCCTTTGACCTGGGATAGAAGGAGAGGCTACGATTTCAATTTATTGTCAAACTTCCATTACGCAATAGGCTAATGGTATTTTCGTGTTCAATACAATGTAATTATCAGCGCCATCATTGTTACACAAACCGGGTAGTTATCATTTTGGCTGAACGCAGAATCATGTTCGGATATCGTCATCCCATCTAAAGGGAGTACGTTAGCATTTTTATTTCTAGAAGGTTTATTTCGGAAGGTTTTTACTTTTCCTTTCTGTCATTTGTGAGCCGGTCGGCGGGTAAAGTAATTGCATGTTCGCAATATGATTCTTGTAAAAATGTCTGTAGTAGATTCGCAAATGGGATTATATACCTAATTTAACTTTTACTCTGAAATCAATCATGTTTTATGTCTGCCTTTTTAGATCCATTTGTATAATTTGCCTTTGGTTTACAACTTCGGTTCGAATCGATTCCAATCTGTTCTGTTTTAATATTCTCTTGTAGGCAATTTTATATTGCGATGTTTTGGGCTTTTTGGGGTTTGGTCATGAGGCAGATGCGGGTTGAACCGTAGATTAAGGATGGATTTACACACAGCTTTTTAATATCATTTGAGCCAGACACTAACGTACAGCGCGTGTAATACAAGGTGAACACATTAAAAGGCACAATTTACTTTAAAAAAAAATTAAACTTTAGTAATTTATGTTAAAAATTTCACATATCGTCATAATAAAAAGCGTAACTTTTGACACGCCAGATAGTTTTATCATTGAGTCATGACTTTATGTATAAACATAATTTACTTATGTATGTTTACGTATTACTAGAGTTAGCCGGGGACTTCGTCCGCACAAATTATATATCAGATTTTAAGTCAGATCTTAAGCTGCCAAACAAAAAAAGTTTCATCAAAATGGGTTCAGTAGTTTTTGTGTGATGCTTGCACAAACAAACACACAAACCCACAAACAAATAGACCGACAAAAATTCTAAAAAGGTTGATTTGGAGTCAGGGACACCATAAAAACCATATCGTCACAATTTTCTTGTATTATCTTCAACGTACAAACACAGTTCTGTTACAGTTTTATAATAGTTAAGATTACGCTTACTTAAGGTTTTTTACTATGTTAATGGCTTCCACTAAAGACGTTTATAGATATGCAGTAGAGCACCCGAAACGCAAAAAAAACGGCCCAAACGAATAGTAACTACATAAAACGTACTAGCAAGATAATAAACTGAATGTGTACCTTACATCGTAAAGGTTTTCGATGCCGCAGTAGGCCAGAAAGATACGGGTATGACTATTCTTACTGACTGTAAACGTAATGTGTAGTTACCCGACTACGTGGCTAGTTACAGTGAACCTTGTGGTTTTTTATGAGCTTTTTGTACGAAATTTAAATAAAATTTGGTTTTATTGTTGCTATAAAGGACCTTTTACTTTTAAAACACGGTTTAATGCTTGTTGCAATAGAACTGCCTGAACCAAGAACTGTTGTTTTTTCTAGACTATTTGTACTCTACACCATCACCAGACTCAGAATCATTGTATAATGCTGAACATGGGTTTTTATTAGAGCACGCTACAAGATTTTTTCTTGTGTGATATTGTTTGAAAGGCTCAAAACGTGTGCGAAATCGTGGTCTCCACTCGAGAACTTGCGTTTCTCATCATATTCTTATCTAGTTTTTGGCAGATCCTACATAATATACAAGGTGTTACAAAAATGAAAATAAACATTTAAGGGATTAGACCATCATCATCATCATCATCAATAACGAAGTCGCGAACAAAATCTAATGTTCCATACTAAACTACAAATCTACTCGAGCTAAATGAACGGGTCAGTTGATTTTTTTTTCGCGATTTCGATGTTGGTCCCATAGTGAAAGTTGTTCAGTTTAATGGTCTAAACAACCCCTTTAAGGGTATATTACTTTTGGTGCGGTCCATACAAACGAAGTCTAGTGATATTTTTAATACTAACCAATTAAAGTCAGTGAAATTTTTCAGAAACAATCTAGAAAGTAATATTTATGCTTGTAACTAGTCAGATTTTCGTTAAAATGTATAGTTTTAAAGTTACAGTGCCTCAAAGATTGTCTTAAATTAATCCTTGCATTGAAACTATTATTTAAAAAAATCGGACATGATACAAGCATAGAGATTTGTTTCTAGATTGTTTCTGCAAAATTTCATTGACCAATCAATATACATAATTATCACAATGACCATTTGACTGAAGCAAAAACTACGAAACAATAAATCTTATTTCTTCCTCTTTATCATCTCTCTGGTGTTATTCCTTATTTTGCGGCCGGCTCTTATTGTTTTTAGGCTGAATGAAATAAATGATGAATGAAACATATTAATTAAAAAAGAAAATTTTTTAAAACAATAAATGTTCATGAAAAGCTACGACAGACCATCGAAGATAAAATCAAATATAAAACAAAAAGCCACCTCTTAATCATGCTGTCAAATTCTGAGAATACTTTGTTAATCCTGAAAGCTAATCTTTCAACTTGTACCTTGTTTTTAGTAGCAGAAATCTGTTTTCCTTAAGTTAAATAGGTTTATTTTATATTTCCTCAGAGACAGCTTAAGGCTGCAGCAATCTTCGCCTACAAAACGTAGGTAACGTACCAACTTATTATCCAACCCATCAGAGCAGCTAGCTCTAAATTAGCATGGGCCTTTTTAGTGCCTAAAACTGTTTAAATTTACCTTAAAACTTGTGGTAACCTTTAATTGAGTTTCTGCATTAAACTATAGCGGATTTAAACTAACCTTGATCAGTCTTATTCCTATAATGCTTTATGAGGGAATGTTGTCACACAGAAACACTTCATATTTTATATACGATCCTTCTTAATATGCTGACACTTTTTAAGAAGATGATCAGAACGTCCAACTGAACAACTTTCTCTATGGGACTAACATCGAAAACTCTGCTATCCCATACAAAACTGCTCGAGTGGGACATCAGATTTTTTTTTCGCGATATTGATGTTGGTCAGATAGAGAAAGTTGTTCAGTTTGACGGTCTGATCATCTCCTTAAAAAAGTGTCAGCATATTAAGAAAGACCCTGTATGATATGTATGGTTATAATATACATCTTAGGCAGAATCTAATCGAGATTTTTATTATCACGACCAGATAATGCTATTTAAAATGCAATCTGTAATAAAAAAAATTTACAATGCATCATAATAAATAAAAACATGCATGATTTGGGGTACAAATGGGAACAATTCGTATTCCCCATATAAATATTTGCCCCTTGCAGAATTTGAGCCTGTGACCCTCATCACATGCAGCAGGTTTACTGCCGATTAAGCTATCGGTCCGTTTATTGTTGAATTAGTACACCACACCCAGATCTGCAGCAGTAGTGGGAACGTTTAGAGGTTGTTTTTTTTTTACTACTAATGGTTTTGCTCTTAAACTCAATCCAGTCCTTAGGACATAGATGGGGTCGAAGACGTAGTGAGCTTTCTCAGAAGAAGCCTATTCACTTTGACTAATTATTATAAGGACTTGCCTTGCGGTAGCATTTCCCCTCTGCCACGGTATAAGCACAATTGATCTAATACATTTACATTCAATTTTACACCTTATCACTAAACGAGACAGCCTAAAATTGCGAAATAATAACTTCGAACTTAGAACGTTTGGGGTTCACACGAGACTATTTTTCATGATTTTTAACATTCAAAATTAGAATCTGAAGTTATGAGGAATAAAATCCAAAGTTGCGGATTTCATGTTACCTCGACCCCCGCAAAAAGTGGCAGAAATGTTTGTTAGTAGAATTACACGCGTAACCAGTCCACATATAAATAGTCAAAGCCCGTACATTAAATGAATTCGGGTTGTAACCACTCGGAAATACTGACGCAGGCATTCCACTCCTTGTTATTGAAGAACTACAATGTATTTAGTAAAAACATATTCTGTCATAAGAGCCTACTGTAACAATAAATATCAATCGCACTTTACTAACTCTATGGTAATTCATCGACAAACAAACAACACACATAATCAAACAGCAATAGAAAAGTTTCCGATAGCAATTTGCTCCTCTCTTTTGTGTAATGCGAATAACAATGCCCAATGGTAATGGCTGAGGGCAATCATTTTCTGCTTCTATTCTTAACACATTGTTAAACAAACAACATGTAATGTTCAGTTTTATAAAACCAATCAAAATTTTATTACACACGATAGGATCCGCGTTTCATACATTTTTGGTCCATATGTGGAAGTACCGGCCAACAAAATGAAAAAAAAAACTATGACGTCCTTCTTATGAGTATCTAATTAAGTATAATTGTTGTCATATAAATAAAAAATATACTTTTCTCGAAAATTCTAAAAAAAAAATTGTTGTTACTGATTATTCTTTTTAGTAGACTTCACTAATAAAATTTTATTGTAAGTATATGTTAGTTTTATCGACAATAATTATAGTTACGGATATTAAAAAAATATCTGAAAAAGAGTCGTCACAAAAAATTTTCTCCGTGAAAAACGAATGCTTTATTCCGTCAGAACTTTTCCGTCTAAGCATTTATTGGTATGGCATGACCTTAAAAATTACAGAGAAAGTCTTAGTCTTCTCTTCTTCTTTCGTGTCAGCATGAGATACATCACATGTAACGATTTGTAAGAAAAAAAAAATTAAAAAGATTTTAATTTAATTTGCCTATTTGTTCATGCATATCAAAGCCATAGCGTAATTATAATATAGTGGTTCCGCTTAGCGGTCGCGGCGGTTCTATGCTCGCGTGGTTTGTGGGAGACGGGGCACCGGCAAAGTCGGTACCGCGCGCAGGTAAGTCGGTACACGCGCTCCCCCCAGGCCGCCGCTCACCGCGCACGATTGACCTGTGCGATCACCGAGCGTAACTACTAGTTTAATTACCCAATGTCAGAAAGTGATGTATTCATAAGACCTGATGCTCGTGTATCTTTTACTTTATAACTTTAAGGGGCCATACGTCCCGGAATTACTCACCTGGGAAGGGGTCTCTTATTTTTCGTCTTTCTACAACATTTATACAAGGTACCGAAAAGAAAAAATACGGAGTATTCTTGGATAGTTTATCTAGTGAAATAATAAATGGAATACACAATTAAAATTACTTTACACAATCGAAAGTACCTTTTTAATTCTTTTAATCGAAAATACGGCACATGCGCGCATTCTTCGGAGGGCTTGGCCACCCACAGTATAAGAAAGAGTATCTAGTACGCTGGGCAATTGCGTTTCTCCATGGTAAATCAAATTTCTGAATGTGTCCTTGGTATACCTAATAAACTAATAAACTATTTAGAAAAACAGTATTCACAGATTCATGAAAAATGGCATACCGAAGACAAATGAAATATAAAACGGTCACCCATTTAAAGACCTAATCGGGCATTGCTTAACTTCAGTGACAATTTCAACACCCAAGCACCACTATGCCATAAACACTTTGAGTACTATACTCCTTTTATTGTAATTCACTCGTTTCATAATTCTTACAATACACGTAATGATCATTTTTCTCTTTTCTCCAGAAATATATATATTTTTTGCGTCTGTCGGAAGTGGAAAGGAAAACAGGCGTTTTGCGTTCGCGGCGTTGTAGTCACGTACATTTCGAGATTTATATTGGCGATGTGACCCGATAATTATAAGGCTTCGTTGTTCTACAGTAATGTTCTCATAGTTTTTGTTCGGAGACATAGTTCGGTTTTGTTCTTGTTGTTCGAAGTAGATACTTAACCGAGTGTTAAGCGAAGTGTTTCCATTTTCCAATTGAATTCGCATTGCCCATAAAAAGAAGTCGACAATTACTGCACGGGTTAGAATACCAACGAAATGATCTGGCCACAGTAGTAGAATTAAATTTGCAGGATAATTTGAGCAGTGCTTCAATGGCTTTTAAAACTCAAAATCGAACTCAAAAATACACATATTATATATATACAGGGTGTTCGGCAGATCGTTGAACATACGAAAATGGGGGGTAGGTAGGTTCATGTGCTACCTACTCAGCCCCAAAAATTTAATTTTGACCCAAATTTTTTTTACGTGAATGATTTTTTTTTGTTTTGGAAATTCGTCTCTAGCACACCTTTTTTTTAATGGTCAGATCTGGATGTATTTAATTAAAGATTACCAGATTTAAATTGATCGTTTCATTATTTTCACGTTTGCATTGATAAATTTCGCAAAACATTTAACTTTCCACAGAAGTAGAATTTCATCGAATTGGTCCGGCTAGGTAAAGGTCCTAGGTCAAATCTTTGGGGCCGAGTAGGTAGCACATGACCCACCTACCCCCCATTTTATTATGTTCAGCGATCTACCGAACACCCTGTATATATTTTTCAAATGTTTTGAACAGCACAATCTAAGAGGTCACAGTTTTGACCTGACTGCGACAGAAGGAGGGTTATTTCTATACGAATTAGGTCAAACTAGAAGCACACCACGCATTTTTGTGTCTTGGACACAATCATTAATTTTATAATAAGCATTGCCAGATAAATTATTTAAATATGTAATTTAAACTTTCTCTCATATACATTTATGATACCTATCATCAGGTTTTTTATTTTGCAAGCATATACAGTAGCCCAAATTAACGGCGTATGGACCGTACTCAGTCAATGGCAATAGTAATGCAATAGGAAATAGTTTGAATTGAAATACTTACTCTCATCTAATTCTTAAAACGGATTTAGTCATTTCTAAGATAATGTTGAAAAGTGTATCTTTTTAAACAGTGTAGTGTAAAAGCTATTTAGAACTGACCAAAGATCTCATTAGGAACATCTTTCTTATCTCTCCAGTACTGACTGCTGATCTAATCACTCTGTAAATGCATGCGTTTTTGAAAATAAATTTGAAATTTGAAAACTATACTCCATTCAAAATAGCAACGAATTTTTAAGGCTATTTTGAATTACAGAAACAGATATTTGAAACACTTACTCTAACATATTCTTAGAACAGCTTTAGTACCGTCCAAGATATGTCAGATAGTATATCTTTCAGATAAATGAAGTGTATTAGCTAATCACACTTGGTCAGAAAGCTAAATATGAATCGGAAAATCACTACGTCCTTATTTGGAATGAAGTATAATATGGAACGAAGAAAATGAAATCGTAAAATTTTGCTACCTTCAAATGACCTCATTTCGCTTATGGCGTTAATAAGACAAATCTAATGAGGCCACTACCCCATTCAAACCTGCACTCCATTCGGAAAGAGTGAGGTGAAGCGCCTCATCAGTGCTGTCGAGTTATAAATAGGCCTGAGCCGGACATGTCTGCCGTTGATAAAGCCGCGAGAAATGGAGTATACGAGCATTTGTATTGAATCCTTTTAGCCATTTGGTTTCATCTGAGAAAGACCACCGCATTTTATCCCATGAGCATCGTATGTGGTGAATAGGGAATAAGATTTCTTACGCAGTGTTTGTTTGCCTTTAGAACTGCTACAACTGTGCGCTTAATTAAATTGTTCTAAAAAGAAGAAAGTAAAACTTTAAATTGATGGGTTTGATTCAATTTAAAGTTTTACTTTCTTCTTTTTGAATTTTTTGAATTTTTTGAATCAAACCCATCAATTTATTATATTACACAATTTATATGATATAAAAGCTTGTCGCGAGATTTACAACAGGCTTTTATGTCATATAAATTGTGTAATGTTATAAATTGATGGGTTTGATTCAATTCAAATTGTAATTTCTTCATTTTAGAGCATCTTATACAAGCTTGTATCTAAAAATGTTTTTTTACTATTTATTTATTTGTTATTTTTCTCAGCAAACCCTTTCATTTGATCCCCATATCATGAGAGTGCACAAAAAATAACTAGTCCACCATCCAGGGCCGCCAGCCATATTTGATTTAGAATAACGTCACTCGTGCATTGCTAACCATGCATTGTCATCTGAACTAAACGTGTATGCAAAATTTCATCTCAATCGGTTCAGGACAACTGCTTAAAAATATAGTTGCAAGATTTTACCCGAACATACATACATACTTACTTATATACAAACATTGAAAATTAATTAGAGCTTAATAAAAAGGTAGATGATAAGTAGATGATTTTAGGGTGGTCTGAAATTGTAAAATTTCAGTCATTTCATCAACTAAAAGTAAGTAAGTTATAGTCTGTAGGATCCCACTACATGGTAACAGCCTACTCTCCCGAATAATGGTGAGAGGGAGTGGGCCATACTCCAACATCAAACTAGATTTTCTGTACAGTTAATGTAGCGAGCCTTAAACGCATTAATTGTAGGTATCTCTTCAGTACCCCATACTACATGCGATGGAAGACCTGGGGAAGCTTTTTTAAAGCTATTGATGTCTCTGTGTATCACTTGAAAACAACGCTAGTATAAAACCTGAATATTAAAAAACCATATTTATAAAAGTCTAATGAACGCTTTCTGACACTGATATTCAACAAAGGCGTAGGAATAAAAATATCGCTGTCACTTTGTCAGCGTAAACACGAAAATGTTTCTGAAAAAATATATGTTGAGAAAAAATTCCGTCAGAAGCGACTAATGTAACAGAAAATGATATGTGGAAGTCACTAGAGAGAAGAGAATGTTTGGTAAATTAGATACGATGGTAGACAATGTTTGGTCGCCCGCAGTGCTTTTGTAAATGTTGAATTATTTATTTACAAGGAAGTCAGGCAGTTAGAAGTTCGAGCTAACGTAAGTAATTGAATTCCTGAGAGTTCAGGAAAGGGGAATGTTAGGCTTCTTCAGATGAATCCGGAGTAGAGACTTGAAAATGTATATCGCCCGGTTGGTAACAAAGTTCAATACGTTCCTTGTTATTTCCTAGAATTTATTGTTTTATCAAATAAAAACAAAACAGAATTCAGTTTAAATATAGAGCAAATTGTCGGGGAACTAATTATTTCGTGTTACCTACAACTTTTTAAATAAAACGATACCTATTCAATATACGGGTAAGATCTATAATATGGGTGGATAAAAAGGGATACAAGTACCTACCTTTCTTACACAGGGTATTTTTTAACTTAAGCTGATGGTTTTTTAAAGGGAATACTCAGACCATCAAACTGAACAACTTATCTATGGAACCAACATAAAAAAATTGCTGTTCGATGCATTTGGCTCCAGTAGGTTTGCAGTATATTATGGAATAGCACATTTCGATGTTAGTGCCGTAGAGAAAGTTATTCAGTTTGATGGTCTGAGCATGTTCTGAGAATGGAATGTACCGTATAAAACAAAACGGGCCTTTCTTAGGTTGGTGTGCGTGAGGCGTCACACAAATTATGTATGTTTGTGTGTATATGGATGGGTTCAGAGACCAGTACTGGTTGCAATTTTTTTCGACGCTTTCTTAGCTTCGACTGTTAATCTTAACATATAACTTATCTAAGCTTAAACAATCAAACTGGACAACTTCCTCTAGAGAAAAAACTCGGTAAACTTTAGATTAAGCTAAGTTTTCACGTATTTGAATTTTTTTTTAAATGGAAACGCCTCATTGGACATAATTAAACAAAATTTTCTAGTAGCTAACCAATAAGTGTCCCAGTGTCACTTGTCACATGACGTAAATTTAATGAAAAACCGTTTTCCATTGTGACGTTATCTTAGCAAATAAATTTAAATTAAATTAAAATATTGTGTAAACCGTTCATTGTTTTCACTGCGTGACAGATTTATCTGGATAACTGAGCCAGAAAATATTGGCAAGCACTCTGTGAACATTATGAACGTATTTATTTCACGATGAAAATAAATACAATTTTAATTATAAGGGTAAAACTATTGTGATGATAGTTAATCATAAACGTTTACAGATTTATGCAAGCGAAAACAGTTAGTAAGTGAGAGGCGAGTTTTTTATGGATTTGTGATAAAACTGAAACAATTGAAAATATCGATCTGTAAAACTTAAGAGAAGTTTTAGTGCTAGAATTAATTTAAGATTTGTATGGAAATCTTTGAGGCACTGTAACTTTAAAACTATTTTAATTTTAATTTAAATACATTTTATCGAAAATCTAACATCATACAAGCATAGAAATTCGTTTCTAGATTGTTTCTGAAAAATGTCATTGACTTTAATGGGTTAGTATTGAAAATATCACCAGACTTCGTTTGTATGGAGCGCGCTCCGAATTCTATTCCCTTAAGTTTTCCTGCAAAGGAAACGTTTTTCTAGAATTATTTAACGCACTAATTGTTAATTCATGGTGGTACAGAAGTAGGTACGATTTGTAATTTTTAATATCTCTGAAAGAAAGGATCGTGAAAAAGACGTGCCTACGCTGTTGAAAAAGAAATTCGTATGTGTATTTTTGAATGCCGCAATTTCGAATTGGGCTCGCATTGTAGATATAGGTACATTATCACTGGCCTGTGCCCCAGCAGTTATATTTAAATTTTAAATGTTCAATTTTAATTTTATTGTACTTACGATACTTAGAAATGACCCAAGGTAAAGTATCAAATAATTCAAGTAGGTATGAAGTACTTACCACCTGGGCACGGGACAGGGCGAACTGCATTTTAGAAAATACTGAGCGTTGTGTCTCTACCATTACGCAAGCACGCAGCGGCGCGTAGGCAGTGTATTCTAAAATCGATTTTCGCGCCGCCCTTCGCCCTGTCCCGTGGCCAGGCGGTTAGTTAGTAGTCAAAAACTTGAGATAGCAACGAATTAATGGTTTCAGAAATTTAAAACAATGTAAGGTAGGTACTTAATAAAACTTTTTAATAATCACGTTCAAGCACTCTTATTTAACTAGGTCCTAGTTACAAAAATAGCATTACGATACACTAACAAGATTCCAGAGCCAAGATTTCTTTCAGAAATTGGTTACCAAGAATCTAACGCGTGACCTTGTCTCGAAATCGAGACTAGCACTATCGTGGTACCGCACCCTATTAACCTTATTTCTGGCTATGAATACTAATAACTTCTCTTTTTTTACCCCCGACGCAAAAAGAGGGGTGTTATAAGTTTGACGCTAATGTACCTATGTGTGTCTGTCTGTGGCATCGTAGCTCTCGAACGGGTGGACCGATTTCGATGCGGTTTGTTTTAAATAGAAAGCTAATTTTTGCGAGAGTGTTCTTAGCTTTGTTTCATAAAAATCGGTTCAGTAGTTTTCATGTAACTTTAAAAATTATGAAATATCATTAAATTTAAAAATCCCCAAAAACTAACATTTAAAATAACATAAAATATCTTAAAGAGAGTTAAGAAGTAAAACATACATTTGCTTACATCGAAAATAATAGGTGATTGAATTATTTTTTACTTTTTAAATGTTTTCTTAGAAAAGAAACTGAAATCTGGTTAGCTACAAAATACATTCTTCAATTTCGTGGATTGTGTCCTAATTTATGATTATCTCGTATAAAAAATCTTTTGACTACACAAGGCAATTTTTAAGTCTTTTTTTTATTTTGTTTCTGTAATCATCATATCCACTATCTGAAATTAATTAAATAAATATTTAGAAGCAGAATCGCTAAGAACTGCCAAAAAATACCGTGACGTTTTGAAACCGATTGAATCGGGTACACAATAAGACCGCAGCTCTGTAATTGTCACATATCGGGTAGAGTTTGGGCACTACCAGTAAAGTGTGGATATTTAGAATATGGTATATTTAGCATATACCTGACTACACACTTAGGGAACATAGTCGTGATCATGTATGCTTATGCTTATGCATGGTATTGCAAAGTCGAGTTCAAAAAGTTATTAGAAGTTAATAAGAATCGCCAATTGGTGCACGTCTTTGAATGAGTATCCATTTTAACTATACAGGGTGTAAGAAAAAGTATCATTAACCTCTAAACCACATACTCTACCGATCAAACTGAACAACTTTTACTATGGGAGCAACAACCTGTTAAAACAAAAAAAATCTGCTGTCTCATACATTTGAGTCATGTAGGCGCTGCAGTTTAGTACGGAACAGTTGATTTTTTTTGTTCTGTTTGGTTTGCTCCCTTAGTAAAAGTTTTTCAGTTTGATGGGTAGAGTAGAGTATGTGGTTTAAAGGTTAATGATTCTTTTCCTTACACAATGTATAGCATATACCTGACTACACACTTAGGGAACATCGTCGTGAGCATGTATTCTTATGCTTATGCGTGGTATTGCACAGTCTAGTTCATAATGTGAATCGAAGTTAATAATCACTACTATCACCATTATCAATTGTGTCTTTGAATGAGTTACCATTTTTTATTATATTTCGTCTCACAATTCCATTTGAGATAGTCAGAATTACCATAACCTCATAAGGATAATGCAGTTGTCGCACTATTCACATTCAACGCTTCTGGATGGAAATGATGTGTCAATGTCAACGTGATCAAGAAGTGACAGGTGGTTATTATACGCTCGAGCAAAATCATTACTGAGCAGCGTAGTGCGTTGCTGAATTCGTGATACATATCTAATGATCCTAGACACGTACACACGGCGACAATCAAGCTACGCAAAACCAAAATAAGCTGGCCGCGCGTAGGTAGAGTAATGTATAACGTCGCGCGACCAGCTTATGTTTGTTTTGCGTAGCTTGATGTGTCGCCTTGTGTACATTGTTCTAGAAGCAATCTGAGATGCGTTGGCCACATTATGGATTATGGAAATCAAACAATATTGGCACATCATATAACATCCATAAAACTCATATTTGAAAACCACAACATGAGATTAGTCGTAATTGGGTGGGCCTATTCTAGCTCAGCAGGTAACTGTATTAATTTGATGTTAAATAAAATTAAAAAGACTTATTTTACTAAAAAAATATTAAGTTCTTTTTTCTTTTTAACATATCAAATCAAAACCAATAAATAATGAATGGTTTCAGCGTGTCTACAAAATCATCCCTCAAGGAGGAAAAATTATCAAATTGGCGGGATTTCAAAATGAAAACACATATTATTTGAATATTTTTCTGACTTACGGTCCGTTGCACGTACGTTCATTAAAGTTAATCCTCCATTAAATCTCTTGCTAGCTTTTACTACATCAACAAGACAAAAAGTGACAGCAAGTTTATTGGAGGATTAACCTACGTACGTGCAACTGGCAGTCAATCACGCAAAAACGGCAGAATGAATTTGAATTTAAAATTGACACACAGATAGAATATGTTCTGGATTCACACGGGATACTTTGTTCATGTCAACGCTGACGAAGTCATAAGCATAAGCTAATAGGTAGTGTAATATGAACAAACTGCGGTGTATCTATAAATATCACAGATTCACAGACACGTGATACATCAAAGCTTCTAGCAATGTCTTACTTAGCCTCCAACGGTCTTGAAATTATGTAAATCTGTTGTATAGCGTTCTGAGTGACATCGTACATTGTAGTAATACTCTTGCCCGCAAACATGCCTAGGATATAAATGTCGAAAATTGCGGATTTAAGAGAATTTCGTTAGTCCCATTGTCATGTATTTACTTATCTAAATGCTTCTGAGGATATAATTTACCGAGCGCGCTGCATGCGTACGGTTTTTGATCTTATATTCAATATTTTAAGATTAAATGCCTACATAAGTGGAGATTTGATTACAAACATTTTTTTGAAGCCAAAATTTATGACCTTGGATAACGTCACTGATGTTTCCCACCTTATTTCCTTTTTACATATCATCTTTAAAATGACAATCATTTTAAAGATGATATGACTTTAGAATGACAACTTCATGTAAAGAGGACATGAGATGGGAAACATCAGTAGCGTCGTCAAGGTTTTGGCTTTAAAAAAAATGTTTGTAATGCAATCTCCACTTATGTAGGCATTTAATCTTCTTGACATTAACCAATTAAAGGCAATGCAATTATTTAAACCCAATGTAGAAACAAATCTAGAATATATTCTGGATTGATATATAGGATACTTTTTTAAAGTCCACGCAGACGGAGTCGCGGGCGACATCTAGTTGTTTTTTAAGTACTATCTAACGACGCCTTAATCAATGGGGTAGGTAGACATGAATATGAAAATCTTTTTTTTTCAACCTCTTTTTTGTTGGAAGGAGGCTTAAAACAATAAGTTTAGTTTCAAATGAGGGAGTAATTTAGGCAGGGCATACATACAAACAGAATAGAAGAAAGTATTCGAGTTCCTTGTTTGACTAGGGAACCCTAAAAAGTTGTCTAAATATGACGTTCTAATACAATTTTCAACTCTATTAAAATAGCCGTCGCTGCTTCGATTTCCTGTTAAATAATCAACCAGAACACGTGACCAGTGCTTTATCTATCCTCTGAAAGATTTATAACCGAGGCGTAACCGCGCTTTATCTTAATCTTGGCTGCGGATTTACGTCTCTCTATCAACAGAATTGCGTAGGATCCGGTTTTTAGTAAAGTTTTTTTTTCATATTGCCGGACCCTTTCTAATTTGTAGCGGGGGATTTTAATAGGCCGACAAATATGTTTTTAGATAGTTTTAATGTTTTTAGTTTATAAGTTGAAGTAGTTAGTTCTTTAAAAGTTTATGTTTATTTATTATAAATAGTTGAGCCACTTTTCTTTCAATCACGTCCCATTTGTTGAATTAAAAATTTTCATATAAACAGTAAATTACACCAACGAGTCAAATTGTTAGCAATACCCGTAGGACATTGTCGATATTGTGCAGACAGATTTCGCCAAGAATAGTAAAGTAACATTTTGAATGACTTTGACGTAAATTATTACATCTGAATCGGTCATCAAATTATGAATTTTATCAGAAATTTAAACAAATTATAGTGAATTAAAGCTATAGTTAAAGTTGTTAATAAAAACAATTTAAAATGGCCTGGGATCTAATTCTATTACCCGATGAAAAGTATACAATTACCTCCGCCTATCCGTTAATTAATTTAACGCATTCAATACGTTAATGATAAGGATAAAGATAGGTAAACTTAAAGTAAAATCGTACTATATAGTAACCATAAAGAATAGCAAGTCACTTAGATTGTATAAAAGCTTTCGCGCACATTCGCAAGAATAGGCGTTGTTAAGATTAGGGGAAAATAAATCTTCTTTTCGCGTCAGTTACTTTGGGCTATGGGAGGTGTATTTCGCCTATAAAGACTTCTATACAAAATTATGGTTTACAATCTATTTAAACTCCTCTTTGAGATTAGACATAGACTGAGTATTGAACAGGAAACTAGAAATAGGTTCTATATCCATGGTATTGAACTATTTTTGTTGTACATACCTTAGACAATTCAGGTACATCCTACAAATTTGTAACGCTCGTTGGCGTAGTGTAGCTTCGGTATTGGAAACGATCACCGAAGTTAAGCAACGTCAGATCCGGTCAGTCTTTGGATGGGTGACCGTTTAGTAGTATTTCATCTCGAACGTTACCGTGCTTTCGAACGCACGTTAAGCAGTTGGTCTCGGATATTTCCGTCAGGTGGCGTTCTATCTATTCGTTAAGCCAGGTCAGAGGCCTATTAAGGCGGCTTGATAATTCTCTGAGAGCAAGTTGACCACTAACTTGCCTCCACCGACACGCACTGGGCCCCCGTGTTGGAGTATAGCCCACTCCCTCTCACCTTTATTCGTGAGAGGAAGCCTTTGCCCTGCAGTGGGATTCTATAGGCTATAACTTTTGGAATATTCATAGTTTTGAATTGATCTCGAATTAGAAAGACTTATTCTGATTTCACATTTGTATGACGAATATGAATATTCGAATCCGAGTTATGGATTTTTATATCTGTATATGTATATGTATTCTATATCTTCTGTTTTAGTATTAATTATACAAATCCGGGCTAGATTTTCATACTTTCGATAGAACTACATAATCTGTGTTTTTTTACCCGACTGCGCCAGAAGGAGGGTTATGTTTTTCGAGCGTATGTATGTATGTATGTACGTATGTATGTATGTATGTATGTATGTATGTATGTATGTATGTATGTATGTATGCTTGTATGTCTATTTCTTTGGCACGGCCTACAGCCTAAACGGCTTGATGGATTGTAACGTTTGAGGTATCATTGGATTCGAAAAAATCGTGAAAGTGACATAGGGTATATTATTTCAAGATGGCGTCTACAAATTAAAAAATAGAGGGGGAATAAATAATTTTTTTTTGTTAAACATTACAATATGGGTATCAAATGAAAGCTAGTAATCAGACGATTCCAAATATATGAATATTATAGTACTTTTATGTTACCGTTTCGACAAAAGTTTAAAAAGTATGAAATAAACTAAATTATTAGGATAAACAAAAAACCCGACTGCATAAAAAACCTATTAACTGAAAAGAGAAAAACAAGCTCTATAATCACTAATCAGCTATAACAGCTTTATTGGAGCTAATATAATTTGAATGTTATTAGGTAGGTATTGCAGGCGGGGACAAACCAATAACCAACCAAAAATCTTCTTTGTCCCTGTTTGCGATACCTACCTAATAACATTCAAATTAAAGCTAATATAATTTGAATGTTATTAGGTAGGTATTGCAGGCGGGGACAAACCAATAACCAACCAAAAATCTTCTTTGTCCCTGTTTGCGATACCTACCTAATAACATTCAAATTATATTAGCTCAAATAAAGCTGTTATAGCTGATTAGTGATTATAGAGCTTGTTTTTCTCTTTTCAGTTAATAGGTTTTTTATGCAGTCGGGTTTTTTGTTTATCCTAATAATTATTTCATTCACTTAACAAGTCTATTTTTATTAAAAATTAGAATAAAATATTTTAAACTTTTACAAGTGTTGGAATATTACACTGAAAGGTTAACATATCAAGAGATGTTTTGTTAAGTCGCAATTGTAATAAGTAAAGGGCATAATACAGATAATTTAATAGTTATGAAGCTCGATATAAAATCAAAACCGTATGTTAGATACGCAAAATTAAGTGATGTATGTTGTATGCCTTTCGCCCTCAAAAATAAAATATCTATACTTTATCCTCAGAGGAAGGATCTCCATAGAGTCCGCATAAATTTACAATTGTAGTTAGTCTCTTTTGTCTTATGACGTACCTTTAATAGTAGAAGGAGATGGCACTATAGATATTTGTTTATGCGGCTGTCCACTTTTTTTTGAGCTAGTGTTTGTGAAAAGTGACCTTAAACATAAGGCCATATGTCACTTGGTGCCTTTTGTCCATACTACTTGACAACACACACACAAACCTAAACGTCAAAAAAAGTGGACACTTTACAATTGGTCTGGCTCACTCTATTAAGTATAATCTCTTTGACTTTATCAAAATAATTCTCATCCTAAAACATGATTACAATAATAAAGGCAAAAGTCAGTTTTAGGTACAATAGTGCACATCAAATTCGATTTAGTAATTTTTCGCACTATTCATTAATCACTAGAAGTTAGTAATTGTTTTACAAAATTATAAAATACTGTAACGACAAATATTGTTTTAAAATCGATCTATCTATCTTACTCCAGCATACGTAATCTTAGTATACTTATACTCTTTCAATCGTTCATATTCATGCATGCAAGTAGGTCTCAATCATTCGGCCGAGGAGATTTCTTTATAGACAGACCTCCATTACCATGGCTTGTTATTTGTCACTCTTGTCATAATATTTTACAAAATGAAAAATTGTGTTTGTATGATTTCTTTCTTTCCAAAAGATTATGAAATCGCAAAGTAAATAATGTTTATTGCCAAAGAATCCCGAAAACAGGTAAAACTACAAATAAAATATAGGTAATTTCGTAGAGTTGAATTGCAAACCACGAGCTATCTATAAACTTTTTCCTTTGCCAATTTAATAACTGACATTACATCCTATTATTTCCATATAGTTTCATATATTATGTTTGCACTGGAGACCTAAGTTACTTTAGGCACCTGGCTTCCCCGTTTATGCTATCGAAATTAACTCAATTTTAATGTAACTCTGAGAATCGAAATGTTGTTGCTTTCTTTTACAATATTTAAAACGCATATGCATAACCACGGGTTGAATTATTTTAATAAAAGAAAAAGATTGTTCTTACAGATAACTGTATACCACTTTAAATCCGTATAAAAGTGGAACACAAAAGAAATAATTTTAAATACTGTGGGCAAATGAAAAAGAAAACATGAAATCTCGTTTAATCATGATGAGATTTGTCACGATTCCTCTAAGGGTTTTTTTTTTCTACTTTCCTTTGCTCTCACGTTATTCGATTACTTTGCCCGCAAAGTTGGAATTCTGGAATAATTTCTTGTATTAATAAACGGGTCACGGAACACGATTTTGTTGAATTTGAGCGTTCGGGGTCAAGAGCTTTCAGCATATTTTTAGACATCAGCAATTTTTTCATGTAGGTATACCGTATATTATAAATTTAATCTTGATACCTTAGTAATAGGATTTAGGGTGGAATGTCAGGGATCATGCTCGATAAAAGTATAAAAATACATTAGAATCATGGAAAAGCATTAAAATAACGTATCTAAAAATCTGACGTCGTATTAATATCTGAGTTGGCACTCGTGTACTCTACTGTAGAGTACGTACCTACCTACTACTCTACAAAGGAGTAGACACGGCGACACATCAAGCTACGCAAAACCAATATAAGCAGGCGACGCGTAGGTAGAGTAACGTATAACGTCGCGCGGTCAGCTTATGATGGTTGCCAACTCTGCCTACTATACTTAAGTGTGGTAACCTAAGCGCACATACCGGCAATCTTAAAAAGGTCTTGCACACCATCTCTGGCAGTCTATGTGCTACACCTACCTCCTGACTGCCGGGGCGAAGGCTTCCACTGAAAGCGCCAAATTTAATTGCTAAGATGCTAAATAACCTCCCAAACACACAACTACCGTCACAGAAACCCATACAGCCTGAACCATCGTAAGAAGCCCGCTGGATACTGCCTCTGAGTGGCGATGTAAATGACAATAGACGCCAATTCTTGTCTGTCTACCGGCAATACCAGGGACAAAATTTGAGAACGGTACTCTAGTATTTCGTCCCGGGTACAGCCGGTATTCAAAAACGGAACTGAAGAACGGAGGCAGTAAAACAACACAACGCGGTGACACAAACCACAAAACGCGGTCACCTGTTCAAAGATGCGCCCTATGAGCGAGAAAATTGTGTCTAATAAAATAAAATTATGCTTTGTAAAGGGTTCAAACTAGGCCACCATTTAAAATTCCAAATGCGATTACTAACCCTGCGGAATGTAAATCTGACGATTTTCCTCAAAAACCCTTTTAGCAAATTTCAATGACATTTTTGGACCTTCTATGGCCTTTCACACAACCCGCTTTTAAAATAATGAGTAAATCCCTCAGCCTAGGGGCGTATTTAGATCAACGAGAAAAAAACAATTAACTACGTTCCGTTTTCTACGAGAACGCTCGAACCTTCTGTTTTAATTAAAATGGTAACTTTTTTGTTTCTACCTAAAACGAAACTTCGTCATTGCGGATTGTGCGGCTTTATTATTATTTTTTATGTTAATTCATTGAATTCATTGCCATTAACGAGTGTCACAGGTGTTTTTTGTTTTAAATGGTAATTTTGTTCGGGTTGCAAAATAAATTGCTTATTATGAGACATTAACATTTTGCTTTAGATAAAAAGTCAGTAAATTACATAGGTACTAACATAGGTCCTAAAGCTTTGTAACTTAGGTACATTATAATAAAGCAGTTACAAAGCCTCAGAGCCAAGTCACACGATGCAATGTCCTTCTATATCAAAAATTCAATGATATATTAGATGTCGTATATGCTTTGAGGAACTTTGCGGCGCTACACCGCATGCACACCAGAATTGCCACTTGCGAGACGAGGAGGGGAGTGTGAAAAGAGTTGATACGCTTGTGCATCGGTAGAAAGCATAAATTAAAAACAATGATGCGACTCGCGTACTCACAATGAGGCTACTTTGTTTAAAAATGTTTTCAGTGACACTGGATGAATGGCATTACAACTTAAAAATTTAGCTGTCCAGATCCATAGTGTTCCGTGTTTTTCTCGATTCCCAAATTTTAGGGAGCAATTTGTTAATTTATTAAAAGGATTATGACTACAACAATGTGAAAGACGTTTTGATACTTGATTTATCGACTTTTTGTGCATTTAATGTTCATATAAAGTACAAAAACTAACATTTTCGGCGTTATTTCGTATTTACTGGAAGTGACAATTTTATCCATTGCAACACATAGCTGTCAAGATGATGATGAATGGATGATGCTGAAGAGGATATAATTGGGAGCATGCTCCATACAAACAAAGTCTGGTTATATTTTCAATACTAACTAATTAAAGTCAATAATTTTTTCAGAAAAAATCTAGAAACTAACGAGCGAATTGTGTCAGATTGTTTCAATGGTAGGAGTAATTTTGAAGAGATGAGATTTGTAGGGAAATTTATGACGCACTGTAACTTTTAAACTATCCATTTTAACATAAATCTGACACAATACAAGCATAGAGATTAGTTTCTAGATTGGTCTGAAAATTGTCATTGACTTTAATTGGAAATATAACCAGACTTCGTTTGTATGGAGCGCGCTCCAAATTATATCCAATTGAGTACTGTACGCACCGTCCGAGTGGCATCGGTTGCGGTAAAATCATTACGGTGTCGGTGCCACAACGCCCCGTGTCGCCGGGCTTTTAGAATCCTAGGTAGACTTAATCCGGCGCAGGTAAGTCTCATAATTACACTATTCCTAACTTTTTTCCGTATTTTCTATTATTATTAGGTACTTACTTACTTTTAACATGTTAGTTAAAAGTTTGGTTTTTTTGTATTGAAATAATGTAAAAACTAAATAAATTGCCAACATTATCGATATTTAAAATTTTAAAATACCTATATCCACGATATTTGCAGTGCCAATTTCTGTCCAAAATTTTATTCCGGTTTTCACAACTTTGGAGATAACATTTAAAAAAACCCTTTTTAGTGAGCAGTAAGATGCCAATAGAAACTTCCACGACAGAATTTAAGTTTGTAATTTATGCAGTTTTGGAGATTTCTTGATGAGTTAGTGTGTGGATTTGCATAGATTCAGGCATATTTTACACACCTTGTCCAACAAAAGTACATATTTCTGCCACCCCGGGCGCTGCGATCGATTTGACAGTTCCCATCACCACTTCGCACATAGCTAATAGTATTTATTAAAGTTTAATTGATACTTATTAAATACAAAAATTTAATAACTTTTATACAAAAGGTGTTTTACTAGATAACAATATACAAATCATTTTTAACCTGCTCACTTTAGAACTATCAAAAACAAAATGATTTTGTATAGGTTGACCTAATATCTCCAACAAAACCCACTACCAACCTAAATCTATATTCAAGTATAGTAAAACTAAATAGCCTACTAAAGTACAGCGTTGGGTATAATCCCTTACACATCAATGCTTCTACTGTAGGTAAGCATCTTAACATTAACAATCGAACAACCGTACTCACAATTAAGTACGATACCTTACTTGGATATTGTGTTTATGTACCAGTACATTACATGGGTCTCATAAAATGTAATCGATTGCCATGATCGTGGTTATTAGACTGAAAGGCACTGTTTATGGTTTGTCTACATCATTGAGTACCATCAAATAACGGTAGAAAGATGATTCCGTGCTTCGGATGGCACGTTAAGCCGTTGGTCGCGGCTACTATCTCTCGTGGTAGTAGTCGTTACATAAAAACCACGTCAGAGGCCAAAAGGCGGTCTGAAAAAACTCTGACACCAGGACTTGCCCACTCGCTAAGAAGAATAACGGTCCTAGCATAGCATAGCATATGCTCACGACTATATTCCCCGAGGGGGTAGTCAGAGATATTCTGAAATCTCAGAACATCCACGTCTAAAAAAAACTCTGACACCAGGACTTGCCCACTCGATAAGAAGAATAACGGTCCTAGCATAGCATATGCTCACGATTATATTCCCCGAGGGGGTAGTCAGAGATATTCTGAAACCTCAGAACATCCACGTTTCACAAATAGTACCGATACTCTGTCCAGTGTGACAGGGGGTGAGCCCGTCGCCCGTCGTCGCAATAACGGTCCTGTGATGGAAAAATATTTAAATTTTGATTTCTTGATAGAGTTTGAGAGGACATTTCATGTCATTGATCCAGCATGAAACCAACATGGTCTGATGCTGGCTCCATAAAGATGAACCTTATGAAATAATCACCCAGTCTTTACTTTTTAAAGTAATTTCCACACATTTATTATTCACACCGCCTTATTTCTAATTAGTTTTTTTTTTGCATGCATGCATGCATATGCTCACGCCTATATTCGCCGAGGGGGTAGTCAGAGATATTCTTAAACCTCAGAACATCCACGTTTCACAAGTAGTACCGAAACTCTGTCCAGTGTGACGGGGGATGAGCCCGTCGCCACATAATGGACAGTGGGTACAATACATGCCTCGAAATTGAAGCACGTTGTTTTTTTTCTGTCTGTATTACATGTATATTTGGTGTTTATGTGGAAACCAAACCTTTAGTGTATGATTGATTGACTGTTTTATGCATTCGATGTTGTAAAATCACCGATGGTGTCTTCTTGGTTTACAATTAATAGACTGCAATGAATATCAAAAGCATTTCCAATTGGAAGAAGCCCTTACGGGCATGTGATGAAATCGAATTGAAAGAATCCAATAACCGTTTATGCCAACCAAGTTATACCCACAAAACATATTTTTTTATAGTTGCAAACAAAGATGAAAATCTGTTGCAAACGTACAATCGTGTGGTTAAAGACGCAAAGCAATGATAAAAAAAATTTATACAAGGTGTTACAAAACACAAATAAACATTTAAGGGGGTGGTTTAGATCATCAAACTAAACAACTTTCACTATTATCGAAATCGTGAAAATAAATGTTCCATACTAAACTAAAAGTCTACTCGAGCAAAATTTTTTTCGCGATATTTTTGTTCAGTTTGATGATCTAAACAACCCCCTTTAAAGTTTTAAATGTTTATTTTTACTTTTGTAACACCTTGTATACTAAATAATGTCAAATAGATTCGAATCGACCGGCGACCTCTAAACTTTTCAAAATCAAAAGTTTAAAAATAATTTTATCGTATTATCAATCACTAACTTTCCTCACTCAATCGTTAAAACTAAACTATAATTATATTGACACTTCAAACTTATACCAACTTCGCTTCAAATATGAATTATTATGAATCATTAATTTAATTTGAACCAAAACCCATGCGGGAAAGGTCGATTCAAACAATTTACTACCAAATGCGGGCGGGCCTTTTTAAAATTGATAATAATAAAATTCTAAACTTTAATTCAAACGTTTGAATACTTAAAATTACTGAATAATTAAGAGTTAAGAGGATATAATTCGGAGCGCGCTCCATACAAACGTACTATGGTAATATTTTCAATACTAACCAATGAAAGTCAATGGAATTTTGCCGAGACAATCTTGAAACAAATATGAAGCTTGTATGTAAAATATACAGTTTCAATGCTAGGATTAATTTAAGATTTGTATAGAAATCTTTGAGGCACTGTAACTTTAAAACTATACATTTTAACGAAAATCGGACTCTATACAAGCATAGAAATTTGTTTTTAGGTTGATTCTGAAAAATTTCATTGAATTTAATTGCTTAGTATTGAAAATATCACCATAGTACGTTTCTATGGAGCGCGCTCCGAATTATATCCTCTTAATTGGACGAAAGCAAATCCCCGGTTTGGAAGGTTGCGGGTTCAAGTTCCGTCCGAGACTTAATTTTTTAATCTTCAATTAGATTTGAAATAGCAGAGCATGGCTGTCATGTTTATAATCAATAGTATTTGAAATAGTATTTATTATTGTTGGCTGGGCTATTGCAAGCAAGGGTCGTTATGTAAGACTGCGACCATTGCTGATCTTTTGTGTTCGCCCCAAGCTCACCCATATTTTACACATACATTCGAACTATTTTTTTATTATTCTCGGGTATGCAGGTTTCCTCACGATAAATACAATGGTACATAAATTCCGAAGAACTTAGTGGTACAGGCCAGGAATCGAACCGCCGCCTCGTGATTGAGTCGCTAGCTCTCTTCCGTATGGACTATCGTCGCTCTTTTGAAATAGTAATGATTCAATAGAAATATAGGTAGTATATACATTAAGCACAATATTTTATCAAATGTTGATGCTATCTTGTATCTATCGAAGCTCATTGAATTTTTACTAGTAGAATAACAGCTTCAGTCAATGATTATGTGCTATACACAGAAGTAAGCAGGAGTTCGAAAATTGAGGACTACAACACGAATTCGATTGCAGCGGTAAACCGCTCCTCGAACGGGCTTTCAAGCGCGTAAACGTGCGGTTATCCCATCATAGGTACCGTTCAGTTTTCATCGAAATTGTTGACCTTATACTCTGTTCCAGATAATAATTCGTACATAATCCCATCCTAGTCGCCATTTGTTAAATAAAATACGACCGTCACCTTAGACGTTTATTCAAGGCTAATCATAAACAACAATGACAACTACGAAGAAGATCGAAACACTCCAGAAATCAATCAAACTTAAAACTAAACTTTATTTCTCTCATTTATTATTAGAATGGCTTGAATAAATGACAAGAATAAATACTCGGATAATGTTTAACAACTTTCCAAAAGACATCATCGGATTTGGTCCAAAATGTGAAAGTGCCGGCCAAGAAGGAATAATGCGATATTATGTTAGGACTTGTCCGTCTAAACATTTAATATTATAGCACCAAAGCTCCATGGCAATTTACCTTGGTATTAATAAGGTTTGAAAAATCTGCCTTTTCATACATTTTAGATGAAATAAAACATATAGCTACAGCTTTCATGCTATAACAACAAATGCTAAGGCGGACAAGTTCTGACAGAACAGTTTTTTGGCCGGCATTTTCACATTTGGACCAAAAATGTATGAAACGCCGATGATGTCAGGGTTGATTATGACCTTCAAATTAGACAACTTTAGTAATAGATACAAAGCAGAAATCGCAAAAAATGTGCTGTTTCATATATTTGAGTCGAGTAGTCATTGCAGTTTAGTATTGAACCTATAATTTTTTTTTGCAAATTCATGTTTGGTCCTATAGTAAAAGTTGTTCAGTTTGATGGTCTGAATCGCCCCTGAAAATCTGAAGTGTTTACAAAATCATCCAGCGTATCTGAAAAATATATTGGATTTGCTAATAAGAATTGGCTACGTAGCAATTCAAATATGTTTCTATTCTCAGATGGAACGAAGTAAAGTCTCCAATAAATGTTTCTAGAATTTAACTACAACAGAGACAACAAGGAATTTTATCGTTTCATCAGCTTAAGTGAAAAGATTGAAGCGATAGCTTAATCTGACGTTTGATAAATTTCCAGTGTTTTTATTTTGTAGCCAAAAACTATACAAATTGTTATAAAACACGAAAGGGTTACGAGTTATTTACAGGAAAACGGCAGTTAATTTTCGAAGTCGACACTTTTTTTTATCTTTAGTGCCATAAAATAACTTGTTCGATTCGAGAAATTTTGACTATAGTAATATTTTGAAAACAAGAAAGCGGTCCACAGTCTCTGGACTAATTTATTAAAACATTTTGTTTAAGAATGTAATGTATGTACCTATGTTTACAATTTACGGACAGAAGAGGTACTGCTTTAAATTTTCCTCTCATCAATAAGGATGAAAGAGAATAGGTCATACCGTACTACTTCTGTGGTTCATAGTTCACCACATGTACCCAGTACGGATCCTCTGTATTGGCTTCAGTAATACCTGTCATATTTGTTCTAGTAAAAGCGACTAATTTAGCGAAGAATTTTGATCTTTCGTTAAACTATTTGACTGTCAGGAAGTATGATAGAATCGACACTACCGTGGGGAAGTGTAATTAGTATTCCACTTCTGATAAAAGCGACTAAAGGATAACAATATCCTTCTAGCTACACACTAAACCTCACCACAACTTGGAAAGTCAATAACAATAAATGCACCGATGCACTAACAAACACAGAGATGACACGTCACTAGCCCTGAAGGTACCGCACTAGAGTCCCTCACTGTCCAAGCTCCATCGCCTGCGACAAGGGATGTTTACATTGCACGCGGGGGAGAGGAGAGGTGTGAGACGGGAACCTCGTCATCATTCTTCTTATAATAGTATTAACAAAAAAAAACATTCGCTTATGTTTGTACCACCAAATAAAGCCAAACCAGCCAGTCCTTATCTGTTTCAAGATTTATTATAGAGAGGGGTAAGACCGTCATTCTTGTCAACGGCTGTTTTTTTGTTCGGCGAATTAATTAAATCCGTCCATTCGAATGAACGGATTTTAAGTACCTTACTTAGTGCCATTAGCTTCCTTTCCTTCTCTTTAGCATGAGAAATAGAACATTTCTTAGATTAATTGGAATACTGAGGTTTGTTGAGAGCTTCGCCGCCTTTTGGACTGAGAACTGCGATTAGAGGCTTTATTGATGTGGTTTTTAGGATGACTAAAGAAATCATTTTTTTGAATGCCTGTAGTCCAACTGATTATTATAGAGGTTCTCTTTCTCTAGCACTTCCTTTCTGTATACAGAAGTATAATTAGATAGCATCAATTATTTTATTAAATAGACTATGTATTATTCTATCCATAACCTTAGCTTAAGAATTTATATTGCAATAGTTATTAAGTCGTATTATGTTGTAGAATTTCTGGCCGCATCGTCTCTACAGCGACAACACGTTCCGACGCGGTGGTAGCTTAAAAAAAAGATTTGACATTTAATAAGTGTGCTTCAAGCTCCTATATTAAATAAATTATGTTGACTTTGACTTTAATTAAATACAATTTTCATTTCATGTACAATGGGTATTTGAATTTTTAATAGTTATATTACCCTAATGTTCGTTATTATAATTTATAGTAACAAAACTAGACACATTGTGGCTTAGAGCTAGAATCCATTAGATGAATAATTTATCCCACCCAAAACATAAATGTGAAAAATGGGCCAAGTTGAACAAAAAAAAAAGAGTGTCGGCGTAAATCTTTAACTTGGAAAATTATTCCTTGCTTGCACTTCTTTTTAATTTATATGCAATAGTTAGCAAGCAATGGGTATTTTATATATTTTTTTACAATTACATCACACTTAATATTATAAACGCGTTAGTGTGTCTGTTTGCCTGTACGTTTGTCAACTTTATACGTCTCAAACGCAGAACCGACGATGAAATTTGGCTGAAAGGTATAGGCATAGATAGTTGATCAGTCAGTCGATGTCGTGGGTAATAATCATTCTACAGGTAAATTTGACGAAATTGTAATAAAACTTGACCACACATTTAAATCTCAATTCTTTTATAGGTGATACCAATTTTTCTTTTTACAGAGATCTTTTATGTCTTTGGTGAATCAATTTTACGGTGCGTCACCCTTTATTTCGAACTTGGCTGACACACTGCCGTGTGCGTAGATTTAAAACGGCTGTTATTGATAGCTTCATCGTTTTCTTGGAAGTGGATTTTATCCTAACTTCTATATTTTGCCGATCAATAACATTGGCTCAGTGCCATGTATTATTACCTACCTAGGGATTTAATTCAGCTGTTCAAACATGGGTAGAATTTACGATCCAGTCTGTGTGATCGTTCAATATCAAGATCTTGGTCAAACACACCACAAAATAATAATAATTAGCAGCATAAGCATATGCTCACGACTACATTCCTCAAGGGGGTAGTCAGAGATATTCTGAAACCACAGAATATACACGTTTCACCGAAACTCTGTTTTGTGTGACGGGGAGTGAGCCCGTCGCCACTTGTAAAGGACAGTAGGTACAATACATGCCTCGAAATTCAAGCATGCAGATTTCCTCATGATTTTTTCCTTCACCGAAAAGCCAGTGGCGTTACAAATCGTACCGGAATTCCGAAAAACTCATTGGTACGAGTCGGCCTGGACGGGAATCAAACCATCGCCTCCTGCAAGGCAGGCAAGGTTACTCGCCACTGGACCACCACAGCTTTTAATAATAATTATATTATCAAAATATTATGTTGTTAAGTTATTAGGCTGTTTCAATTTGGGATTGAAACTAAGTATGTAGGTACAAGGTATCATGTTTGTGATCGTAATTTATTTAATTACAAGCTTTCGACCGCAGAATCGCGCAAAACGAATTCACTTTTGGGTCAAAAGTAATCCATTTTCGTGTTCACGGAATGTTGAATGTTTTCGGGCAGTCGGAAAAGTTTTGTATTAACGCGGTACCTCCCGATTTTACCATAAAAATTTGAAAATTTGTAACCATTTATTCTATAACTATGACACTTTTTAAGCAGAAAACAAAACTAAACAATCTACAGGACATTAGAAGTGATTTAGTTTGTCTCGAAATCTATTTTAATTAATAAAACTGAAGAAAAAGGAATCTAAAGTCACCCCTTTTTTCCAGTTGTAACCATTTTACTCTTACATCGGAAGAAAATTAAAATTTACTATAAACTTCACAATACATATAATCATTAAATTTTTTTATTTTTCAAAAAATCATACAAATCTTCTCATTTTTCACAGGTAACTGATAAATTCTGACCGGAGCCACGCGTTCGTTCACATCGATTAGTATGTAGAGTCGTGTTCCCGCGGGCGGATACGCCTTAAGAACTAAGTTATTGAATTTACTGAATTTTTCAGTCTATTATTTGATTTAAAACAAAACAACACAACGTTTAGTAATATCTATTAACCAACAATATTAAATAGTAATTAATGTTTAATATTTATATGTATGTTTTGTTTTGGTGTGCAATAAAGTATAATTGAATTGAATTGCAGTTGGTATCTAATAATTGATTTAGAACGTGCTCTTCTATTCATCATAAGTATAAGCTTTTTATGCATGAATGCATGCATATGCTCACGACTTTATTCCCCGAGGGGGTAGTCAGAGATATTCTGAAACCTCCACTGAACATCCACGTTTCACCAGTAGTACCGAAACTCAGTCCAGTGTGACGGGGGGTGAGCCCGTCGCCACTTACAATGGACAGTGGGTACAATACATGCCTCTAAATTGAAGCATGCAGGTTTCCTCACGATTTTTTCCTTCACTGAAAAGCCAGTGGTGCTACAAATCGCACATAAATTCCGAAAAACTCATTGGTATGAGTCGGCCTGGACGGGGATCGAACCATCGCCTCCTGCATGGCAGGCAAGGTTACTCGCCACTGGACCACCACGGCTTGTTTAAGCTTTTTATTGTAAAAGAAAACAGACTTAATCGCACTATGCCAACATAAACTAACATCAATCTGTATTTGACTGTTATACTCTGAAGTAACGAGAAAATCTAAACGTAAAACGCTATGCTTGCAAAAGTCGGTGTAAAAAAACATCGATCAAAAATGCTGCACTACCAAAATAGTGGATGCTAAATCAAACAATTTCGTGAATCTGTTTTTTGTGGGTTCTGTTCAAAATGTTTTCCTTTACAATTCTCCTTAGTTATTTCTATCTATGTTATTTTATTGTGCTCTAAGCAGGACCATTCTTCGGGACGGCCCTTATCTGTCTCTAAGAGATTTATTCGGATCGGAACCGCCCTCTAAGTTTTACAACACACAAGGCTTTTCTCCTCAGTGAAGTGGGAAAACTTTTGTTGAGTATTGGATTTTTTAAAAGCTTTATATTTGCTAACTTTGGGAGGTGGGAAGCCTAAACCAACATTAGGTTTGAAGCGTTTCAGTTTGTAGATGCTTTAAGCACCTATTCGATTGATATTTGTTTTTTTATTTGATTTTCTTCCCTATTTTAAGTTTTTATCGCAAATGTTGACTGCTCGATAGCTCAGTTGATGGTGAACCTGCCTGTCTGCTGATCTGAGGGTCGTTCGGGTTCGAATTCCGTAAGGGGCTAATATTTGTATAGTGAATATGAATTATTCGACCCAAGTCATGGATGTTTTTCTATTTCAATCAATCAATTATACTTTATATTAATGTATTCCATTCCATTATAGTTGTCAAGTAATCATAATGGCTTAACTGTGGTACTTTAAATGGGACTAGATAATCATTGTGATATTTATTATGTTATTAAATGAACGATCCATTTGCGATATAAAACTTAAAAGCTAAATGAGCCTAGTGATTTCAGTGCTTCTATACAGGGTGTAAACTTAAATGTGCTACATATTTTAGGGTGCTTCAGACCGTGAAACTGAACAACTTTTAGTTACTATTGGCCAACACTGAAATCGAATCAAATTAGTAAATTCATATTCCATAGAAAACTTGATATACTCGAACGTGTATTTGACGTTAACAAACCTAAATCAAATATAAACTTATTCCAATATGGTACTATTACCTATTTGAAAAGGGTCAATCAACCAACAGTCTAGTTCAACATTAGCTAAGAGAGCTCAATGATATAATAGTTCAAAGCTCAAGGTAAAAGCTCGCATGTGTACGAACAAAAATCTACGAAAAATATGGGATAGGCTGAAATATTTTATTTTTCGTCACAACACAAACATAAAAGAACTGACAAGCACATTAATAAAAGTTTCCGTGACTCCGCTGGCCGCTGGCAAAAGTCAAATATTATGCTTTATACAGTTCATTTAGAATTCAGAACATGCTTTTATCCGTCCCTCCCTATGTTATGGTCACATTCGTATAACATATCGCTGGCCGGCAAGAAATATTACGTAACTCAAAAAGACATATTTTACAGAAGAGCGGTTACAAACGTCTTCTAAAATAATGCTGTCATATAATACGGGTTAAATCCTAAATGTGCATGAAAATAAAATCTATGAAAACAATATACGTGGCGAGTAACCTTGCCTGCCGTGCAGTAGGCCAATGTTCGATCCCCGTCCAGGCCAACTCGTACCAATGAGTTTTTCGGAATTTATGTACGATTTGTAACACCACTGACTTTTCGGTGAAGGAAAACATCGTGAGGAAACCGGCATGCTCCAATTTCGAGGCATGTACTGTACCCACTGTCCATTATAAGAGGCGACGGGCTCACCCACCCCCCGTCACACTGGACAAAGTTTCGGTACTACTGGTGAAACGTGGATGTTCTGAGGTTTCAGAATATCTCTGACTACCCCCTCGGGGAATATAGTCGTGAGCATATGCATATACGCGATAATCATAACAAACTAAAACTTAATTCACTTTTTTACGCTTTTTAAAACAGATTCATACATTCTGAGATGCGTTTGGACGCAATTCAAAGCGTCGTATTTCGAATTTCGTCAACACGCATCAGAACGTTCACAAGTTTTTACACATTCTAAAGAGTAAAAAAAATCAGTATGGTCTCTTACATCGACGGCAGATCTGCGATTGAATCAATGTACATTTGCAAAATGACTTCTTCCATTTACCGACAGATTGGCAATTGATCTAAATACTTAAGAGCCATTTATTTCATTGCGTTTCCTTTGATGATAAAACACGTTCTGTAATAGTTTGTATTTTCTACAAGAAACCTTACGTTTCAATAAAAAACTATTTAAATGTAAAAAATAGGACACGGCTGTACGGCACTAGTTGGCTGCTATTATAAGCCTCTTAAAATGAATTAGTAACATTGGGAGTTATGCCGCTTTTCATATCTACCAGAGCGATGTGAATACTGTCGTGAGATATTTAGGACACTTAATAATGTAACTTATTTGAAGATAGGTACATCCTTCGAGGGGCTTTGTCAGTGCAGCGTCGAGAAAACGTCGTTATCCTTTTATGAATGGCATCATTGGGTAAATGAGATGTTTGGAGTATTTTTTGTGTATTATTGTCATGTACTCATCATTGTTATTCTTGTTATTAATGTTGAGAGATAGAGTTTTATGGCAAAATGTTTTATAGAGGTATTTTATTGGGATGGATATTTTTTACAACAGAATTTGATTATTATGTGTTTTGTCAAAGTTTTGCTTTATACAAGCCTGAGGACGTGGTCTAAACCACCCCTTTAAATATCACTAAGGTGTTTAATAATCCTCAGGCTCACGTCCCCTTTAAGACGCAATAGATTGAAAATTTCGTTCTCTGGCTAGTGGGCTCGGTGGCGAAATTGGATAACGCACTTCTCCGGTTTGGAAGAGTGCGGGTTCAAGTCCCGCCCAAGACCACATTTTGAATCTTTTATTTGATTCGAAAAAGCACAACATGGCTGTTACATGTTTATAATCAATAATAGTTGAAATTAGTTTAGACCATCATACTAAACAACTTTTACTACAAAAAAACCTTTATTGAAATTTTACAACTTGTAACCTAACAATTGTGGCACTGGCTCTTAAACTAGTCAAATCTGAAGGTTCGGAGCCAGTTCCTACCTGCTACAGTGACAGTGAATGTAAAAACAATATTGGTTCTTAACACTAAATACAAACTCAAAAAGAAATAAAAGGAAAAATAAGAATTCTCCATTATTATTTAGCTACAATTTTGGCATAAACCGTTTCTTGGCCTATGTAAATAGACTATGGAGCCAAAATAAAATAAAAAAATCTGTTTCATACAAAATTGTAGTACAGTCACCATCAGATATAGCATAGCAAACAAGCTGGTCAAATATGTCTAAGCAGTTCTTATTTTCAATAATTTCTTTACACATAACCGATCAAAAATATCTAAACGCTTAGAGTTTCAAATATATCTACGCAGTCAGGGTGATCATAAATATCTGAGCAGTTTAGGAAAACCTTACTCCGTTGTTATACATTTCAATTTTAAACAAAATTGTCAAGAAATTTTTGAAAATTAGCTGTTCCGATATTTATGACAAAATACACGTTTAGATATCATTGGTAACATTTTCTGTAAAGAATTTATTGAAAATTAGCACTGCTCAGAAATATTTGTATGCTACGATATATCTGATGGCGACCGTACCGACTCCACTCAAATGTATGGATAATTTACAAACTAAAACTTACACATACCTATCTGATAGAATTTCCTGTTCTCGATAGAATATAATTTATCTTTATTCCACGAATTTGTACTTGTTTTGGTAATTAAATATATTATTCCATAAACGAATCTAGTTTAAAGACAACTGTACTTCAATAGGAACACGAGTTAAAAACGGACACGTGCAGGACACCGATGAAAATTGTGATCTATAAAATACTAGACTGTGAAACATGGTCAGTTTGCATAACAATTTAAACAAAGAAGCTTGCTTGACAGTGAATCAAAATGAATACTGCTATTTGTATTTATTTATACGCTTGCGTGTACTTGTGGCGACGGGCTCACTCCCCGTCACACTGGACAGTTTCGGTACTGCTAGTGAAACTTGGATGTTCTGAAGTTTCAGAATATCTCTGACTACCCCCTTGGGGAATATAGTCGTAAGCATATGCTATGTATACGCTTATTGCTATTCTTTTATAGGAAATATAGACATTAGCAACGTATGCGTGAATAAAAGTTGTTGGGATGAAGAAGAAAGGATTAAAATAATTAAAACGGGCATAGTTCAGAAATTTCTTCTTGATCAAATTTCAAAGCAACTAATTAAAAATCTTAAAAGAAAGACGTGTTTAAGTATTATCTTTTACCTTTCTTTCAAAAAGATAAAGTTAAGTTGAACGTAACTATGAATTATAGAGTAATCCTTAGTACCGAATAGCCCTGGTTATTTGGATGAATAATGACTTATCGGTGTAATCTTGAGAATCGAACAGCCCTAGTGATACCCCTAACCTTCGAAATCATCGATTCAACACCATATCATTGACACTATGATAAAACATTATATTTTCACGTAAAAATCGTTCATACCGAACTTTCGTTTAAAGCCCAAGCTACCCAGCTACCACAAGGTACAGAAATCTGAACAAAAGAAGGTTTAATCGATAAGGAAATGCTACCAATTTAATACCCTACGGTTCGCATAATTTGGCCTCACGTACCATCTACACGCCCCGTGTTACCGGCGACCTCAATGGGACTCAAGACCTTTCAGTGATCCATAACAATTTGAACTTTACACGTGCGAAAACGGACTCTATTGACGGTTGATTGGTACTTCGTTACGTGATAACATCTTCCTTGTATGTTTCGGTTGGTTTTAAAGTTTGTTTTCGTGTAACATATCAATAAATGAATCTGACTTGAATAAATACTGAAACCAGTTCTTTACAGGTAAAAAAAAGCCCTGTATCAGAGATTGAGAGAGCAATGTCATTGAAAAGAAAAGAATAGTAGATGTCGTGTTTTTTATTGTAATAATAAAAACAATTACTGAATGTTCTAACTAGTTCAATATAACAGCTTTCTGTTTCTATGAATCAAAGTAGTATCCTATCATTTCCACCGAGCTCCCTTCAAGCTCCTACAATTGAATCAATGTGCATTCCAGTTGCAATGCAATGAGCTAGAGAAGTAACTGACTGACTTTCAACATACAGCTTTAATTGATCGGCTTTCATTCAAATCGAGGTTTCAAGCTAGAATGCTTCTAAATGCATTAAGGTGAATTAGTTCCGTAGAGGCTCGATATGAGTAATACAACGGATTGTAGCAGAGAATAGATTAACTTTGGCTGAACTTTTATTTCATTAATCTCCGATGTCACACTTTTATCGATACGTTCATCAATTCTATTTTGTGATTAATGTGAATTAAATTATACCTAAATTATAACGACTCAGATATACCTACGTTATACTACAGGGAACCAGTCCTACTTTACTTTCAGTAGAACACCATAAATTCGTAATGGGTAGTACTTAATGATTTTTTTTACATATTGCTCTTTCAGTTCATCCAAGTCTGTACTTTGACAGGTTAATCTTGAAAACGGTACAACATGTTAACACATCCTTGGGACCAAATGTAGCACAAAAGCAGCACAAGCCATTTTCCGGAAAGTAGACAGTGTATTCCAGTCAGTATAATGTTGATGCCTTCCATGCCTTAGATGGCTTAGATCAAAGTAAAATTAATTGATTAATGAATTACATTTCAAACAAGAAAAATAAGTTGAAACAATTGCCAGTCAATATCGTTCGTTCGCATTAGTTCCATTGCCTAGTTCCATCATAATACTACTGCGATTTTTATTTCGCACTAGTTCTATTTATGCGTTTCGATAAAGTGACGGAACTACTGCGAATTACGTTGACGCCATTATCGAAACGTCAGGTATACTTCAAATGCGTACCGTGATCACAGTACACCACTAGGTACTTTCAAATTACTAACATAACTTTAAGGTATTCAGACAATGAAACTAAACAAGTTCCTCTATGGAACATGGTACAAATAACGCAAAAAACATAAACTTCCATAGAAAATGGAGCAGCTGGACCGATTTTTGTATCAACAACTGGTTTTGTATCCAATCTTGGGTGTTTTTGGAGGTCCAAAAAATTTTCTCGTTTTTCGGCCCATGTTTCTCAGGGAAAGTTGTTTAGGTTCATTGTCTGGATACACCCTTAAAGTTAAGTTAGTAATTAAAAATTAGTGGTGTATTGTGTGAATCGAGCGCTCTAATTTATGTGCTTTAGATAGTCTCTAATAGAAGTGCAAGAACAAAAAGCTTACCTGAAATTATAGTGTTTTGAGTAGCCGATGGCGACGTAGACACAGCAAGCAGGAGGAATGTGAACAAAGTCTTTTCTATATACCCGATACTATACATTTTTTGTATTATCTAGCTAACATTAAAATTATAGTTAAATACGAGTATTTACACAACTTGGACATTAGCACTAAGTTGGAACTTTTACTATTTTCCTAACTCCCGTTCTAACTCTTGACCTCGTCCAAATCTGAAACAAGTGAAAATAAGCGTTAAATAATAATTATGGTTTTTATGTTACTTTGTAGCAACTGAAAGAAAGGCACATCATGTTTATAAATTTTACAATTATTAAACACAGCAATTTTTGACTGAAAATATTTATCTACGTAACCTTTTTTTATTATTTACAAATTAAATTCCGTTCTACCTTTCTAGCCCTGTATTTATGTCAATTTAGAGCGAGTTTTGGTAGTTTTGTAAATCTCAAGGATTGTTTTATGTACAAAAACACATTTGAGCTCATATGAAATGGTGGAGCATCGTGTCAAGGCAAAAAGCACACGATACACGACCGCCTGCAAACAGACTTGCAACAATATCAATATGTGTCCCACTATCAGCCTCTTTGCAGTCCCTACTTCTGGGGCACACAATTATGTTAGATGTAAAAGCTTGTGGTTAATTTGTGTTAAAATCAGCTAGTAAAGTATTTATGCCGAAAGCCGGTCCAGTGGCGAGTAACCTTGCCTGCCGTGCAGGAGGCGATGGTTCGTTCCCTATCCAGGCCGACTCGTACCAATGAGTTTTTCGGAATTTTCGGTGAAGGAAAACATCGTGAGGAAACCGGCATGCTTCAATTTCGAGGCATGTATTGTACACACTGTCCATTATGTGGCGACGGGCTCACGCCCCGTGACACTGGACAGAGTTTCGGTACTACTGGTGAAACGTGGATGTTCTAAGGTTTCAGAATATCTCTGAACCCCCTCGGGGAATATAGTCGTGAGCATAATTATGCTATACTTATGCTAAGTATTTATGAGTTTTTTAATATGAACTTTTCTTCGAAAGTACGAGCAAAATTCGTTGAGATTTAAAATTGGGTATTCACTATTTTAAATTTACATAACAACATAAATACCTATATTTTAAATAGTAAAACACTTTTCTAATTATAGTTAGTAGATAGTCAGCTATAATTACCAACGTATATTCAAATTAATATTATACTGCTTAGTAAATTATAAAAATAATTATAATACAAAGGAGGCACTTACATAAACATAATTAAACATTATTACACCTATAATCAAATATAAAATACTGCTATTACAATGGCGTACGTCAAACTAACTACTAGTAGGTACTACATACATAATTTGAAACAAACTTCGAACCTTATTATCGCAATTCCTTCCACAAAAAATCCCCTAACAAATTTCCTAATACCAACATCATAAGTATCAGAATGGCTTGGTTCATGGGATTTCTTTTTCAAAAAGAAAAGTATATAGTTAGTTCGAACGATCCCACCCTCAAAATAATAGGCACGTAATAATGACCTACATTCATAACGACCTAGGATATTAGCACGCAGACTATGCAACTGGATACACTGCATCAATTAGCGTGCCTGTAGTGTTTATTACCCGACAATGGCGTAGAAAAAAAGAGGGTAATGTCCTAAAGCGGGAGTAGGTATGAATGTGTCACATCAAAAACAGTTCAAAATACTAAAACATTAATTTTAATGAGCAATTTCGCTCCAAATTATCTAACATATTCGTACACAACACAAAATTGGGGCAGAAGGTATAATCGACCACGCGGGCATGATATATGTAATTTATGAATATGGAAAAACCGAGAGCAAACCGGCGGTGTTGCCGGGTTCAATTTACAAAATAAATCTAGAGAATGTGTTAAAAAAATATTCACTAATAAAAATTCCTAATTGTTATCCCTGTTACAACTACAGGCAGATAGGCAGTAGTTGTACATTAGTTGTAGCATAATTTTTATCCACCTATAATTGGGTTATGATTGTTAGTTTATTTGTATGTGTAAATAAAATTTGATGAAAATAAAAATTTTTTTGATTAGTTAAGCCAGTAAAATACCACTGCTGGGCAAAAGGCGAGAAGGTTTGGGCCATACTTTAAACTACAATAACTAAGTAAGTAAAAAAGTTGTCATTCTTATAAAACTTGCCCTTCTATCTTGTTCCCTTCATATTTTTCAATATTTCTATACAAAGCATAAAGGAATAAATTAAAAACAGAAAATCAAGGTAACAATTGGGATGATGACTGATCCTGGAAATATCTTATGACGAATTAAAAAATAAGGCCTTTAATAACAAAATTACAATCAATTAGCAAAAAAAAAGTATGACACGTAGCTACAATTTGTATGCAAATAAGAGGTTATGACGTCACTTCTCTTATATTTTATACTCGCCTCTTGCTCTAGTCGTAAATTTTAAGCACTTATACAAGGTGATGCAAAACTAAAAATGAAAATCTGATGTTCCATACTAAACTACAAATATACTTCTCTTTTTTCGCGATTTCTTTGTTGGTTCTCTACTGAAATTTGTTCAGTTTGATGGAAAACTTTTAAAGGGTAACCCCTTTAAAAGTTTTAAATGTTTATTTTTACTTATGTAACACCAGACATTTTTAAAGATATTCAAACATTAATTTCACTTTAGTGTTTAAGATATCCAACACGATTAAAAAGTAATTTAAAAAAAAAACAATTTTGTCATCCCAATTCTACAGATCTCGCAAAAGCTAAGAAAGTTGGTAACACTGAAACACGGCAAGTCAAATCCCACCTGAGGGAGATTGGGTAATCCAAAGTTGCTGACTTTCTTGACATAGTCTGAACAAGTAGTCTTATTATACTGGCATATAAAGAGGGTAGCGTATCCGTGCATTTCATGTAAAATTTTAATTGGGACGCCTCCGCCTGAAGCTACCTTGCTATCTCATAAATGTTTTCTTACATACATAAACTTCAACTATATTCTCTTTGGTCAGAAAATTTACTTGTACAACTATATTTCGAAGCATGGAGTTAGCAGCGGCAGCTAATTTATTATAATGAAGATTTAAAAAGCTTTATTTTAGTAAGCATATGCTTATGACTATACGAAAGGGGTAGTCAGAGATATTCTGAAATCACAGAACATCCACGTTTCACTAGTATCGTAACTCTGTCCAGTGTGACGGGGAGTGAGCCCGTTGCCACTTGTAATGGGCTCTAGGTACAATACATGCCTCGAAATTGAAGCATGCAGGTTTCCTCACTTTATTTTAGTAAAATGAAGATTTCAGGATTTAATGATGTGGCAAAAGAAGATATCATCATATAATATTATTATAAAAACTTATATGTGTTAATGAATTAACGCAAAACTAAAAAGAAGTTTGTTTAGAATCGAGAGCAGAATCGAATTATCATGTTTTCAACATAGGTATGTTTTTTGCAAAGTATTAAATAATTTGTTTGTAAAATTTAAAAATTAACTGAACTCGATCTCTACCCACCGCACGGACACACTCACCCTACTTACTACCAAAAAAAGATTCTTAAAATGTATCCACGGGCAATGAATGAAAGCGCTAGGCTTTCATTCATTGCTGAAATGATAAAAAAACATTTTTGCCTGAAAACTTAAAATGCGGATAACTTCAAATGATTACTATCAAAATAATGAGATTAAAGTTTCAATCTAATTATTTTGCTATAAATCAGTTGGGGTGTATGAGGTTTTGCGCTTATTCATTAACACGTTTTATACAACGTCTAAACTTAAATTCGTTTCATGCTTTAGGGGGCGGTTCAGGCCATCAATCTAAACGAATTTTAAAACAAGATCAAGATTCAAATTGCGAAATAGTAATAATCGTAGTAGCCGTTGAAATTACTTATGAAACAACACAATTTTTATTCGCATTTTCTCAATGGAATGGAAACAATTTGTTCAGTTTGATGATCTGAAGCACCCACTAAAGTATGTAACGTTATATTTCATCCCAATGGGCTCACTCAATCAAAAGTTATAAGTATTTAAAGCTTTCAAGTACATTTTATAACACAGTATTAAGAAAGAGTATGGTACTATACATACAGTACGGACACTCCCTGCTCCCTATCAACTCTCTCTCTCAACCTCTTCTTGTCAGTTTGTGCCATTTATATAAAGTGACAGCTGAGTAACCAAGGTGTGGTACTGAAGGCGTCATAAAAAGGCTGAAAGGCACCAAAAGGGCAGTGGAGAGGACTATGATCGGAGTTTCCCTGCGAGGTAGATCCAGAAATGAATAGATTCGCAGAAGACCCAGAGTAGCCGAAATAGCCCAAAGAATTGCTAAACTACATTTAAGGGTGGACGCATATCTATCCGCGGCGAAGGAGCGAAGGAGGGGAACGAAACAAATTAACTTTTAATTCTTCTGACGATTCGTTCGATTCGCCGGATGAGTGTGAGGTGTGTCATAGAATTTCATTAAAAAAATTCTAAAATTCGATTCTTTTGCCTCCTTTGGCTCGTTCACCGCGGATAAATATGCGTCACCTTAAGTTTGTGTAATGGGTGGGGCACATTGACCGCAGAACCGATGGCCGATGGGGCCGAAGAGTTTACGAGTAAGGCGACCGCGTAAAGGAAAGCGCAGCGTGGATAGTCTCCCCCCACGAGGTTGACCGACCTGGTGAAGGGGGCAGGACTCCATTGGATGAGAGAGATTAGACCGGTCTTTGTAGCAATCCTTGGGAGAGGCCTATGTCCAGCAGTGGACGTCTATCGGCTGATATGATGATAATGATTACAGTGGTCTACGCGTACGAAATCGCGTGCGCCACTAGTATCAAATATTAATCTGTCATCGATTCTCTACAAAGGAATTTCTGGCTTAGCGTGCATTTGTAAACATTGTATTGTTTGTGCACAATTTCGATTACAATCGACGCCGTAGAGTGGACAAAGCCGTAATAATAAACGTCAGCTGTAACTGATCTATAATGACTAAATGATGTTAGAATCGGACTAGTAATGGACCATTTTAGAATGGGCCGTTTCAGAATAAATAATTGGGTCTGCAATGACGGGATTACATTAGTACGAATAGTGAATAATTTTGCATTGTGATTTCACGTTTTGATAATTTAAATTGGATAGTGCTTGTGACAAATTTTGGAATGTTATTTAGTTAATTATTATGTCAATAAGTTTTAGTGTTGGTAAATCTAGCTTATCGATTTAGTGCGCGAATAGAATATACATTTATATTTTAAACTTGACGTTTTGGCTTATCATAGCATAATCCTCAAGACTCTACAGGGTATAAAATGTAATAAAACAGGGTGCTTTAGACCATCAAACTGAACAACTTTCACTATAGAGCTAGAGCAATTGTAGGAAACAGCTGATTATTTTTCACGATTTAAATGTCGGCCTCATAGTGAATGTTGTTCGATCTCTCTAAAGCATCCGCTTCAGTATGTAAAGAATTTAAGTTTACACCCTTTATTCCCCAAGTAAGTAGTCAAAAATATGATATGATGGATCGTCTACAATCAGCTGCTTTGTCTTCGTAGAATAAAGATAACTTATATTATTTCGGTCTGAAAATGTTTATATAACTGAAAATTTTGGCTAATAATAACAATTTATTCACTCACAGCTTTTCTGAAGGACTAAAACAAAATGTCGATAACTGTACGCAATTTATTCCTCCGGTTGTCGACCTGAGTCAAACCCTAATTACTAATTCCTGGTGGATTTTATTGAACTTCACTTTCTGATACCAATTCTTGGCACCCTGGCATTTTATGGAAGTTAATTTCATTTATGTTTCATTCACGATAAGTAAATTAAGAGAAATTGTTGGGATATTGGAATGGATAATCGATTTTGATTACGACGAGATTGAATTGAAGCTTGATTACAGGTTGTAAAAAAGTTTAATGTATGTTTATTGTATAAACTCACGATCGAACTCCCTTTCGAGGTGTTCAGAAAGTTTGCTATGATCAACTTGTGGTTAGGTTATGTTGTAATTTTTCTGTGTGATCTGGATATTTAATTCTAGTCTTCCATCAACTAAAACATTGTTCTTAAATGCTTAGACGATTATAAATAACGTGTCAAGAAGAATATTAATATTTTGATAGTAATTTCATTCCGTAATTTTAACTTTAGCCAATTTTTTTTCTATAATGATTTCATACGAATGATGTCCCTAAATAAACCATTTAAATATTTTTCAGAAATTATTTCATTATGATTGGGATGGACTGTCACAGTAATCTGACGAATGAAATTCACAAGTGACAAACACATTCCACTGCAAATAACACGTTATAATATAATATAATATAATATAATACAAAATATTTATAAAACTATTCGTACCTACAATTTTCTGGACACCCAAATAAGTTTCATTCAACAACATTTTTCATAATGCAGAAGCTCTAGAAATTCTTGCCGTTGTTGCTAACTTTTTCTTGTTTTTCCTGCTCAAGGACATGAAAATATGAGTAGGTCTCAAGATTGTGACCGTGACCTGTACATGACGTAGCTTTCAGAGTTACTTATCCAAATGTAAGCTCACGTGAAGCATTTATGAACTGTAAAGGTGAGCGCACATTAGAGCGGGCATCATCGGGGCGGAGCGGGCTGCATCGCATCGGAAAATGCGTACTTCGTACACTAGAGCGGAGCGGGTCGCACGCTACGCATTGACGGAATTTCAGTTTGACTTAATACTGGCAGGCGTTTTAAAATGTCCGCTCGGTATGCGCCCCAATCCGATGCAAAATTATATAGATATTAACGTTGAGCAGACTATTACGTTACGGCCCTCTCTGAACTGGCCCGTGTCGCAATATGCGACCTAAGTTGCAAGCCAGACAGAAGCGGCGCGGCACGCATTGGGTGCGGTTAAGCTCAAAAGGAGTCTCTGAATCTCTGCCTGCGCGCCGTGCGCCGTTTCTAACAGCGCGCTCGATGCGCACCGCGCCGCTTCTGTCTGGCTTGCGCCGTAAACGTCAATTTAGACGAAACACAACCACACACACCACGGCGTAAGTTTCCGGGCATGAATCTATGAAAATGTGTAGGTATAGTTCTTTTCAAACCTAAAACAATTTTTAGTCAGTGTTTGCGTTGTGCCTTGCGATGTAGACAACCTGTGGATGGATTATACCAATCGCCAAAACGCAACCACCTGCGACACGCGTACTCCGTGTATGCAAATCGCAATTACATCGCAACCACATGCATTTGCGGTTGCCACTTTAAGCAACTGCAGAGTGGTAACATTCATAGATAACCATTGCCACGTAGGTACCAAAAAAACAAAAGCCATATTTTGTTGTGCGAAGTAGTTTTGCAGTGAAAGAAATCATAAGTAAACTTATCAGTCAGTCAATTTAAGGAATCCCCTAGCTTTTTCCCTATTTGAGGACATCTCTCCTGATACTATTTTGCCACTCTCGGAGGTTTGGCTTCATTTCTGGCGTTAAGCCCGTCTTCAACATATATCGTTCAAGACGGGCAATTAGTGTTCCGTACTACCAGTAGTTTAACATGAGTCGTTGATAACAACCACAATAATCTGACAGTTACTGAGTATGTGGTCACATAGTATCTGAAGATCATTTTACACTAGTGGTAGTTTTTTGCATATAGAAATGAAACTATCCAAGTTAGTGCCAGCCTGATAACTTTTCCACCAATCTATACATTATTTATAATGTTCATGATTTTTCCAGATTTTATACCTATGACTATGTTTTTGAAATAGAGGTAGGGGAGAGCAGTTTTAAGTTTTAATTAAAAATTTACTCATAGAATCACATTTTCATAAGATTTCAATTGATACCCTTACCCTACACGATATTGTACATCTTTTTACCCGACTGCGCCAGAAGGAGGGTTATGTTTTTCGAGCGTATGTATGTATGTTTGTATGTCTATTTCTCTGGCACGGCCTGCAGCCTAAACGGCTTGATGGATTTTAACGTATGAGGTGTCATTAGATTCGTAAAAATCGTGAGAGTGACATAGGCTATATTATTGTAATATGGCGTCAGCGAAAAAAAAAGAGAGGGGGAATAAATAATGTTTTTTTTTCGTTAAAAATTACAATATGGGTATCAAATGAAAGCTAGTAATCAGACAATTTCAAATAGTACTTTTATGTAGCTGTTTCGACATAAGACTAAAAAGTGTGAAATAAAAAAATTATTAAGATAAACAAAAAACCCAACTGCATAAAAAACCTATTAACTGAAAAGAGAAAAACAAGCTCTATAATCAGCTCTATGAGTCAAAATGGTGGCATAAAAATACTATGACATATATATTTGGAATCTGCTATTCACTAGCTTTCATTTGATACCAATATTGTAATTTATTACAAAAAAAATAGTTCCCTTTCTTTTTAAATTCGTCGACGCCATCTTGAAATTATAAACCATAACTCACAATTTTTACGAATCTAAAGACACCTCATACGATCAAATCCATCAAGACGTTTAGGCTGTAGGGCGTGACAAAGAAATATACATAAAAACTTACATACATTCATACATACATCCGCTCGAAAAACATAACCCTCCTTCTGGCGCAGTCGGATAAAAACGGTCATTGGCTCTCCTGTAAAATTTTTCATTTGAGGTTTGCCACTTTGCTTTGCGGCGGAGGCGACGAATTGTTCCCTGTCCATTATAAGTCGCGACGGGCTCACTATAAACGATTGCATGGTTACGCATGAACACGGCACAATACACGTACTCAAAATACATACGAGCTTACCACACATTCTCATTATCAAACCTTCCACATAGGATCTGCAGTACCTCGTAAACTTCTATACGTGGACATAGCCCAGCGAATCCAGGGATTGACTCTACGACCGATATGGGACCGGCACGAAGCTAAGCTAAAAGATATCAACAATATTTAGGTCGAGTACGTTGTAGGTTCTCGGACACAATAGTGTTGTATAATACAGTTGTTGTCAGGGGTTACTTGTTTGTATGTTTCTAGAACGAGTTCGCCTTTTTTCATATTCATATACATCTAGATATACATAATTCCCTTTCGGTGTGCACAAAAACTTCGCTACAACTCATAAATATCATCTTTAACATGTTAACATTCACTGCTGTATATATACCTCTTCCACAACTACAATTTTAGGGGTGACGTGTCAAGTGGTGATTGGTCCTCAACATTTCCCCATAAATAAATAATACATTAGATATACGTTAGTCGTCTTCTAGGAATTTCAGAAATGGGGTGTTTTCTCAACCGTAAGTCCACGGTGTTACATGGCAGAGTAAAACACGATTTGCTAGTTTAGAATAAACTGATTTATTATTGAAATTTCGTGTCCTTTTATACAGAGAGAGTATCCTAAAGAGTTATTGATAAGTAAATGATAGTACATAGAAAAATCTGGAATTAGCCTTACGATATGAGTGAAAAGGAATATCTTAATTAAGTAGGTACCAAGGGCTACGAGAATTGTAAACACAACAACCCAACTTATCTATTGGACAGACAATATCATAGTGTCTCTGAACTGTAAATAACGGAGTCACGTATGCACTTCACGTGATGTTTATGTAACAACGGCCTCTGTGTGTTGGATATAAAATAATTTGGCTGAAAGCTAAAGAAAGTTTAAGTAAGTACTACATGTTGCGGAGATGTATGGACACTCAATCGTGAGGGTATAGTCTAGGAAAAATAAGGTTTGAGATTGCATTAAAGACACTTTAGTAAATTGTGTTTGAAATAATATTACTGTTAGTTTGTAACATTTTTGTCGAGATTTCGTGGTTATATTGGCTCAGGAACCGGAGAAATACCTTAAAATCGATATAAATGTACAAAGGGCAAGCTTATTTCGAAAGCTATTTCTTCCAGCATACTAGCAAAAGAGACAGTTAATTATCACACGCCAAATTTAATGTGTACAAACAAACAGTAAATAATTTAGTTTTCAGGTTATAATTTTTGAAGACTTACAAAATATTAAATATCTACTCAAATTTACGATATTAAACGGGGATTATTATTGTTATAAGTAAAACGTATTGAATGAAGCCATCCTGTACAAAATCACCAGTTTTCCATTTTTGGTTCATACCTAAATTTAAAGTTTTGTAAATGTCTTAATTATTCAATAACACACAATAAAAAATCGGGGATTATTGAGAATTTATGTTTTTCAGGTATTTATCTACTATATTCCAAATTATCACCAAAAGTGCAATGAATGCAACCTTCTCCATACAAAAATCCGTAGATTTCCCCGACTAGTATGGGTTCGCATCTGCACGGATTACCTGCCATGTACCAATGAGTTTTCTAACTTATGTGCGTAATACCGACTACCGACAACTCTCAAACGGTGAAGGAAAATATCGTGAGGAATCTTGCATATGCTAAAGAAGAAATTCGGATGAGTGTGTGAAGTCTATTAATCCGCATTAGATTTGATGATTGAATGACGCCCATACACACTCTCTGAGGGTAGGCATGTGCCCTGCAATGGGACATTTATACAACCTGTCAATGAATAAGCGTAAAACCACATATACCCCAACTGATTTATAACGAAATAATTGCGTTGAAACTATAATTTCATTACTGTTAAATTATTGAAATTTGAAGTTATTCGCAATTTAAGTTTTCATGCAATAATTATTTGTTTATATCAGCAATTAATGATACGTGCTCGTGGATACATTTTAAGAATATTGCTTTGGTAGTAAGTAGGGTGAGTGTGCCCGTGCGGTAGGTTGAATTCGAGTTCAGTATTTTTTTTTTTATATTTTGAAAAATGTAACCTTGTTGAAACCTTGATAATTCGATTCTGCTCTCGATTATAAACAAACTGTTTTCTAGTTTTGTGTTTATTCATTATCACGTTGTATAGGCTAACAATAATGTTGATGATAACAATGCCAAATCGTGGCCGGCCTGCTACTTTTTGTATAAATCATCCTTTACTTTAATTCCCTATGTCAAATCCGTAGACTTAAGACTACAGTGGGCGTATCAAAAATGACAAATACGTAATCTTAAGCTTGAACCCCGCAATAAATTATAAACATTACCATTGTTTTAGACAACACCACGTATTACGCTGTGTATGACAAGCCATTTTCTCGGGCCCGGTAGTCCCGTAAACTTTCAAGTGCCAAATGACCCGGATTTACGGATCCCCATTTACTCTGTATGACACTTCAACGTCCCTACTCAAATAGAAACAACGACGAAATGTTCGTGACGGGTACTTGTAAACCTTCCTTTTTAGGGTTCCTTAGTCAAACAACTGACACGGTCAAAGAAATTACGGGTGCAACAATACAGGAGTGCTATTTTAAATTCCAAATGTTTTATTTTGTGCACGCAAATATATTCAATCAATTAATTTAATCGTACTGATGACTTTTGCTACAATGGGTCCGGCCCATAAGTATTTGAAATTACATCACTACAAAGTTTAATGTTTCTAAATAATGTTAATGACGTCAATTTTTTTAAATTTGTTTTTTAGTTACGGTAGGTTGTGATCTTTAAGACTTGGGTTTTTATATCAGTAATTTTATACGTTATTTAAAATACTGAAAAATATAATAGAGGTTGAATGAGATTTTATTCCTTTGCCTGCTTGGCTTTTCTATTGTATTTGACAGTTTTTATTTTTAATGTTATTGCGGCCAAGGTATCTTAGCCATAAATCCTACGTTTTTCAGAAAATTCAAAAGAAAAATTAAAAATAGAAATATCGCTCAAAATTAAAATCGGAAAAATACGTATCTCTTATTTTTTAACCCATTTTATATTTTTTATTAAAAACAGGTGGTTATAAAATTTAATGTTGTCAATTTGCAAAATTTTATTTAATATGCCAAATTAAAATATTTTTAAAACGAACGGAACCCACACTGTACTTGGCTTGGCACGCATCTGGTCGGTTATTTTCCACTTCGAAATTTATGCTCGAAATGAAGATTATTTGTTTAGATTTTTCGTTTGCAAAAAGAGAGAATAAAGAAAATATCCAAAAACAGTCAGCATCGTCATAAGCAGAGTTTGAACGATTTGTGAAAAATAATTGTTTACAACAACTCATTTATACATGGTGAACTATAACTCGACCTATGAAAGAGGTCATACTAGAGGTCATTTGCAATATAGTCGAAAATGAACGGTTACTCAGTTGTGATGGTTTCAGGATTTATAAAAATTTTCGGATTAATAATTATTTTTCTGATAATCGGTAAGCATTTTATTTTAAAAATAATTAACTGACCAGGGTAACGTATTTTTTTATGAAATTGATTTTTTCGGGACTATGTCAGAAAATTTCAGAAAAAACTTAATACCATCATAATTCATAACTCAGTGACAACTCATTTTCGATCACCAGTTAACTGGGCTTGATTTGTTGCAAATTATTTCTAGTATGACCTCTTTCAAGGAATAGGTCGAATCACAGGTCACCCTATAAACATTGTATTTCAAAATATATTAACTGTCATAGTAGGTTAATGAATCAAATATTTGTAAAGTAACTATAAATAAATTAATTCTCGTTGTCGATTTCGACTACATCTACCGCTTTATTATAATAAATGTCTGACAAGCAGAATTTTTTAAAGTGCATATAAGTGTGTGCTATAAACATACATGCACTCTCTCCCAAAAGATCACATTTGGTCGGATTGTTGCTGGCTTGCCAGCCCCCATATTAAGATAAGAGATGCACTCTATCTTCCTCTATCCCCTGAATAATGATGAAGTAGGAATACAATCAGGAGATACAGTGGCTATTAATCGGCAGCCATGTTGACGTTGTTTGATAAAATTTGTCGCTTTAAGCCTCGGTTTATACAGAAGAGACGTGTAGCAGTGGCGGATAATGTAAGTAGCACAATATAAACCTTATAGTACGTAGCATAGCGTCGTTTTTGTCGTAAACGAGAATCACGCTCGCGCCTCTAGGTGACGTCGCCTGGAGGCGCGGGCGTAATTCTCCAAACGACGCTGTGCTACGTACTATAAGGTTTATAATTGTGTTACTTTGACTATCCGCCACTGCCACACATTTCTTCCATATAAACCGCGTCTTAATATACTATACCCGTTATGATTTTTGTTATTCGAAATGCATTATCAAAAGGGCCGTTGTTCGCCTCACAGTCACAGCAGCACAGCCTTGTACGCCTAGGCAAACATTGTCAGCAACGAACAGCTGTCGTTAGACCTACTCCGCAATAAATGGAACGAATCATATTTGTACAATACCAACATAGCAGTGCTGAAATGCCCAATATTATCCGTACAAAGGCAGCAAAACATTGATCTCTGCGGACTTGACTAACTGTCGGTATAATGTCGACATTATACAACATTTTTTGACAAAACCGCTCTGCATATTTAGCACATTTTTAACAGAGATGTAAAGTCGTTAGACGATATTGTTCGTATATCGTTTGTTCTCTATTGATGGGGTGATGGGACTTCCACGGATAAGTTAAAGTGGTACTTATATTTTAATCTCATTTTAATCTGAGCTCGTTTTACAGTAAGGGCTTTTAATTTCAATTAAGAGTACTGAAGTGTTTAATTTAAAATAAACAAGGAAATCTTCTTAGAACGTAATGACCAAACTAATTTAGAAGTTCGGTTAAGAGGTTTTTCATAATCCAAAGTGGTGTTACGGTTGAAGTGCACGTTCTTCAAAGTTACCTGAAAGCTTTATTAATAATTTATGCTAATTATTAAATAGGTTAATACTTTTTATTTATTTCCTGTAAACCTGACGCTAGAGCTTCTTTTTAGTTTAATATTAAATTATAATTTCGTATCAGTCTACTTTACTACAGGTTCTGCGTGTTCATAACTAAGGAGAGATTTTCGGTACCAAAATTTTTTTTTTTTTTTTTTTATTATTTATTTGGTCTGCCAACAATTGCTACATCAATTCATTCACATGTTTGGTTACAAAAAGTTCTAGTCTAAGATGTACAACTAATTACAGGCAAACACAACATGCAAGAATCGAGTTAATATTTAAAAAAAAGAGCTTAAATCTATGGATTACAACTGTTACAGATTGGGTACTGACAGAAAATAAAAACATACGAAAATATAAAAGAAAAAATAATTGAGTTGAGTAGAGTTAAAGGTAGTAAAAACCTAGACTATCCAGATACAAAAAGTATGGCATGCCTACATGATATTTTTGAAACATACGAAATACAAAAGAAAAAGAATTTGAACATTGTTAGCTATTGTTATTTATTAGTATTTTTTAATCATAGTTGCTTTGCCCTACAGGGTCCGGAGAGATCTCATAGCTTATAATTGAACACCTTATTGTACATTATGAAATGCAATAAAATATCGAGTACTAGCGACCCGCCCCAGCTTCGCCCTTTTGGGATATGTACTATAAATAAATAATATATACATAAACCTTCATAAAGAAATTCTCTAAGTAACAGTGAAAACCGTATCAAAATCTGTTGCGTGGTAAGAAGAAAGTAGAAGAAGAAAGCGGAGAAACAGATATTATGAATACAGACGCGGATAGCGACTTTAATATTCTAGTCGTAGAGGGAGAAGTAATAGAAGTCGGAACGTGTTTTAACCTATTCACTCAATAAGAGATGCACATAGAAAATTCGCTCTGGTTAAAAAAGGAGATTGCTACCTCATCGACGTAACCAGTTTTTTGTCACTTCATTTAAATTTTATAGGATTTATAGCTATCGCTATCTCATACGCGGTTACACTGCCATTTCGTCTACTATTTTTCGTCAATGATTCTAGTGAAAGCATGTGCATAGTAAAGGTAAGCGCATATTACGATGGTGCGCAGCGGGCTACATCGCATGGAATTGCGTCCATCCGCCACGCAAAAATGCGTCCCGCTCCGCCCCGGCGGTGATAGTTCATTTAAAATGTTTAGAAGCGATTTGGGCGGATTCATGCGATGCGACCTGACCAGATACGGCCTGCGTCGTAATATGCGCCTACCTTTATATGAACGAAATGGCTCTGTTTAGAGCAACGATGACATTTTAGCTTAAGTTAAAGTCCAGGTGAACGAAATGGTTAACAAAAGCCAGTCTCCATAATCCCTAATGTCTACTATAACTGTCAAAAGTCTTGGAGCTAATCCGTTAATCTTGATAGGTACTGAGTGGAGTTTAGGTCTTTTGAAAATTAACTATGATTAACTATTCAAGGGAAAAATGGACACACATACATAAGTCGGGTTGGTCAGAAACATTATAGGTAGCAAAAACGGAAAGGAAATAAAGTTGTGAATTTGTATGCGAGTGTGAAAATATTTGGGACGTATAGATATAGTAGATATATAAGGTCTAACAATATTGGCTGAAACTGTTTTAAGGGGATGATTAGACCATCTAACTGAACAACAGGCATGGTTTCATTTCAACTTTCTTAATGGGATCAATGTAAAAATCGTGAAAAAAACTACTGTTCCATCAGATTTGTGCAGATTTGTATCTGCAAAATTTCTCGACCCGAATGTATTTTTTATCGCGATTTCGACCTTTTTCCAATAGAAAGAGTTGCTCAGTTCGATGGTCTGATCATCTTAAAATTGTTTCAGCTAATTTTGTTAGACCTTATTTATACGGAGTGTTATGGTAAACAGTTACATTACTTTAATTAGTGATTGTAATCCTGATACTGAACAACTTTTCCTAAAAAATCTATAGAAAATTTGCAAAAAAAATTTTGGACTTTCCATAGGTACTACATGCAATCAGCTGATCGAACGTTTGTTAATAAAGTTGAAATGACAATGCCATAGACAGAAAATAAAAGTAATCTTTTAAAAATCTGTCTATTCGCAAAAAATATATTTATATGACCAAAGTCAAAGTCAAAGTCAATATAATTTATTCAATATAGGAGCTTTCAGAACACTTATCAAACGTCAAATCTGTTTTTAAAGCTACGCGCGACGGAACGTGTTGTCGCTGTAGAGAAGATGCGGCCAGAAACTCTACAACATAACACGACTTAACAACTATTACAATATAAATTCTTAAGGTAAAGTTATGTATACAATAATACATAGTCTATTTAATAAAATAATTGATACTATACAGTAAAGTAAATAAGCTATAAGCTAGTGACCTCCGACCCAAGCATTTTAATCATTTAAATAATCATCCAGTTTAGCTTTTATTGGAATAAACCATGAAAAACAAAAAAAAAACAGAACTGAGAAATAATAGGTACACCCTTTTCGCATCATTTTATTTATTTTTGTTTATTTATCATCATCATCAGCTTATAGCTTATCGTATTAGTCCCACTGCAGGACACAGGCCTACCTCAGGGAGGGTTTTTGGGCGTCAGTCCACCACGCGTGCCCAATTCGGATTGGTAGACTTTAAATAATTATGCATCAGAATTTCTTCTTCAGCATATGCAGGTTTTTGTTTATCGGTATGCAAATGAATACCTCCTAGAGTTCAGGCATCTAAATTAAGAGCTAGTTTTGAATGTTCTGTTTTCTGTTCTGTTCTGAAATTTTAATTTTAATTTAATTTAATTGCATAATTCTGGCTATTATCTGACTATTTTACGAGGTAGGTAGGAGGTACACGCCATTCTATACTGATATCTTAAAATATTCTGGCGATGTGCCTTTCTATAACAGCAAGCTTAAAAATATATTTTATAGTTGTAGCCTGGCTTCTGTTTACCCCGAGAGGGTTATGGTCGTGACATTATGTACATTGTTAGTAATAAACACGATTTCCAATTCCATAAATGTTTAATCAATCATGCGTCCATGCCATTCTTCATTTATTAATATTGTATGTCATTAGAGGAGCATTATTCATATAAAAATATGTTTTATAAACACGGAATAAATGCAGACAATAGCCGCTTTCATAATTTAATTTTATTATTAAGGTATTGTCATTTTGTAACACTCGCGGCCACCGGTAAAAGTATTGTATAATTATAGTAATATAAAAAACAAACATTTTGTAATAAACACTTATTTATGGCCTAGCTCGCATCGGAGGCGAAATATTTGACTCTAAAGGTTCATGAAAAAGTAACCAAAGCCTTTAAGAATCAACTCATTTTCAATCAATCAATCGAAACATAATACCTACTCAGAAAAAATATAGTGTAAAGAAATACAGAATATACAAAACAAGGCGGTCTTAGCGCTAACAAGCGATTTCTCCCATAGAACCTTAGAAGTTATTTGTACCTTAATAGCACAGCTCCAATGCAGCTTAGTAATGAATGTGATGTTTTTAAATGTATTTTGAAAGGCCCTCGAAAAACCTATACAACGTGTTAATGAATAAGCGCAAAACCTCATACACCCTAACTGATTTATAACAAAATAATTAGATTGAAACAATAATTTCATTTTTTTATAGGTAAAATTTAAAGTTATTCGCAATTTAAGTTTTGAGGCAAAAATGATTTGTTATCATTTCAGCAATGAATGAAAGAGCTAACGTGCTTATGGATACATTTTAAGAATGTTGTTTTGGTAGTGAATAGGCTGAGTGTGCCTGTGCGGTAGGTTGACATCGAGTTCAGAATTTTTTTAATTTTACAAGCAAATTATTTAATATTTTGAAAAATGTAACCTATGTTGAAACCTTGATAATTCGATTCTGCTCTCGATTCTAAACAAACTACTTTCTAGTTTAGCGTTAATTCATTAACACGTTGTATAAGTTTTATTACTGGCCGATCAACAACAAAAAATAAAACTTTTCTCCACACAACCTTACATACCCAAGTATGTCAGTTGTGTAACGCCTGACTACATTCTCACACTTATGAGAGAAAGTAGAATGAATATCGACGTTAATACAGTCCATATTACAATAACCCACATAAATCATTAAAACTCACTCATCTACAAAATATTTCATTCGAATCGAAAATTACTTATACAAAATAACCATAATCACAATAACATAATACAGATTCAATAAGAAACACTTGTAAGTACATTTAACTCACTCGACAAAACATAAAAAATATGTGAGTAACATAAAAAATCGAAAGTACCGCGTGCCGCTGTAACATAAACACAAAAACGTCACACAAAAGGCAAACAGTCTACGAAAACACTTAAGCCAACACGGTCCACTTACCGTAAACTGAAATAAACTTCCCCCGTACATCATCAAGCACATCGTTCACAAACACTTCTGAACACAACCATAAAAAAAACTTCAAATTTTTAAACATCCCCAACGATATATCTAAAACACAATGTAACTCGCGTCGCAGTCTATTTTATAATTCATTTATCCAACGTTTATTCATCACTGTTAGAGTTCAATTTCGAATAGTTTTCTAGGTTAATGAAAACATCGTCTGTTTGGGGTTTTGGCTGACGATCGTGCTCACTCCCCGATAGCCGCGTTCACACTACCTATAAGGGCGTATCTTGACAGATCCTTATTGCGCTTGCGTGAAACGAAGTGACTCTTTCACCCAACGGACTTATTCACGAGTTAATTAATATATCAACTTTTCTCGGTCCCCCTGTATTAACCGTCTCCGTTAATAAAATATTTGGCTTAGTATCTCTTATCTTGTATTGTACCCTCAAGCGGTGGCGAGCTTCATACGGTAGTAGTCACACATAATTTTCCTGCATCAAGATTATTATTTTGGATGAATTATTATTGGCCGTTGGTTCCGGCTTGGAATGGGCTATCCCATTTCTTCTAGTGGATGTCGTATGGCAAAGAGATAAGGTTTCTTTTGCAGTGTTTTTGTAAGTGGAAGATTTTGTCTTATCCTGATACCTGAAACGCTTTTATATGCTAAAGGCGAGTCTTGCTAAAACTGAAATTCAGAGATAATATATAAGAGTTGAAACTATTGATAAAGAATTAGTCATAGCGATTTGCGAGTTATGTGCAATAATTTATTCAAAGAAAACTTTTACATCAAAATCATCATTTCCACATTCATAATTCACATCATCATTATCCACAGAAAGAAATTATTAATATTCAATGTATATTTGTAACTTGATTTCTGTTTAGTGTCTCTCTATTCTTTAATGTATACTTTTAACTTAAATTAGTTCCTAAATTATCTGTAACTTCCTATATAAAGAGTTCCAATGTTGAAACCGATCCGTGCATGGAGAATCAGGTGCTCTGTGAATCACTGATCTGTATCTAGCTCAGACACTGGTATCTCAAAACAGTAATTATATACTCTTCTAAGCACTTGTTGTAACTAAATACAATTGTAATGTGTTTTGAGAGAAAATTAATGTTTATTTATTTATTATTATTACCATCAACCTAACTACGGCCCAAGAGCGATGATAGTCCATACGGAAGAAAGCTAGCTACTCAATTATGAGGCGGCGGGTCGATTCCTGGCCTGTACCACTAAGTTCTACGGAATAATTATGTACGGTTGTATTTATCATTATTACTAGCTCGGTGGTGAAGAAAAACTTCGTGAGGAAACCTGTATACCCGAGAACGAAAAAACAAATAGTTCGGATGTATGTGTAAATATGGATGAGCTTGGGGTGAACACAATAGACCAGCGATGGTCCCAGTGTTACATAACAACCCTTGCTTGCAATAGCCCAGCCAACAATAACAATAATAGTAACTACGCCCCAATGCTGGACCTACCTTAAAGGAGGGTGTTTGAGCATGTAGTCTACTAAGCGTGCATAGAATTCACATATGCATCAACATTTTCCTCTTCAGCATATGCATTTCCACACGATTGTTTTCCTTCACTGTTTGAGTAGTCGGCACTACATACATTAGCAATAAAAACTAATTGGTACATTGCATGTCGTTCATGCACATTCGAACCCGGACCCTCATATTTCGGTCGGTCGGTTGACACTCAAACATGAGGGATGTTTGAGTATCAACCGATCGACCGACCTCAACGCAACGCGTCACCGAATTCTTTCCGTGACTATACCTAGATATTGCTTGCAAATGGAAACATTTCAGAAGCGAAGCAGGAACAAACTTTTAATCACCCGTAAGTAAGGATGATAAGGAAATCAATTACGAATATCTTTTTAGCGGAATTTAAATACCAATTGAAACAGTACCCCGCAAACATCTTGAAAAATACGTGAGAATCGGTCTGCGCAGTAGCGTTTTCCCCTTCAATTTTTTTTTCTGTGCATTCAAGGCCTTATTCAAGAAGTTTGCCGGCATTATACACCATCATCATCAGCCTATCTACGTTTTTCTGCTGGGCATAGGCAAACCCAGGCGTTAATACATGCGTGCCCAATGCGGATTGATGTATACGCATTAGAATTTCTTTTTCATCGTTTAAGGTTTCCTAACATTTTCTTTCATCGACATATTGGTTAATAATAAAATTATTAGCTAAATTTTCGGCGGGGTCCAGGTCATCAAACTGAACAACTTTTGCTATGGGAGCAAACTAGAAATAGCGTTGCACTTCAGTATGGAACAGCAGATTTTTTTTTTGCAATTTCAGCTTTGCTAGTAAAAGATGCTCAAGTTGATCACCTGAACCACCCTTGAAAATTTGGTAATTATTATATTATCAGTAAAATTGAAGTTTCAGTGTCATTTTCCCAAAGATAACAAAAACATTAACGTTTCTAGCCTATATTAGTTGTATAGCATGCATTGTTTCACGTTACAAAAGGCAAAGAGCAGTCAAGGCTTTTGTGGCCAACAATAAACTAGCAAACTGTGAATAGAGATCTGCCTGGCTGGGCACCATCAGTTTAGATTGATAACGAATAGCCTTGTCTAGTAGCATACTTAATTAGCTACCTACCTAAATCGTTTTGAATTTAACAATTTTCTCTGAAATTTCGGTCAGGCTTTGGACGGGTGATCGTTGCAGTAGCATGTCATACTTAACTACCTTTTTGATTCAGAAGGTATGTTATGTATTTGGTCCAGGATAGACCCGTTAGATGATGGTGTATTTATTCATTGAGCTAGGTGGAAGGCCTATTAAAGCTGCGTAAGTAATGTCCACTATAAATTAAAATTCCGTGGGCTACGAGTACAATACAATGCTTTTTATTGACTGAAAGATTTTAGAATCCCACATCTTTATCACTATTATAGTCACAATTAATTAACAAATAAAAAACAAAATTAATACATTTAACCAAGTTTATTTACACAACAACGAACATTGACATATATATGTATACACTATACAGTTAAACTAAATAACAGCTAATCTAAACGAACTTGCAGAAAAAGAAAATCATGAACGAAAACCAGCCAAATAAAAATAAAAAACAAGAAAAAAAGGACTTAAAAAGAAAAGGGTAGATGAGGCAGCTCAGCCCGTAGATGAAGACCATCTACAGGTAAAACACTCCATCAATGCTGCTGCCGTGCGGGAGTGTGCCAAGAAGGCAGGCGGCGTTGCCTCTTTGGATGGCGATGCTAATACGCTGTCCGAGGTACGCGCCAGCCTTCGTGTCGCTGTAGCGTCTATCATTCTTGACGATATTTCCTTAAATAAGTTCCTGGCATCTTGTCCCCAGATGCCTATGGTCTCTACTCCGAAAGGCGCAAATATGTAGTTCTGACCGAGGACTGCATTAAACCTAATTAATAATGTCCTTCTTAATTCTTATTCCACTATAATTTCACATTCAATGTTTTAATCGTGTTTTTATCGGGCTTCATGTCGCAATAAACAAAGACAAAGAAAAGAGCTTATTATATTTTCTTTCTCTTAACTAATAACTGATCCTGAAATATGGATATTCTGAATAATATAGGCTATATTTACACACTTCTCTGATACTAAAACTAACACAATTTACTACACATTTCTCTCCTAACTACGAAGATCTTGTCAATGCACAGCAGTTTCGCCTTTATTGAATAAATATTAGATGGTAATTTCATTAGTGTGGGTTGTACAGATACCTACAAGGAATTGAGCCAACGTTTTAATTCAATTAAGCATGTTTCCCTCTGAATCTATAATTAGTATTTATGTAATGTTATAGTTTCGTTCGTCTGTAGGTGTTGTATGTTAGTTTGGAATTAAATTAAAGTTAGTTCTGGTATGTACTAACGGTGAAGGAACACATCGTGAGGAATATTGTCTGCATACGCTGAATTCTGGTGCGTATGTGAAGTCTATCATATAACTCCGCATTGGGCACACGTGGTGGACTGACCACGAAGGGTGCCCATACAACCTCGGGGAGGGTGCATGGGCACACCCTCCCCGAGGGTAGGCCTATGCCCTGCAGTGGGACGTATATAGGCTGATGATGATGATTTACTATAGCTATAACCTGAACATTTTTCACTATGGGAAACAACATTGAAACAGCAAGTATGTAATTTAGGTACACCTTGAAATAAATCAGACATAGGTACCTACGGCTATTGATCCTGGTGTAACAGGAGTTACAGAGGTAGGAATGTGTGTTGGGATTATGCTCGAAAGAAAAAATATAGTAGCGGATATAATTTCATCTTTTGGAGTGTTTAGAAACTAATCATAATCATTTATTGTTTCAAAAAGTTTACTACGTGACATTTTAGGGTTTCTCAATATTTTAATTGTGTCAAGAGTTGATAGTTTACATAGACAAGGTAGAGTAGATTGACAAGTTTTTAACCAATGTACACTGCAACAGAAACCTAATCTGTCGAAGAAACAGGGTAGTATATTTAAATGCAAGGTAACAACATACTTTAATAGCAATTAGTAGTAAAGTTTGCGAATAAAAACTCAATCCTCGTCAAATTACGGTCCCACGCAATCTAAAATTGACAAATTGGTAAAATTTGGTACATAATAAGATTTAAAGTGGTTGCAGAGTTGTCAATTTCATGAAAAAGATTGACGCAGTATACGCGTAGACTGTATTCATAAAAGTAATATTTTATATATGGAAAAATCGTTTCAAAAATCTAGACGCGGCGTCACAAAAAACATTTACAATTTATAATATAATTACGAAGATATAAGTAAGTTTTTGGTAGGCCTCCCCCCCCTTTTTTTGTAGACCCCCCCTCCTTTTTTTGTTTTTTTTGTTTGTGTAGGAATTTGACGAAGCTTGTTGCAGATATACGGGATGCATTTATTGACGAAACGTGTTGTGGATCAGAGTGGTGTATTTCCTTTGACGAAGCCTGTTGTGGATGTGAGTGATGTATTACCATTGACAAAGCCAGTATGAAATTATTTACAGAAAATTTCAATATTAATAAGATTAAAATGTAGAGTGTGTGTGTGTGTGTATGTGTATTTATGTACGATTTGTAACACCACTGGCTTTTCGGTGAAGGAAAACATCGTGAGGAAACCTGCATGCTTCAATTTCGAGGCATGTATTGTACCCACTGTCCATTATGTAGCTACGGGCTCACCCCCCGTCACACTGGACAGAGTTTCGGTACTAGTGGTGAAACGTGCATGTTCTGAGGTTTCAGAATATCTCTGACTACCCCCTCGGGGAATATAGTCGTGAGCATATGCTATGCTAAAATGTATAGAGTACCAAAACCCACTAGGCCCGCGACATGGTGGAATGGGTCATTTATATAATTTTTCTTTCATTCGCCGACCACGGTAACTTCTTAAAAACCACAAATCTCAACAGTTTCAAAACTGTTATACTACCAAAGAAATAATTTGCTTTATTTATCAGAATTAGAGACAATAGTTGGACGATATAACGTAATTCGTAGCACGGAACCAACGGTGTGCGAATAATATTCGCGCTTGGCGGGTGTTTGTAAATATGGCTCTTAGTTCAGTTCCAACTAAGTAGAGCTACATCGTCTATTATCCAAATTAACTCTGGAGCAGCTATTCCGTTAATTATTTCCAGCTTACGCCCGCATATCCCTTGATAACTAGTTAAGTTCCTCAACAAAAGAATCCCTTCTTTTGTATTTGTCTACATTGTAATCGACCTTGGTATTAAATTACGGTCTTACTATTAATTAAAAGTGACAACGGGCTCACTAACAGTCACACTGGATGCATTGAAAAAAATATGTTGGTAAACGTAACCGAATTATAGTGACTACCGAACTATTATAATACACTAATACAGGGTGTAAGGGACTGCAACTCCTACTCTCCGCAGACTGAAACGGTGAACTCAAACCATCAAACTGAACAACTTTCACTATGGAGCCTACCTCAGCAAAATCTGCTGTTTCATACAAAACTGCTATACCTACCCGATTCAAATGTATGGGACAGCAGATTTTTTTTTGCATTTCCTGAAGTAGGCTCCATAGTGAAAGTTGTTCAGTTTGAAGGTCTAAGTTTACCGTTTCAGTCTGCGGAGGGCTATCCCTTACACCCTGTATGTAAAAGTACCTAATCAAAAACTGGACATAAACATTATACATTATTTTCTTATTTATAACCAGAATTAGAATCTAGAAACTTCTTCGCATTCGTAAAACCATTCTTGCAAACTCTAGTATATTTAAGTTGAAATACATATGTACGTGAACACAAACGACAAGTTATGAGCCTATTAAGAGGCTATGTGAAAAAAATAGGATTCTTCAAAGCATCATATCTCATGAAGTACTAACAGTAGGAGTATGATTTGCGGATATGTGTAAATTGAACATGTAATTGAAGTTTTGATTAGAGCCAAAACACGATTAAGGCAAGCCAAAGTAGCCTCCGTCTCTATCGATAAACGCTTGGAAGTGCTAAACGGTGAACATTAGAAACAAGAGGCTTGATTTAAAAAAAAGAGATAGATTTTTTATACATTTTGATTAGAGCAGAATTGAACTTACATAAATAGTACAATTACAATTAAATAAAGTTTGTTTTATGCTTGGGTCGTTTCAGGCGCGCGCGCCGCCCTGTCTCTTTCTCTCGCATCAGGCAGTAATATAAGCTATCACACGCCCATTTCGCTTCAATTATTTTTCAACATAGGCCCTTAAAATTAATTTCTTGTTTGGACATGATACTTAATGTTGTAACAATATTATGTCACGGCTTGTAATTGTTTATTCGGGGTGTAATTTCATTAAATGCCATTATATTAAGAAATTATATGTTTCAATTTTGTTGATAGCACCATTTTACCTACATTAGTTAATTGTGAATGAATATTTGAGGATAAATGTATTGCTGCTGACATTACAAGGCACATCAAATTTTTGATACGAAATGATTCAATTCATGTATATAGATAGATATTCCCCCCGATAGATAGATAAATAAATAATCACACATAATTATAGTCATATATAGGATCCTTCTTAATATGCTGACACTTTTTAAGGGGAGGATCAGAGCGATTTCGATGTTGGTCCCATAGAAAGTTACATAAGCATATGCTCACGACTATATTCCCCGAGGGGGTAGTCAAAGATATTCTGAAACCTCAGAACATCCTCGTTTCACCAGTAGTACCGAAACTCTGTCCAGTGTGATGGAGGGTGAGCCCGTCGCCACTTGTTATGGACAGTGGGTACAATACATGCCTCGAAATTGAAGCATGTAGGTTTCCTCACGATGTTTTCCTTCACCGAAAAGCCAGTGGTGTTACAAATCGTACATAAATTCCAATAAACTCATTGGTACGAGTCGGCCTGGACGGGGATCGAACCATCGCCTCCTGCACGGCAGGTAAGGTTACTCGCCACTGGACCACCACGGCTTCCCACTGGACCACCACGGCACCATAGAAAGTTGTTTAGTAAGATTATCTGATCATCCTCTTAAAAAACTGTCAGCATATTAAGAAGGATCCTATAATATGACTATCATTATGTGTGATTATGTATTTATCTATCTATCTATCGGGGGGAATATCTATCTATATGTATACATGAATTGAATCATTTCGTATAAATATGTATGTAGATAAATATGATATTACTCTATATACTGAAATGACATAGAAGAAAATAAATTGCATCAACAATATTTTATGTTATGTTCTGTTTTGCATATTATACTCACAGAGGCAGAGACGGTTTACTAACATCCTTTTTACGTACTTGTAGGCACTAAGGAAAGCAATTGCTCTTGACACGGAGGTCGTGGGATCGATTCCCACGGTGGACACGTACTGATATGTCACTTTGTGCGTTATTCCCCAGTTGGCTAGGACATTGCAGGCTGAATCACCTGATTGTCTGAAGAGAAAAATGATTACGTGCTTCAGATGGCACGTTAAGCCGTTGGTCCCGACTACTGTCTCTGGTGGTAGCGGTCGTTACATAAAAAACCACGTCAGAGGCCGTAAGGAGGTCTGAAAAAAGTCTGACACCAGAGCTTGCTGTCCATACGATAAAAAAAAAGCACTAAACATAAATAAATTAATATTATTATGTAGTCTTTAAAAGAAGATTTATGACATTTGTACAGATACAGTTGTGTACAGTAATAGTCAAAATAGAGGATGCCTGGAAAAGATTTTCAATAATAAAAATAATTAACTTCTTCGTAATGTAAATTATCTGACAGCAAATGTTGCTTAAATTATCAAATTTAAATATGTAAATATTAATAATGCTGATATTATTAAGTAAAATGTAGTAAAGCATGAGCTTATTGCCAAATATATGTATATAAAGCGTTCAACGGTAAATGTAGGTACTTATGTGTCAATTTATTAGTATTCGTATCAATTAGTGTTACAAAATACCGAATGATAGTCGAAACGAAAACAGAAAATAATTAGCAGAGTCATCGGCTGGAACCCAAGGGCGTTTGGCTTTGTGCAGGACACACCCACATGGCTAATAAATTACAAATGATTAATTAATTATGTGTGTTGTATCACTTAGGGGTATGGTACACTATGAGATGACTGTAACAGAAAATTCGTTCGTAAAATTATATGAAATTGAAGTCTAAATATATAAATCTTTTTATTTACGTTTCTGAAAGTAATTTCTACTTAAAAACGAAATTGCAATGATTTCATGAAAAGCCGTGTATATTTTGCGAATATTAAAATATTCACAAATATCGTTTGATGTTATTTCAGATGTTATTAAATACCTCATGATGCAACGTAGTGTTATGTTTTTTTAATAAATGTTTGTTATTCAGAATATGCGTTCTTTTCTTAATTATGATGTAGATACCACAATTTGTCTTCTTCTTTCCATGTGGAATCGTAACTGCGCAAGCTTGATATTAGAAGATTTGAAGAAGATCAAATCTTCTGCTTCAAACTTAGACGAATTACATATGGACCCGCCTCGCCTTAGCATTTCCCCTCGGTCAACGTGCAAGATCAAAAGATCTTACGCATTTACAATTTTATACCTTATCACTAAACGCGACAGCCTATAATTGCGGAACAATAATTTCAAACTTATGACGTTTGGGGTTCACACGACACTGTTTTATGATTAAAAAATTCAAAATTAGAATCTAAACTAATTGAAAAAAAAATCAAAGTTTCGTATCTCGTGCTACCTCGCCCCCCGAAAAAAGTGCCAGAAAAGTTTGTTAGTAGAATTACACGCGTAACTTGTCCTCATACAAGTAGAAGTATCTTGCGACTTCTATTGCGCAAGCTTGCGCTCATAAGGTTATCCTTCTCACGAAGTCTGCCGCTTATATCAAAACAATTAAATTGGCATTGAAAATTAATCAAATTTCACTTCCATCAACATGCAAACATCTTAAGAAAATTATGAAATTTATTTAAATGTTCATTAAATTATGAAGATCTGCAATACTTCTTTGAAGGCGTAACCCAATGAAAAGTTTGGGTTCACTCCCCTTCTTACTTATCAAACGGTCAAAGTCTTCCTAATAGCTCTAAGGGAATAAAGTTACATTCATTTGCATATATTACCTTTTCTCTTTAGAGAAAGTTAGAACGCAAGCTTTGTTCCGCTTTGTTCTTTTGTTCACTATCCAACGTTTTTGTGATAGGAAAAAAACTTTACCGTATAATAAATGCTGTGGCGGTAACTCATTACACCCATACTATTTAAGTTTTGGAAAAATATACATATAAATTTTAAAATTATAATGTCTGTGCCTACTAAGCAAATACAAGTTGCTCTTTTTCTATCATGTATGAGGAATAAAATTATAGAGCGTTCTTTATGACAAATTGAGTAGATTGTTTCTGAGTCAATATGAATAAATTTTTCTTAAACAAACAATAATTATCATTCAAATACCTCATTACACAAATAATTTGACGCTTCATTTTGTATATCTTTCAGATTAATCAAGTTGAGATATTAATAGGTTTATTAGACTAAAACCTGTTTATTACTTTAATATCCAAGAAACATCTTGGCGAAAACGTTACATAACTATTAATTACCTCAAGATTAATCTGTAACACAAGCTAAGAAGTAATCAAAAGAAATCCTAAGACTGCTTAAGCTGATAAAATATGAAGATAGTTAATAACAGTACTAATTAAGTAAAAACATGTTGATCCCAATTTTCGATTTGCCTAAACTATTAGTTTAGGCAAATAAGTGTGAGACATAATATTATGATGTCGATTTTACGAAGAATTTCCAAAGCACATGTTTCAATGTATGACTAGTTATGTCATGCAATTATGAAAATAAAATGGTAATGAAATTTCCGCAGCCAAAAAACTGAAGCTCAAAGCTACTACTAGCATCACTACAGGTACTAGCTTTTGTCAGCAACTTCGTCCGCGTAGATTTTGGAAAACTTCAACCCTCTTTTCTGAAAAATCTTTTCATAGTGTACCACTACCTGTCCTATGGAATATGCGTTCAAAATTTCATGTTTCTGTCTTCAGTGGTTTAGGTTGTGCGTTGGCTGTCAAATAAATACAATCAGCAATAAGAAGAAAATGGTGTAAACCCAAAAGACAAAAGTGAAACGAAACAGAGGCAAACACTCAACTAACGCAACGAGAAATAAATTCAGCAAAGTTTCGATGTTCGCACACTCTATGGTGATTACACTGGTACAAAGTTTAAGATAACCGTTGATTCTGAATAACGTTTCGTGTAGGGTTTACACAAAGGTGAAAAACTAAAGAGCTGATATAATTATATGGGGAGTCAGAGATATTATGATAATTTTATAAATTACTCTACAGAGTGAAATTGATATAATTAGCATCCTTTTAAACTAAGAGTCTACCCATCAAACTGAACAACTTTTACTATCGGAGCAAATCGACTGGAGCAAAAAAAAAAATCTGCTATTGCACATATGAGTCGAGTAGGCATAGCAGTTTAGTATGAACAGCAGATTTTATTTTAGTCGGCTCTGTTTGATCCCATAGTAAAAGTTGTTCAGTTTGATGGGTAGACTCTTAGTTTAAAAGGGTGCTACTGATATCAATTTCACTCCGTATAATAAAAATACGTTTTATGTTTACGGGCTGGAAGTTACTCGTATTAGAAGCGAAAAACACTAGACCAAATTCTGTGGCAGATATTAGAAGAGAAAATTTTCTTACATTGGAGTAGTGTGAGACAATAATGATGAAGAAGATGATGACAAATCATTTTTACAATTGTAAAATCTGATGTAAACGAAGTAAAATATCGGAAGCGGGTTCCATAGAGGCTGATGATGACAATGCGTTCGTTAAAGTTTAAATTTTTTGTCTGTCTTAGACTACTTATATGAGGAAAAGTTACGCGTGTAATTCAACTAACAAACTTTTCTGCCACTTTTTGCGGGGGGCGAGGTAGCACGAGATACGCAACTTTGAATTTTATTCCATTAGTTTAGATTCTAATTTATAATGTTAAAAATCATGAAAAACGGTGTCGTGTGAACCCCAAACGTCATAAGTTCGAAATGATTGTTCCGCAATTATAGGCTGTCGCGTTTAGTGATAAAGTGTAAAATTGTATTTAAATGCGTAAGATCTTTTGATCTTGCACGTTGGCAGAGGGGAAATGCTAAGGCGAGGCGAGTCCGTATATAATTCGTCTAAGTTGTCTGTAGATCATCAAGCTGATCATATCCCATTATTAGGAATCGGCGCCATTCATCTTTTTTCGAGCAAATTCTGGGAATCTAAATGGTACGTTAGTTGTAAGTTTGTATTACATTATAACTTCAAACCAAAGCAGAATGGGACTGCTGTTAAACAAAGAGTAACATGTAACGATAAATGCAAAAAGAACAAGAGAAATCGTGCCACATATCATTAAAGAAAATTGCAAAGTTTTTACCACGGTTAATTTAGTTAAGGAAAGAAATCTAAACTTTCTTCTAAAGAGTGACGACTATATTCAAATAACACGTTTTTATCTAACTTTGTGATATACAACGTGTTAATGAATTAACGCAAAACTAGAAAGTAGTTTGTTTAGAATCGAGAGCAGAATCGAATTATCATGTTTTCAACATAGGTAATTTTTTTCAAAACAATAAATAATTTGTTTTTAAAATTTAAAATTTATTGAACTCGATCTCTACCCACCGCTCGGGCACTCTCACCCTACTTACTACCAAAACAAGATTCTTAATATGTACCAAAATAATGAAATTATTGATTCAATCTAATTATTTTGTTATAAATCAGTTGGGGTGTATGAGGTTTTGCGCTTATTCATTAACACGTTGTATAAGATAACAATTTTCTTTTCCATAAAATCACATTAATTACAACTATCTATAAGCTAATATACATCATCCACTACCGGTTTATTAATAGGCCTATTGTCATGGTAATAGTGTAAAAACACAAAGCGAGCCTTATAGAATGGAATATAATTATTTAGTTGTCAAAAACCTTGCACAAACATTATATTACACAGTCAGTACTAAAAAATACATAAAACACAGAAAAAACGCATTCAAGACAAAATTGTCTGTGACATCAGTATACGGTAGGTAGTTAGGTAGGACAAATGGATGGACGAACGGACGGAGCGTAGGATTATGAATAGGGCCCCGTTTTCACCCATTGGGTACGGACCCCTAAAAAGATAACTACCACGCTACTACTACAAAAGTCTTATTAGATAGGAACCTTATGCACATTTTTGAATTTCATAGTCGAATATTCGATAAAGTATATATCTAGAATGCTAACGCTTTTAAAAAAAAACGGGCCAACTTTCTGAGATTGGTGTGCGTGAGGCGTCACACAAATTATCTTTGTGAGCGTGTGGATAGATAGGATTTAGCAACCTTACGTGGTTGAAATTTTTTTCGACGCGTTCGTAGCTTATAATGTCTATCTTGACATAAAACTTATCAAAGAGTCGAATTAATGTTTCCTCTGGATTTTTCGCTGATTAACGAAAGAAAAGAGAAGTGTCAGCAAAAGGCAATCCAATTAATTTATCCACTGCCTACAATGCTTATGTAAATAACTTTAAAATAACGATGTCGCACCTATATACATTCCTAAAACTTTATTGTCACTAGTCTGAGCCTGGTTGGGATCCAACCACCATCTTCTGCACTTCAGGCCAGGGTATAGTCACTAGACAACCAAGACTTTAATGTCTTTACTTCATAATACCACGTCCACTATACTTTACTTCACAATACACGGAGATATATTTATTGGAGATAATACTAAATAGAAAGGGAATGATAGCTGCACCTCAATTCTTATAAAATAGGTACTTTTACAACTTACTAAAAGATAATTGTCATATTTTATTAAACTAAAACTGATTTTAATAGTTTCTAAAGAAGACAACAGCACTTTAAACACAGTTGACAGTTTCCTTTTAATTATTCAGAAAATTAATTGAGATCCAAGAAAATAAGAAGGTCCAATATATTCATAAATTATTTAGATAAGTACTTAGTAGCTTTGTGACTCGTATTGGTTTATCGCTTCATTAGATTCAGGAGGGTACGGACAAGAGAGTGCATCTGTGTTAAACGAACATACGTCATCATCAGCCTATATACGCTCCAGGAGGGTGTATGGGCATTCGTCCACCACGCGTGCCCAATGTGGATTGTTAAACTTCACATAGGCATCAGAATTTCTTCTTCAGCGTATGAAGGTTCCCATCACCATGTATAACTTCACCGTTTGAGAGCAGTGGGTATTACGAACATGATTTAGAAAAACTCATCGATACATGGCATGTAGTCCGTGTGGATTCGAACCCAGACACTCAAAATTGAGTGTTCATATCTCTCCGCACCGTACCATCGACGCTCACACTTACTCGTATGCACTTAAAATATCCAGTGTGTTTGACTGCTTTCATAATCCAGCAGACACATTAGTTAAGAAATTGGAATATGAGAATTAATCTAGAATTAAACATTTTAACGGGTTTTTACCGCTTTTAGGTATATTTGAGTTCCCGATATTTCAGACAGATTTGTCTGCTCTTAAAAATCTACCTGCAGTTCCTCAGTCATCCCGTGATCATGGCAGTTGTAACGCTGCCGAAATATCGGGAACTCAAATATACCTAAACGCGGTATGAACCTGTTAAAATGTTTAAGTCTAGATTAAATAATAACCGCGTAAATTCACGTATTTCTCCGTCTTAGTTCTGTTACACGCAAGCCTATTAAAATAAACTCATTACCCTCCTTTGCATTGCGAAGTCGGGTAAAATAATAGGTTTTCAGGGATTACGTAAATTTGTAAATATGAATAATAATTTTAATAGAGTACCGACTCAGGACTAGAAGTGGATAAAAAAGGATTTTAGATTGCTCTTTCATTATATCTACATTGTATTTATTCAGCTTCAAATCGAATTTAAGGCCAAAAAACAAAGGACACAAAGCACAAAGTATTCTTATTTGGAGTCACATTATTATTGAATTTAGTTAACTTATCAATACATTGTTTTAATTAGTACAGCCGTCATCAGATATATCGTAGCATGCAAGGTGTTCAAATATTTCTGAGCAGTGCTAATTTTCAATAATTTCTTTACAAATAACCAATCAAAAATATCTCAACGCCTGGAACATCAAATGTATCTATGCGGTCAGGGTGATCATAAACATCAGACCAGTTTAGGAACAAAGACCTTAATCCGTTGTTATACATTTCAATTTTAAATGACATTGTAAAGAAATTATTGAAAATTACCTAATAGTTGGTAACATTTACTGTAGGTAAAGAATTTATTGAAAATTAGCACTTCTCAGAAATATTTGAACACCTTGTGTGCTGATGGCGACTGTAAAATCCTACTAACTCACAAGTTCTAAAGTAGCCATAGAGTATAGTAGCAATTACCTCTATACAGCTACTGTAGAGTTTGTGTACTTCTTAAGTAGTAGTAATAAGAACTTGGTCAGACACCTTAAAGAAAGTTAGATATCCCTAATTAGAACTTGAAAGCAGAAGTTATTGTGCGTGTTTGTATTTAAGTCGTTTGGTGTCAAGTTGTTTAAACGAAAATTAAGTGATAATTTACTTAGCACTTCGTTACAAAGTTTAGTTTTGTGAAAGAACTTGATAATTGTTTTACTTCGCGCTAAAGATTAACGGTAAGTGCACTCGATTAATATTCAAAGTCAAATTAGCCCTAACTTAAACTGTGTTTGTTTGTTCGTATGTATCGTATTCACTTACATTATTTTTCATGAATATTTATATATCACAGACAGGGACGCAATCCTGTAGCGCAAAGAAAGTATCGTTTATTTTGTCAATTATATGGGTGTTATTATAAATAGTACCAATTATCATTCTCACAACAGCAATATTTTGGTCACTTGCGGGCATCAACTTCGACACAGTCATATCATAACACTAATAAATTCCGTGATGAAGATAGACGAACATCAAATTATATAGGGTCCTTCTTAATAAGCTGACACAACCAGTTTTCTAGAGTAGGTTTGCAGTTGTGTATGAAACAACAGTTTTTTTTCGCGATTTCGATGTTAGTGCCATAGTAAAAGTTGTTCAGTTTGATGGTCTGATCATCCTCTTAAAAATGACAGCCTTTTAAACTCCCATCAAATTGAACAACTTTTATGGGAGCAAACATATTAAAGCAAAAAAAAAATTCTTCTTTTGCATACAGTTAAGTCGAGTCGACATTGTAGTTTAGTGTGAAACAGCAGATTTTTTCTTGCTCCGATCGGTTTGCTCCCATAGTAAATGTTGTTCAGTTTGATGGGTAGACTCTTAGTTTAAAAGGATGCTAATGATATCAATTTCACCCTGTATATAATACTAATCTGTATTTACTATTTTGGTACGAAATACTGAAGAGTCTTTATTACCTTAACGCAGTGTCTTAGAGGATCCTCAAAAACATACGGTACTTGATTCTTTCTTGAAGATCGCTACTTACAAATCTCTTGTGTCTCTCTTATCTTCCTTGATTAAGTATGTTAAAGCTCTTTCTCTGTTTTCTTCAGTCTAATATTAATAGATTTTGCTCACAACGTCTACCTTATTTCAATTTACTTAAATTTAGATTAAGCAGATACGTTCTGTTTGTGAATTGTGTTCAACCGCAAATGAAATGAAGCAGCGATGTCGATTGGATTGGATGCTATAGAATAGCAATGTGTATGGTTAGGTATAATAATTTAAAATGTCATGTTAGTTGTAAAAGCAGTAGTAACTATTGAATAATCTGCGGTGAAAGCTAGACGTCCAGTATTAAGGGGATATAATTCGAAGCGCGCTCCATACAAACGTACTATGGTGATATTTTCAATACTAACCAATGAAAGTCAATGAAATTTTGCTGAAACAATCTTGAAACAAATATATATGCTTGTATGGAGTCAGATTTTCGTTAAAATATACAATTTCAATGCTAGGATTAATTTAAGATTTGTATGGAAATCTTTGAGGCACTGTAACTTTAAAACTATACATTTTAACGAAAATCTGACTCTATAGAAGCATAGAAATTTGTTTTTAGATTGATTCTGAAAAATATCATTGAGTTTAATTTAGTTAGTATTGAAAATATCACCATAGTATGTTTGTATGGAGCGCGCTCCGAATTATATCCTCTTAATCAATTTACATTGTTGATCATCATATCGTATGGCATTTTCTGTCGTTCTGCTTGGATCCGGGAGGTTTAAATTTCGAGGTCAAGGTGTATTAGGTCTTCGGCTGCCGGGGTTAACCTATGGAATTCTTCAATTCAACCGGGGAAACGGCGCAGAGTGCACTCATTTACCTCATGGGTGAGGGTTTGGTTGTTGATCGATATTCTTAGTAATGTTAATGAGTTGTAATTATTCTTACTTTACTTTTAATATCGATATATTTTTGACAGGATTAAAAGCTTCAAAATTATATTCGTTCTAGTAACGATACGACGGCCCGATAGCACAGTCGGTAGTGAACCTGCCTACCCAGGGTTGCGGGATCGAATCCCGTAAGGGACAAACATGAGACATAGAGTATATGTTTGTATCTATAAATGTATTCTATATCGATGTCTAGTCATCATAATAAAAGTCCAGGCTAGATTAAATGAGACTAGATAATTTCTAAGACGGCCCGATAGAACAGTCTGTAGTGAACGTGCCTGCTGTGCCGAGGGTCGCGGGTTCGAATCCCGTAAGGGACAAATATTTGTATGATGAATATGAATATTTGTACCCTAGTCATGGACGTTTGTATCTATATATGTATTATATATTGTTGTCTAGTCATCATAACACAAGTCCAGACTAGATTCTGGTACTTTAAATGTGGCTAGATAATTTGTGTGACAATGTCCAAGATATTTATTTATTTAATTTCTGTGACAACGTCCAAGACATTTTTTAATTTTTTTTATTTATTATAATACTGAATAATCCGAACGTTTTTTTCTTCTCTCATGTTAGCATGAGCTATATCGCATGATAATCAAACAATATCGGAATCCCGATTACGGACTAATTAGTCGTCGTTATATTATAATTTTACCAGACACGATTAGTAAAGTCATGATAATCCTACAATGCTCGATAGTAGCTAAGCAAAGGTGTTGAGGGGGTGACGTACGAGTATGTGTTTTTGTAAGTTTATTGTGTGTATACTATAATATTTGAGTTATACTAGGCAAGCACATACGATTTGAATTGTAATTATTATTTGTAATTTAATATAATTTGCATTTTTACGCCATAATTATTTTGAAGGTAGGTTGACATAGGTTATACTTACTTTTCGTCGAATTAATTATTGTAGAACATATTATTTTTCACATTTAATGCAGTAAAAAAATCGTTTTACTTACAAGCTTTTTTACTTTCAAATATTACTGATTATAGCAACATGTTACAGCTATGTGGTACTATTTCAAATGAAATTATAGATTAAAAATTTTTGTATTGGGCGGGACTTGAACCCGCAATCTTCCAAACTGGGGAATTGCTTTTTTCAATTTAGCTACCGAGCCTACTACGACAGATAACGAAATTCTTCAACCAATTGTTTTTTTAAATTTATTTTATCAATGTAAAGTGCATTTAATTATATTTATTCATGTACGCTAAAATGCCTATTAATAAATTTAAATACTTGACTAAATTAGTTATTGTGTTTTATTGTGATTTATTGCATAAGCATATGCTCACGACTATATTCCCCGAGGGGGTAGTCAGAGATATTCTGAAACCTCAGAACATCCACGTTTCACCAGTTGTACCGAAACTCTCTCCAGTGTGACGGGGGGTGAGCCCGTCGCCAGCGTGATTTATAGTGATTTATTAATTAATTTATTTAGGTATACTAACAGTAGTTACAATAAAATTTCACAAATAACAGTGTTAAAGGCACTGAGAAAAATGCACTACCAATTATAGGTAAACACGGCATGCATAATGTTCTTACAATTTACTTTCTTATTTTCTATAAACTATGGACTTAAATATTATTATTTCAAAGTTCACGGAAATAAGCAAAATAAAGAAAACCAAAGTCAAGTAAAATATATATATAACACAAGACTGACTAGTAGAAACAAAAAAAAACAAAAAAGATAGAACAAAAGAATGGAAAACAGAACATGATGTTAATTATTTAATTATTATTTAATTTTGCGACAAACTATGTTATAATTTTTTGACACTGACGCTGGTTTTCATATTTAACGGTGAATTATACTTTGTGGCTTAAACACAAAATAACTGGGAACTCTAATTTCGATTGATAGGAAACATTATACACAACAGAAGCTATGGTTAAATGGAAACAAGGAAAGACAGAGTGCTGTCAAAATGGACTCTGAGTAAATCCTCAATCGATACAACCGAAACTGAATTTACGAGTTTGGATTTCACATGCTACCTCGGATATTCGGATTACGAAATACGCAAGGCAAATTATGGTTAACTTTTCTTACATAGCTAGATTTTTGTGAAATTGTAAAATATGTTTATTTGTAAAGTTTCACCATGTAGCGTGTAGTTTTGGATAAGGAGGTCAATACTTTAAAGCTACCTCCAATAAGTTTCACTCTGATAGCGTCGGGATCACCACTTAGAGGGTAGATTTCATTATAGTAATAGTAACAAGTTTTTATTTAACATCACGTTTATTTACGAATGAAATATATCAAGCAAAGGTGAGCGGAATTGTTGGGAGAGGCCGTCCGGGGAAAAAATACCATGATCAAATCCGAAAAGGACAAGTGCGTCGCACCCTCAATCGACGGAAGTGCATGAAAAGATGTATGAATGTGAATGAGGCTAAAGAGGTGTGCAAGGTCGTAGCGTGTGGCGGTCCGTGGTCTCTGCCTACCCCCATGGGACAATGGCGTGAGCTTATGTATGTATTTATGTTTATTTAAGTACACCTAAAATGTCGACGTTAAATATTTGACCTAGCGAGACGTTGTGGTGGCAACGACTGGCGACTATTTGTAGAGTCTTTTGAAGCCCGAATCACTAAAGCAATCTACATCTCTAAAAAAGCACACTGCTAGATGTTGTTCGGAGATAGCCGAAGAATAACTTTGCCATAACTGATATTATTTTCAAAATAAGTGAGGATCAAATAGATATTTAGAAAATATTAAACTTTGAACATTGTAGTAACTCTAACTATACCAAGAGCATTGATACAAAATTTTTGGTTTTAGTGTAAGCCACCGTAAGTTTATGGACAGATTTCAATTTCACCCTCTAGCCTAGAAAATACTAGTACTATCGTACGTCTAGTAGAAACCGAATTGCAAATTGACTAGGTAATTGGATGAAATACTGTATTGTATTCACTGACATTTGGTATCCGTTTGCAATGCCCCGGGGCCCTATGTCAGCCGTCTTGTGAAGGTGTAGTCAAACTAACGCAGTTTGCGGCTGCGGTCTTGGAACGGTCTCTTTTCTTTGAGGGAATACACTACAATATTAGCATCGCAAATACTATCGCTACAACGCTATTTATGTTTGTTTTGCTAGATTGCTATTAGCTTTATTGTAGCTATTCGCATCCTGTTGCAACTGACGCTCAAGAGGAGGTTAAAATATAGGTTTTTATTATTCATAGAATGCATAAGCATATGCTCACGACTATATTCCCCGAGGGGGTAGTCAGAGATATTCTGAAACCTCAGAACATCCACGTTTCAAAAGTAGTACCAAAACGGTGACAGTGGGTACAATACATGCCTCGAAATTGAAGCATGCAGGTTTCCTCACGGTTTTTTCCTTCACTGAAAAGCCAGTGGTGTTACAAATCGCACATAAATTCCGAAAAACTCATCGGTACGAGTCGGTCTGGACGGGGATCGAACCATCGCCTCCTGCACGGCAGGCAAGGTTACTTGCCACTGGACCACCACGGCTCATCGGCACTTTTCTCAGCATCGATACCAATGGTTTTAAAAAATATTGCACATTACATATGTAAGCACCAGTTTATTCGGGTACCTATCTACTAAGTTCAGTGTTATTGACGAAAATACCATAACAATGTAATATTGATATAATAATATATGTCTCTCTGTTGTTCACTACTTCGTCTGCGTTGACTTAAAAAGTATCATAAGTGTTAAATTAGACCATATTATTATATCTATGTGCCAATTTTATTAAAATAAGTTCAGTCGTTTGTGAGTGATTGAGTAACAAAATATCCAGACATCATCATAAAACAAAATAAAAATTGAAAAGTTAAGTCCCCGACTTGAACCCGCAATCGAGAATTTCGTTCTCTGGGTAGTGTGCTGGGTAGCTAAATTGGAAAAAACAAGTCCCCGGTTTAGAAGATTGCGGGTTAAGTCCCGTCCAAGACTTAATTGTTTAATCTTTAATTAGATTTGAAATAGCATAACAAGCTTTAACAACATATTTGAAATCATCATGAACTGCCACATGTTTATGTTAGTGGGCTTGACTTGCAAAAATTACTCTTATTTTCATGGTAATTTGTCCCATTTCATTTTAACAATGTTCAATTTAATCTTCATATTTAATTAATTTTAAATCGTATTTAAAAAGGTTTCATTAAAAAATCGGTCCGAACTTATTAATAGGTACTTAGGGATTATAGGCACTTAAGGATAATACGCCCTAGATTTGGATGATTATTCTATTTCTTACAATGAGCTCTTGTATCTCGTACTTTGGTATAAAAGTAGTTCATTGAAAACTTAATATTAGAAATAAAATGTTCGCTTGTTAAATTATGAGTTTATATTCGAGATTATAAAAACCGAAATAATTATTAACAGTTCAAAATTACTACTGCTTTAAAATTTACAATGAATTCTTAATGAACAGAAATATTAAACGAACGTCACAGTAAATTATTTTGAAAATGGCGCATGAACTAGAAGCAAATTTAAGCATAAACTACATACAATCTAGTTAATCTTAGTTTAAACTTAATTCACTCTTCATCTAACAAAACACATTTAGACTTTTAATCAAATAAGCAAATACGCAAGCAAACATTAGTCACGCGTAGGCCAAAAGTTTAACCCCTTAACCGCTAAATAACCTCCAGATAGAACCAAGAACTTGGGTATTTAGCAGAATCTAATTCACTTGATTATCTACGTTGATTGATGTGACGTCACTCTTTAATCTCTCAGCAATTTCCTCAGCTTGTAAATGAGATTTTGGCAAAGTTTCAACTAGACTTAATTTAAAGAGTCATCGTACTTTATTTTGTTTTCGGTTTAGAATATCAAGGGGATGTCATGTGAGAGGATTATTAGCTAGCTTTAGGGGCGCGATGCTAACCAGATTATTGGGGAAATATTGAGGATTTACTGCAGAATTTTTGCTCGGTATTTTCCGATAGCAGAGTTTATCTAACGACGTAATTAGGCTACGGTAACTTGTTTTTTTAAACTATTAGATACCTTTGTAGATAGTTTATACATAAACAGGTACAGTAACTAACCTAATAGTTCCTATTTAAACGATTTTTTAATTTAAGTTCATAAACATCATAAATTGGTAAAGACATTATCGATAAAATTTGTGCGATTTGACTGTACATAAATTTGATTTGGTTCTTGAATCTGTAGGAATTTCAGTGTACAATGTGACAATTAACGATTTTAATTATTCGCTAAATTCCGATAATCGTCTATTAAAATTAATCGAAATCGTAATTTTTTCTTCACTAATTGCGATACTACTAAATTTCTGACAGCAACATTACTTAAGCAAATTTTTAACATGACCTTAGTCCTAATATATACAAATCACTCCAGCATTCCAACTGTATAAACAGCTGATTCGAATTGACTAAATGAATGTCAGTAAACTGGCCCCTAATCAAAGCTCGTTGCGACAAGTCGCAGCACGTCGTCTTAAATTGTCTGAAAGATCTCTATTTACCATTTCATGATTAAAACGTCCTCAAAGATCAAGATCATAATCACACAACTAGTAACTGAAACATAGCCTTTCTTAATAACAAACTGACGGTTTTAAGGGGATAAACAAGCTATCAAATTTAACAACTTTCCTAAGAGACTAACATCGAAATCGCAAAAAGAATAAGCTTTTGTAGGGAACTACAAAAAATGTTTGGACCTCCCGTAGAAAATCGATAACCTGATCCGCAATTTTCGATGGGAGGTCCAAAAAATTTTGTCGTTCTTTGACCCATATTCCTTAGGGAAAGTTGTTTAGTTTCATTTTCTGATTACGTTCTTAAAATTTTTTTAGTAATTTTAAATTAGGGGTGTATTAAGAGGGACCATAATATACAGAGTGTAACAAAAAATCCTAGTAATATTGAAAAGTGTAGTTTAGACCATGGAGCCATCACAGCGAAAAAAAATCGGCTTTCCCATACATGTGAGTCGAGTAGTGCAGTTTTGTATGAAACAACTGTTTTTTATTTCAGTTCGTTTCAAAGTTGTTCAGTTCGATGACCTGGTCTAAACCACCCCTTTAAATATTACTAGGGTGTTTTGATACACCGTGTATAGAAGAACTGACGACTTTTTAGTTCTTAAAAATAGAAACTCAGATCGCATTTAAAAACTGACGTATTCGATACGATATATTACCTTTAGTAACAAAAACTTTAATATCAGTATCCAAACATTATCCTTTCGTCTGCACTTCCATTTTGAAAATTCCATCTAAAACTAAATTACTTACGAGATTACTCAGGAAAATGGCCAGGTCCGTAATAAAAGCACATTTTTGTCGTAAACTGCACTGTCTTACACAGGACACTTCATAACATAACTCTAAACGAGACTGGGAGCTGACTATGCCATCATATGAGCGCATTACTTCGGCTGTAAAAGTTACTAAAGATTGGGCTTCGAGAACAGCGGTCGTAGGACAACAAGTGGATCTTGGATCTGGTAGACAAAACGAAAGTGGAAGACTGTACTTGGAGAATTTATAATGAAACTCCGTATACGAATCTTCAAATAGATACTTGGCCAAGTACATTGACATTGGCAATACCAATAATTTTTGCCCACCAATAAAAAACGAAGACTGCATTTCTTGACCAGGACCAATCTACGATCGATTATTAGAACTCTTTCAAAACTCTTGACTTTTTTATTGACCGAAGAAGCATTTTCAGTAAGGAAACGTTATCGACCAGCATGAAAGTGTCCTGTGGTGAAGGAAGACCAACAACCAAAAACCAACATAAAAATTGTCTGGCTGAAGACTGATAGACCAGGTGATTTATTATTAGATTAGTCTAGACAGGATACTATGTTGTTTTTGAGCTGGTACTCAATGACGTCCCTGTAACGCCTAGATCCAAAATAGAACGGTATTTGGATGGTACCGATGGTACTATCAACTGCAACCGCTATTCTTCCGGCCCAACCGAGAGCTTAATAACACCCTCCGTACCGACCAATTACGTCTAATTGTATTGACCTAAGCTAACCCAGCCGATCTAATTCGGTCGCATGATGCATGCACTGACTTATTGATGAATACATTAATACATACTCCCTAATCCCGAATATTAGCTTCATTAGAACTAGTTATTAGGCTGATCAGTTTAGTAATTTGATAATTGATGTTCAGGTATTTTCTTATTTAGGTCAGTCGAGTCTAATAATGTAATGGTTTAATTGTATTCGTTTTAAAAACGCTAAGATTTGTTCTTCATCTTTTTGTCTTAGGTATCACAGATTTGGAATGGGCTAGTGTTATATTTTCGATTTTATATATAGCAATATTTAAAACGTTAGCTTTAGTCCACAGTTTCCCCACGCGGAATTTGTTCTGTTTCTGAGCCTGGTTTTTACTAGTCACTTTTATCCTCCTTCAATCCTAAAGCTTCCAGAAACTTCTCTGCCAAATTTGATACAAATCGAAACAGTAGTAACTCACATTGGAATTTGGATTAGTTAATACTAAACTACAATGTCTACTCGACTCAAATGTGTGAAACAGAATTTTTTTGCGATTTCTGGTTTGCTCCCAAAGTAAAAATTAGTTTGACGGTCTGAACCACCACAAAAAATTTGGAAAGTGACTAAAAAATCGGCCAGTATATTCAACTTCCTGATTTCTTTAAAAATATTTTGCATTTAAAAACTCGCGAACTCATTCGCATCTCAACAAAAGCTCCACCTTAATCCTAAATTGACCCGAGCCAAATAAAATAAACCAACAACCTTGAATAAAAGAAATCGCCTTAAAATTTGCATAAACATAAAACTTTTGAAATTTAACTTAAGGGAATAAAAGTGAATTGGAAGTAGAAAGATCTCCAGGCGTCCATCTCGTTTACGATACTGAAGGCAATGTATGTAAATTACTTGAAAATTCCATTTTCTGAGTTAGGGACGGTCCACACGAGGACTCCCGGCGACTTAGTACAAGTCTAAAGTTAGTCTTATCGCTAGATTAATGTCAACGTTGCTAGCTTCGTGCTTCTACTTTGGTGGCTTCAGTGTACAAGCTGAACTCAGGTATACGGGTATGCTACGTTGAGTGAAGACCTTTAATTTGCAACACTGAATATGGTGTTCTAGAGATAGCGCAATAAAGTTGATTTTATAATTAGTTTATACTGTCTTTGAAATTCTGTAAGTTGTCAGATTTGTTTCAACTAAGTTGTTGAGTTAACAAAGTTCATGACCTTTACAGCTTTGATTTCGATTTGTCTTTTTAGTTAAATCTAAGGTTTGTTTGCTTAGTTTTACTGTGTTTTGGAACTTTGGAACTATTTTCAATCAGGTCAGAATTGTACTGTGCAATTATTCAGTCAGACTTGGACGAAGAATGGCGGGTCAAATAGAGAACTTTCCGTTATTTGCTAACATTTTATTTTTGGGAGCGCTTTTGCATGCTTTAGTTTTAACTTTTAACCATTGACTAATATATGTACTAATAAAAAAAAAATACACAATTCAATTCAATATTTTTTTGCACATACATACTTTTTCACCTTCTTATTACGTTTGCAAGTTATCTCAAAATGTTTGTTTTCACTGCAACACAATTTCATGAAACTATTAGGATTAAGTGCAAGCCAAGAAAAGAAATTATCCTTTTTTAAATATGTATGCATCTATTATTGTTTCTGAAAAATACATTTAATTAAAACCTTAATTTCCAGCTTTCTTCTATGTAAAGGTCCGGTACATGGTATATTTACTTATTTATTAATTAGACTTCGATAACTAATTCTCACAAAAGCAGCCGCCGCTTTACAAACTTCAGCTTTATAGTTTCAATTGCATTCAATCCAGCTTCTAATGGCATGAAACGAGTAATTCTGGCTAATCTCCGATTATTGTCTGTATCAATTGCAATGGTCCATCCATTGTAATAAGCCTGTTTTGCTTCCCAATTCGATGTCTATAGCTATCATATCCTTCCTTTTACATTGTCATGGATTTTAAAACAACGTGTTTTAGCTCTTTTTCGCTTTCATAATTGTCGTCGTAAGACTTTCTGCCATTTCGTCATCTCTAGGTTCTTTTTATTATTTCATGGATTTTCAACAACGTGTATGCTTTCCTTTGCTTTTATCATTGTCGACGTAAGACTGTCGTATGATCATCGTATAAATCGTGAATGTTTATTTTAACTTATTTAAGGTTACCATCATAAATGGTACTGCTGTATCGTGATTTAGCTATTTCTAACATAATAATATACAGATTGTATGTGTAGACAGTTGTATTACTATAAAGAGTGATCGTACTTGAACCTTGGGGGAAAGGAATTTACCAAAAAAAAAATTACTAGCCATGCTAAACGCAATCAACTGATCGAACGTTTGTATGAAAAGTTTAAATTTATTTTGCGAATTACCCTTATGTTTGGAGAAAGTTGTTCAGCATCATGAGTTATTTCAACACGTATTACATGGTGGACTCTATTTTTTGCTAAAAAATTTCAATCCCAGTATCTTTGCACATTTTTTCACTTAGATTAAAGAGTATTAAATTTTGAAAAATTTAATTTAATTTATAGCACTCTGTAAACTGTGCTACATTTAGAAGGAGCTCCAACTGTGTAGTCCCTATAAAATGACTTTGACAAGTTGTAATCTGCTTGAAACTTCATATGGATTAAGTCTAAATGAGTACGTTCAATATCTCCGCGAACTTCCTTATCCTTGCACCAGCATCCATTAGTGTCCGTCTCAGAATTAAGAGAAGGCTCCATCAGTATTTAATTTAGCATTTCTCGCTTATAACAGGGGATGAAAGGTCCCCTTAATAGTTGTACGGACTTAATTAGAAAATTCATTTTATACTTCAACTCCCGTAGTTTATAGACGGCGCAGTTTCATTTGAAGTAAAATAGTCTATGCAAGTCTAATTAGAACTTTGTACTTGTAAATGATATAATTAAGTGTACTTTTTAAATGTAGCTTGTTTGTAGAGTTTTATGTAAATATTTTCGCAAACAAAATAAAATAAAGTTTTTTGACTGTAATGAAAGTGTAAGGGTCACTTTCAGGCTGTCTGCCCCTGATGTGCGCATCAGTTCCTTCGCAATTAGTTCAGAAATAAATTATTAAGATAAACAAAAAACCCGACGGCATAAAAAACCTATTAACTGAAAAGAGAAAAACAAGCTCTATATAATCATAAATCAGCTATAACAGCTTTATTTAAGCTAATATAATTAGAATGTTAGGTAGGTATCGCAAACGGGGACAAAGAAGATTTTTCGATGGTTATTGGTTTGTGGCGCCTGCAATACCTACCTAACATAACAAATATATGAAATCGTCTGTTTACTAGCTTTCATTTGATACCCATATTGTAATTTTAAACAAAAAAAAGTTGTTAATTCCCCCTCTCATTTTTATTTCGCAGACGCCATATTAAAATAATATAGCCTATGTCACTCTCACAATTTTTACGAATCTTATGACATGTCAAACGTTAAAATCCATCAAGCCGTTTAGGCTGTAGGCCGTGCCAAAGAAATAGACATACAAACATACATACATACATACATACATACATACATACATACATACATACATACATACGCTCGAAAAACATAACCCTCCTTCTGGCGCAGTGGGGTAAAAAGGTGATAACCAAAAACATACAGCAACAAAAACAGAATAAAAAGAACGTAGGGGTACAAATGGCGGTCTGTCGTCTATGTTAACGCACTCCATTCCTCTGTTCTATTTCCACGGCACGCGCGTAGTATGGCAACGCTGCTCCAAAAAACTGCATCACCATGGAGACAATACGTTTCCCAGTTTTCTGACTGCCAGCTAGACAAGAAAACTTGTCGCATATTCTTTTCCTAAAACGCCTACGTATTTTAACAAAATAATTTTTAATTTCTAAAAAGGAATGTTAAAAGTCAATAAATGGATATTGTTTGCAGAATAAAGTATTTATTCCAATGATTCCCATCAACAAGTAGAAATAGTACTACCTACATCAATATGAACATTTTACGAAGATTCAGTTATAAAACTTATATTATGTAAATGAGGTTCAATTATTTTTTTTACTTTTTTTGTTTTTTTCGTCACACTAGTTCTTGAACTTTACTTCGATTGGGAGCATAATGCTTTGCATCTTCTTTAACCATTTCAGTAATAATCAATTCTAAATCTACAAAGATAACCACATCTATTTGCCTTATCTCTTCTCATATGGATTAGAAATTCAATTTGCTCTTAGAAAATAATCAATCCAGAGCTGTTTGCGATTGATTTCATGAATTATCCGAACTAATTCTACAGTTCCAACGATATCTACTGGGTTGGATTGATTAGTGCAGAATGATTTGTCTTTCTTAGTAATTGGCTTTCCATTGATTTTTACGTTGGTTCTTTATTGTACGGGTAGATTGTCTATTTCTAAAGCTGTAATTCAAGGACTGATGTTATTAAGTGCATCATCATTGAATCTAATACGACAAGCTTTATAACCTTTTATTACAGTGCTTGTTTCGTTACATTAGCATTGTCATTACGGCTATATTCCATAAGACGGTAGTCAGAACTATTTTACATAAACTCACACCATTTGGTTTTTTTTAAAGATGCAGTTGTAGCAAGGCCGTAGAAGGAGAAGTTATAGAGATTGGAACGTGTTTTGTCAATCAATAAGAGATTCACGTAGCAAATTCGCTCTAGTTAAAAAAAAGATCGCTATATACCTTATTGCTGTCCTTATCGACGTAACCACTTTTTTGTACTACGGCCACCTCACTCAAAAATTTCACTTCATTTAAATTGAATAGGATTTTATGACTATCGCTGTCTCATACGCGGTTACACTGACATTCTCGTAAGCGAAAAAACATTTCGTCTACGAGCAAGGCTCAATTTTATCATATTGAAAGTTCTAGGATGGTTATGATGTGTAAATACATTGTGTGTGTGTACATTATTTAAAAAATACACAGGTTGTAAACTTAGATACGGAACTTTCTTAATGGGGTGCTTCTGAACGTTAAATTATTGTAACGTATTTAAGATTAATGCTCAGTTGCAGAAACGGTAATTACAGTTAATCCTCCATTAAATCTCTTGCTGTCACTTTTTGTCTTGTTGACGTAGTAAAAGCTAACAAGAGATTTAATGGGAGAATAACTCTAATGAGCGTTTCTGCATGTGATGGTAAACCCTGTAGGTATAATTCCAAATATTGACATTTCACTAGTAATCCTCAAACGTAGTTCAGTATATCGTGCAGTGAACCCGTCGCCACTGTCAGTGGATAGTTAGCACAATACATGCCTCCGAAATTAAAGCATTGAGATTTCCTCACGATATTTTCCTTCGGATTCCCTTCTCAGCATCTCCGAAGATCTGAATTTTTATAGGCAGATTAATAAAAGCCCGTGTGTTTTATCTCTAAATGAGTTCTATTATACTGCCGCAAACTAAAGTCTATTCTATTCTATTTTTGTTTAGTGGCATCCGATGCGTTATCACAATTCAGCCAATGTCTCGTTATGTGGATATTATATGAAGGAAAATGATCAGTGGTATTTATTAAGTCTAGAGTGGCAGTTTTGCCAATGTAAGTAGGTTATAATCTCAAGTGATTGTTTTAAGGTTAAAACACAAAAGAGTTCACAAAATGGTGGAGCCACGTGCAATCCCGACGCGTCGATACGCAAGCGTCCGTACTCCGCCAGAATTGCAACGCGACTCCCAAACTAAAGTCGGGACAATGTAATAAGCCACATTTGACATCTGTCAGTTTAAGCTTCATAGTGAGGTGACCTGCTTAAAAACATCGATTAAAGCGAATAAATCGATACGGATTTCAAACATACGTGAATCGAATTATATGTGAATATCGCGATTTGTTGGAACTCTGTTTTACATCGATTTTTTTGGGTTACATCCCTAGTGTTAAAAAAGAAAAAGGATTCACAGACGCAACATTGTAACAACGTTCAGTTCTTTGGAACAGAAATCGTTTATTATGTTTAGAATGGTTTATCAGTGAAAGTAAATCGTAAAATTACCTTCTTTGGTCATTATTATAATAAATATGTAATCGTAATAAAAAAAAGTAAAGCAATTGTACAGTTCTAACTTCGAAAAAAATTATATTATTCTATGCCCGCCGTTACAAGGTTATGATTGATGAAGTATCAATAGATGTCAAATGTGGCTTTTTAAATTGTCCCGACTGTACGTCAATTTATCCGTACCTCACTATCCAAATCCCCTTTACTTCTCTATCCAGTTTAAAAAGCCGTCTAAATTAATATTACTGCATGTTCACAGCACTTTTCAAACCCTAGCTTCTATTGTTAACTTATCTTACTACACATACAGTGAGATTGCATGACACGAACACAATTACGAAGCACATACATACGCTTGCAGAATTTGAATAGAATACGGTTATGCCTCGTTTGTACCTTACCAGTAGTTAAGGTTAAGTCTCTAAAGCAAAGACGGTCAACTGACTGGTAATGAGGAAGTGGACTTAAATAGGTACACAACTGCAATGAGAACAACAAAAGAGCATAGAAATAGATCTCAAAGATAGAAAAGGTCGTCAGGTGCAACTCCGTGGGACATGATTCCAAGCGTGCTGGCAGCTTTCCATCTTTGGATAGTCAAGCTGATTCTTTGGCCAAGGAAGCTGCCAGCTCTACAGTCACCGGTAGTCTCGTGGAGACGCATCGATAGCTCTTTGAAAAATTTTTACAATACGATCACAATGAATAAATGTACTTACAGAACGAAAGTATCATACAAACGGCTGCTATCGATGCACTCACTTACACGCGCGTTAGAGGACGTACAAACAGTTGCACACACTCAGCTTGGATGTGTGCGCATCAAGAGTGCAATTCTCTAAGCGTCACATCTTCAAAAACATCGATGAGCTCACAAAATGTAACATCCTTCAGATCATCGATCGTTGTTTGTGCTTAGAGAATTGCATTGAATTTCTGTTCGTACGTCCTCCATGAGTGCACAGACAACGGCCGCTTGAATCAAGTGGATCAATACTACTTTATTTAAAAAAAATTTCAGTCAGTTTGATTCCGCAAAAAAAAAATAGAATGTACCTACTTCTGGAGTGGTGGCCGAATTAATACCGGGAAGCGAAGGGTCGTCCAGCGATATCAGATGGAGGCCACCCAAAAGTGGGTGGATCTGGGCTGTGGATGATGATGATTTTATGTGCAAAAAGCAATGCTTGTTAAACATCATCTGATTCAAGACTATCTTCACTTGTTGCAAATTATTCAGCAATGATAAATGGTAGACTAAAAGTCAATAAAAATACTACTGGTAACTGATGCTCGACTTTATTAGCATATCTTCATGTTATCGACTGCTAATATTTTGGTTTCCGATTCTCTGTTCATAGCCCAGTAAAGTTACGGTGCGCTTGTATGACGAAAGTAAATAATTTATAACAGCCGTTGTTTTTTCTTTTATACTTTAGATTATAATTATAATTATCATTTAGATTGAAAATCCAACTAAAACATTTCTTTTATTTAATTAAAAAAAATAAAAAATCATGTAAAATTGGCAAAAAATTTTATATACAATTTATTTATGTCATTTGTTAAATACATTTTTACTCTTTTATATTAGAAGTACATCCAAAGAAAAATCACCAAAGGACCTTTGTTTTTAAATAAGTAGAAGTTTCGTAATTTCTACTACTATACTCAATTTTAGTACAAACTTTACACAGCGTTATGTAAACTCATAACAAACAATAAAATAAAATAGAAAGAAATCGGACACTATGAATAAAAATTTACAATTTAGTACTAAAAACTAAAAATACTAAATGTAGTTGGATTCGTTAATAAAATACCTATCTTTATATCAGTTTGTATAATCGATGTAGCAAAAAAAAATTATTTCATTTCGACCCGTATTTTTACTGGGCTATCACCATCGCGTTCGTCAGTAATAACTAAACGTTTATTAATATATTAGAAGTAGTAATTTTGGTCATTGTTACGACCGTTGCCGTTGGTACCAAAACGTTGGTTGGTTGTAACTTCCAACTAATGGGTTATCAATATCAGCGAATTATAAATGATATCAAAAATAAATACCTTGGAAACATTTTCCGATGTCATTTCAATTATTACTGAACACCCAAAACCTACCCATCCATAACCCACCCAACCTAAGCTAACTACTATGTTCTGGCGAATAAATATTTCATTTCACTGGATTGTTGTATGTACACACGGCGACACATCAAGCTATACAAAACCAACATAAGCTGGCCGCGCGACTTTATCCGTTACTCCACCTACGCGCGGCCAGCTTATGTTAGTTTTGTATAGCTCGATATGTCGCCGTGTGTACACACGCATATGAATAAAAATATAACTAAAAAGCATTGAATAGAGGTACAAAGGTTTTGCTTATTTATAACTCATGCTAAACCTTCTAGAAAGAAAAATAGTATCATAATTTTCTTATACAGACTATAAAAAACACCCTATTAATATTTAAAGGGGTGGTTTAGACCATCAAACTGAACCACTTTCACTTCAAAGCTAACTTCGCGAAAAAAAAAACGTTTTTTTGGGCTGGCATAACCTCAGGGTTAAAAGCCCCTAATAAACAAAAAATTAAAAAAAATATAGAATTTAAAAAAAAGAAACTTTGAAATCGCGAAAAAAAATCGTTTGTATCAGCAGTAGGTACCTACTTTAAAAGCGCAACTTGGCTTTGCTTGGCTGCGAGAGTCTCAACGAAGTGATGAACTCGCTTTTATAGTTTGAACAAAATATATTTTTGTCATGAAAAATCAATATAACGCAAGACGTCCATTCCCTTCGCTCCCCAGGTATATAACAAAACACGATAGCTTCGAATCTTTGCTTTTTGATGTGTATTCCAAACTCAATCTAAAGTGGACAGTACGGAACCCCACGATATGCCATCGCTACACTACCTTTTCGACTCAAATATAAAGGATAGCTGATATTATTGATTTTCATCGACTTTTTCTCCAAAGTAAAAGTTGTTTAGTTTGATGATCTAAACCACCTCTTTAAATAATGCTAGGGTGTTTTGTTATAACCTGTAAATTGACTTGTAACTAGCGACGTAGAAACTAGTCAAATTTTAAACACAGCTTTGTCTCGTAATATACCATTCTATTAAGATTATTAAGCCTGAAGTAAATTCACCTGTGATGAAACGTTAAGCAAAGCACATATGAGTTCGACCCGGTCAGAAGTCCTCGGGGACACCGAAGTTACCAACTAATTTGCATACATCGTCCAGGGACATACGGTTCATTTTGCTTGGATTTACAACGTTTTTACCAGTTTTCATTTAATCTGATTTAACCTGAGATTCAAAGTTTTAAAGGTTAGCTTATGGATGGATGAATTTATGGCAAAATGCAAGAGATAGATAAGTTTATAGTGGATACAAATAGGGTGCATTGCATTCTACCATTTGTGTCATCTAGTAAGTTAGGATACGCACAGTCAATTCAAAAAGTGTTGTCTTTTAAACTCAACAATCTTTATTCAATTTAGGGATGTCAAATCCACTATTCGGCGTCATAATTTTTTTATTTACCACCGTTTCTGACCGTGTCACAGCTGTACAGAAGATACGACCAGAATACTAACAAACTATTCGAAAAATAAATTCGTGAATTAAGGTTATAAATTAATAGTTATAAGATAGTTATCATCGATTTGGATCTGCTTCTTATACATCTGTAATAAATGAATTTGGAACCGTCTCTTTGACAAAATAGCTGATTCAGTACTGAGTGAGACCTAAATAGACTCCGCTTTTGTATAAATACGGCTAAGAGGGAAGCTTTAGCAAACTTCTTCACTCAAAATACATTAAGGAAATTGTCAACACGGTAAAATGACTTAAATTAAAATAAATAACGAAGAAAACTCTCGAGGACTAAAAGTTGTAGTTTAAATGTGTTATGGTGTACTTAAGTAGATAGCATTTTATATCCATAAAGAAAGTGTCAATGAGACCTCACAATTATTTAAAGTAACATTATTTAAGTATAAACTTTTAAACACGAGTGTACAGTACATACCCATGAATTTTTCGGAATTTATGTACGATTTGTAACACCACTGGCTTTTCGGTGAAGGAAAACATCGTGAGGACATCGTAACATTGGGCTCACCCCCCGTCACACTGGACAGAGTTTCGGTACTACTGGTTAAACGTGGATGTTCTGAGGTTTCAGAATATCTCTGACTACCCCCTCGGGGAATATAGTCATGAGTATATGCTTATGCTTATGCAATAAATCACAATAAAACACAATAACTAATTTAGTCAAGTATTTAAATTTATTAATAGGCATTTTAGCGTACATGAATAAATATAATTAAATGCACTTTACATTGATAAAATAAATTTAAAAAAACAATTGGTTGAAGAATTTCGTTATCTGTCGTAGTAGGCTCGGTAGCTAAATTGAAAAAAGCAATTCCCCAGTTTGGAAGATTGCGGGTTCAAGTCCCGCCCGATACAAAAATTTTTCGTGAGGACATCGTAACATTGGGCTCACCCCCCGTCACACTGGACAGAGTTTCGGTACTACTGGTTAAACGTGGATGTTCTGAGGTTTCAGAATATCTCTGACTATCCTCTCGGGGAATATAGTCGTGAGCATATGCTTATGCATATGCTCTTAACCACAAAAAAAAAATGTAAACATTTATTTGTTCTCGCTATTGGCTCCAAAGTAAAGTTTGCAGTTTAATAGTCCAATTCACTCCATTAAATATTAAAAGTGTATTTTGTTACACCCTGTAGTATAAAAAACTCACAGATTTTATGAAAGCTAACACACTTCAAACATGAACATAATATATAAAAGAAGAGAACAGCTTTTGACTCTGTAGGCTGTGGATCGTATCATTACGTAGAACGTATCATTTTCATAGTAAAGGAAACAATAAAAAAATATACTTATTCTAAATTTATAAACACGTATCACTTACTGAACAATAAGTTAAATCACAGGAAACGTATGTGAAATAAAAGAAATTTTAAGTTTCAATTTGAATTATTGTTCACCACACATCAATAGAAGCGACGGCAAGACTTTGATGCGATTGGCGCAGGACCAAAATGGATGGCAAAATATGGAGGAGGCTTATGCCCTGCAGTGAATGCGGGATGACGATGAAGATGATTAATAAAGCTGTTGGGGAGTTACGTTGCAGGTTTTGACGCGAGCACTTGTCTCGCGTAGTGTTATCGCGTAGAGTTTTTGCCTGCCACGAGGCACCGCAATCCTCAATGTCTTCTTGTTCTTGATCAAAAATAATTCCTGAGATCAGGATATCTATCCTGATCTCTACTCACATAAACTATTTGACAATGCCACTGGCGGAAATGCAGTGCTAACACACAAGCAAAAAGTCCATTGTCCATAAAAAAATAAAGCGGTCACCGAAAATGTTTTGCTTGTTTGGACTACGAGGTCTTGTGCAATAATACGATCTGATAATCGAGCATAGTCACACGGTAAAGCGTTATCTCTCTTTTATTTTTCGTGTATCTGAACGTGATGAAAATTTTAAGCTTTCGACGCGTGACAAAAAGTCTGTTAGACTAACTGCCAGTTGCACGTACGTTCATTAAAGTTAATCCTCCATTAAATCTCTTGCTGTCACTTTTTGTCTTGTTGACGTAGTAAAAGCTAGCAAGAGATTTAATGGAGGATTAACTTTAATGAGCGTTTCTGCAACTGACGGTATGAGTGCATGTTAGGTTAGGTTAGTTCACTATTAGGTTACGTTATCCAATACAATTCAAAATTTATGTTAAATACCCGTAAAAAAATTGTACTTTATAATCGTTATTTGTTGATAGACGAAAGGTCAACATCTCAGCATATAGACGTCCACCGCTGGACCTAGGCATCCCCCAAGGATCGCCACGACGATCGGTCCTACGCTGCCCTCATCCAACGGGTTCCCGCAGCCTTCACCAGGTCGTCGGTGGTAGTCTTGTGGGTAGTCCACCCACGCTGCTCTTTCTGGTTCGCAATCTCCACTCGAGAACTCTTTGGTCCCATTGGCAATCAGTTCTGCGAGCAATGTGCCCCGCCCATCCCCACTTTAGTCTATATGAAAGGTAATAATCATCAATCACACCTTTCTCAGGTCGACGGTCCAGCGGACTGGAAGCCGACTCACACTACGCCTGCCAGTTCGTAATTTCTATTATAGATATCTGAATCCCCATTAGTACTAGTCAGTTGTTCGCAGTTTATGACCAGTCCATTACCACTTCAGCTTGCCAATTTTCAGAACTGTTCCAACTACTTTAATAATGACGATAGGGTTTTTCCGGTGTATTGGAAGAGGTCTATATTTAGCAGTGGACGATGTCAGGCTAATAATGATGATGATGATTTTCAATCAAACATAACAATGACAATAATGAAAAAACAAGTTCACAGTAACGCCTGCCTTAATAACAGTGGAAAGAAAACCTTGTGGTTTTCCAATAAACTGCAAACTTCTTTGAATTACAATCGATAGTTCCACAAACTAGGTCTTCGGTTTTCACAAATACGTACCTAATGACCTTTTTGAATTACTATTAGTTATGTAGCAGCTCCTGTCTTGATTTCACAGTTTTTTCCAGGTTATTTTACACATCTACATAGCATAAGCATCTATATTCCCCGAGGGGGTAGTCAGAGATATTCTGAAACCTCAGAACATCCACGTTTCACTAGTAGTACCGAAACTCTGTCCTGTGTGACGGGGGGTGAGCCCGTCGCCACTTATAATGGACAGTGGGTACAATACATGCCTCGAAATTGAAGCTTGCAGGTTTCCTCACGATGCTATGCTGTTACAAATCGTACATAAATTCTAAAAAACACATTGATACGAGTCGTCCTGGACGGGGATGGAACCATCGCCTCCTGGCGATCAAGGTTACTCGCCACTGGGCCACCACGGCTATACACATCTACATAAGTAAGCCAGCGGTGTTCAAAATCGTACATGCTTGTAAATTGCGAAAAACTCATTGTTACGAGGCGGCCTGAATGCGTATCGAATCATTACCTTCCTGCACCATTTCAAATAGCAACGAAATTTTAAGGCTATTTTGAATTACAGACACAGAGATTTGAAACACTTCCTCTCGCTTATTTTTAGAACAGGTTTAGTAACGTCCAAGATATGTCGGATAGTATATCTTTCTAATAAATAAATCATATTTGCAAATCAAAATTGACCAGAAAGCTATACAGGATGTAAGGAAAAGTATCATTAACCATTAAATCACATACTCTACCCATCAAACTAAACAACTTTTACTATGGGAGCAAACCTGTCAGAACAAAAAAAATATCAGCGATTGAATCGAGTAGGTATTGCGGTTTAGTATGGGAAAGCAGATATTTTTTTTTGTTCTGACAGGTTTGCTCTCATAGTAAAAGTTGTTCAGTTTGATGGGTGATACTTTTCCTTAAAACCTGTATAGGAATAGGAAAATCTTTTCGCAACTTTTTTGAGCTGTGTAGCAATGCTCACGTTTAGCATAATGAAGGAATGTCTGTGTCAAGTGGCAGTAGCTTTTCTAATGTAGCTTGTTTAAACACAAAAATAACAAGTTTTATATGTAAAAGGTCCCTTCAGTAAAATTAGTATTAAGTGAGCATACTGTGGGTGTGGTTTAACTGCTCTATGCACATTGCGAGTAGCTAGACGTTTTGACTTAATAATTACCTAGCAGCCACGGACAGGGAACAACACCTCACTGCACAAGATAAGTACTTGTGTCTACATACTGCGGAACGTATACGGGGTGAAATGAAACTCGTTTAAAAGCTTTTAACACTTTTGGGCTACACATTTTTTTTCTAGTTTCGGGACAAAGTAGTAGCGCCGGTTCGCTTTGTACTTTTTAAAAAGCTGTTACATTAAAAGAAAGAATGGCATGTTCAAAAAGTTTTTTCATGGTTAGGATTTGTATTTTGAACCATTTTTTTACTCAAATGCGCTAGAAGGAGTGTTATGTTTTTTATTGCATGATTCTAGATGATAAAGAATTTAAAATTTATATTGTACCTACCAGGAAGCTGTCATAGGTATTGTCTGTACCTACCATGTACCTTACAACCATACAGGGTGTAACAAAACACCTTAGTGATACTTAAGGGGGGGCTTCAGATCATCAAACTGAACAACTTTCACAGTTAAGCTGACTACGAAATAGAAAAAAATAAATCATCTTTTTCTTACAAAACTACAGTACCGACTCTACTCAAATGAAATGTGTGAGAGAGCAGATTTTTCTTGGTGAAAGTTGTTCAGTTCGATGGTCTGAAGCACCCCCTTAAGTAGTCCTAGGGTATTTTATTACACCCTGTAGATAAATATCACACAGTTATAAGAAAGAGTATGTATAAGGCTATGAATTTCGCCATTGTAGTTGGGACCATGGGCCTTTTTTTGCCCGCGGTCCGACTGACAGAACCAATTCAGATTACTTGTGGTTTGACCGGTAATATTTAGTGACGTGGTTCTAACATGGATTTTTAATATTTACTAACGTAACAAATACTGTATTCTCTCAGTTTAGCGCGCTTTTACAGCCAACCGCGACGAACGACGAACTGAAATACGACTTAAGTCAATGCGCGACAGCATGTATCGTGTGCGATACGAGGTGCCGTAGGTAATATCGCAGCTGTCGAATGCGAGTGATGGAGCACTGGTTCTACTATAAATCGTAACATAAACCTCCTTGCATGTACTTAAACTTTATGCGAGAAATAGAGAGTTTGAGAGAAAAATATTGCCGTATAATCCAAACTAAAACCAATCTTCTCTTTCTTCTATACAAAGCGCAATAATTCAGCTTGGCACTTTAACTAGTACTTTAACATCCTGTACCACGCTCATAGACTAGCACTGGATGCATCGTGTACTATTTACGTGACGTCATTTAGGTCTGGAACATGAGTGCCTGGTGAATATGGAAGTTTTTAAAAAATGTAGAGAGCTTTAAACAGATGTTTATGCCACTGTGTATAGTGGAAAACACGTATTTAAATGAATGTGAAAATGAAAATTAAATGCTTTGTAGTTGTGTTCTGTTGTTCGTGTGTGTGTGTGTGTGTGTGTGTGTGTGTATTTTTTTAGAATATACATAAAATACGTAGAGTCAAAGTAGATGGGCAGGTTTACTATATTGATGGGTATTTTTCCTTGGGCTAGCTAGTCCTTCTAAAACAGACAAGACAAAGAAGTCACACGTCGTATCGACAACGCCTGGAAGAGCTACTGGTCCATCCATCCAATGAGTTAATGAAGGGTGAACTGCTATCCCTCAAACGAAGACTCATTGACTTGTGTATCCTGCCTATCTTAACCTACAGTGCCCAAACCTGATCTTTCACAGAGTCTCATAATTTCAAACTCAAGGTTTGTCAGAGAGCGATGGAGTGCAGTATATTAGGTGTTAAAAGCAGATCGTGTCAGGAACACTACATTGCACTCCAAAACACAAATCGCCGACGTGGGGGAGAAAATAACTAGACTAAAATGGTAATGGGCCGGCCATGTCTGTCGAATGCACCAGAAGAGGTAGGCAATAATTGTTACGCCCTGGATCCCAGAAAATGTTCGTCGACGTCCAGGTCTTCCTTAGACGAGGTGGCGGATGGTCCAGATGCTTTTGACAACCAGTAGCCAGAGCTTGCCCGGGATAGAGATGGTTGGAAGATTAAAGGGGATCGTTTGCCTTTTTTTGGGATGACATAGGCTTATAAAAAATATTAAGAATATAATTGAGAAAGTACTCATTTGACATATACAACGTGTTAATGAATTAACGCAAAACTAGAAAGTAGATTGTTTGGAATTGAGAGCATGTTTTCAACAAAAGTATTTTTTTTTTTCAAAATATTAAATAATTTGTTTGTAAAATTAAAAATTTACTGAACTCGATGTCAACCCACCGCACAGGTACACTTACCCTACTTACTACCAAAACAAGATTCTTAAAATGTATCCATGAGCACGCCAGCGCTTTCATTCATTGCTGAAATGATAACAAATCATTTGTGCCTCAAAACTTAAAATGCGAATAACTTTATATTTTATTTAACTATCAAAATAATGAAATTATTGTTTCAATCTAATTATTTCGTTATAAATCAGTTGGGGTGTATGAGGTTTTGCGCTTATTCATAACACGTTGTATATTGGTTTTAAATTAAAAAAAATAGGTAGTGCTAGAATTAAAATAAAATGATGAGTAAGAAAAAATACTGTTTAAAAATGGTACTGGTTGAATACGGTTTCTATCTATAATACAGCATATTTTAGGAGGTGTTTCAGACCATCAAACTGAAAAACTTACAGAACGACATTGGAATCGGGAAGAAATCTGCTATAATAATGCTATTTCATTCTTTTAGGTCAAGTCACCATTGACGTTTTCTATGGAAAAGCAGATTTTTTTTCGTGATTTCAACGTTGGTCCCATAGTAAAAGTTGTTCAGTTTGATAGTCTGAAGCATCCTGTTTAATATGTCACGTATTTAATTTTGCACCCTGGATTCAAAAAACTAAAAGCAACATTATATTAAAAGAATCACAGAAGTTATGTGTTTTTTGACACTGTTCGTTGGTCTAGATTTTGCTTCTTTTGCATATAGGGTCCAACTTAATATGCTGACTCTTTTTAAGAGGATGACCAGACCGTCAAACTGAACAACTTTCTATACTGCTGCCCCATACATTTTACTCGAGTAGGTTTGCAGTTTTGTACGGAACAGCTGTTTTCTTCGCGATTCCTATGTTGGTCCCATAGAGAAAGTTGTTCAGTTTGACGGTCTGATCATCTCCTTAGAAAAGTGTCAGCATATTAAGAAGGACCGTGTATTATGGTATACATACTTTATCATTATCTCTTATTCTTCTTCTATCATCTTCTACGTTACTACAACCTGCACCAAGCTTTACAACAATAGAGCACGACGTGTAATGGTGATAGAATTTATTAAAGCAAACTGCAACATCTCGGAACACTGGAATTGACAGTCTTGTTGTACCTATTGTTTATAAAGCAAACATGTCTGGATAACATTGCAGGTTGACTGGTTGTTTGTGATGGGATATTGATATTCACAACAACGGTTTTACTGTACACCATTATACTAGATTTTGTAAACACTTCCAAAATTTTCAGTGGTGATTCAGACCATGAAACTAAACAATTTTCATTACCATATTTCTTTTTTTTTCCTAGTCTGAGTGTTTTAAAAAAATATATATATATTGGCAGGGGTGGTTCAGATCATTAAGCTGAAGAAACTTTTACTATGGTAGCAAACCAATGAAAATCTGCTGTACATTGAGTCGAGTAGGCATTGCATTTGAATATGGTATGTAGCAGATTTATTTCACGATTTCAGGTTTGCTGCCATTGTAAAAGTTGATCAGTTTAACCGTCTGAACCACCCCTGAACATTTGGAAAGTGTTTAAAAATCACCCAGTATTGGTAAAAAAAGAGACATGGTAATAAAATGTTTGTCTCTTCTTTTCCTTGTACTTATTAATATTATATGCCACTTGTGATAATGCAGTTCTCGAATATCTAGGTTTAGAAAGTATAAATTCTTTGCTTCGCCTCCGAAGACGAATCGTGTTGTGTCGTGTCGAGGAGAAAAGGTCTGAAAACGACACGATAGGGATCGTGATCTCGAACCCTTTTGCGTTTATATCTAGTAATTTAGATCTTTTGTAACAGTCAGGCACTGAGACAGTGGTGTTGGGACCGGGCCCTGCGTGAAATTTTTTCGTCAGAAAAAGTCAAAAAGTCAAAATTGTTTATTGAAAATAATATCACATAGATAAATTTCTGACGTGTTGTTTTTGAATCTACCACCGCGTCGGAAGGTGTTCCGTTGTAGAGAAGATGCGGCCATAAACTCTACAACACACTTCTTTTAAACAAAACAAAATATACAAAGTACAATTACAAAAATCCAATATTAAAGTACATAGTGTAACAGTGTCAAGACCACACATTTTGGTCATTGATTATGTTTTCGTGCTTCCAGATGTATTCAATGACAGTTGACCAAAGCATATCCAGGACTATGTAGTACTAGATACACTTTCTTATACTGTATCCAGGACAGAGATGGTTGGAGAATTAAGGGAGGGGTCTGTTGTGGGATGATATAGGATTAGGAAAAAAAATTGTTATGCTGTTTACACATTGTTGCACGCTCAAGTGCCTGCGCGAATGAAGTATATTAGCTATGTTTTTATATATTCACTCCATATTGGGTACTCGCGGATGATTGAGACGGGGATTTGATTAAATTGAAATAGGATTATTTCGCATTCACTTGCTGCATGTTCTTAGAAAAATTATCTAGGTTATTTGATCAATATGCATGCCTACATAGTTAATATAGATAAATAAGTGGACTAGGCAGCTTTTAAAAGTATTCACGAGAGAGAGTTCTTTATACACTGTGGCGAGGCAAGCCCGGCTTTTGCCAAGTGCTTTGTATGCCATGCCGGCGCCGGCCGGTGATACGTACATTATGCGTTGGTAAGGGTTAATTCAGATTGAAAATTTCCTCGTGCCGGTGCTCCTTTATTTTAAGCTAGCCTTTACCCGCGAATTCGACTGTGGGGATTTCGAAAAAGTTCAACACGCCGCTGCACCCCTGTAGGGGTTCATTTTCGAAAAATACTTTCTTTGTGCTTTCTTTATGTTAAATGATTTAGGTTGTGCGTTTTCTGTCAATCAGTCATTCAGTCAGTCACGGAACTGCAAGTTGTTACAAAAATACAAATAAACATTTAAGGGGTGGTTTAGACCATCAAACTGAACAACTTTCACTATGAGAGCAACATCGAAATCGCGAAAAACAAATCTGATGTTCCATACTAAACTACAAATCTACTCGAGCCAAATGTATGGGACAGCTGATTTTTTTTCGCGATATTGATCTTGGTCCTATAATGAAAATTGTTCAGTTTGATGGTCTAAACAGAGTAACTTAAGAGTTTAAATGTATATTTTTACTTTTGTAGCACACAGTATAATTTTTACTTTTGTAGCATTGTAGCACACAGTATAGATAGATTGACTCTCAAATACGTGGCTTGTCTGACGGCATCGTGTATTCAGCACATGAATGGAACATGGCCCACGTGGATGGCTCTGTGACTGTGACCCCGCGTGTGTGGCGTGGCGTGGCAGGACGTGGGATGTCCGTTGGATGTGCATGGCTTGGTTGACTGTGCGTACACAGCTTTATGTCCGTCAGTAAGAAATGTTTAAGGGCCTATGTCGAAAAATAATTGAAGCGAAATGGGCGTGGCTTAGCGCAGCAAGCGCCCCGCGCCCCGCTACCGAACATCGTCGCGCACTAGCCCGCGAAAATCAAATCACTCAAAATGCGTAGAAGACGCTTCGCTGTTAATATATTCCTATATACCTTTTGTCGTATGAAAAAACACAATATATTATAATTAAGTATCGTTCTATTTATCCTCCTTGATCAATTATTCATTTGTTACAGGATCAATTACGGACAACCAATTTATAGATAGAAACAATACCTAACTAACGATACTCTTTAATTGATTTCACTTAAAAAACTTAAAACTCATTAATATCATACCGAAAATCACTGTACCTATCTAGAAGGAAAAAAACTATCCTTACAGGATTTTGTTTTACTTTATAGTACGAGAGCTACCTGTTGGTCTTCGGTTCGGTTCTTGGTTAGGCTTTACGTCTTTAGGTCCCGTAATCAAATCAATTCAACTTCTTATTATGTACTTGTAATTGATATAATACAAGTCAAAACATTCTATGGTCAAAACATACCGACTATCTAGATGAAACCTGGAAGTTATTTTACGCCGTCAACAAAAATGTAAGAAGAACGTGAAAAAATAAGTTTCGTAATACTGCAATAATCTCAGTTATTCTCGATACCACAAGAACTTTCAGGTTGAGAAGTTGTATAACACTCATAAACCTATTTTGAAAATCCATAGGTAATTCTAAAATACCTCGCATCCCTCAGATGCATGGCATAGCATTGAAGGATGAGGATGATGCAGGATATTATAACAGGTATGAATGAATTTTAAAATGGTAAATCAACATTTATTTACAAAATCACTAATAATATTTATCTTACGACCTAAAATCAACATTTATTTACATTAGTACATTACGATAAGTGTGACTTAAGTAGTTCATTATTGCACAGCGTGAAGTTAGCACCCGAGCACAAGCAAGGGTGCTAAACGTATATGCAGGTTTAGGTCACAGAGTGCTGGAAAATTATTTACAACTTATTACCTTTTCTTTTCTCTCATACTTCTGGTATGTTCCTGCCTACGTTTCAAATTTAATGTTTTGTTCCGTTTTGTTTTTCATTATCACTGTTTCTCCTGGTACCCCAGGAAAATTAGGTGAAAAAAGGGTCAACCTCGGATTGAGAGATAATAAGCTACAAACTTCTTTAAATCATCGTTATGACATCCAATACGTTAGGTCAAATGTCACATAAAATCTCGTTTATGCAGGTCAAAAGATTCAAGGTAAAATGTCAAAAAACAGGTCTTTAGGAAATATCTTCTTTTCTATGCTCTAAATGACCTTTGAAGTTTTAAAAAAATTGTAGAACTTTAAATTTTCTTCAAATTTGGTCATTTATAATATTTAATATAGTTAACCGTTCTTGAGATAGATAGGTAGAACGCAAAGAGTTGTAACTCCCATAACGGTTTGCTCCCATAGTAAAATGATACTTTTCCTTACACCCTGTATAATATTATTTGGCGTTATTAATGAAAATACATAATTTTAATAATTATACACGAAAGAAGATGATGAAGAATTATTTCGAGTTTGAATCAATCGGGATAGAAAAACGAGTACAGAATAGTGACCCTGAGCAGCGCGCATTGAAGATATTGAATGAAACCAGTCACCGCCTGCCCGACAGACGCTTCAAAACAATACTTATATGGAAAGAAGACGACATGAAGATTCCGAACAACTACAAAAACTCACTCAAACGGCTGCACAACCTAGAGAAGAAACTAGACCGAGATGAAGACCTGAAAAAGAAATATGAAGAAAGAATGCAAACCCTCTTCACTTTGGGCTACGCCGAGGAAGCTACCACACCGCCGGTGCCAAATAAAACATGATACCTACCCCACTTCGCGGTCATTAACCCCGCGAAACCGAAGATAAGAGTAGTACACAACGCCACAGCGAAGACAGCCGGACGCAGCCTGAACGATATGCTACTCTGCGGTCCAGACTTGCTGCAATCTCTGCCGGGAGTTGTAATGCGATTTCGTCAACACCAACACGCCGTGTCAGCTGACATAAAGGAATTAATGTTTATGCAAATATAAGTTCAAGAGGACGACAGAGAGGCACTACGATTTCTACAGCGGGGCGACGAGAGAGGGAACCAGCGACCGCGAGAGTACCGCATGACTTCAGTGATCTTCGGCGCGATGTCATCACCATGCACCGCGCTATACGTGAAGAATAGAAATGCTTCAGACTTCAAAGAAAAGTATCCTGCAGCCGCGCGAGCCATTGAAAAGAACCACTACATGGACGACTACATAACAAGTTTTCCGACCGAAAAAGAAGCCAAAGAAGTATCGAAATCAGTCGACTACATTCATCGGCAAGCCGGCTTCGAGCTATGCGGATGGGTGTCCAATACAAATTCAGTAGTACAGAAGTTTTCCGCCAATTCGGGCGGCGCCACGGTCTCTATCGGCGGGAGCGAGGTCCGATGGTACAACGGGCCGAGCTTCCTACGAAACCACGAACGAGAATGGCCACAAGAGACGAAGACAGAAGCACCGAAGACAGAAGAAGAGAGGGGACTTGTCACGTCACCCACCAGCGACCTGACCACACTCACCTACCTCGAATCGAGCGATTTTCGTCGTTCCCACTTTTGCTACGAGCTACGGTGCGCATGCTACAGTTCGTCAATTTATGTCGAAAGAAGAAAAATGAAACAGTATATTGGCTACGAAGCGCAAACGAACGAAAGAAAACAATAAAAACGACTCTGATTCAAAGATTGATAAGGTTTGCAACACCATCGGTATCGAAACGCACTATCTCATTCGCGCTGAGAAACTATGGTGGAAACCTGTACAAGAAGATTGTCTTTCCGAAGATTTACGTCGAGTAAGGAACGGCGCGGCGCCTCAGCCGGGAGACAAGCTGTCGGCGCTATCAGTGGTCGTCGGCGAAGATGGCTCAAAGGAAGAATCCACGTAGCACCTGACATCGTTGAAGACACTGCGAGCCCGACCGTACTCGACGGGAAACACTACTTCACGCGACTGTACATACAACACGTACACGAGCGACTACATGGCGGTATCGAAACCATCGTGAATGAGCTACAGCAGCGACTATGGGTACTGAAGATACGACCGACGGTGCGTGAACGTCATCAAACACTGTCAACTATGCAAGATACGAAGAGCGAAGCCTACTTCTCCGGCGACCGGCGACCTGAGGAGGTTCGTGGCACGAAGAGGAGTGCCTAAGGAGCTATGGAGTGACAACGCGACGTGCTTCAAGGCTGCGGAGAAGGAGCTCGCCAAGGCCGCGCTGGCGGCGGTCAGCGAGGAGGCGACGGCGCGGCGCATCACCTGCCGCTACGTGCCCCCGGCCTCCCCCTTCATGGACAGCGCGTGGGAGCGCATGGTACGCACCGTGAAGGAGGCACTGCGCGTCAAACTCCACGAGCAGTACCCTAGCGACGAGACACTGCTCACCCTGCTCGCCGAGGCGGAGAACACCGTCAACTCCCACCCACTCACACACGTGGCGGTGACCCCAGAAGAACCGGAGGCGCTTACACCCAACCACATCCTGTTGGGACCCAAACGACCTCACCGCGCGCAAGCGCAGCGCGCTCAACGATGGCGGACGTCTTCTGGAGCCAGGTCAAAGAGTACCAGCCTCTACTCCAACACCGGCGGGAGCCTCACACGACCAGCGCACGCTATCGGCGACCTGGTACTCGTTTGCGACCCCACCCTGCCCCGCAACACATGGCCGACAGGAAGGATCGTCGCGGTCTACCCAGGGCGAGACGGCGAGGTGAGGATCGTGGACGTCGTAACCAGCAACGGGCATGTCCTCCGGAGACCGACCAAGAGGATCGTCGTGCTACAGGTTGGATCGCAGAGCTGCGACGGCGGGAGAAATGTGCACGACAGAACCTGAATTGACTACCTTTGTACATAGTTTTTTACATTACTTTGTTTATTTCGTTTTATATACCCTTTTATACTAGTAGGATAAGTTTAGGTTAAGTGTTCATTTCAATAAATAAATTTTTCTTATTAGAATTAGGGCTTAGCACATAAGTTATGTAAATAGTTCTAATAGGATTCTTATTCGATTTCTCTAGTGATTTCTACCCCAGATTAGATTAGGTACACTTCCCTAATAAAATTAACGCATAGCACAAGTAAATAAAACAATTAGAATCGAGTTAGAACTTATAAATTCCAATTAGAAGTTATGCCAATAAGCTTCACTACCTCATTAGAAGGGGTAGAATCCTATTAGAAATAATTGTTAGAAAGAGACAGAACGCTCCATCTCTGTCAGCGCATACAGGCGAGCGAGGGGGGCCCCGGCGTCCGGAACCTGTGTTATGAGGAAGCGGGGGCCGGGGTCATATAAATATTGTACCTTTCCTTTTCGTTCTGCACTCTGTTATGCACCGGCGGATGATGCACCTGCTATTTTTAGAATAAGAAAATAAGTATCTTAACTATATAATTATATTGGTTTGTAAGCGTAGAAATTAAGATTGTATGAGAAATAAAGAGATTTGTATTCAGGGCAAGAGTGCGGGGTAAGGAGGGGTGGTCGCTTGAAAATGATATAAAATGGCGCCAAATCGGCGTAGATTCATTCCGGATCCAGCACTCAAGAAAGAAACAACTTGGAAGAAGAAACTCTCTGCGACCACTCGCCTTCCCTACCCTGCCCTTCAGCCTGGCTCACCATACTGACTACCCATACAATTAAGGGCCACAGAGTTTTCAAACTCTCATACCAGGCAAGATGTTCCGGAGCAATAGAATCCTTCAACTCGGTAAAAATACTGACAACGGTTCATAAATACGTTTATAACCAGATTCCATTATGACAAATAAATTTAATTATTTGAAGAAATTGAAAAACAAGATAGTAAAACCGAAAATTACGACGACTTAAAGATAATAACAGCTAGCTCTTGGTCTATGAAGTCCAAAAAAACTGCTATACATATTTGAGTGAGAAATATACTTAAGAGAAGTTTATTCCGAATGCGTAAAAGCGCGCTGCATACAAACGAAGTCTGGTGATATTTTCAATACTAACCAATCAGTAAATGAAAAATTTGCAGAAACAATCTAGAAACTAATCTCTATGCTTGTATGAAGTCAGATTTTCGTTTAAATATACAGTTTTAATGCTAGAATTAATTTAAGATTTGTATGGAAATCTTTGAGGTATTGTAACTTTAAAACTATACATTTTAACGAAAATCTGACTTCATACAAGCATAGAGATTAGTTTTAGATTTTTTCTGAAAAATTTCATTGACTTTAATTGGTTACTATTGAAAATATCACCAGACTTCGTTTGTATGGAGCGCGCTCCGAATTATATTCTCTTTAATGTGAAGCTGCTATGGCCTCGAATTTATTTTAGATTGTATTTAATATATTACACTATAATATTTACACGTAAGCTGGATAATTAATCGTAATTCGGAAATTGGGCATGCGAACGCAGGTCTGACGCGGGCAAAGGCCACAGCCGACTGAGCTTTTTAATAGATTGTGATAGCTTATATTACTGCCTGACGCGAGAGAAAGAGATGGGGCGGCGCGCGCGCCTGACTAAATAAAACGACGTAAGCGCCAAAACAAACTTTATTTAGTTGTGATTTTACTATTTATGTAAGTTAATTTCTGCTGCAATCAAAATTTATAAAATATCAATCTCTAATTTTTAAATCAAGTCTCGTGTTTCTATTATTCACCGTTTAGCAGTTCCAAGCGTTTATAGATAAAGACGGAGGCTACTTTGGCTTGTTTTTCTATCGAGAAAATTTGTCTTAATCGTGTTTTGGCGGCAATCAAAATTTTAATAATATGTTCAATTTACACATATCCTGAAATCATACTCCTACTGTTAGTACTTCATGATATCTGATGCTTTGAAGAATCCTATTTTTTTCACATATCCTCTTAACGTCAAAGCTTTTCTTTCATAAAAGTTATATTGTAAAGTATGCTTCTCAGCAATTTTTATCAGAGTCATAAACAAAGTTCCTGTTCCAGTGTTTGGATTTATCAAAGTAAAGTGAAATATGTAGGAACACGGGAACTAATAATGGTCTTGTTGTTATATTGTTTGTAAAGTAAATGTTTGGTTGTACTCATAGTTCGACATGTTGTTAGTGTACGGGTGAATAGAATAGATTCGTGGAATAAAAGCAGGAAACTACGATGGAAACAAAATGTTATTCCACGCGTGTTCAAAAATCACAAACAAATCATTAGGTATAATATTAAAGTCCTCAAATTCAATACATTTATAGTACCTACGTATGATATATGAAAAGTCTGAAGCCTTTTATTAGGGTTTATCCAGGGATCGTCTAAATCCGTCTGTCTGTATACCTCAATTTACTTTCTCATGTGGATACCTATTGTAATAAAATTGATCATGAAGGCGAATAACGTTAACCAAAAACCAGAAATATGATAAGAAAGTAGAAAAACAACGTTGACTCCTCTTTGCCAGTACGTGGACACAGCTGTCATTTCATACAAATTGGAAAAACTGAGGAGGCAAGCATATGCGATTCTCAGTGAGTGCGAATGAGAGAGGACTATACTGCCAAAGAAAAATATACTCTAAAGCCTACTGTCGTTTGCCAAGAGTGATAAAAAAGGGTGAGGGCACATCTTGGACAATTAACTGTCATTTTCATACAAATAGGAAAAACAGAAAAAAAAAGAGGTAAAGTGCGATACTGAGTGAATGCGAGCGAGACAGGGATACGCCATTGCATACATTTTACGCCACACTTCCAACCAGAAGGGGTAAGGTTAAAATTGGTGAGGGGCAACGTCTGTCCGTACTGTCGTGTAGGAAGTACTGGATACTCTTTCTAATATTGTACTCTTGCTTAACGAATACGGCCATCTAGTGGCAGTATCTGAAACCATCTAGTCTACGAGCATTTTACAGCTAAGCCATGATTCATATAGCAGGTGTTAACATACCGCGCTTATGTCGGTTAACACATTTGACACTTAAATTGGTGTTAATTAATAGCACGAGTCATAACGATCATATCCGAGACGGACAGATGTAATCTAATAGGTCTAATTACTGTGACCGTCTGGATATACATGAAAATCATTTCACTACTATATAGATGACAATTCAAAATGGAACAGAAACAGACAGCCCAATTGATAATTATCTAAGTACAATCGAGAAAGAAATTCTACTTAGTGGCTTGCAAACCTAAAGAAGTGGACAGGCCTTGCTAGCATCGAAGAGCTTATTTCATCTGGCGAGAGAAGGCACAGATATGCGATACGGCGGTCACACTGAAAGTTTTTAGAACGGACCCATTACTGACAATGCTAATGAAAAATTTATTTAAAGGGGCTTGTGTAACTTTATATGGACCTTTGGCATCAGTTTTTTTTGAGGCCACCGATAATTTCCATCCTTAGCTTTTTGCAAAATTTTGATTTGCATTCACAGATTTTGAAAAAAAAATACCGTCCGCATGAACATGGGCAATAAACACTTTTTTTGATGCCAATCGATCCTGTTTTTATAAGGATCAAAAACTCTAATGAACCAACAGAGGTACTTCGAATATCAGAAATCGCAAAAAAATCATTTTTCTCCATTTCGTAGGCTAGGACATTACAGGCTGAATCACCTGATTGTCTAAAAAGAAAGATGATTCCGTGCTGGATGGGTGAGATGGCGTGTTAAGCCGTTGGTCCCGACTATTTTCTCTGGAGGTTAGAAGTAGTAACATAAAAACCACGTCAGAGGCCGTAAGGCGGTCTGAAAAAACTCTGACACCAGGGCTTGCTGCCCACACAATAAGAAGACGAAGCATGATCGTAGCAATCTCAGAGATGATCTGCGTGGGAGACGTTCTTCATCGGTGACAACTGAGGAAAACGCCAATGCTCTGCAGCGCATGAGAGAGGCTGATAAGAGAGTGAACTAGTACGTGAGTAAGAAACCATCAAAGGCTAACTAAAGAAGAAATGATTCTTTTGTAGCGGTTGTAAAAGCTTATCTCTAATTTGATTTAACCTAAAACACTAGAAAATTATGCAAACGTGAACATTGTTTCGACTGCATCTTCTTTGTGTGATGCCATCTTCTATCGTAGTTTGGCAATCATAAGGGCTATTCGGAACCTGGAGACTGCTGCGCTGAATAATGAAGTGGTGTCCGACTGCATGCTTGTTATAAATAGTGGAAAGATGTAGTAAATCTTCCTACCACTCTTAGAGAGAAGTATTTTCAGATTAGGGATGTAAAATTGACCAGTCAGTTACACGGACAGAGATCAGGTGCGCGCGTTGTTCAAACCGAAGCAGTCGGCCTTCTGTGCTCTAAGTATTCTTTGATGACACGGTGGTTTGCGGTCATTAATCTCTGATTATCTATATATGGATAATGAGGGCGCGTCTGTATTTGTATTCTAGACATATTATTAGACAAACTTGAGGAATCTCATACATTGGTTTAGAATTTAATCCGCATTTACTGGAGCACTTGAAGTGTACCATGCTAAGCATATCGCTTGTCAATTTGACTAAGAACTAAGGTCTAAGACGTTGGTAAGCGGATACAAAGTTAAAGTGCAGATGGGCTGGGCATTTGGCTAGAACTAATACGTGGATCAGACAACATTGTACGGGTTACGGCTCAGATATGGGTCAGATTAGTACAGGATCCTGACGAATTGCTCAATAACAAGGAAGCCATAGTCCAGCAGTGGGTTGAACTGATGAATCTGAACTGATTTAGATTTATCGAAACAATGTAATGACGTTATTACCACTTAATGTGCGTTTGAGAACTGTTCCAATCAAAAGAGAAAGTGTCTTGATTTGGTTATGTAGCATAAACATTAATAATTAAATTCCAAGTTAACAGAATTAATTTTATTCGTTCCTCAAATCTTCAAGAACAAGAACAAAGGAGTCCAAACAATTCCAAAAATATTTCTTGCAAATAAAACTATTCATCAAAGCCCCCAACAACTTTTACCTGAAGATATTTCAGCTTACAGCTTGAAGTTAATTTTAATTAGAAAACTTGAGCAATTAGCTTTGCTTCACCTTCGCTTAACTAGCTAGGTATTTGTTAGTCAGATAAATTGGAATTGTTTAATTTGGCCGCGTTGCATTGTACAGTAGTCGTTAATCTTTGTCAGTCGATGTAATGAAATTAAGAAGGGATTAAGGAGATAAGGAAAGCGTGTGCTACACATTCTCTAGTTTAGAGATTTATGCATATTATTTTGAGAAACGAAATAGACGTGATAGCGATGGCGATCGTCATGATTATTGACGTTTAGCAAAGTCTTGCGTCGTTTAGCAAAAAGGTGGCCTGATATTTCATCTCGACTTGATTTCTCGAATAAAAGTTAAAGATGGGATATTTATTTAGCCAAGTGTGGTGTAAACCACATTCTCACATTTTCTTTGGTCAAATGAGGCATCTGCCCTAATTATATACGACTTATTATCGTGTGGACAGCAAGCCCTGGTGTCAGATTTTTTTCAGTCCGCTTGCGACATCTGACGTGGTTTTTATGGAAAGACTACCACGAGAGATAGTAGCCGGGACCAACGGCTTAACGTGCCATCTGAAGCACGGAATCTTTTTTTTTTCAGACATTAAGGTGATTCGGCCTGCAATTTCCTAACTGGGGAAAAACGCACAAAGTTAAATATCACTAGGTGTCTCCCGTGGAAATCGAACCCACAACCTACGTGCGGAGAGCCCAATGCTCTTAACCATTAGACCACAGTGGTAGCTAGATTATAGATTACTTACTGTACTAAGCACCGTTGGCGTATTTTTGAAATCTTTGAGCCGATTACGAAGATACAAATACCAAAATGATATCCAAATAATGGCAAATCTTTTTCGAATTGGTTCGAATCGAAAAAACATAGTGGAAAATAATTGTTTCCCTTTTCTGTAATTTCATAACTTAGCTAGGGGAAATTTTCAAGGGTATTTTGGGATTTTTGTATTTTCAACAATAATTGACTTAATTATTTGATAGTAATTGATTTAAACCACGACCCTACTCACTTTTCAGACTTGCAAATTATTTTAATTTTACATTAATTTTTAACTTTTTATCAAAATGCATGCATGGAACTTGAAACACTGTCCACACTTGACACTGTATTCCGTTTTTCCTATGCATGGTTCAATTCAAGAAATTTTAGATTTTGACATAACTATTTTACTTGCATAAGTCACTAAAACATTTGAGAGAATTTAATCAAAAGAGATTAGCATGCTCTCTTTCTAATTTTAACTTGAAATGGTACAAAATACAAATCTTGTCGGCAGTTGCGGCCGACTGCTTAACTTGCAAATAAACTTCCTTTGAGTTTCCTGTAACCGAGACCTGGGTAAACAGACCCAACTTTGTCTTAGTCTTGTTGGAAGAGTTTTTATGTCGAACGTGATTTAAGTCATGTACTTAATAAAAATAAAAACAATTTGATATACTAAACAAATCATTCGCCCTAAGGTAACATAACATAAATAAATAATAATAATAATATAATAAATATCTTGGACATTGTCACACAAATGATCTAGTCACATTTAAAGTACCAGAATCTAGCCTGGACTTGTATTATGATGACTAGACAACGACATAGAATACATATATAGATACAAACATCCATGACTCGGGTACAAATATTCATATTCATCATACAAATATTAGTCCCTTACGGGATTCGAACCCGCGACCCTCGGCACAGCAGGCAGGTTCACTACCGACTGTGCTATCGGCCCGTCAAAAAATAATAATAAATATTTTATAATTTTTTATTTACTTATTCGTAATATTCTTTCCCATTATTTTCCGATATGCCATTATTAATATTGCTATCAACAATGTTTTTCTGTTACAAACAATAAGACCAATGACATTCTATACGCAGGACTTCGCTTCAGTGCGCTATTAACCGGACCACTAAGTTATGCCTAATTATTTTACATTACTGTTTTTGACCGAATACATTTGAAAGGACTGGAATGTCACCTGCAATGTATGACAACCGAGCATAACTAATGCATACAAAGATGACATTAGAGACATGTGCCATTTTTTGGTTCTGTAATTGTATGACGCGGTGAGTCTTATGTATAGAATGTCATTGAATAAGACAGACTTCACACTTTGAAACTGAATTCTTGTATCGGTGCAGCCTTTAGGGTTCCATACCCAAAGGGTAAAACGGGACCCTAATTTACTAAGCCTACGTTGTCCGTTCGTTCGTTCGTCCATCCTACCTATTTAGGGCTGTAACTTTGAACCATAATAGCTACATAGATAGTTGAAAATTTCACAGAATGTGCTTTATTATAGCGAATTCGCTAACAAATAATAAAATGACAAAAATTTTAAAATTAAGTGGGGTCCTGATACCTAATACTGAAACTATTTTCTATCATCGTTTTGTCTTTTTGCTCTATCGTAAAATGGTAATACATACAAGCGTCTAACTTAGTGTGATTATAGAACAAACTCTAGAGTATAACAAAAAATAATAAAAACCGGCCAAGAGTGAGTCGGTCTCGCGCTAAAAGCCCCGGAGAAAACTAAACTTTTTTGTAAGTTAAAATGTTGTGTGTTATGGAACCGCGGTGCGCGAGTAGCCCGACTCGCATTTGACCGTTTTTATTTACAGACGGTCACACTTTTTTCACACTAATGTTTTCCTCCGTGTGTTTCGTTTATTATCTGAATTTGATCCAATCTTAACTATTAGAAAACTGTAACAGAAAGTGTGTCTGTACATTGAAGATATTTACATGAAAAAGATTACGGCATAGTTTTTAGGTTTCTGCACGTCTAGCATGATTTCTCTTCTTGCGCGCGACTCAGCTTTATTCCATACTACTTGTCGCGACAAGCGCGGCTTTCGCTCTCCGAAAAGCGCGGGAACAGGTTTTTTTCTAAAAAGCAAAGGCGCGTCGCGCGTGTAGAGAAATCGTACTAGACATGCTGGACTCCAAATCAACCTTTTTTAGAATTTTTGTCTGCCTGTTTGTCTGTCTGTTTGTTTTATATTTGTATGTTTATAACAGTTTTACGCAAAAACTACTAAAACGATTTTTTGTTTGATAGCTTATCATCTGACTTTAAATCTGGTATATAATTTGTGCGGAAGAAGTCGCGGGTAAACTCTAGTAATTTATATATACCTCCCATAATCCAAAACAACAAAACAAAACTTGCACATTATGTTCTATTAAAGCCTACAAGCTGGCACTAAATCCAAAATCAATAAGGATTGAAGCTGTTATAAGTTGAATAGAACAAATGGGGATGATCCGTAGTATAGTGAATCAAGCTAGTAGCAGTAAATGCATCGCCATTAAAGCGAGGGAACCCTCCACGTTGATGGATCACATCGCATCAACTAAAGGTCGGTTAGCTTTAGCTAAGGCAAGTTTAGACGATGACAATTTTGCAGCGCCAATTTTCCGTGCCAGCGCGGTACCCGGTCATTTATACGGTGCTAGTTTTCAGCGCCAGACTTTCGCGCAGTCGTAAGGTATTGCTTGTGAAAGTCGTGCCAGCGATTGGCGCGACGTGTTTAAACGAATCCAAAAATTTGCGCGGGGGATGCAAGAAACGCAGGCGGAGGACAGTAGCGCCAAAAAATTTACGCGTGGTCCTTCCTTAATAAGCTGACACTTTTTTAAAGGGATGATCAGACCGTCATACTGAACAACTTTCTCTAAGGAACCAACAAGGAAATCACGAAAACAAAATCAGCTGTCCCATACATTTGGCTCGAGAAGGTTCGCAGTTTTGTATGGAACAGCGGATATTTTTTTTCGCAATTACGATGTTGGTTCCACAGAGAAAGTTGTTGGTATCCGTTTAGAAAAGTGTCAGCATATTAAGAAGTACCCTGTATATTCCGTGCTAGCGCTGGCATGCCGCTATAAATAAGTGCGGAAAGTGTTTATTTGGTGCTTTTTTCTTGCTTACGTTGGCCTTAGAAAATTGGAGCCGCAAAATTGTCATCGCCTAAACCCGCCTTTATATTGGTAGATTGAGCTGTGCTTGCTGGGGTATAAGTTTTTATCGGTGCTGTGTTTGTGTACGGACAAAATTATGTCTACTAATTCGTTTTGTTTAAAACATTAAGTTTTAAGAGGATATAATTCGGAGCGCGCTCCATACAAACGTACTATGGTGATATTTTCAATACTATTCAATTAAACTCAATGAAATTTTGCAGAAACAATCTAGAAGCAAATCTCTATGCTTGTATCGTGTCCGATTTTCCTTAAAATGTACAGTTTTAAAGTTACAGTGCCTCAAAGATTTCCATACAAATCTTAAATTAATCCTAGCATTGAAACTGTATATTTTAACGAAAATCGGACACGATACAAGCATAGATATTTGTTCCTAGATTGTTTCTGCAAAATGTCATTGTGTTTAATTGGTTAGTATTGAAAATATCACCATAGTACGTTTGTATGGAGCGCGCTCCGAATTATATCCCCTTAACCCTAATAAGTACCACTCCTACAGTGGTACTTCTTAGGGTTAATAGTTAACTTAATGTTTTCATTGTGTTAAATACATATATACAGACAGACCATAATCCCATTCGGGGTGGTCTGAAACGTTACTAAAACTGCCATCTGTATTTCAGGTAGTAATAGCAATGCTCATGTTTCAACATGTAATGATTAGTAAAGTGGTTATAAGTGACTAGTTTTTAGTTCACAAATACGCTGCATATGAAACCCTTAAAAGAAATTTTATTCCGAATGCGTAAATGCGCGCTGCATAAAAACGAATTCTGGTGATATTTTCAATACTAACGAATTAAAGTCAATGGAATTTCGAAGAAACAATCTAGAAAATCTCTATTCTTGTATCTTGTCCAATTTTTATTAAAATGTACAGTTTTAATGAAAATCGGACATAGGACAGGATTAATTTAAGATTTGTATGGAAATCTTTGAGGTACTGTAACTTTAAAACTATACATTTTAACGAAAATCTGACAAGTTACAAGCATAGATAATACTTTCTAGATTGTTTCTGAAAAAATTCATTGACTTTAATTGGTTAGTATTGAAAATATAACCAGACTTCGTTTGTATGGAGCGCGCCAAAAGTAATATACCCTTTCTGCCCCCCTTAGTCGCCTAGTACGACACCCATGGGAAAAATTGGGTGATACATTTTAAGCCGGAACCACACGGCAATAACTTTCTTCTATTTAATCTGTTTATATCAATAACTGTTTATACAACGTGTTAATGAATAAGCGCAAAACACTCATACACCCCAACTGATTTATAACAAAATAATTAGATTGAAACAATAATTTCATTATTTTGATACTTACAATTTTAAGTTATTCGCATTTTAAGTTTTCAGGCAAAAACGATTTGTTATCATTTCAGCTATAAATGAAAGCGCTAGCGTGCTCGTGGATAAATTTTAAGAATCTTGTTTTGGTAGTAAGTAGGGTAAGTGTGCCTTTGTGGTGGCTTGTGATCGAGCTCAGTAAATTTAAAATTATACAAACAAATTTTTTAATATTTTGAAAAAATTACCTATGTTGAAAACATGATAATTCAATTCTGCTCTCGATTCTAAACAAACTATTTTCTAGTTTTTCTTTAATTCATTAACACGTTGTATAAACAAATGTTGTCGAACACAGACGTTTCGCGAAGGTATTACTAGTTATAGGGAAGAAATAGCAATAGGAATAATAAATTCAATGGCAAATAATTTTCATGGTAAAATATTGAAGCATTTGCTTCTATTTTGAATGCTTCAAGATGAATGTTTTGCTCGTTTTCAATACTTCACTACTCAATTTCCAATGTTCACAATAGAATGCTCTAGGTGAGGAACTTATAAATTCAATGTTGAACCCGCGTAAATCGGAGCGAATAAAAGTTTTCACATCAGAAATGATCACTGTATTTGTTACAGTTATTGTAGCTTTCATTTTCATAACTTTATTTCTGGAATAAATTTCTTGACGATGAAAGTTAAATTGTCTTTTATTATTTTATTTCAAAATTATATACGTTTGATATGAACATAATTCTCAAAAAAATGAAACTAATCCTTTCGAACATGCACCTATCGTTTTCATGTGTTCTTGTGTATAGTGTTCTCGTGTAGTTTTGGTTCCTTCCCAGAAATATACTAAAATTAAATAATAAAATTGTGTATTAATAGATCCGCGATATTTTAGTCAATTCTAGGAACATTTTTATTATGTTACTAAAAGAAGCGAAAGGCAGATTTTAATTTTTTTTTTTACATCATCTTTAGCCTTCTACGAAATAGGCATGCTTTTTAATTTCAAAATTAAATGGCTAAGCTGTTCTAGCTTTAAAATTGTTTCTTGTAGGTTGTTGAGAATTAAGTCAATGATTAGGGACTATAATGTATATGCATTTTTCACCACCGTCTGTACTTTATACCTATGTTTAATGGCAATTCATGTTTCTGAATCTGATTACCTTACACTCGCATTTAGAAAATTACGTTTTGTCTTCTATACAATAGTCTGTGACATACTTGCAGATTGCACACATATATCTGACATTCAGTAAATCACTCAGGAAGTATCGGACCATTATTTACGGTGATGATGACAATGATATCTTCTCCCTACAAAATGGTCTGTAACAAAACATCAGTATCAAATAGTTGCATATAAAATCCAAATTCGCATTTCACTGTAACATTCCGAACAACGATACATCGCCTGTCATTTTACACTGCGTTTTAACGCTTCAAATCGGTACCTAACTGGAAACTCAGTGCATAGATAAACTTTGTTTACACATTGCAGGTTCGTTTGAAAAGCAGTGAGGCGTAATGCCGACACGGTTTAATAAAGTGTAACGGTTCACGCGTGGAGCTAAAGCGACATGAGGGGCGTAACCAGAGCTTTTATTGAAAGCAAAATGTTCTAAATGTCAGGTGGGATTTTAGGTTATATTACTATTTGCATTCTTGGGTCTGACCTTTTAAGCGTCCTCATGTACAGTCGCCATCAGATATATCTCATCGTAGCTTACAAGGTGGTCAAATATTTCTGAGAAGTGCTAATTTTCAATAAATTATTTACAGTAAATGTTAACAATTATATCTAAACGTGTATTGTGTCATAAATATCTGAACAGCTAATTTTCAATAATGTCTTTACAATTTTATTTAAAAATTTAAATGTATGGTAACGGAATAAGGTCTTTTTTCCTAAACTGCTCAGATGTTTATGATCACCCTGACTGCGTAGATAGTATTTTGATGTTCAAAGCATTCAGATAATTTTGATTGGTTGTGTGTAAAGAAGTTATTGAAAATAAGAACTGCTTAGGAATATTTGACCACCTTGTTTGCTATGATATATCAGATGGCGACTGTACGTCCTCGTAGGATGAAACAAAAATGAATATGGAGGTCGAGGATTTTTCGCCTTTGAATTTTTAATTTTTAATTATGTAGGGGGTGACGGAAGTTGATGCGGTGGAAGATAGAAAAGAGTTCCTGATTTACATTATTTATTTAAGTGCACTTAATCTAAGTTACATTTGACCTAGCGGTACGGTGGTATGGGAACGACTGGCGAATGTTCCAGTCGCTCCGTAGGACTGATACAAAATTGCTGAACAAATTATGCCTGTATTCCCTAAGCTACGACATAAATTAAAGTCATGAAATTTTTTTATACGAAGTGATGTAATTGTTTCCATTATTCTTCTATCGAGTCGATGGCATGTCATTTTATATTTTTCCAGCCCAGTATTTTGCCACACGGATAGCAAATATGCATTTTTCCATATAATAATACCAACAGCTCTATGAGGATCAGGTCGGTTACGTCCTTTTCCCCGAACGTGCACTATAGACCCGAACGTCCATTTCCCGGATTCGTCCTTTTCCCCGAATGGCCATTTCCCCGAACGGCCATTTCCCAATTTCAATGACCGAAGCGAAGGAACCTATGGATATTGAAGAGGCAAGAGATGTTATTCGGAATCGTACCACGCTAACATGATATTATCGCTGCTAGGTATAAGAATACCAAAATTTAAGTATTGCGCTGGAATCTTGCAAATACGAACTGTCAATTTCGGTTAATTGAGTTGAAATTGCCATTATAGGTACTTACAATTTTATTCTCTTTCTACTAAAACTGACTAAGTTTTCTCTCGGCTAGTTACAGAGATGAGATGTAAAACTAACTAACTTGAATACTTGACTAAATACTGTTAAATACCCCCAAAACCAAAACAAACATTTAAAAGTAAAAAATAATTCGGTCACCCATAAATTTTATTACTTTTTAAACGTTTGTTTTTGGCGTTGGGGGTTTTTAAATTTGTAATTTAATGTTATTTCATAATTTTTAAAGTTACGTGAAAACTACAGAACCGATTTTCATGAAAGAAAACTAAGAACACTCTCGCAAAAATTAGCTTTCTGTAAAAAAAACTGCATCGAAATCGGTCCACCAGTTCGAGAGCAACGATGCTTCAGACAGACAGACAGACACACAGACATCGGCGTCAAACTTATAAAACCCCGCTTTTTGCGTCGGGGTTAAAAAATAAATAAAATGAGAAATACAATTCCTTAGGTTAGTTGGTATTTGCAAGAACCCGGCGATTGCTTCTGTATTGAAATTTGTAAATTGAAAAATAAAAATTCCAGTCGCCGTTTTTTGCCGAAGTCTTAACGTTGTTGGTTGCAGTTGCAGCCACAGTCGTTAAAAATGTTTTGTTGTTTCAATTCAATTCAATTCAATTCAATTATACTTTATTGTACACCAAAACAGAACATACATTTGAATACAGATAAAGAATTAAAAGTAGGTACAAATAAGGGGTCTTATCGCTAAAGAGCGATTTCTTCCAGACAACCTTAGGGTAGAGGAATTAACAAACGAAAAAATAAAATTGTTTTCTTCATACTTTACCTTACACCCTGTATTTGTAAAGAAGCATATGCTCACGACTATATCCCACGAGGGGGTAGTCAGAGATATTCTAAAACCACAAAACATCTACGTTTCACTAGTACCGAAACTCTGTCCAGTATGATGGGGAGTGAGCCCGTCGCCACTTGTAATGGACAGTGGGTACAATACATGTGTAAGGTATTTAATGTGTAATATCATTAACCTTTAAACCACAAACTCTACCCATCAAACTGAACAACTTTTACTATGGGAGCAAACATGTCAGAACAAAAAAGAAATATGCCGTGTCACATACATTTAATCGAGTAGGCAATGCAGTTTAGAATGGAACAGCAAATTTTTTTGCGTTGACAGGTTTGCTCCCATAGTAAACGTTGTTCAGTTTGATAGATAGAGTATGTGGTTTCAAGGTTAATTATACTTTTCTTACACTTGGAGCTACAACATTCTTGAATACCTTCTCTTTATGGGTTTTAACTATCTTGACTACTCCTAAGTCCAGTTCTAAAGTGTTTTAGGAGAAATTGAAAAAGTTCTAAGAACGAACCAATGTAAATTTTAAACAGGTAAAGAAAGGATTCTTTTTGTAGCCTTTTCACAACAAATTACAATACTTAATAATTCTTTTAGAATAAAACGTTATGAAAATTTATCAGATCTTTCTGTTCGTTCTTATTAATTTTCTACTGAGTTTAAATAAATAAATAGCTTGGACATTGTTACACAAATTATATAGAATAAACATTTAAAACTTTTAAGGGGGTTGTTTAGACCATTATACTGAACAAGTTTCACAATGGGATCAAGATCGAAATCGCGAAAAAAAAATCAGTTTTTTTTTCGCGATTTCGATATTGGTCCCATTGTGAAATTTGTTCAGTCAGATTGTCTAAAATATTGTTTACCTATTTTATTTGTATTTTTGTAACACTTTGTGTAGATACAAACATCTATGACTCGGGTAGAAATATTTATATTTATCATACAAATATTTTTCCCTTATGGGATTCGAACCCGCGACCCTTGTCACAGCTCGGTTCACTACCGACTGAGCTACAGGGCTGTCAAGTCAGTTTGAGTCATAAAACTTTATTGCCTATCGGAGTCACGTTGCAGGTTCTGACCCGAGAACTTGTCTCGCGTGTTGTCCGCGCGTCGCGTCTTTGCCTGCCACGAGGCTCCGCATTCCTTAATCTCTTCTTGTTCTTTATCAAAAACAATCCCTGAGATTGGGATAGATACTCCCATAAACTACTTGACATTGGCGGAAATGCGGTGCTAACGCACAAGCAAAAAGTCCATTAATAATAAATAAAAAAATAAAAATTATTGCCTATCAATTGCCAGTGATATGTGTTCTGACTAAATCTTATTTAATAGTTAAAGAAACATTATTCCACATAATGTCAAGATTCTTTACTTTTCTGTGCTGTAAGTCGTCTGTCTTTCTCAGCGTCGTCGTCGCCATAATACCATTTGCTTGAAAATATCTTGAACAAAGTTCTCAACAATTTACTTCTTACCAAACGCAATTCTTCAAAATTTGCCTTTGTTTTAGAGAGACAGAATGAGCGATGCTCAACATTATGTGTCTGCCAGTCATAATGCGTGTACCGGAGCTTTAATATCCCTTTATTGCTTTCCGGTTTACGCTTCACAGAGTTGATGATATGCTGCCGTTTGCAAAAGTCGCTCTGCGGAAATTTGATTTATTAATTTTTGCCTGTTTAACTCGTGTTTAGTATTTACGTAACATTCATAACGAAAATTGGATTTGGCTTTTCGAATTTAGCTGTGTAAACAAAGGGGACTACACAAATGTGATTTTTATGTTTCGCTTTGAACTCGGCTTAAAAAGTTTGGAAAAAATGTATTTTTTTAATGTACCATTTTCAAAATGCTTTGTTGAATTGCTCTTTGTCTGTTAATTCGGTGAAGATGTTTTATATTTATGTTAATTTATTTGGGTGGAGATGAAAATAGTGAATTGGCAAAGGGATGCAATTTCATTTAAAGTTCTATAGGCTTAAAGATTATGTATAAACTTTCGTCGTATTTTTTATTTTAGTGCTCTTTCAGGACCAATTTAAAGCGTACTTTTTACCCGACTGCGCCAGAAGGAGGGTTATGTTTTTCAAGCGTATGTATTTATGTATGTATTTATGTTTGTATGTCTATTTCTTTGGCACGGCCTACAGCCTAAACGGCTTGATGGATTTTAACGTTTGATGTGTCATTGGATTTGTAAAAATTGTGAGAGTGACATAAGGTATATTATTTCAAGATGGCGTCTACGAATTAAAAAAGAGAGGGGGAATAAACAATTTTTTTTGTTAAAAATTACAATATGGGTATCAAATGAAAGCTAGAAATCAGACAATTCCAAATATATAAATATTATAGTACTTTTATGTTACCGTTTCGACACAAGACTAAAAAGTATGAAATAAACTAAATTATAAAGATTAACAAAAAACCCGACTGCATAAAAAACCTATTAACTGAAAAGATTAAAACAAGCTCTATAATTACAAATTAGCTATAACAACTTTGAGCAAATATAATTTGATTCTTATTAGGTAGGTATTGCAGGCGGGGACAAACCAATCAATAACCAACCAAAAATATTCTTTTTCGCCGTTTGCGATACCTACCTAATAAGAATCAAATTATATTTGCTCAAAGTTGTTATATATATATAGCTAATTTGTAATTATAGAGCTTGTTTTTCTCTTTTCAGTTTATAGGTTTTTTATGCAGTCGGGTTTTTACTCTTGTTCTCTAATGTGACAGGTCTTACTGGTTAGCAGGATTTTGCTGTACTGTTTTGTAAAAGCAATGAGAATTGAACTTTATTGAAATAAAGAATAATGGAGGTTTCAAAAGCTTTCCAAAGTACCCTTTTTCGGACGACAAAAGTCTTAGTTGTCTTCATTATTTCGCCCCCCATTATCTATGGTCATCGCCGTCCCAGTTTTAATATTAGAGGATTTATGGTCCCGAAGGCGACATTCATTTTGCCGTTTACATACAGTTAAAGCCACAATAAAGTGAGCAGGTATTAAAACATCAGGCTGTGAAAAATCTTTTTTTGGGAATTTTAAGTAAAAAGACATACTTTTACTTTTCCTTGTAGGTTTAATTTCAGACCATCAAACTGAAAAACTTTTACTATGCATAAAAGTTGCTCAGTTTGATGGTCTAAACCACCCCATTAAAAATTAAGCCGTGGTGGCGAGTAATCTTGCCTGCCGTGCAGGAGGCGATGGTTCGATCCCCGTCCAGGCCGACCAATGAGTTTTTCGGAATTTATGTACGATTTGTAACACCACTGGCTTTTCGGTGAAGGAAAACATCGTGAGGAAACCTGCATCCTTCAATTTCGAGGTATGTATTGTACCCACTGTCCATTATAAGTGGCGACGGGCTCACTCCACGTCACACTGGACAGAGTTTCGGTACTACTGGTGAAACGTGGATGTTCTGAGGTTTCTGAATATCTCTGACTACCCCCTCGGGGAATATAGTCGTGAGCATATGTAATGTTTTATGTTATATCATTTATTTCAGACCAAAAATCCATAATTTTGTTTGTTGGCTGTCCCAATCACCAGCGTATTATATTTGGATTCCTTTCTATTTATCTGTTTCCCTCCATTAAATATTTAAAGTTAAACCGACTGTCCACGCGATCGGATCACGTGGGCCCATTTAATTTGTCTCTGCCTGTACGCATTTATACGAGACCGTTACCTGCGATGGTCCAAGCAGTATCCCTGAGAGGGTGATACAACATCGCGAAGTATATTAATACAACCTTCACTGACCCTTGCTCATGGACCGCAACGATGTTAGGATCACCACCAGTGTTGAATACAGAGAGACTTATAGTAAAAATTGATGAACTTTTTAATTTTAAGATTTTCTTACGTATTAAAATTAACAGGACAATATACTATAAATATGTTAATAAACAATAAAAGATCATGACCAAAATGATATGAAAGGCTGAACTTGCGTCGGGCCAAATTGTCACCTAAAGATAGGACATGTACTAAGCATTATTATAACAAGAAAATCGTTAAACGTTTTATGGGAAATACTTATAAAATCCTAAGTTAACAAATAGATCGGTAATAGTAACAAAATCATTCATCCCTTACAAAAAATGCTTATAAAACTGTATTTTATTTTTAAACCCCTATTCCCACAGGGCCAAAAATACATATGAAGGGATTCATAACTCAGACCAAATATTTTTGTTAAATAAATAATTGATGACGCATCTTTAGCCTGGTTTAGGGCAAACAGAAAAAAGTTTTGAAACGAATTAGATATACTGACACATCGACACATCTCAAAGTTTTGACAATGTGTTTTATAATCTCTTAAAAATTAATATTCTGGCTTCTATAATTTGTATGACAGAATTTTGGGAATATAACACAGAAACACACTCTTAATTATCAATATAAAATTTTTTGGCCATTTTTTTATAAAGCTTCTAAAGTAATGTTTTAATTAACAAGTCCCATTAAAGTCTATAGCGTGGCTCGGGTATTAAATAATCATAATATTAAAACTTATCTATGGAAGTATTTAAAAAGGATACCATTGAAATGTTATGTTTGAAAAACATAAAATTTATTGTTGGTAGTCGATCTCAGCAAAATGTTTTCAAACGCCTGAATTTGTGTGTACCATCCATAGAGATATTACACGCTCCCCTAGGGTACCACCATATATCTATTATCTGATCTTATGAAATTTATGACGTGTATATTGGCACGTACGTACACGTTATAAATTTCATCTCCGTATATTTCTCGTACGTACACGAAAAAAATCTAGATTTTTTTTTCTGCTTCTATTTCACTAGTAATAAAATACTTCAATAAACACCAAGCAAGAATTTGTTTCCTATTCATTATAGTTATACTTAAAGTACACATTGTCTAAAGTGTACCGAAAGAAATATAACCAGAGATAAGCTCTCTATGATCTTCTCTGCTTTTGTATTCACGTGTCCGTATGTATAAAAATAAAATAAATAAAGCTTTTCAATTCAACCAGCTGGAAGATAGTGAATTTTCTTCAATCGTGGTCGCCCTATTTCTGAAGATTCCCCCCATGAACCGTCCTATGTTTGCTTGTATGTAGCGGTATCTTTTTTATTACAATGGATACATTTTATGGGTCGGGTCGGTTGTCGAAAGGCTTCTTCAATTAATTTATTCTTTATAAGGATCTGAGGAAAAGTACCTATAAATAAGATTTAAGCGATAGGGTATGAGAAACTGAGGCTTTTTCCATGATAATGCAATGCGGGCTGACACTTCTAAGCAGAATATGGATTAGCCTGAGAATATTGTCACATTAATTTCTTTGTTTCGCCTTTACTGATTTTATGAAGCTAGCTGCTAAATTACGTGATCCCTTCCTCAAACCCTTAACTGCACCCCCGTTTTAAGATAACAATAGACAAACAAAGACATATTAACCCTTGAACTATTGAACCACCCGTTCAATAGTCGAAGGGTTAATATGCTATAGTCATTCTTAAGAGATACTTTATAATTATAGTTGACTAGCAGCCCGTCCCGGCTTCGCACGGGGTAGACAATTATTTAGTTTTGGAAATTTTCTACACCTTCGGTTACATTGTTCAAATTTTACCAAGGATCCCTAATTTTTTTCAAAATGAAATGTAGCATATGTCAAATTGGAAGAATGTAGCATTCTATTGGTGAAAGAATTTTTTAAATCGGCCCAGTACTTTTTGAGCCTATTCATTACAAACATACAAACATACAAAAATAGGTGTAAATCTTTCCTCTTTATAATATTAGTGTTGATAGTAGAGGATTTTTATTTTCTTTTCTTTCTTTTAGGGGGATTATTGTCGGAAGAGATATACAGGATGTAACAAAACACCGTAGCGCCTAGTAATATTTTAAGTGGTGGTTTAGACCATCAAATTTGAACTATAGAGCCAACATACACACAATATAAAAACTGCTGTTTCATACAAAACGGCAGAACTTACCTACTCTACTAAATTTTTTGGACGTCAGATTTTGAATTTTTTGAAAGTTGTTCTATTAAGGTCTTAACCAACCGTTGAAATTTTACTAGGTATTTAGAAACGGTAGTTGCGATACCATCTTGTTTCGAATTTTTGTATCGAATGACGTCTCAAGATCTAAAATTACCTTTCACCCACTAAAATACTTAAACCTCTTTTCCCTGTTACCTCATTCGACATCCACGGGAACCACAATCTATATTCTTAGAATATTATTTTCTTAATTTCGTATGTGTTAAAATAATGTTAGAGTAAACTTTTCCGAATTCTTTCTTATTACTCAGCTCAACATAGCTAACCCTCCGATTCTAAAGCAATTGAATGGAGAAAAGATGTCTGATAATAGCATTAGGCGTCAAAGAGAGAACCATCCAAACTCCAAATATACACCAATAAGACTCCAGTATCACGTTTAATTACAGAACCTCTGAAAAACGGCTCAATCCAGAACCTCACAAGCAATATCCATTAACGGACCCAATGCGATACCCAATTGAGCGCAACTGTTAACTTCAGAAAGATTCCAAACAACGGGATTGCTGTATACAACCCCGGAGACTACTAAATACGGATCCAATGACCTGCCCGTCCTTTCTATTAATCTTTTTAACAGCCCTTAAACAGATTACTTTCAGGATTAAACCTTCTTTCTTGGGCCTAATTAAAATAGTCCAATTTGTAAAGGATCTGTTTGCGGATAAATATTGATTAGTATTGTTTGCAACGTAATGGCTGGTTGTAATGATATCAGACTAATGTGTATTCACTAGCCGATTTTGAAATTAAGCCGTTCAAGTGCGAGTCGGGCTACTCGCGAACCAAGGGTTCCGTACCATACCACCACACGACATATTAACTTACAAAAATGTTTGTTTACTCCGGGATCTTAAGGGTATATTACTGTTGGCGCGCTCCATACAAACGAAGTCTGGTGATATTTTCAATCCTAACCGATTAAACTCAATGAAATTTTGCAGAAACAATCAAGGAATAAATCTCTATGCTTGTATCGTGTCAGATTTTCCTTAAAATGTACAGTTTCAAAGTTACAGTGCCTTAAAGATTTCCATACAAATCGTTTAATTGGTTAGTATTGAAAATATCACCAGACTGCGTTTGTATGCAGCGCGCATTTAAGCATCCGGAACAAACTTCTCTTAAGCCCGAGACAGACTTACACTTGGCCAGTTTTTATTATTTGTTGTTTTACTGTACAGTTTGCTCTACAATCACACCAGATTTGACTCTTTTGTGCTGAATGTTCCATTTTACGATAGAGCGATAAGAAAAAACTATAATAAAATCTCGTTTCTAGTATAAAAAGTTAAAAATGACGGGGGGCCCCCTTCATTTTTAACTTTTTTTTATTTTTATTACTTGTTCGCAAATCCGCTATAATAACGCACATTCTGTTAAAATTTCATCTGTCTAGCTATTACAGTTCGAAAGTTACAGCCCTAAATAATTAGGACAGACGGACGGACGGACAACGTAGGCTTATGAATAGGGTCTCGTTTACACCCTTTGGGTATGGAACCCTAAAAATGAACAGTGTCATTTCATTAATATGACATTCTCCTCTTGGTGGGGGATGCCTTCGATCGTACCTAAACCGTGGAGTGAGATAGGCCTGGTTTTTGAAAAATAATTCTTTTAAATGGAAATGTTACATATTTCTTGGAGAGAATAAAATGTAGTATGTGTAGTTAAATATTATGTCTTGTCAACATCAATCTAGATAATTCTAAAGTTTTCTATTAAGCATATGCTCACGACTATATTCCCCAAAGGGGTAGTCAGAGATATTCTGAAACCACAGAACATACAAGTTTCACTAGTACCGACACTCTGTCCAGTGTGACGGGGTGTGAACCCGTCGCCACTTGTAATGGACAGTGGGTACAATACATGCCTCGAAATTGAAACATGCAGGTTTCCTCACGATGTTTTCCTTCACCGAAAAGCCGGTGGTGTTACAAATCGTACATAAATTCTGAAAAACTCATTGGTTCGAATCGGCCTGGACGGGGATCGATCCATCTCCTCCTGCACGGCAGGCAAGGTTACTCGCCACTGGACCACCACGACTCTATTAAGAGTTTCATAATTAATAACTCATAAGAGTTTCATAATTAATGACTCATGTTAAAATCGTGTTAATTTTGGTAGTAAATTCTTTATTTCAGTACTTTCTGCTTCTTTTCAAAGGTTCTGATCAGACTAAATAGAATAAATAAGAAGTATACCTACTACATTATGAAATATTTACTTACAATTTCATAAAAACACTTAAGTAAGTAAATGAAAAAATTATTTGCTATTACATAATTATTTATACATTTTTACTTAATGTTGATACTAAGTGAGTCTCTTTGATATAGTAAATTAGACCAAGAGTAAAATTAAACACAAATTATATAATTATTTTAAAACTATTTAGCACAGACATGAAAAAAATGTGTGGGATTTTATCAACTTGTACTTAAAAATAAGAGATAAGATAAATGTATCCATCAATCTTATCTCCTACAAAGAATGCACTATGTTGCGCTAATTATGCACTTAGCTTTTAAATAAAATTATGAAGATGGTACAGTCAGGCTCAAAAAGATGCGGACAAAAGATCATTACGACGAATACAGGTTTTGTTCCAAAATGTCCCATACATTAAAAGTTACATAACTTAATATACATTACGCTGCACCAAAACGAAGTGCACGTTTGATCCGCTTTCTATACAACCGAAGTACATAACCATCTGTATAAGCTATTAACATAACTAAACATCCAAATTGTGTCGCAACTAAAAAATGTTTACAATTTATATTTTGCAATCGAAATACTTCGTGCCTATAAGTACATTCACGTTAATCATTTTCATTATTTTTGACAATGACAAGTCAAACTAAAGTGGCCAGTAAACATTATGTTAAGTCTGTATTATAATGTCCTGTTTCACCACTTCTGGATAAGTTCTTGTTAGCTTATTTGACAGATAATTTGACATATCTTTCATGCGGAATATGTCAAACTATCTGTCAAGTAAGCTAACAAGGACTTATCCAGAAGTACAGGCACTAAAAGTAATGAAATCTCTGTGAAGTTGTGGATCCATGAGAGAAAAGATCTAAGAGATAAACCAACAACAAGCTTTGTTTACCTCGTTATTGTACGTAACTTTGTACATATTTTTGATACACAATGTGGATACGTAGCTATTTTGATAGATTGTATAGATGGTTATGTACTTGGGCTGTATATTTATAGATTTGGTGCAACATAATTTCTATTAAGTTACGTAACTGTAAGTGAGTACAATATTTTGGAACAAAAGCAGTATACGTCGTTATGATCTTATGTCCACGGACACATCTTTATGAGGCTGACTGTACTAGAACGGTACGCCATGCGAGTGCGCTGCTTTGCTAGGAAATTGTTAAGAGGTCGCTAGTGTGAAATATCTCTTATAGATTCAATAAAAACGTCAATATTGCAGAAACAAATCCAAGTAATTCCCAAAAAAAGATTTCTTCCTTATCTCAACCCGCGGATGTCGAAAGAAGAAACTAGGAGGGACAACAATGTATCCTTTACCTTGGCGTATATGACCTCGTCTCAAAACCTTATGCAATATGGATACAAATTATACCGAACCAAAATAATGGGATAAGGGAGGCAGGAAGATGATATTGCTAACAATGTACTTACAACAGCATTCTTAGTCTTAGCAAAAAGAAGCCGTGACAAAACCAGGAGCCGTCTTTTACGTATTAAGACTGATATCTTTTTACCAAAGAAGATAACAGACTCAAGTTAACAAACGAACTTGTTCAAGCGACTAAAAGGCGGGCAACAAAACGCTTATACCATGTCTGTCGACTATTCTCAAAAGCATACCCTTCGCACCTACGTAGAAAGGAAAACTCTGCATATTCATGCGAACAGGAAATGTGAGGACGTTGCTACGGTATTTTTACTACAACTTTCGCCCCGTCTGTGTTAACTTTTGTAACGAAACATTTATGTTGTAAGAGATTTACAGTTTTATTCAATTTCGAAAGTAAGCATGGTAAAGTAATTAAAAGTTTATTTTCCTTTGTTTCATTATTCTGCAAATCATCGTCAGCCTATTCTACTGTCATGGATGAGTGAGCCATACTCCATCAGATTCATCACCGACTTGAATTTAATTAAGTGGTTATCTTACTGCCTGAGTTTTAACAAGTCTCCTATGCGTAGGCTAATTCAAATGCTTCAATCCTACATAACTAAGAGCATAATATGCGCTCCATGGTAGATCTGTTCAAAATGCAATACCACTAAACGATGACTCATCCAAAAACAGAACCCACAAGTCCCACCTCAAATTACCAGACATTGATTAACCTAAATCAATCAATAAAATCAGCCCACATCAACCTACTGCTGGGCATAGGTATTCTATTTATATTCAAAGTCTAATCTTATCCATTTCTCACAATGTCTCAATGTCAATCTGAGACCAATGTGTTGATGGTCTGCCTACTGACCTCTTTCCCTCCTTTGACCACCCGATATTGCCTTGGTACACCAGCCATCTTCCTTTCTAGCCAAGTTGAACTTCAATTACTTATTATTAGACATTTCGCCATGTATGCCTCATTTTCCTCCTGACACAAAATTACAAACTCACATAACTTAGATGAAAACATTACATAAAGCACGTTTATTAAAAATTTGCATATCAGAGCATGCCATAACTTCCGCACGTGAAGAAAAACAAGGGCCTTCGCTGTGTTGTCATAACCAAAAACATAAACAAGACGTTAAAGTAAAAACCTTAATAAAGTAAAAAGGATTGAGGTGTAAAAAATACCTCGTTAAAGTCTAAATTGTGGTCCCAAGTATCAAAATATGCCGAGGGTAATTTTCATAGGCGTCGGAATTCAAGAAATGAAATCGAAAGATTATTTTTCGAAAGCCGACTTAGCGTAAGTGAATTTTTATGTCGAAATCGTTTTAAGCCACGTCGTCTGAAAGTGTTGAAGATATAATCAATTTCTTTCCTCGCAGATGTTTCCCGGTGGGCCGTTATTGGATCCCTTACAATATAATATGCGGGATTTTTTTCACATATTGTCGAACTAACATTATGCTTAAGCACATGGCTTAGGCAATTTCAGCCTTATTGTTTAAGAGTTTAGTCATTTTTTTGTCTCAAGATTGTTCGTCGTCTGCGGAGTTATTATGAAATGTTTTTCGCTCCAAACTCCTGGTATGCGAAACTGATTCTAGCGTTAACGTCTAGCGGTCAAAGAAATTAAAGTCTTTGGACCCAAAAAATGGACTTAGTGTCTATTCCATAGTAATAAGATTACTTTCACCTATAGCTTAAGCTGAAGATTGAAATTGAGACTAAAACAGAAACTAATTACTTGGTTACCAGATCGGTGTTTTAAATAATCACTTCTGCAACCAATTCGGTCTCCAACTATATGTAAGGCAACTTTGAAATATGCAAATACGTTTTGCTGAATACATTTGATTTGCTGCAAGAAGTCGCTTACAGAAGTTTTGCTTTAACTAATTGTATCTTCCTTCAAGCACACTGATTCATTAGTTACATTTAACTATTTTCTCTGCCTTGTAAAATTTTTTAGTTCTTTAAAGTTTGAATATCAAGTTTTAACAGCTCGTAGTTCTCGATATTTTTTTTTTTAACTTGGTTTGCCTGTGTGGCTTAGAATTATTATCATCAACATCAGCCTCTATAGGGTTCACTGCAGGCCAAAGGTCTACACTCAAGGAGGGTGTATGGCCGTAAGTCCACCACGCAAACCCAATGCGGATTGGTGGACTATGCATACGCATCAGGATTCAGCGTATGCATGTTTCCTCACGATGTTTTCCTTCACCATTTAAGAATAGTCGTGATCTGGCTTAGAATGGTTTATAATTTCTCTAGCAATTAATATTGTACGAGATGACTATGGGATAAGGTATCTTATGTTGTACTATAATGGATGAAAGGCTCTTATCATTACCAAATGATACGTTATTCTATCCTAAACCCCTATGCTTGAGGTGAAATTACATACACTGCACTTTTCAAAGATATTTGGTAGTTGTAGCAAAGTCTTTAAACTGAAATCTAGGCTACTATTTTACTCGCTACCAGATTATTACGGCTTCTAGAACACTACCAATCTATACTAAAATCGCTATTCAAACAGACGATCTGACTTAAAATTTTAATCCGATCTCTTAAAGTTTTTCGCGTCCTCCGCCCCGGGTCAAATAGGAATCCAGATTAGCGCCTCCCTCTTAACATTTGTCATTTTAATAGCGGCGCGAAACAGTCGGCCCTAATAAAATTATACTACGGCAAACATCAAGGGAATTAAATTTTAAAGACTCGCCTTTGCGTCTAATAGCCCGCTTTAAACAAAATCTGCGGGTAAAGTTGTGAATAAACAGGGAAGTCTTCAGGGTGCTTCAAGTTAGTAATTTTAATTTAAATAACCTGCAAACTTGCCGGCTTTCTTACCTGAGTTCGAGTACTTGATAAGTTTTCGCGTTACATACGCGTTGTGTTAGGAAAATCTCGGAGTTTTGCCTTTATCGTACAGCTCTGGTATACCTTCGTGGATTTCTTGCATTGGCAAACGTTTGAGAATTTCTCTTTTGAGAATTTTGATGAAAGAATTTGTGGTAGGTGGATTTGATTACTTGTGTCTTACTCGTTCTTTTATTTTTATTCATTACTAGAGGCGCTCAAGACATCATACGCGTAGACCTGCGACTTTAAATACTCATAACTTTTGAATGAAAGCCTAAATGTTAATCTAACTGAAGCCATATGCTTTTGTGAAAACCCCATTAAAATCAATTCAGTAGTGTTTAAATGATTCGTGCAGAAACAAACAGATAAACAGACACAAATTATAAAATATCTCAATAGAATGCATTGCGTATACCGAACGCCTCCAATTTATATTTTTGAAAATATCTTCAATGTACATCCACACCAAGTTAACGATTTTATTATAATTATGTATAGATATATCTATATATTTATAAACTGTAATGTTTGGTAACGATAGGTAATGTAAAAACCAAGTTTTTAATAACTTTATATTTCGGCGGCAATATTTTGTGGCGAAGGGCTCACCCCGTCACACTGGACAGAGTTTCGGTACTACCGGTGAAACGTGGATGTTCTGAGGTTTCAGAATATCACTGAATACCCCCTCGGGGAATATACTCGTGAGCATATGCTATGCTATATTTCGAAATGGCACAAAAGTATAGGACGTTCGTAATTATGTTTGTGTTTGATTTACAAATTACTTCTTTTACACCAATTGGACTATTCTGTTCTGTTTACTGTATATAAGTACCTGAGGAATCTAAGTCAAACTCTTAATTATTCCAACCTTCACTGAACAAAAGGTCAATGCAACACAAATTGTTTTGTGAACGAAATAAAAATCAAAGCCAAATACCTTGATCCCGCCGTCTAACAGCACAAATCGTTATACAAACGGCACCCTCGATAATATCCTCCTAATATCGACGTTTCCCGAGAAATCCATATCCGTTGTGGTGTGTTAGGTTAGGTTATCGATATTAAGTTTTATCGATATCGTGAAGAATCAGGCTCGACATAGTGCCCGTGAGCCAGCTGCGATTCGACATAATGTTGCTGGTTAAAATTTATGTATACAGGGTATTAGGGTAGACATGTGTGTTACTTACATTTTTTTGCTAATTTCTAAAGAAAGTTGTCCAGTATGATGGGTACAATCACCCCTTAAAGTAATGCAACTGTTTACCCTAACACCCTTTATTTGCAACTTTTTTGTTGCCCAGAGAAATAGGAATATTCTTCTGTCACAGAACTTATTCCCTCTTAGTTTTCTAAGGATTTATGTAATACGGAGCTATTAGGCCGTCCTCTCATTCCCACTATAGCGCACGTGTATTTGATGTAGGTACATTGCTTCTGTAATACATCGTAGTTTTCTTTTGTATTGGTTGTAATCTAGCCAAAAATAAAGCAAACTGTTTATGTAATAGTCGAAAACACAACCAAAAAGATCGATACCGAACATCGACATCTCAACACTAACTAAGGCAGTCAAACGGAGAACAGCAAACAAAAACGAGGCCGATTTAAGCCTGAATAAATTTTATTAACATCGGTAAAGGCAATAAGAGACTGAACGGGCAATATTTATAGAAGACTCAATATCCGATATTGAGGATACTACCGTGCTATTAAATTTTAGCTGCAGTTTAAAAGCAAAATTGTCCTTTACTGCTCGGAAGCTGAAACAAAGGTACTAGTTAGTATGTTAGCCCATATCCATATATTTGATACAATATTTTACCATAATAATGTCAAACACAAACTCAACAACCTCTTTTCGAACGTCACAATCTAAAAAGTCACAGGTTTTGCTATATAACGTGTTAATGAATAAGCGCAAAACTTCATACACCCCAACTGATTTATAACAAAATAATTAGATTGAAACAATAATTTCATTATTTTGATGGTTAAAATATAAAGTTATTCGCATTTTAAGTTTTCAGGCAAAAATGATTTGTTATCATTTCAGCAAGGAAGCGCAGATGAAAGCGCTAACATGCTCACGGATACATTTTAAGAATCTTGTTTTGGTGGTAAGTAGGGTGAGAGTGCCCGAGCGGTGGGTTGAGATCAAGTTCAGTAAATTTTAAATATTACAAACAAATTATTTAATATTTCGAAAAAAAGTCCTATTTTGAAAACATGATAATTCGATTCTGCTCTCGATTCTAAATAAACCACTTTCTAGTTTTGCTTTAATTCATTAACACATTGTATATATGTATCCAATCTATTCGGTATCTCACAGTGGTTGGACGAGAACTGGATCAAAAAGACTGGAGGACATAAAATTGGGCGTATGCCCAACGGAAAGAGCTAACAAGCGGAAGAAGTTAAGGGGATATAATTCGGAGCGCGCTCCATACAAACGTACTATGGTGATATTTTCAATACTAACCTATTAAAGTCAATGAAATTTTGCAGAAACAATCTAGAAACAAATCTCTATGCTTGTATGGAGTCAGATTATCGATATAATATACAGTTTCAATGCTAGGATTAATTTAAGATTTGTATGGAAGTCTTTGAGGCACTTTAACTTTAAAACTATACATTTTAACGAAAATATGACTCCATACAAGCATAGAAATTTGTTTTTAGATTGAGTCATAAAAATTTCATTGAGTTTAATTGGTTAGTATTGAAAATACCACCATAGTACGTTTGTATGGAGCGCGGTTCGAATTATATCCTCTTAAGTAAATTTGAAGACACTTGAAGACAAGACAAGACAAGACCATGGAAAGTCAATAAAATTTTGCGGATCTTTAAAAAATTCTATACATACGTAACCATAATCCCAGTGGGAGTGGTCAACCAGCGTAGAAACCATATTTATAAGCTTAGAGTTGTAGTAAGGCTCACTTGTAACAAATTGAAATGATGTAGGTTAGTCCAATCACACTTCGTAAACACAAAATATCTAAATTTGCAATTGTGCAGGACGATTATGCAACCAGTCTTTTAGAGGCAGTCTTTTCGATGTACTTAAAATCGGAAAGACTGCCTCTAAAAAACAAACGGCACTTCTCTGAAATTCAAATAGTAAACAGTAAACAAAAATGTCGATTTTACAGAGAATAAATTTTATTTATATCACCGAGAAGCTATAAACCGCTGAAAAATGTCTTTCGAACGGAGTTACGTTGCTTCGATAGCGAATGTTAATAGAATAAGTACATTGTGACTATTTGGTACATATTTTGTACAATCAATACCTATTAATAGAATAAGTACAAAAAAAGCCGTGGTAGTCCAGTGGCGAGTAACCTTGCCTGCCATGCAGGAGGCGATGGTTCGATCCCCGTCCAGGCCGACTCGTACCAATGAGTTTTTCGGAATTTATGTACGATTTGTAACACCACTGGCTTTTCGGTGAAGGAAAACATTGTGAGGAAACCTGCATGTTTCAATTTCGAGGCATGTATTGTACCCACTGTCCATTATAAGTGGCGACGGGCTCACCCCCCGTCACACTGGACAGAGTTTCGGTACTAATGGTGAAATGTGGATGTTCTGAGGTTTCAGAATATCTCTGACTACCCCCTCGGGGAATATAGTCGTGAGCATATGTATGTGTATGTATGTCAATACCTATTAAGCTTGATCTTACTTTGGAGGGTGGATTAGATCATAGAACTGTACTTACAACTTTTACTTTGCGACCAACGACGAATTGTGGGAAAAATAGGTTGTTTCTTTTGATTGCACAATCAATCAATTCTAAACAGACATACAAATTGCAGATTTAAAAGGGAACTACCCTCACACGAATATCTGCGAACTCTTTTTTTAATTTATAAAATCATGGGATTTTGCTTGTCTCACAAAACGCATTGCATTTCTACCAATCTTAAGTAGTTTGTGTGAGTATCTACCAATTGTATTCACACGCTGCGCTTTCCGGTACGCGGTTGCCACTCAGCAATGATTTTTCGGCTTCATCGGTCATCTGTTTTGCGAGCAATGTGCCCCCTGCCCATTATTCTGTATTCGGAAATACAGTCGTGATTTTATGTATCATCTATTCACAAACACAGAATACTCAAATTAAAGACTAAAACATTACATTGACATGAGAACGTCCATAAAGGTAAAAAATATTTCAATATTGCGTTATTAAACCGCAAAACAAAACCAACCAACTCTCAAAACTTTCCATTAACAAAACAACTTTTTTTCAGTTATGTAACCTACCAGTTGTTTCAACGTTTGTGAATTATGAATATTTTATGAAAGCTTAGCTTTTAATAAAACAGATTTATAATGTTTAATTGTAATGTTATTTTTAAAACAACGCTGTATTTATAACGTTTATAGAATCTAAACATAAGCATATGCTCCCGACTATATTCCCCGAGGGGGAATAAGTAGAAAGATAGATAGATGGGGGATAGTTGTGTATAGAATCTAAACCTAAGTTAACTGGTTTGACTCGCCAGCAAAAATATGAGCAGGGAACAATTTACCACTTACGAGTATGATGTTAGTTTTCAGTTAGACCTCTATGTCACAGAAAAACACACACTTGAGCTAACCCAAAAAATAGCAGAATCCCATGGCAAGCCGGAGAGACGACCGCCTAGTAACAGACTCATCCCAAGAACTGCATCTGTGGTCTAATAGTTAAGAGCATTGGGCTCTTGACACGGAGGTTGTGGGTTCGATTCCCACGGGGGACACCTAGTGATATGTATGTCACTGTGTGCGTTTTCCCCAGTTGGTCAAGACATTGCAGGCCGAATCACCTGATTGTCGGAAAAGAAAGATGATTCCGTGCTTCGAATGGCACGTTAAGCCGTTGGTCCCGGCTAATATGTCTCGTGGTAGTAGTCGTTACATAAAAACCACGTCAGAGGCCGTAAGGCGGAAAAAACTCTGACACCAGGGCTTGCCCACACGATAATAAGAAAAATTGACTTTTGAAATTCCGCGCAAAAACGCTCACTGCCATGCGTGACGTCACTCCTTTTCATGGCGCGTGAAGCACATCACAAATCATCAGCTATAATAATAAGTAAGCCGATCTGAAAAAACAGCTTGCTGTCCACACGATAAGAAGAAGAAGAAGTAACAGACTATGTAACACGACTCTAAACACTCTCTTTTCTTTACCTGAATCTGATAGAATGGTAACCTGTACGATCAGAGAAGAGGTTCGACCCATACTTTAAGCGGTAGCCTGTGCGGGCATCATAGACGTTAATTATGCCTGACGGACGACTTCTACGCTATAATGAGAAAACGGTGCGCCTCCATGTTGGGCAGGCTCCGAGCAAGCACCAGCGGTCTCCTGAGCGTGTTCAAAGACCGGTGGGACTCCCCGCTGTTGCATCACTGGGTGAAGCTCCATGCCGGGTTTTTAAAATAAAACCTTGTTGTAAACTAACACTAGTTTTTAAGATAAATGTATACTAACCCTTATATGGACATCTTGTCTGAAATAAATTATTTGATTTTGAATTTGAATTTAAACGCCTGTTTCCGGTCTAGATTGGTGCTATTTTAAGCCGAACAACAACGGCAAATCTAATTTTAGTGCCTTGTGTGTTACAACCTTGTGTGGTCCATCTTCACTTCAAATGAACAGGTTATAAAATTTAATACGTTACATGTCCTGAGGTGCTTCAGACCATCAAACAGAACAACAACAAAATCTGCTATTCGACTTCGACTTGGCTCGAGTAGCCTTTAATGTTTTCTATAGAACAGCTGGTATTTTTTTTTGTAATTTCGATGTTGTCTCCTTACCTAGTGCATTTTATAATTTTCATCATCAGCCTATCATCGTCCATTGCTGAATATATGCCTCTCTCAAGACACGCCACAAAACTCTATCCTCGGCCTTGCTCATCCAGTCGCTCCCCGCTATATTTTTTATTATGTCAGTCCAGCGGGACGCTCCCACACTACGCCTGCCAACTCCTCGTTTCATATGTAACGCATTTAATTTTATTCCCTATATGTAATAGGCAAAGTTTAAATTACAATGGTATTACGCTGCTCTCAATGCACTGTGAAACATCCCTTATGAAAGAAACCGTGTATGTGGAAGCAATTGAAAGTAGGTACATGAAAGAGTTTTCAACTCTGATTGCTTGTAAACTTGTTTAGCTGTTGTTCTGTTCTTTATAAATAATATTATACATGTGTATTGTCGTAGTGTGTGGTTCGGGCTTAGAATGGACTAAATTCATATCTTCACGAGGATGTGTACGAGTAGACTAATCTATAAGCACATAAAAGTTATATGAACCAAGTTTCCAAAGCAGCGTTCTGGGCGAAATGCTAACCATTTACCACGTCATTCCATCCTTAGACCAGAAAAATGCTAAAAGTAGTTTTTAGTTGTAGCAAGCAATGTTGGTATTTGTAGGAAAAGTTTGTGATACCTCGAAAGGGAAGTACAGAAGTGAGATTACATTTATCCTTTATATCTTCCGCAAACTTTTTTTTTGGTAAAAGTCTGTTTTAATTTATACTATTCTTAGAATTTGTATTTTGAGTATCTACAGGGTTATTTTCGAGATAGAGCTGTATAGTTGGAACCTAACAAAATAATGCCCATCTCCAGTTTTCATCCACGCCATGATATGTAGCATTTTTGTCATAATATAATTGGTTCAATGAATAAAATAACTAACATTCACATTTATAATATTAGTAAGTAGTAGCACTGAAGAACTATTTACACGAAAAGAAGAATTAGTAAGAAGAAGCTCCGGATTTGCACGGGTAGTACTAAATCTACGGCCAAACGACAAAATTACATAGGTATACAAACTTTCCTCGTGAATCAGTGTCTATTAGTTAAAGCATAGCATAGCATATGCTCACGACTATTTTCCCCGAGTGGGTAGTCAGAGATATCCTGTAATCTAAGAACATCCATGGTTTACTAGTATCGAAACTCTATCCAGTGTCCTATTAGTTAAAAATGCTTACAGTAGTTTCTGAGATTAGCCTACACCGATAGACAGGACGACAGAAAAACGAGACTACCTTTATACAATTTGGTGATACTGAAGCCTACATTATTATTTTTGGGAGGGCTATTTGCAAGTCGAGGTTTATAACATTGCTAGTCTTTTGTTTTCGCCCCATGCTCGCCCATATTTTACACATACCCTCGAACTTATGGTATTTTCTTTTCGTTCTCGTATGCTGGTTTCCTCACGATATTTTTCCTTCACCGCTGAGCTAATGATAAAGACATTAATGATAAATACAACCGTACATAAATTCCGTAGAACTTAGTGGTACAGCCCCTTTAGACAAAGTTACATTCTATTGGCGTCGACGCTAGTAGAAACGGACAAAATATATGGATTTGACATTGGCGATCAAAACATTTTGGCATTTGTTTTCGTCACCATACGTCAAGTCCATACATTTTTTATGTTTTCTACTGTCGTTAATGCTAATCGAAAGTACTTTGTCTTGGGGCACAGGCATGGAATAGAACCGACCCGCCTCGTGATTGAGTCGCAAGCTCTCTTCCGTATTCACTCTTTGCCTAGCTATAACATAACAGATAAGACCTACAAAGTTATTCTAGCGTTTCCACATCTACTATGTATAAGGAAAGGAACACAACAAATAATGTCACACACAGCATCCACTTTACAACACTTCGTTTAGTCCAAAACCAACTCGCATTCTACTAAAATTTATAATATATTTTCTCGACAGATGTTTCTGGCGCTCTGGGCAGCGCTTTGATATTGATTTTAAGTTAGCGATGCATTTTAAATTAAAAAAGAAGAATTTAAAATACTCTTATACATCTTTTAATATGAGTCAAAATGATATAAGTATAATTAATTGTTTGTACGGGGTATAAACTTAACGCGTTTCTTAGATTTAGCGCCTGTTTCACCACTTCTGAGTAAGTTCTTGTTAGTTTATCCGATAGATAGTTTGACATATTTTGTATGAAAGATATAGCTAAATATCTGTCGGATAAGCTAACAAGAACTTACTATGAAGTGGTGAAACAGGCCCTTAGACTATTGATTTTTGAACAACCTTTACTATGGGACCAACTTTGAAATCGTCAAAAAAAAGTCGAGTAGGTAATTACGCTGAATTGTTTTACGGAACAGCTGAATTTTTCTTCGCAATATTAGGCTCCATAGTAAAAGTTGTCCAGTTTGATGATCTGGAGCATCCTGTTCGATACGTAACGCATTTAATTTGACACTCTGTATAATTATAATAAGAAGTACTTAGACTATAAAACTACTTTTGTAAAATTCACGGTGGCTAAAAGGATAGGCCATGGGCCACCAATATTTAAATCCTTTTCCACTAAGCTAGTAAGATAACACCCTATTTTAAATTCTACATTCATCCAAAAACGATTCTTTTACAAACACACTTTCAGCATGCATGACAGTGACGAGACAATAGATTCCTAAAGCAAAGTGCTGCATTATGGACCGCTTTTCTTTTGTTTTACATTTGTATTGTACAGTCATCTCCTGTATTGCTTTTCTTCTCTGAATGCGAACTGTACAGTGGCCGCTTTACAATAGTGGCCAATGTTAGTAACCAACAAAAATATTTCTGTAGTAAACAATAAAAACCGGGCAAGCGCGAATCGGGCTACTCCCGCACCGAGGGTTCCGTACCACACCACCACACAACAATATATTAACTTACAAATTTTTTATTATTTTTTGTTATTAGCATAATTGCTCATAACTATATTCCCCAAGGGGGTTGTCAGAGACATTCTGAAACCTCAGAACATCCACTTTTCACTAGTAGTACCGAAACTCTGTCCAGTGTGACGGGGAGTGAGCCCGTTGCCACTTATAATGAACAGTGGGTACAATACTTGCCTCGAAATTGAAGCATGCCGGTAACCGAAAAGCCAGTGGTGTTACAAATTACAAATCTCATTGGTACGAGTCGGCCTGGACGGGAATCCAACCATCGCCTCCTGCGCAGCAGGCAAGGTTACTCGTCACTGGACCACCACGGCATATCTGGACCACCAATGTATAAAATTTTTACGTTTTCTGAGAGTTCTAATACCTCGACCTCGGTTGACCCCAAAGAGACTTATGTTCCTTGCTAAGAGGATCGACCAGAAAAAAATTATCTAAGTCGGTGAATGCAGAAGTAAAATACTCCAAAAGTAAGGGTTAGTCTCGTAAGAACGTTTTCTTATAGCTATAATGCTGCCCTTCGTGCCCTATTTTAACTTTCCACCATGTATAAGTGTGTATACTTCATTTTGCCATCATGTTGCTGCATGTCCAAGCCCATGCGGCCTACTTGCGGAAGTGTCAGCTTGGAACCAGTCCGAATGAACATACTTTTCGTATTGTTTAAAGTTTTGATTAAAAATCACTGCGAAAGGCCATATTTGTTTTTTATTTCACTTTGCCTCATCGTCAATATAGCCGACTGCTTTTATTTTTCATTTGGGAGATTTTTGTTTCAGTTTTTTGCAGTTTCGAAATTGTGTCGAAGCTTATTCTGTGTTTGAAGGGTTACATTGTTAGACCAGAGGATTTAACTGTCTTCTATTGGAATGTACAAAGTGATACGTTTGTAAATAACTTAGACTACAAAATAAGTACTGAACTATACAAGGTGTTACAAAAAAACCAATTAACATTCAAGGGGGTGATTTAGTCCATCAAACTGAACAACTTTTTCTATGGACCAAAATCGAAATCGAGAAAAAAAAAATCGGACGTTCCATACTAAACTAAAAATCTACTCGAGCTAAATGTATGGGATAGCTGATTTTTTTTTCGCGATTTCGTTGTTCAGTTTGATGTTCTAAGCAACCCCCTTAAAAATTTAAATATTTATTTTTACTTTTGTAACACCTTGTATAATTAACAACACGAGTAGAACAAGCTATTGATCTCTTTAGGCTTTGTCCTAAATGGCCATCGCTAGGCTATCGCACGAACACAGAGTTAAACATACCTATCTCCATTGAGTTGTCTTATTTGAATTTCACATTTTAGCGCGATAGCCAATTAGGATCAGTTTAGAAAACAATAATGATGCTTTGTGCAATGTGACATCGAATTTGATAGAACATAACATCTTTATTTAATTAATTTAATTTAATTATGACAATTGTTGTTTATTAGAAATGTTTTTTTTCATTAGGAATAAATAATTTTCCATAAAATATAAAATTTTTATTTCTTTGCCTACTGCGAGGTGTCAGACCTCATACTCACCGAATAATTAAAAATCAATATTCATGCAGTTACCCCAATGACATAGTTACCCCGTACGCTTTTGACGGTCAGCGCATTCGACGTTTTGCGCTTTTGACTATGTGTGCTTTTGACATTCTGCTCATTTGACAATTTACAATCCACTTTCCATTTCGTGCTTTTGACTTTATGCTCCTAAACGCAACGGCATAAGTATATGCTCAGGAGGACTATATTCCCCGATGGGGAAGTCAGAGATATTCTGAAAACTCAGAAAAATCCACGTTTCACTAGTAGTACAGAAACTCTGTCTAGTGTGACGAAGAGTGAGCCCGTTGCCCCTTGTAATGGACAGTGGGTACAATACATGCCTCCACCGAAAAGCCAGTGGAACACCACTGACACTGGTTTGTAACAAAAAATCGTGCATAAATTTCGAAAAACTCATTGGTACGAGTCGGCCTGGACGGAGATCGAACCATCGCCTCCTGCACAGCAGGCGAGGTTCCTCGCCACGGCTTTTTGGATAGGTGCGAGCGATCGTCATAAGCTCGCGCGAGCGATGCGATTGTACATATTATTTAATATATAGGTAGTTACTAACGGCAGCGATGGAGCATTAGATATTTTATTAAAACATTGACTCATACCTTTGTCAAAAAAAAAATAGTTTGACACTGAACTGTCTCTTTTTCTGCCAAAGAAATATCCAAAACTTTTATCCCACATCCGGACTACAAGAAACATCACTCAGGAAACCATGGATATGCGACTGACATTATGGGTAGAAAAGGGTTAGTTTTGCGACTGACAGGCGAGATTGGAAGTACTGCGGACGGAGCTGAGGTTTAGGAAATAAATTATAATGGTTGTAAAATTAAATACGTTACAATATCAAAGGGCGTGCTTGAGACCAACAAACTGAACAAAATTCTTTATGGAGCCATGAAGGAGGAGGAAGAGTAAGAATATTAATGTTATGTTACGTTATGTTATGTTAAAAAACTGCCGTCCGTTAGATCGAGAAGCCTTTGAAGTTTTTTATGAAACAGCTACTTTTTTTCAAATTTGGAACCCTTAAACATTCGTCCATTCCGTCTGTCTGTCTGTCTGTCTGAATGCCACGCCTCAATAACTCGCTCATTTTTTCACCTATTGAAGGCAGATAATAGTAACCCAAAAAACCGGCCAAGTGCGTGTCGGGCCACGAGCAGGGTAGTGTTCCGTAGTTGCCCGTCACAATATACTGACTTAGAAGGGGGCTTGTTAAATCTGTTCAGGTTTTTTATAGGTTTTTTTATGATTTCACTATATAAACTAATGATGAATATTTTAGTAAAGTCCAGTTGTTATAAACGGATGCAAGTTATTCTAGTTTGAGATAATAATGTTAAAAATGCATTATGTTCTTAACTTTTCGAAAAATAATTAGGTATATTGTGTGAAGTAATTTCAATCGTGCATTCAATTTATGATTTCACTAGATAAACTATCCAAGAATACTGTGTATTTTTTCGTTTCAGTAACTTGTATAAATCTCGTAGAAAAACGAAAAATGAGAGACACTATCGCAGGTAATTCCAGGACGTATGGCAAAAAAACCCGGCTGCATAAAAAACCTATTAACTGAAAAGAGAAAAACCCTATAATCACTAATCAGGGGACAGAGAAGATTTTTGGTTGGTTATTATTTTGGCCCCGCCTGCAATACCTACTTAATAACTTTCAAATTATATTAGCTGAAATAAAGCTGTTATAGCTGATTAGTGATTATAGAGCTTGTTTTTCTCTTTTCAGTTAAAAGGTTTTTTATGCAGTCGGGTTTTTTTTTTATCTTAATAATGTAGTTTATTTCATACTGTTTAGTCTTGTGTCGAAACGGTTACATAAAAGTACTATAATATATATATATATATTTGGAATTGTCTGATTACTAAGCTTTCATTTGATACCCATATTGTAATTTTTAACAAAAAAAAAATTGATTCCCCCTCTCTTTTTATTTTGCAGACGTCATATTAAAATAACATAACCTATGTCACTCTCAAAATTTTTATCAAACTAATGACACCTCATACGTTAAAATACATACATACATACGCTCGAAAAACATAACCCTCCTTCTGGCGCAGTCGGGTAAAAAGGGTTTTGACGAAAGACTTAAAAATTTGCCTCTATCGCATGTTAAGATAACCACTAGAACAAATTGTTTGGTCTATCCTAAACTGAAAACACGGCTATTTGAATGTCTATTTCATAACTACACGAATATGGTATCATATACGTACGTAGTATACCAAAAGTAACATAACCATGGCCCTATGTAATGAATATTCAGGCAATGCTGTGACGTAGCATAAATTGAGTACCGTATAAAACCAACAGACTGTTGAAAATATTGCTGTTTTCATTATGAATGTTACGTGTTGTTTTTATACGTAATAATTTTTTTGCACGTGTATGTTTAGGATTTAATGTGCAACGCTTAAATGTTATTTTTTCTTTCGTTATTTCAGAATTTTTAAGCACGGTTTTAAACATTGAGGGTTGTCACAAAAACGTTTATTTATTGGTACTTTACAAACTTGCGTTCTTAGATAATTTATAATCTATGCAGATCTTTTCCCAGTTGATTTTAATTATGTAACTGAATTTTCTTCATGCAGTTTTGTGTAATAATCCTTACATTTACTGAAATCGTGTTTGTTTCTACATAAACAATTTTAGGCTCAAAAACATATTATTTATTTATGTATTTAAAAAAACGAATAAACACATGCATATAATTTTTGTCTGTTTGTCTGTCTGTCTGTCTCTTTGTGCACGCATCACTTAAATGCTGAACTGATTTGAATGGGATTTAAAAAAAAGGATAGGGCTTCGTTTAGATTAACAAATAGACTTTATTTCATCGCAGTCGGTTCATTCGATCAAAATTTATGAGTATTTAAAGTCAGTGGATAGGTTTTATTTCATCGCAGTCGGTTTATTTAATCAAAAAATATTATTATTTAGGGTTGAACCTCATCTGGCAGCAGCAGCACGAAATCGCATTTTTTCTCGCTCCATCCTTTTCTGTCGTTTAGGAACGTCATTTTCTAGAACGAGAAAGAAAGCGTGAATGCTATCGCGCGCGGTAGCATCGGCGATGCGCTTGGCTGCACGGCCGAAATGCAATCACAGACGGCTAGGAGTGGGAGGCGATGGAGTGCCGACGCGTGCTACCGCGTGCGATAGCATGCTATCGTATGCTTTCGGCGCCGATCGAGCGCGATCGCTATAGGTATTGACAGTACGCAAACGCGACCGCGTGCGATCGCAAGCGAAAGCACGCGATAGCACGCTGAGATGTGGGTCATTCGCGCGTACGAAGTCGCGGGCGCCCCTAGTCAAAAATAAAATATGCAAATTATAATGATGAAAACTGAGGCCCATACCTTCGGAAGTTAACTGAACGTTAACGTCTGATGAAGTAGATTAATTACTCGTCGTTATCGGCGTACCAAAGTTTCTCTCGAGTAATTTGTCAAAATACAAGATACGATCCATTTAGTCACTAATAATGATAAGTATTAATTATAGCTGGAATTGCGTAGGTAAACCTAACGGAAATCTATAGATACTTATACATTTATCTAGTTGGTAATTTTATTACTTCATAATTTTAAAACGTGGCTATCCAGTGGCGTGTAGCCTTGCCTGCCGTGCAGGAGGCGATTGTTCGATCCCCGTCCAGGCCGACTCATACCAATGAGTTCAGAAATTATGTAACACCACTGACTTTTCGGTGAAGGAAAACATCGTGAGGAAACCTGCATGCTTCAATTTCGAGGCATATATTGTACCCACTGTCTATTACAAGTGACGACGAGCTCACTTCCCGTCATACTGGACAGAAGTTTCAGTACTACTAGTGAAACGTGGATGTTCTGAGTTTTCAGAATATCTGTATATTCTATATTCAATCAATCAATCAATTATACTTTATTTTACACCAAAAAACATAGTATACAGAAAGTAAACAATCAGGAAATACAGAAGGTTCAAAAATAGGCTGTCTTATCGCTAAAAAGCGATTTCTTCCAGACAACCTTAGTATTATGCTATGCTATGTTATATTATAATTTACTCTGACCTGGCCCTTTCTATTAACGAGCATGCATGAAGAGACTAATTAATGTGGAGGAAGCGAAAGAGGCCTGTCAGGATTGTAGCAGGTGGCGTTTCGTTGTCTCTGCCTACCCCAGTGGGAGATAGGCTTGAGAATATGTACATATGCACGTAAAATTTATTCTAATAAATTTTTTCATATATTTATTAGAAATCCGGAAAACTTATTTCTTTTTACTTTTCTTTAAAATTCAGAAACCGACGCAATTAGTTGCTCTGAAAAGTCAAATAAATATACAGAATATATGTGTAGTTGCATTACTAAAAAGGTTGATTGTACCAGATCAGTATCATACTGAACAACTCTCCCCAATAAAACTAACCTTGAGTTTAGTAAGGCAAGTCTTTTGTTTTGGTTTCTTGAGAAAAGTTGTTCATTATCATAAGTAAAATCACCCTTATGCAACTTCCTACACTTACATCCTGTATAAATGTATAGTTCTAGTTCTTTTGCGAATTTCAAATAGGTTATTTTACAGTATTTGGTTGATGCCGGCCATTGCTATTCCGTCATAACATAACCGACTTTTATAGGAAAAAGTGGATAAAATTATGAATAGGAATAAAATAAATAAGATAAAACAAAGTAGAATGCAGCAGCAGCATGCAGCAGCAGCAGCAGCAGCATATGCTCACGACTATATTCCCCGAGGGGGTAGTCAGAGATATTCTGAAACCTCAGAACATCCACGTATCACCAGTAGTACCGAAACTATGTCTAGTGTGAGCATCGTGAGGAAACCTGCATGCTTCAATTTCGAGGCATGTCTTATACCCACTGTCCACAAAGTAGAATAGTGCTATGAAATCTATTTCACTTACACAGTTCGTCTGTCTATCTTTGTACTGTTTTTCACTAACAAATAGAGAGCCGCAGAATTTTAGTGAATAGAGCTCATAACTGTCTAGGGTTCTCACCATCTGAAAAGTACTAGGCTGTTATAGCCGCATAAGGTTTGAAACTTTAATATTTACACTAGTCGTATTTTCACTAACCGCAGGGCTTTTCAGGGTTGCTACTTTCATTTTAGGCTTGTCGAATGAGTTGTGTTCGAATTTTTCTATGGGATCATAAAGCTCATTAAAGACTGAGACATAAGATATCGTAAGGTCGAGGTTGTACATTTCTAACGCACGCAAGTTGCTTATGACTTCCTCTCTTTACACAGGAGCGAGACATGCAAGGTGTTACATAAAAAAAGTTTTAAATAAAATAAAGATTTAAAACTTAGACTTTAGACCATCAAACTGAACCAATTTCACTATGGGAACAACATCGAAATCGCGAATAAAATATCTGCTATCCCATACAGTTAGCTCGAGTAGATTTGAAGTTTAGTATGGAACACCAGAATCTTTTTTGTGATTTAGATGTTGGTCCAATAGTGAAAGTTGTTCAGTTCGATGGTCTAAATTGTTAAATGTTTATTTGTATTTACGTAACGCCTTGTATAATTTTGGTGTTAGAAGAATTCAACCTCGCCTTTAAGAAATCTTATAGACGCCACCCGCGCCGCCACCATATGATCACTTTAAAACCGCCATCAAAACTAAAAAGCTGGAAATTATATTACAGCCGAAGTCTTGTACAGTCGCCTAATACAAGAACATTAATTTGTTTTATAGGAGTAGGTGCCAAGCTAAGCCCAAAAAACTACACAACAAATTTACAATAATTTTAAAATTATTCTTTTATATCGTACCCTTATTGCAAAAACCAACTATCTACAACCAACTATCCTGATTTTTCTATAAATCTAGTCATTTTTCTTCAATTATTATCGTACTTAATGAAACTATAATAATTGCTTATTTATAAATAACCATTAATATATAAAATAAACAGCATAAGCATATGCTCACGACTATATTCCCCGAGGGGGTTGTCAGAGATATTCTGAAACCTCAGAACATCCACGTTTCACCAGTAGTACCGAAACTCTGTCCAGTGTGACGGGGGTGAGCCCGTCGCCACATAATGGACAGTGGGTACAATACATGCCTCGAAATTGAAGCATGCAGGTTTCCTCACGATGTTTTCCTTCACCGAAAAGCCAGTGGTATCACAAATCGGACATAAATTCCGAAAAACTCATTGGTACGATTAGGCCTGGACGGGGATCGAACCATCGCCTCCTGCACGGCAGGCAAGGTTACTCGCCACTGGACCACCACGGCTCAATAAACGTTATTATAATATATTTTTGTGTCGTCAAACTTTCAAGTGCTTAAATCTCAAAAAACATTTTGGTTAAATTTTGGTGCAGATAATTGGTTTTTTCAATAAAGGTACGATATTATGTTCAAATAATTCAGAAGCTTTAATCAAAAAACTGTATATTAGTAACCCTACGTGAAGCTTCAAATCGTAATCACAACATTTTGAAACTCGGCTAATTATGTAAGTTCTGTTTGCCACAGAGGTATTCGGGACATGATTTCATTACGATTTAATTAAAATATATTTCATCCTGGTGTTTCATCAGCACCACATAACATTGAATAATAGGTACAAGTTCCTTGTGACTATAGATGTAAGGCCCGGCCGGTTTAAAACCAATTAAATCAATCCGTTAAGAGAAGTTTATTCCGAATGTGTAAATGCGCGCTGCATACTAACGAAGTCTGGTGATATTTTCAATACTAACCAATTAAACTTAATAAAATTTTGCAGAAAGATTCTAGAAACAAATCTCTATGCTTGTATCGTGTCCGATTTTCGTTTAAATATATAGTTTCAATGCTAGGATTAATTTAAGATATGTATGGAAATCTTCGAGGCACTGTAACTTTAAAACTGTACATTTAAAGGAAAATCTGGCACGATACAAGCATAGAGATTTGTTTCTAGATTGTTTCTGCAAAATTTCATTGAGTTTAATTGGTTAGTATTGAAAATATCACCAGACTTCGTTTGTATGGAGTGTGCCAACAGTAATATACCCTTAACATTCGTAAATCCGACTAATATTATAAATACGAAAGTTTGTATGGATGTATGTTTGTTACTCTTTCACGCAAAAACTATATAACGGATTTTGATGAAACTTGACACACAGATAGAATATGATCTGTATTAACCCATAAGATACTTTTTTAAGGTCTACGCAGACGGAGTCGCGGGCAACAGCTAGTAGGTTATAAAACGAAAAAACCGTTATGCTTATTGTTTGTATTCCAGAAATTTTGAGTCTTTGAATTATTTCTAATAGTAAATGTAATACAAATATAAAAGTTAAGTTATAGCAGTTAGTTGTGATCTCAGTTGGACGAAAATAACGTTTTCTGTTTATATTCTACTATATAACCAGATCCCATTGCAGGACAAAGGCCTCCTTTTAAATTAGCATCCTTTTAAACTTAAAGTCTACCCATCAAACTGAACAACTTTCACTATGGGAGCAATCCGATCGGAGAAATTTTTTTTTTGCTCATGTCGGTTGACCCGATAGTAAAAGTTGTTCAGTTTGATGGGTAGACTCTTAGTCTAAATGGATGCTAATGATATAAATTTTACCCTGTATATAGTGATAGTCCCATAAATATACAGGGTGTAAACTTAAATGCTTTACATACATTAAGGGGTGCTTTAAACCATCAAATAGAACAACTTACATTAAAGGACCAACATAATTTTTTGCTATTTCAAGCAAAAAGAAAGCTATTCTATACAATACATTTGGGTCGACACGCCTTTGACTTTTTATAAGGAACATCAGTTTTTTGTCCATTTGCCATAGTGGTTGCAAGGCGTGTGGAATAATACCGATGAATTTTATTCCAAACTAGCAGCCCGTCCCGGCTTCGCACGGGGTAGACAATTATTTTGGAAATTTGGATATAAAACACTTTTTTCTACACCTTCGGTAACATTGTTCAAATTTTACCAAGGATCCCTAATTTTTTTCAAAATGAAATGTAGCCTATGTCAAATTGGAAGAATGTAGCATTCTATTGGTGAAAGAATTTTTTAAATCGGCCCAGTACTTTTTGAGCCTATTCATTACAAACATACAAAAATAGGTACAAATCTTTCCTCTTTATAATATTAGTGTAGATATAAAATTATTGCCAAACATTATAAACAATACTTACAAAAACAAACAAAAAACGTATTTACAAAGCAATTGCAAGGAGAAAACGAATGTCCCAAAGCGACCATTAGTCCTTTCATGGACCTCACATAAATCATTTGGGACTAGATCCGTTTCATATCAATCATCCCATAGCCATACAGTTAATACCGGTGGATGAGAGAAAAACTCTCCATTTACATAAAAGAAGGCCTTCTGGGCCTCTATTATGTAAATCTGATCACGTCGAGACCTTCAGGATATGGTATCCCGAACAGAGATTTCGAGTAGTTGATCCGTCGAACGCTCTTGTAAACATCGTTTATGGAAATGTGTCCGATTTTCACGACCGATATTATTGCCCTTCTTCAAAAGATATAATTTTCATGGTTCGTCAATTTGTTCATTTCAAACATCAGACATATTATGAAGGTTATGAATTATTCCGTAATTTTGTGGAACATCCATAATTACAGGTGCAGATTTGTTTTCATATCTAATTTTCTGTCTCTCTTGCTTCCGTGATCTTTGATATAATGTGATCAATACTGGCCTACCATGAGCTTTCACTGTACGTTAGTAGTTACGTCACCAATTCGTATGGCAGAAGTTACTTCTTAACGTAATCACTAGGAGCGCTGTACGAAATTCAATACAAAATTGGCGACGCAACTATAGTAGTAAGGTACAGTGAAAACTCATGGGAGGCCTACTGGATGTAAGGGCAGGCCTGTCTCACTACACTGCTCAGGTACGCTTGACGGCCGATCCCCACCGAGGGGTGAAGGGTAATTGGTTAGGGATACTGTGTAAACTTCTTGGTCAAATTTCATTGACTTGCCGCCATTTTGTGAGTAGTCAATGCGAGACTTGAAAACCCTAGCGATGTCACGCTGCCAGCACGTGAAAGAATGAAAGAGGGAGACTATGTAAAGGAAGCTTTCATGTCTAATGACTCGGTTCATTTTTGTTTGCACGCGGGCTGTTGTGACGGTTGGTAGGTTATTCGCGAATTGTACTACATGACAGGACGGGTGCGAATAGCTTTGCACCTTATTGCCGTGCAGAGAGAGTCGCTATTAATTAAATCTGTTTTCAAAGTGATTCTTCTGTACGGGTAGTGCTAGTATTTATTCTGTGGTAAGAGACATCCGTGCAAATACTGAAAAGATGAATTCGGATCATCAAACTGAACAACTTTAATTATGGAGCTAAACTTATGAAAGGTGAAAAAATTTTGCTGTTTCATACATTAGATTATGTGAAATGCAACTGTTACAGGTACTGCAGTTTTGTAAGGAACAGCTTATTTTCGTTTTCTAAAGTTGGCTCCATTGTGAAAGTTGTAAAGTTTGATGGTTTGAATTCAGCGTGTATTATTTATTTGCCCGGCTGTCCTTTACTTCCTCTATAAGACACACTTGTGTATGAACTTTGACCACACGTTGAATATTGAGATAAGCAAAGATCTATAACCAGACTAAAATACTGACTGTTATTCAGTTTGGTCATCTGAACCACCCATGATTATTTGGCTTTAAAAAACTGCTTCTACGTTAAATAACTGCCACATTATGCGAACAAAATACTTTAATTTCAATTTAGGTTGTTAAAATGTGTAAATTTATTAATTTGGAAAGCAATTTCGTTTTACTAAATAATTTTCTCTATATTTTCAGCAAACTCTGAGGTGTTTTTGTAGTAAACGCCAGAAAACGGGCTATTAAAATGAAGAAATAATTACTTTGGTTTTTAGGCTACTCTTACCCTAATAAAAATAAATCGTTCTCTTTCAGGGAAGGATTTTAAGATTGTACTCAAAGAGTAAACTCAACTAATTTGTTGAAGAGACGAGATTTTCTCTGGCATTAAACACGGCTTTTAGATTACAGACTGTTTTAATTTTACGTCAATTAATCTTTCTTATTTTACTTTTCATTACTTTCAAGACGAAACGTTTTGGCCTCTCTGAATTGTAATTTTGTTTATATTATGAAAATAGCTTTGGCAGTGAATCTTGAATGTTTTTCGTAATAAGTCAATTTTCTTCTCGTCGCATCAACCATTCACAGTTAATTTCAATTTCATCTCAAAGTAAGATTATGGTGTCTCTAAACGAATTTTTGTTTATTATCATAATTAAAAGTAAGTAAGGGTAAGGTAAGGGTGTAAGGGGTATCGAACATCATCCCCACGAGACTCAAGTCAACCTCACCTGCACGTGGTGCAACCTGCTGAACAACAAACGAGGCTCTGACGACCCACCAGCATTGGACCAGCGTGGTGGACTACGGTCCAAACCCCCTTCTAACAATAGGGAGGATTGGAGGAAAAGAGGGGAGGCCTTTGTCCAGCAGTGGGACACAAATTGGCTAAAAAAAACACAATTATGTTAGTTGTCGTAGTCAGTCATCGGCAGTTTCTCATCCTGCTTCGAAATGTTAAATTTATAATAGGTATGTAACTTGTATAGTTTTATATTTTTAGTTTATCATAAAGATTACATAAAAATACCAAAAACAAAAATGGTAAAATATCCACTACAATACAAATCATTTATTTATCGCAAATCAAAAGTTGACTACGGAGGTCGTGGGTTCGATTCCCACGGGGGACACCTAGTGATATGTCACTTTGTGCGTTTTCCCCCAGTTGGTTAGGATATTACAGGCTGAATCACCTGATTGTCTGAAAAGAAAGATGATTCCGTGCTTCGGATGGCACGTTAAGCCGTTGGTCCCGGCTACTATCTCTAGTGGTAGTCGTTACATAAAAACCACGTCAGAGGCCGTAAGGCGGAAAAAACTCTGACACCAGGGCTTGCCCACACGATAATAAGAAAAGTTGCCACTGCACTGCCATGACGTGACGTCACTCCTTTTCATGGCGCGTGAAGTACATCACAAATCACTAGCTATAATATGTTGCCGTACTCTTCTAACGCACGCAAGTTGCTAATTGCTTCGTCACTTTGTGCATTGGTGTTTGAAATTACGTTCCGATCCATGTTGTAATTGAAATATTTCGTAAAAGATAACTTAATAATAAATCTTTCAGGAATGTTCTATTCACAACTATTATTATTGAATTATTAAGATAATTTCTCATTCTAAAATTTTCGACTACTCTCGAAGAAACATACATTTTTCCATTTCGAAGGGCTCACTCACTCAATAGGGCCAGCAAGCCGCGCACGACATCGCGACAAAACCGTCATGCGCTCTCGCTTTCGCATACGCAAAGTAACAAAGACAGAGGCACGTCTCTACTTTTGTCGGTATCGCAGAAAGGCGATGATCATGCTAGGCTCACGGACAGAATTTGGACACTGCAAGTGAAATGTAGGTATTGGGATACTGTTTTGTATATACCTGATATCTCCTTGCCGTAGAAATGGTTTTTCCCCTGAAACCTTAGACGATATGTATAGGGACCCGCCTCGCATTAGCATTTCCCCTCTGCCAACGTACAAGATAAAAAAATACAACACATACAAGAATAAAAATACCTTATCACTAAACGCCACAGCTTATAGAACAATAATTTTGAACTTATCACGTTTGGGGTTCACCCGACACTGTTTTTCACGATTTTTAACATTCAAAATTACAATCTAAAGTAATGGAATAAAGCATTCATGCTATCTCGCCCCCCACAAAAAGTGGCAAAAAAGTTTGTTAGTAGAATTACACGCGTAACTTGTCCATATACAGGGTCCAACTTAATATGCTGACAGTTTTTTAAGAGGATGATCAGACCATCAAACTGAACAACTTTCTCTATGGGACCAACATCGATATCACGAAAAAATAATCAGCTGTCCCATTCGGCTCGAGTAGCAGTTTTGTATGGATCAGCAGACTTTTTTTAGCGATTTCGATGTTGGTTCCATAGAGAAAGTTGTTCAATTTGGACGGTCTGATCATCCCCTTAAAAAGTGTCAGCATATTAAGAAGGATCTTATATAAATAGTCGAAGCCATAAACGCTCTCTCTACACAAGTGAATGGCTCTAAGCTTTTTATTCGCAAATAATGCGTAGTACTGAGATATATTAAGAGTATAATTTCACATTAATGGTAAAGCGTACAAGTTTCTCTTCACCGTCATATCGCTCTGTTCAAACGTCACATACTTCCAGCGTTGGAACGTTCCATTCGAAAAGAGATAGAAACGGGAAAAGCCGCCTTTTCTACTTGACGTACGTTTCTAGACATAAAGAGATTGTGGAAGAGACAAAATATTGTAAACAATATTTTTGTTGTATTAGTCACAATCATAGATAATACCTATTCCAACGTCCTGGTGGTCCTGGTGTCCATATTGATAACTTTAATCCTACTAATATTATAAACGCGAAAGTTTGTAAGTATGGATGGATGTTTGTTACTCTTTCACGTAAAAACTACTGAATGGATTTTAACGAAATTTGGCACACAGATAGAATGTGATCTGGATTAACACATAGGATACTTTTTTAAGGTCAACGCAGACGGAGTCGCGGGCAACAGCTAGTAAGTTATAAATGTCAGGATAGACAGTCGAAGGTACGAACGCGTCGAAAAAAAAATTACAACCAGTCAAGGCCGATAAAACCTATTACTACGCAAGCACACAGAGATAAGTTGTATGATGGCTCACGCACACCAACATAAGAAAGTTGGCCCGTTTGTTTTAGTACGTTAGAAGCTTGAGGCTCTATCTTGATATATAATTAATCTAAGATTGATAATCCTACAAGTTTCCATTTTGAGTTATGAACTGTGTTGAAATATAGTCAATAATGATGGAAAATTAAAAAAAATCTGCTTTGTAGTTCGTATTTACACGTTCAGACACATCATCATAATGACTGTATACATTGTGTTAACATAAATGCGTTATACTTAAGATCATCAAACTGAACAACTTTTATTATGAGACGAACTTTCAAATAGCGACAAAAAAATCTGCTGTTTCGTACATTTTGGTCGAGTAGCTATTAACATTTTCTATGGAACAGCTGATTTATTTTTCGCAATTTAGATGTTGGCCATAGTAAAAGAAATATCTTCAACGTACAGACACACTTCTATTACAGTTTTATAATAGCTAAGATTTTAGCCACGGCTAAGTACTGCTTCATTTCCGTTGTAAGCGTCTATGAGCTCTCATTTGTCAAACATTTGTCATACTTATTTGTGAACTTCCTTACGCATAGCGGGCATCTAAGCACACCATTCTTGAATATCCATAAACTTGAAACTTTGCTACAACTACCATTGAACTAAAATTTTTGAACAACCCAAAAAATACAAGACTCAAAAGAAAATAAGAACTAATAAATGGGTCAATATAAGCTTCGCAATGCAGCGATAGACACATCCGTTCAAGCTACATCTTGTAACCACATATTGCGGTTGCGGGCGGGGAAATGCAAAATGAGTTGCAAGTGACAGCCGCAGCCACTAGTGCTTCTAAAAAGATGGGTTGCGGTATAGGATTTCTATCCAAAACGCTCTTAGTTACGCGGGCTACTTTATGCCATAATATTTGACGTTATTTGTTTCTGCTAATGGAGAATGGACCATATCGTTTCGTACGGGGATGGTACGAGGCGACTATAATATGATAAATCCATTGGATTTATTTAAATAAGTAAAAACATCAATCACAAAAATATAGCGGTCAGCACAAGCTTCGTCAATAACACAGATACACAAATAAACAGACATAAATCAGCAACAAGCTTCGTCAAAACATTAAAAAACACGCTCATTCAAATAACCCACCCCTTGTCGAACCTGGCGCAAAGGAGCCCAAAACGCTAGCAGCTCTCTACACCAGAAACGACCCAGAACGGGGATCATAATTTCGCTCCCTCAGCCGACGGCCAATCTCCGCAACGAAGGTCTTTGCCTCGGCACCGGTGTGTATATGATAAATCAATGTTTCTTCAGCAATGTTTGTGGGTTCGAAGATAGATTAGAAACTCAGGCTATCTGAACTTCATTGTGTGGTGTTGTGAGTAGTCGTCTCTATTGATCCTGGCTTGCAGGAGTATTATTATTGACGAAGCTTGTGCTGACTGTTTGTTTTGTGTAGACATTAACCAATTAATATTATAAATAAATAAATCGGCTGGGGAAATAATGCTAGTAAATACCTAAATATATTTCGTTTGCAGGAGTTACATCGATAGGAATATCTGGTGGGCCGTGGGCCTATTCCCGATAAAAAAGCAATGTCTTTAGTGTGTGAAAGACCAGCCGGCTTCCTATCACAACTTGTCACGTCGTACTTTCCTGAAACTTTAAAACTCTTCATTGCTGCAATCGCATCCATAGAAGGTAGTAAGATTTTTATTTAATTTTCATAAATATTTAAACGTGACCTATTTTATACCCTGTACTATGGTTTTTAGGTTCAAATCAAACTGAAGCTAAAACTTGCTAAGTTTGAAATGACAATTAACGGTAAGTCTGGGTTCTAGAGACTATGAACGTGCAGGAGTAGTGTGAGACGCCAACTGGGGCTGGACCGATGACCTATGACGGAGCTACTAGCCAGAAACTAACTCTGATTTTTTGTAGCCTTATAAAAGCTTTGCAATACATCACAATTTTTCATTACTAACAAAATTTAAAGGGTGTATTCATATATGAAACTAAAAAACTTTCCCTACGGATCATGGGTCAAGAAATTTTATTGGCCCTCCCATAGAAAATCGATCGGCTGATCCAAGAACATTAAATGCCTACATGGAGACACAAACATTTTACATTACAAACATTTTTTTGAAGCCAAAATGTACAACCTTTATGACGTCACTTATGTTTCCCATCTCATTTCCTCTTTACACACTAGTTGTAATTATAAAATCATTGACTTTGACAATCTCCATGTATGTAGGCATTTAATCTTCTTACCAACTCAACTACGCTTATGTTTTTCGACCCATGTTCCTTAGGGAAAGTTGTTTAGTTTAATAGGGTATTTGACAGGTTTTTAAAAACTGTTCTACATTAATCACTGATGTCTAAGTATTCTATAGAATATATATATACTACATTCCATTACATATAATGCAAAAAAAACGAAAACAAAAAAAATTCATTAAATATCCCGCGCAAACGTTTTTCTGACAATATAGTGGTAACAAGGTGACGTCACGATGACGTAAACTATATACGACACTCACACTCTGCACGCAACTGTTTACAAGCAGTTGACGTCATCAACCATTCGGCCAATTACACTCGTTTACGATCACGTGACTAAAGTAGACAAAAAACATGTTTTTACCCGACTGCGCCAGAAGGAGGGTTATGTTTTTCTTTGCCGATTTTCTCTTAAAATATCCAATTCTTTTCTTAAATGACTAAATAGTTGGTTTCCAAAATTCATATTCAATACGGATGCCATCAATATATCCTATATTTTCATGCTGTCAAATACCCTATTATTTGAATACACCCTTAACATTTGTTGCAAACATTGTGATGTATAGGTGAGCCTTGTTACAACTGCATGCTTTAAAAGATGGTTGGTAATGGTAGCAAGGTTTCTGACCACCCCAAAAGGCATTATAGTAGTGAGTTTATAAAGTGATTTAGCTCTTTGACTAATAAATTTCTTTATACAGATTCTTCCTTTTAAAAATAAGTTAATCTAAGTCCTTTGTTACAAGGAGCAAGAAAGGTGCTATTTTGTTTGTTTTTAGGTCTTCTTTTAACTTCACTCGAGACTTTTAAAGGAGAAGTGAATTTATTTTTCTATTTGAAGAAATAATGAAAGGGTGAGTATAGCTAGACTTAATAAATGTCACAGCATCTTTTAGATCCTAGAGAATTCTTTGAAATATTTTCTGTTTATTATGCAATTCTTTCTGTGTGTATATAAATCTTGATTCATTCATTTCTTTATGAGAAACTGTTGTGAGAGACAAGAGGATCATACTTTAAAGCAATGTCTTCAATTCAAAAACGGTATTATATGAGAGATAAAAAAACATAAGTAGTCTATAGGCATAGATGCGGCACTTCAAACATGATGATTGATGATTTTTGACCTGATGACGTTCGCACAAGAGCAAATTCCGCAAATTGTGCATGACATTTATTTGTAGGGTTCACTTACTATACATCGTTTGAACATCATTATACATTTCGTTACTTTTAATAGTTAATTCTGTCATTAAAAATAGTATCTAACCCAAAGAATCACTGAAAATGAGAATTTAACGTTATTTTCCAAAGTTTATTTTTACTAAGAGGATAAAAATAAAATATATTTTATGTAATTAAATCCAACGGGTTCGCGCGCCTGACTGCATTCCCTTGCTCGGCTCCTCTCAAGTTTCCCCAGAAAGGGTGAGGTGAAGTGGGGTATCTGTAGTCAGAGGGGGGCGGAGAATGGCCGTTCTATATACTAGTTCTGTGAACTATATACTATTACCTATTCTGTGCTATAGGTAAGATACCACCACGCGGCCCCAATGAGGGATTATGGAGGCAAATTAGTGGTGAACTTGCAGTCAGTGAATTTTCAAGCTACCTCAACAGGCTTCTGACCATCTAGCATGATTTCTCTTCTTACGCGCGACTTGGCTTTATTCCATACTACTTGTCGCGGCAAGCGCAGCTTTCGCTCTCCGAAAAACGCGGGAACAGGTTATTTTCTATGGAGCAAACGGGCGTCGCGCGCGTGTAGATAAATCATACTAGACTTGCTGGTTTAACGAGTAGATAGTCACACCGACATCTGACGGAACTATCCGGGACCAACTGATTAAGAAAGCAAAGAACTGCCTTCCAAAGCACGGAAACGTTCGAAATGAAATACCACTAAACGGTCACCCATCCAAAGACTGACCGGACCTGACGTTGCTTAACTTCTGTGATCGTTTCCAATACCGAAGCTCTACTATGCCACCGAGCGCCTCTATATTAGATAACGAAACAATAATTATGTATAGTCAACCAGTTTGTCGTCCGTGCGGATTCGAACCTAGACCTCAAGCTTGAAATTCCATTGCCCTCCGCAACGCGCCACCGACGTCCTCTCTGAGGGTAGGCCTGTGCCTTGCCCTGCAGTGGGACGTACAGTAGTACCAGATTTATAGGTTCATAGGTACATACCTGCGCAGTTGACTGATTTTAATAGTGCGCGAAATTATATTGACAAACCAGGATGTGCCATCTTCTATTCCTTGCCATGATTGGCCAATTGTTTTCGCGCCTTTTTCGCTGCTATCCGTCTTTGCACCCTTGGATTACTAAATGACTTCGGGTTTTGTCGGGGGACTCTGCGCAAACGAAGATTGACGAAGATAATTATTTTTCCTGGTCGTACTGTATATACGCTTTGATGATGATGATGATGGACCATTTGAAACGTAGTCCACCGTAGAAACTTGTCAAAGCAAACTATTTGCAGTTTTTTCACAGATAATAAGAATAAGAAGCTTAAGTTCGAGTTGTAACACCTTTGAAACATTATGCATAGCATAGCATAGCATAGAATAGGATAGCATATGCTTACGACTATATTCCACAAGGGGGTAGTCAGAGATATTCTGAAAACTCAGAACATCCACGTTTCACTAGTAGTACCGAATCTCTATCCAGTGTGACGGGAAGTGAGCCTGTCGCCACTTTAAATGAACAATGGTTACAAATACATGCATCGAAATTGAAGCATGCAGGTTTCCTCACGATGTTTTCCTTCACCGAAAAGCCAGTTGTGTTACAAATCGTACATAAATTACGAAAAACTCATTCCATCCCATGGGAATTTTTTGAGCATAACATATGCTCACGACTATATTCCCCGAGGGGGTAGTCAGAGATATTCTGAAACCTCAGAACATCTACATTTCACCAGTAGTACCGAAACTCTGTCCAGTGTGACGGGGGGTGAGCCCGTCGCCACTTAAAATGGACAGTGGGTACAATACAATGCTCGAAATTGAAGCATGTAGGTTTCTTCACGATGTTTTTCCTTCACCAAGAAGCCAGTGGTGTTACAAATCGTACATAAATCCTGGAAAATTCATTGGTACGACTCGGCCTGGACGGGGATCGAACCATCGCCTCCTGCACGACAGGAAAGGTTACTCGCCATTGGACCACCACGGCTATCTCTAAATATAGAAACAAAAAAAGACTCGCAATTAATAATAAATACGAAAGCCGCATTTATCCAGCGTACAATTTTAATAACTTCCGTCCAGATTTCTCTCTGGAAAAAAAACTGAGGTTTCGTTTTTTTTAATCCGTAATACTCTCGGGTGCCCTCTGTCACGTAGAGGTGTCGCGAAAACGTGCCGAGACACATCCAGCCTAACCCTTAATGTGCCTACTCAGACAGAATACTGCCTGGTATGACGAATACATAAAAGTTTTTTGTGTTAAGTGAAAATATTGAAATACGAAAAAAGGTTTCTCTGATAGAGCTGAAGCTTTGAATAAGGAATGATCTGGAAATGTATGTGCTGTGATGGATTGCTCCCATTGTAAAAGTTGTTCAGTTGGATGGGTACACTCTTAGTCTAAAAGGATGCTAATAATATCAATTTCATCCTGTATACAAGGTGTTAGGGTAAACAGTTGCATTACTTTAAGGGGTGATTGCAACCATGATTCTGAACAACGTTACCTAAGAAACATATAGGAAATTGGCAAAAGTAAATTCAACTTATCATACAATCGTTCGATCAGCTGATTGCATTTAGTATGGAAAGTCCAAACAATTTTTTGAGAATTTCCTATAGGTTTCTTAGGAAAAGTTGTTCAGTATCATGGGTACTGTCACCGCTTAAAGTAATGCAACTGTTTACCCTAACATCCTGTATATGATTGAGAATAATCGAAAAACGAACTGAAAAGACTAATCGGACAATCCGATCAGATCACCGAGAGAAAACCCTAGGGAATTATTAAATAAAAGTTTCATAATAACCTGATATGAAAAATCTAAGTTTAATATGATTAAATCAAACATCTAGAAAATAACAATCTAGAATTCTTTAAATAAAATTCCCTTTTCTTTTTCAGGTTCTGTGTTTTAATATAACCCGTGTCATTTATGTACTTAAGTTGAGGCTGCCAGGTCGAATTCATATGTGTTATTTTGCTACCTAGGCAGGTATACTTGTAGAAGGAACAATGTTTTTGGTTATGTTTAATTTCGTGGCGACGGGCTCACCCCCCGTCACACTGAACACAGTTTCGGTACTACTGGTGACACGTGGATGTTCTGAGGTTTCAGAATATCTCTGACTACACCCTCGGGGAATATAGTCGTGAGATTTAATTTCTAAAGTAATTATGTATTACCTACATAAAAATATTAGAAGAAACAAGATAAAGATAAAAGAAAAAGATAATTTATTTGTGAGAACATGAGTTTAAATTAATACAGGTGGTATGTTACAAGCGGTAGTTCTTCATGTCTTGCCTTGCGGCATACAAATTTACACGTCAATGAAAACGTTAAAACAATGAGATGAATCAGAAATTTGAAATTCATACAACATGCACAAAATTATTAAATTCAATGTCAACAAAATTATAATTGGTATAAAATAAAAATAAAAGAGAATAACGATAACAAATAATGTAGATTAACAAATGTCACAAAAATATTTATAATTAAGTATACAGTTCTCATATTTAGGTAAGGTCAAATTATAACATTAATGTCTACAATACATAATTATAATTTCTCATTATTTAAAAATTCACCAATGGTAAAATAACAATTTTCTGCCAATTGCTTGTTCAACTTTTGCTTGAATATATTAATGTTGGAATCTCTTATTTGTTTTGGTATTTTATTATAAATCTTTGGAGCGATTGAATGGAATCATATAAGCTTTTCTTAAACAACGCCGTTTTTGCCCGCTGTTGAGAAAACGTACTTAGATCCCGGGGTCTCAGATTATGAGTATACAATATATTGTTTGTAGTTGATTGGTATATTGATTGTAGTCAGAATTACATCTTATAAACATTGCTAATTCATAAATATAAAGCGATTGTAACGTTAATATTTTATATGTCCAAACATTGCTCTTATACATCTCTTTTGGCTTCTGAAAATTATCTCTCTGTCTGTTGAATTTCCCCAAAAAATCACTCCAAATCTCAGATTAGAAGCCACTAAAGCATGATATGTCGTCAATATAGTTTCTATTTTAATAGTTTCTCTTAATTTGTAGAGTGAATACGAAGTTTTAGACAACTTTGAATATAGTGATTTAATATGTGCTTTCCATGTTAAGGATTTATCAATAGTAACTCCCAAAAATTTTGTTATTTCTACTGCCTCTACTTCTGTGTCTTGATATTTAATGTTTAAATTTGGTATTTGTTTTCTTTGACTAAAATGCATAAGTTTCGTTTTTTTCAGGTTATCTTTCAAATTATTACCTTTAAGCGAAGATATAACGCTATTTAGTGCGCTGTTAATGTCAATTTCGTACGTATTATACTCCTTACATTCTACTACAACTGTGCAATCATCCGCAAAAAGAGTCATGGGATAATCTACAGCTCTGGGTAAATCATTGATATAAATGATAAAAAGCAAGGGCCCAGTACACTGCCCTGTGGTACGCCATATAGGACAGTACCACCTTTCGATTTAAATATTGCTTTTTGTTATCTTTTTATTAGGCAATAAATAATTATCTTGTTTTCTTGTAGTATTTTAAGTCTCCGATTATAAAAATGATATGCCTAAAATGTTTTTGTTTTTAACCTGTTAAACCTTAAAGCTTCTTTATACAGGATTTAAAAATAAAATCCGTTACCATCAAACTAACCAACTTTCACTATATATCCAATATTGATGTAGCCATGCATTGACCTTTTCTATGGGACAACAATAAAAATTTCGATGTTGGCACCATAGTGAAAATTGTTCAGTTTAATTGTCTAAACTTCATAAAGTTACACCCCTTTTAATACAGGGTCCAACTTAATATGTTGACAGTTTTTTAAGAGCAAGATAAGACCATCAAACTGAACCACTTTCTCTTTGGGACCAATATCGAAATCGCAACAAAAAAATCAGCCGTTTGCAGTTTTGAATGGAGCAGATTTTTTTTCGCGATTTCGATTTTGGTTCCATAACAAAAGTTGTTCAGTTTGACGGTCTGATCATCCCCTTAAAAAAGTGTCAGCATATTAGGAAGGACCCTATATGTAACAAATTTTTATATTACACCCTGTATAACAATTACAAGCCTATTCTAAGCCTTGGAACCAATATGTTGTGGATCCATCCTATTTATTGAAGTCAAACAAGCAAACTAAAATGTTTAGTTTATGTTGTTTTTAGTGGGTGAAATCATGTAAGAATATTAAAATCACTTCACTTCTGAAACCTCTTTACCTAATGCTAAAGTTACTGTGGTTGATAGTTGGAGAGTTTCTGAATACGTCGAAAGAGATTGCAGTCGACAGTTAATATACCTACTTGCATACTACCTACGTAAAAGCATCATGATATTCAATTCCACAAAACCTCAGTCTCTGAGTATGTTTCTTTCATATATACATTGCTACTGGGAATCCATACTTTGAACTAAATCAAAGTGGTTTCTAGAAGTACTACATGGTTTACTACACAAGTAAAGCTCAATATTTTTCATAACAACATTTACGGTCAATGGCACGAACGTTCTATAAAGTTAATCGTCCATTAAATCTCTTGCTACCTTTTACTACGTCAACAAGACAAAAAGTCGCAGCAGGAGATTTAATGGAGGATTAACTCTAATGAACGTACGTGCAACTGGCGGTTTGTTACTTTCTTTGTGATTCCGGTAAAACTGGTTGAAAATTATTTATGACAATTGTTAACTGTGTTCCTTTTAACGCTAAAGCCTAAGGGCATGTTTCACCACTTTTGGGTAAGCTAACAAGAACTTATTTGGAAGTGGTGAAACAGGCCCTTTGTTTTGGAGCCGATTGTTTTGTTCAGTCATGTAAGGTCTCTTATGTTTCTAAAAACTCAAATAAAGGCAGGGTGTGGTGCGGCTAGAATCTCGATTCCATATAAAAACCACAATCATTAGTAAAACGCAGAAAATGCAGACCACTACGATACAACTCACGGGTCACAGCATCATCAGATTTGATTTGAGTCGAACGTCAAAAAAAGTCAAACGAATACCGAGCGTCCAGAGTGACGTCAAACGATGGACGCGTAGCTTTGGGCCTGTCATGTCGTATAGGTGATTTAATTTAGTTGCGAATCCGGCTCGGTTGGCATTTTCTGGGAACAGGATAGAAGTGAAAAAGCATTTTATTTGCAGAGTAAAAAGTGGTGTTATACCGAAAAATATACATTATTAGTTTTCAGGGCATAAATTAAGGAAAAAATAATCGATTTTCCTTAAAATTACCGAGGCACCACTACAGGCCATCATACACGGGGCGCAAGATTGTCACGTCCTTCAGATTACCCACCCATAAGGTTACGACTAAGAAGAGAATATTCTGTTTCCATAAATTGTATTTAAGACGGATTTTGAAGTAACTCACAAACCGGTTACTATTTCCATGCGTTTTTAAATAGGTACTCTCTTTCTACTCATTATTTGGAAAATATGAGAAAACTCGTCCCACCGCACCACATTTTTTGTCTGTTTGTTTGTTTGTTTGTTCGGGTATCGCGCAAAAAAGAATGAACTGATTTTGATAATGATTTTTTTGTTTGAAAGCTTACAAAATTTGGCTTAAAACCTGGTATATGATTTGTGCGAATGAAGTCGCGGGTAAAAGCTCGCAATAAAATTAAAATGTCACGGACCAGAGTCGACCACGGAAGAAATGGTAGGATGACTTGGATCATATTAATTCAATGACGGATCGATGGAACTGGCTTAATACAGCGATGCATAGAGCATAAAGGGCTTTTGCCCTGCAGTGGGATGAAATAGGGTAAGAAAAAATAAATATGCTGTGAAAGTTAAGACTGTAAAATTTGCAATTCAGCTAATTAAGAATTGGTGAAGAAATGTTATTGGTACCGCTGATACAACAACAAACACACACAGAAACCGGGACAGAAGAGGTGCGGTACAGTAGGACCAAATAGGTCAGACCACGCCCGGGACGTTACATGGACACGGGGGAGGAGCGAGGTACGCGTGACCTGTAACCAGTGGAATGTAATTGTTTAACTTTAATCAAAATAAAAGAACTGGATTCTGCAAAATTTACAAAAACATACTTTGTTTTGAATGTTACCAAAAAAACTATTTAAATACCAACAAACACGAATTTAGCAGAGAAATATTTCCTTTGAACTCTTGGAATGCGCAACGGAAATTCGATTTGAAACTTTTCTCAAGATCTTTGATGAAGCAAAGCGGAACATTTTCTTGAGTATTGTGTGAGAAAGGCGTCCCGGTCGTCGCCTTCTCTATTATTACTGTTAACTTTTTTGCTTTTATACAGCGAGATAAAAAGTGTAGTTTATGCTTTAAGTCATTTTGTTTCTTTAGATTATGCGACGGTTTGTAATATTATGATACTTGCAGCAAGCGTCTGCTTCTTTAGCTTGAAATTTAATTTATGATGGCTAACTTGGCTAGCCATGTTTGTTATCTGCGTTGTCGCCGTTATGGTGTATAGTAACCAAAGTCGCCGGCCCGCCGACAATGTCGTAGACATTTTGTCACACATATCGACACATTATCGGTGAGTCGGCGATAATGTGTGAGAATGAATGACCAGTTTTATGAATTTTGAGGAAGCCAGGGAATTACCTATGTCTGGACCATCTAAAGTTGATATCTAAGGATGCTGATGGGCTGAGAAAGGAAAACAAGTTACGTTTATATGGAATCGTACTTACTCCTTTTTCGACACAGTAAAATGTTTATTTTTTAGATTATTATGTTAAAGACATTTAAAAAAAAACAGTGAGAATGAGAACTCCATTTCAATAAATTATTTAAAAACAGTACCTTTCACAGATAATTTGACTGAGTTGGTAATTTCGTTACCAAAACAAAAACCTTGCTTCGTACTTAGTACTCAGTACGTACTTTATGGATAAATTCAATTTACACCGCACAAATTTTACCGTGGATAAGTAATTTATTTATACAGGGTGTAAGGGTAAACGGTAGCATTACTTTAAGGGTTGATTGTACACATTTAGTCAGATGTATGAAATACAATATTATAGGTGGAATATGTAAACATTATCATTATGCGAAAAATAACAATACATATAAATAGCCTTATTTCCGTTTTCCCTATAGGAACAATAAAGTTACTAGCTATAGAATGATTCCTTGGAATTCAGCTACTGAATGTGACACAACAGGGTTTGAAGTGTGAAACCTTCAGAAAGTTAGCTATAGTCTATTGAAATGCAAACTTTGTCTGTTTGTATCCATAACTCGAGAACCACTGAATGGAATTGAATACAATTCGTCTTATAGGTAAATTTAGAGGAAAATTTGCATCGTTAATAAACAATAGTAATAATGGAATTGCATACTACAAACTCTACAATTAAAATTAAGATTACCGAGATCGGGATAGTGGTGAGTTCTTGTTATATTACTTATTCTTCTTCTCTTCCTGTTCTACGTGGGGTAAAGGGCTCGGATAATAGCTCTCCACCGGTTGCGATTTTGGGCAGCACTGTAGATATCCTCCCAGGTCATGTTGAGACTTTTAGCCTCTACTTCTACAGAGCGGCGCCAGGCTATTTTAGGGCGTCCACTATTTCGTATGCCTGGTAAGCTTCCTTACTGTTGGCGCGCTCCATACAAACGAAGTCTGGTTATATTTTCAACACTAACCAATTAATGTCAGTGACATTTTTCAATAAAAATCTAGAAAGTAATCTCTATGCTTCTATATTGTCAGATTTTCGCTTACAAGTGCTATCATTGATATAATCAATAATATATTCGCAGGTACTAAATTCACTATACTAACTATAAATCTATGTGTACATGTTTTCTTGTCAGTGATGTTACAGATGTAATATAGGTTTAGATAGATTATTAACGATTCGCCAATAACAAGCATGTTAAAGCTACGTACCACAATTAACTAAATTGGAGCAAGTCAATTTGTCTTACGCTCATTATTATTATGATTTCATGAACTGCCTGGGGCGACATACGTGTTACGGGTAATACGCATGTATGCATTGCCTAACACAGTAATAAACGGACGTCACGGCTAATAATATACTATACAACGTGTTAATGAATTAACGCAAAACTAGAAAGTAGTTTGTTTAGAATCGAGTGCAGAATCGAATTAGTATGTTTTCAACATAGGTAATTTTTTTCAATATATTAAATAATTTGTTTGTAAAATTTAAAATTTACTGAACTCGATCTCAACCCACCGCACAGGCACACTCATCCTATTTACTACCAAAACAAGATTCTTAAAATGTATCCATGAGCACGTTAGCGCTTTCATTCATTGTTGAAATGGTAACAAATAATTTTTGCCTGAAAACTTAAAATGTGAATAACTTTAAATTTTAACTATCAAAATAATGAAATAATTGTTTCAATCTAATTATTTTATTGTAAATCAGTTGGGGTGTATGAGGTTTTGCGCTTATTCATTAACACGTTGTATACAGGGTCTTTCTTAATATGCTGACACTTTTTTAAGGGGATGATCAGACTGTCAAACTGAACATCTTTCTCTATGGAACCAACATCGAAATCGCGAAAAAAAATCATCTCTTCCATACAAAACTGCAAACCTACTTTAGTCAAATGTATGGGACAGAAGATTTTTTTCGCGATTTCGTTATTGGTCCCATAGAGAAAGTTGTTCAGTTTGACGGTCTGATCATCCACTTTAAAAAGTGTCAGCATATTAAGAAGGACCCTATATATATTATTTCTATTTATGAATTAGTTCGGTATGATCTGAAAAACGATATAGGTAGTTTCTTAATAGGCTGAAATTTTTTTAAGTACGACGTAAGAACAACGTTCTGTATAAGGATGTCATTGAAATTGCGAATATAAAAATCTGTTGTTCCATACAAAACTGCAAACCTATGTACTCGACCCAAATGTATAGTCTGCACCTTTTTTCCCGCTTTCGATGTTCGTCCCGTAGAGAAGTTGTTTAGTTTGATGGTCTGATCATAAATACCTACAAATTTTAGTGTAGGTATTTATTATAAGGGGTAGGTACGAAGTTAAAAATTAAAACATAAAAGTTAAATATACAGGGTGTAATGAAAAGTATCATTAACCTTTAAACCATGTAATATACCCATCAAACTGAACAAACCTGTCAGAACCAAAACAATATCAGCTGTTCCATACGTTTGAATCGCCTGAAACGTTGCAGTTTTGTATGGAACAGCAGATTTTTTTTGCAGCGATTTTTTTGCTCCCATAGTAAAAGTTGTTCAGTTTTATGGGTAGACTCTTAGTTTAGATGCTAATGACTTCAATTTCACCCTGTATATGGTAGTGTAACTAAGTAGTACGAAGGTACCTAAAATGTTTACCCATTACTCGGAAGTTTGCCGATATTGCGGCGTATCAGCAGTTGATTAACTTATGCTGTATCAATAAACAACTTTCTTGAGTTAGCGATATTTCAGTATTCTGCAATATTTCAATATTGCAGTATTCGATCATTTACTAAACCTAACTTGCGTTAACGTGATTGTAGTGCATACCTACTCTAAGGGTGCGTCCACATCTGGCGAATGGGCAGCTCGCGCGCAGCTTGCGAGCAGGGCCCCTAGACAAATCTTTCGATTAGCGTTAACGACAGTAGAAAGCATAAAAAAATTATGGACTTGACGTATGGTGACGAAAACAAACGTCAAAATGTTTCGATCGCCAATGTCAAATCCATACATTTTGTCCGTTTCTACTAGCGTCGACGCCAATAGAATGTCACTTTGTCTAGGGTGGCAGGTCGCGAGCTGCTCGCGATCTGCGCGGTTGCATTTTATGCTCGTGCGTCGCTAATGCGCAGCTCGCGCGCCGTTCGCGAGCCTCGTGAACGGCTCGCAAGCAGCGCATTCGCGGCGCGTTCGCCAGATGTGGACGCACCCTAAGGTAAAACAACAAATAATAAAAACTGGACATGTGTATGTATTGCGTTAAAGGTCCTGGAGAAAAATTTTATATTATTTTTTATTTTTTATTAGCGATATTTCAGTATTCTGCAATATTTCAATATTGCAGTATTCGATCATTTACTAAACCTAACTTGCGTTAACGTGGGTTAGCAATAAACGACAGGTTTAGTCGGTAATTCGTTTTTTTTTTTAATTACGTCTTTGGGTTATATTTAACCTGGAGGCAATTGGTAACCTAGGTTTGACGCATGTGGGGCTTTAGTATGTAATTATACAGGATGTAACAAAACACCATAGTAATACTGAAGGAGGTGCTTCATCGAACTGAACAACTTTCACAATATAGCCAACGTCGTGAAAAAAAAAAACTGATTTCTCATACAAAACTGCAGTACTTACTCGACTCAAATGTATGGGACAGCAGATTTTTTAATTTTTTTCGATATTGGCTCCTTAGTGAAAGTTGTTCAGTTCGATGGTCTAAAGTGTCCTTAAGTATTACTAGGGTGTTTTGTTACACCCTATATATGTTGTACCAGAAACGTGTTTTAATCAAGGTTTTTTTTTAATTTTGCACTATCGTTAAAACGATAATACTTAGAAGTGTTAAACTTAGTGTGATTGTAGTGCATACCTACTCTAAGGGTGCGTCCACATCTGGCGAATGCGCAGCTCGCGCGCAGCTTGCGAGCAAGGCCCTTAGACAAATCTTTCGATTAGCGTTAACGACAGTAGAAAGCATAAAAAATGTATGGACTTGACGTATGGTGACGAAAACAAACGTCAAAATGTTTCGATCGCCAATGTCAAATCCATACATTTTGTCCGTTTCTACTAGCGTCGACGCCAATAGAATGTCACTTTGTCTAGGGTGGCAGGTCGCGAGCCGCTCGCGATCTGCGCGGTTGCATTTTATGCTCGTGCGTCGCTTATGCGCAGCTCGCGCGCCGTTCGCGAGCCTCGTGAACGGCTCGCAAGCAGCGCATTCGCGGCGCGTTCGCCAGATGTGGATGCACCCTAAGGTAAAACAACAAATAATAAAAACTGGACATGTGTATGTATTGCGTTAAAGGTCCTGGAGAAATTTTTTTTTTATTAAATTGTTTGGTGGTATAGAGAGAGCCATACTCGGTCTTGGCCGGTTTCTAATTGTATCCCTATTTCACAAATTAACTTTCATATGGATACCTAAAAAGGAATCTATTAAATATGCTCTAGACCGTTTTTTTTAGTACAAAGACATTACATTATTTAATACCACAAAGAAAAACTTGTGTGATTACTTTGATTCATCAAAACCACTTTATAGTAATCTAAGATCATAGAACAGCATTATCTTTATTTCTAAAAGTTAACTAGAAAAATGTACTAAAAATATACTAAAGCCACCGCTATCCACGCATTTTTCTTTTCAGCTTTTCTCAAAGCCTTTAAATTGTCAGCTATGTATTTTCCGATCCTAAGCCTACAAAATGACCGCTCCAAATGGGGGGCAATGTATTGTAGGACAGGTTAACTGAAGCAACTTCAAATAAAGTGGGAGATTATATTGTGTGGATCTTATTATAATGTACCTGACTTGAAAATTATAAAACGTTTTAATGAGTTTTGTCGCAATATGTTGGACCACAAAATATAGGGTCCTTCTTTATATACTAACGGTAAACTATATTTATGAAAGGGATGATAAGACCACCAAATGTATGAGACAGTCTGTTTCTTTTTCGTAAATTCGGTGTTGGTCCCTTAGAGAAAGTTTTCCAGTTTCATGGTCTGATTATCCTCTTAAAAACCGTCAGCATATAAAATAGGTCTCTGTATACATATATCCAAATGTAAACAATATGTTTATTTGTTCTACATTCGAAATATTACTGTCCGTACAATCGTACTGAAATGTCAAGGCGATAGATTGATTAAAATTTTCCTGAATTAGGCTGCACCTGGTGAATTGTTATCCCTTTCTCACATTTATTTTCACAAATCGGTCAAATCAAATGGTATCAACAACTAAAACGCTAGTCCCAAAACAGCCATCACATAACCTCTCCAACCCAGGTACGTTCAATACCAATTACTTATTCATAAGGTCTCCGTAATTCAATCATTAATGCCGCCCCATTCGAATTCACCCTCATTATTCTGTATTCACGTGCCAAGCGATAAAATCTAACTATTTCCTAGTTTCACTTACGTAAAATATATTAATGGTGTATTTAGTTTACATGTCAAACCTATTATGGACTCGTGGACAAACATTCTAGCGAAGCTGATTATAGATTAAATAATGACTTTTAAATATCCGTGGTATGCGATGCCGAAAAGGACTAACTTAAGAAAATCCTCAGGTTTTGAGCATTTTAATAGGTTTGACACCTCCTGCCTGATTTTAAGAAAATGTTTAAAGATCTTAATCATTATCAGCCTATATACAACGTATTAATGAATAAGCGCAAAACCTCATACAACTGATTCACGACGAAATAATCTTATTGCACTAATAATATCACTATTTAATGAAATAAAATTTAAAGTTAATCACATTTTAAGTTTTCATCCAAAAATGATTTGTTATTATTTCAGCAATTTATGAAAGGGGTCCGTAACGGAAGTCCGATTTACACATATCCGAATGCATGAAGTCCGAAAGAATTTTTTCCGAGCCACCATTATCCGACATGGACGTAGCATCAAATTAACTTGCAGCGAAAGACGGTGCATCGACGGACGTTTCTCCGAAAACTTTGTATGCCGAACTGCCATGGTCCGATCAGTCTAATAATCGATCGGACTGTTCTACAAAATATAGTAGTTATCGTGGTGTTGGTACCTACCTACTTAATTTCACGTTTCTTGAAGGCAAACAGGGAGTCCAAAAAACGTACGTAAAGGTACTTATAATTATATTGAGCACGTGTGGAGACCCATGCACCCTCCTTGAGGGTAGGTCTGTGTCATATGGTGGGACGTATAAAGGCTGATGGTGGATACCTTCAGGCATTTCTGACATGTCTGATGCCCATACTAATTAGCATTCTTTGCCTACACCGTGGGATCCGCATCCAACCCCTGTTTGATCGTAGCTGTTTCCCATTTCATCATATTGAGGAGGGTAAGGACAAGAGAGTGCAGATCCGTTTAGCACATACACTTTACCAAGCGTACCAAACAGTTTTTTAATTATGCAGTCACTAAAGTCGAAATTAACTACCTATGTGCCTATCAATTACCAAAGTTTAAACGAGGATAAAGAAACCAAGCTATGTTGGCATTACGGCGTTGATCAAGTTAATTAAAAGTGGATAGTGCTAAAGCTAAGAATAAAAACCGGCCAAGTGCGTGTTGGGCCACGCCCAGGGTAGGGTTCCGTAGTTGCCCGTCACAATATACGGACTTAAAAGGGGGCTTTTTGTTCTATACTACGGTTTAACGGCTAATAAAGTCTAAAAAGTACATTTTGCAAGTTGCTCGACTATTACTCGTTAACTTATAAAGCCTACTTAGCGGTGACAGTTTTCCTTTTTATTTCGTTATATATACTACTGCCGTGAATTTTTCACGTATCCAGAAGCAACCGTTTAGCTGGCAGGGGGGGGGGGGGGGGGGACACTTGATTCTAAGAAAAATTTTCACTTTAAAGCTTAATATTTCGCTAACGGATCCCTAAATCGAAAAATGGTTTCCCCACCCACACCCACAATATTTTTAAAAGACCTATCCAACGATACCCCACAACATGGGATAGACGAGAAAAAAAATTACATCCTCACTTTTCGTACCCTAAAAAATAAATTTTGCAAGATTTTATTTTACCACTTTTTTGGCGTGATTAATATGTATACCCATGTCAAATAACAGCTTTCTAGCACTAAGCGTCTCTGAGCTAAGCCTAAGCTGACGGACGGACGGACGGACGGACGGACAGACGGACAGACGGACAGACGGACAGACGGGCAGACGGACAGACGGACAGACGGACAGACGGACAGACGGACAGACGGACAGACGGACAGACGGACAGACGGACAGACGGACAGACGGACAGACGGACAGACGGACAGACGGACAGACGGACAGACGGACAGACGGACAGACGGACAGACGGACAGACGGACAGACGGACAGACGGACAGACGGACAGACGGACAGACGGACAGACGGACAGACGGACAGACGGACAGACGGACAGACGGACAGACGGACAGACGGACAGACATGGCGAAACTATAAGGGTTCCTTATTGACAGCGGAACCCTAAAGACTGGGCTTTAAATTAAGAGCATAAAACTCGGGAAATGTGGGAAAAAACAATCGAGTGACGTAGTTGAAATGTGCGGTAGACCGCAGCGTTGTAATCGCCACTTTTAGTAAAGTTTGTCAAGAGCAGCATTTTAAAGAGCCACGTTGGATTGAATGTCGAATTTTAACTAGTGCCTATGTGGATTACACTCGTACCATTTCTTAGGAACTTACTACTTACTTACTATCTACACTAATATTATAAAGAGGAAAGATTTGTACCTATTTTTGTATGTTTGTATGTTTGTAATGAATAGGCTCAAAAAGTACTGGGCCGATTTAAAAAATTCTTTCACCAATAGAATGCTACATTCTTCCAATTTGACATAGGCTACATTTCATTTTGAAAAAAATTAGGGATCCTTGGTAAAATTTGAACAATGTAACCGAAGGTGTAGAAAAATGAGTCTTAAAATTTATTTGTCTACCCCGTGCGAAGCCGGGACGGGCTGCTAGTTTGTAATATTTCTGGCTTTTCGGTGAAGGAAATTGGATCACGCTAAGTAGAAACTAAAACAAAAATTTTTGAAAATGATCTTCTAAACTCAGCCAACTTTTCTAAACAATTCGTTTCTTGCAAAGACAGCCATGTCAATATACTTACAGAGATATAAATGGCTTAAAGCAGACAAGGAAACAGGCATTCTCACTTATTACAACGAGAGAAAAAACGTTGATAAAATCTAGTTTCTTGTATGAGGACCCCCTTAATTGTTTTTTTTTTGTTATTTGTAAACAAATCCGTAATAACAGATATTCTGTGAAAATTTCAACGATCTAGCTATTAGGGTTTTAAAGTTACAGCCCTAAATAGGTAGGACGGACGGAAGGACGGACAACGTAGGCTTAGTAATAGGGTCCCGTTTTTACCCTTTGGGTACGGAACCCTAAAAACGGAGAGTTTGATTGAATTTCATAGAAGACATTGAAGAGTTCTCAAGTTGCAACGGCGTACCGGAAAGCTCAGCGTGGGTAGGCCCTCAAAGGTGGAGAAGGTGGACCGATGATCTGATGAAGGTGGTGGGCACCCGTTTGATGATGGTAGCGCAGGAGTGGTCGTTGTGGCGATCCTTGAGGGCGGGAAGGTTTATGTCCAGCAGTGGGCGTCTATGGGCTTGAAATAATGATGATTATTTGGGTAGACATCCGACGCGTTGGACAGACGACACTGTAAGGGTTGCGGGTCGGACATGGATCTGATTGGCACATGACCGTGAGGAGTGGCGCAATAAAAAGGAAGCCTATGCCCAGCAGTGGGTTGATGTGGGCTGATTTGATTGATTGATTTATTTATTTGGATTTAATCTTGCTGCGTCTAGAACAAAATCTATACCTATCTGAAATATTTGTTTCTAAAGTAGCTCAACATTGTATGTTTTAAGATGCAAAGAGCAACGTTAATATTATTCCTTGAAGGTTATGTAAACCATTACATCGTTTCGTATTCAAACTCATTGAATAATGATAAAGTTATTTAGGAAGCGATTTTCAGAACGGATATTTTGTGGTTTAACGATATCATTAAAAACAAATCTTCTAACGAGGTCTGGTCTCGTAATCTCGTTCACGGAGAACAAAATTGTTAACTATATTAGTATTAGTAGGTCTACCGAACCAGTAGTGATGGTTAGACCGCCTGGTGATGGATGACCCTTATTTCTAATATACGTGTGCCTTAAATATGCCGTAGAATATTTATAGGCTGACAGTGATGAAAAAACAGAAAAAGGTTTTATTTTTCTATATTTTATTATTTGTTTGTGAGGGCTTGGTCATTGACCAATAGCTACCGCGACCTGAACAGATCTATTGTAGCTGTCACCTTTGACCTAAAGCTCATTTCCTGGAACCACGGACTTCATGAACCGTGTTATGCATTTGGAGGGGAGATCCTGAATGTCAGTGGGTGTTGTGGGTGTATGCCAGTGGGTGTTTTTCAATAAAAAAAAAACCTGAATAAAAATAATGTATTTTTAGAAGTATTAGAACAAGTATTTTCTTCTCCGATAGGATGCTTAGTAAAACAATACAAGTTAAATTTATTGCTCGATCTTGACACGAACAATTTATCTATTGCCATTTACGCAGTATCGAGAGATGCCTTAATTGGCTTTATAGAATCAAGTGTCTCACGAAGTGCCCCCATGTTTATTTATGCGTCTGAATAATTATATTTTTAATGTTAGATAAAATTTAAATTATTTAACTTATTTGGAAAATTGATGTTTATTCAGGTAATAATGGTAGATTGGTAGCCATTATTTATGTAGAATCACGTAGAATGTACAAAAAATGCTTGGGTCTGAGGTCACTAGCTTAAAGTTTATTTACTTTACTGTATAGTATCAATTATTTTATTAAATAGACTATGTATTATTGTATACATAACTTTAGCTTAAGAATTTATATTGTAATAGTTATTAAGTCGTGTTATGTTGTAGAGTTTCTGGCCGCATCTTCTCTACAGCGACAACACGTTCCGACGCGGTGGTAGCTTTAAAAAAGATTTGACGTTTGATAAGTGTGCTGTAAGCTCCTATATTGAATAAATTATTTTGACTTTGACTTTGACTTCTTTTTAAAATTGTGGAAAATAACAGTGATTGAATTTATTTTGTGTACAATAAAGTGTTAAATAAATGAAGCATAAGCATATGCTCCTGACTATATTCCCCGAGAGGGTAGTCAGAAATATCCAGAAACCTCAGAACATCGACGTTTCACTAAGTAAATAAATAAAGGAAAGAAAAATCAGCTGTCCCATACAATTGGTTCAAGTAGGTTTGCAGTTTTGTATGAAACAGCTTATTTTTTTCCGCTATTTCGATGTTGGTGCCATAGAGAAAGTTGTTCAGTTTGATGGTCTGATGTTTTCCGTCACCTACATACATTCTGTAAAACATAGAGGTACTTACATGCCAGAAATCAAACTGCCCCGCCTCGTGATTGAGTTGCTCACTTCCGAATGGGCTATCACCGCTTTGGAAACATTTTTCAAATATTTGTTTTTTGTCTTTGTGAAAACATTTAATTGCCGACAAGAGAAAATTAATTCAGCACAAAAATTAAACTAAAGCTAAATTTTACATAGGTAGGTACTACATCTCGCATTTCATACGAAATTCCACAGAGCAAACAAGTGAGAAATATCTAAAAAACAAAAGGGACTGAAGCCGCTGGCTGTCTGAGGCGATAAATAAAGTGAAATTCAGCATTTCAGTGAACTCTGACGTCGGATTGTAAATCTACTTTCACGTTACAGTTACAGGTGAATTTGGTACAATACAGAAGTGAGGTTTTGTGTTTCAAGCATTTTATTGCCCCAGGCTAGTGTTGGGAGCTGTTGAAGCCATTATATTACATCGCATGTCATTTTATGTCTGGGAACTTGAAGAGAGCATTGTACTAGCGGAGGTAATAGAGAGCTGACCAAGAAATTATGCTGATGCTCTAAGGCGATGTAAACAACAAATCATAAATTAAACTGCGAAAATATTTAGCAGTATATGTGACAACTATAATTAGTTTAGCAGACTTTACTAGTAAATTTTATTTATAAACTGGTAGTGTGTGTGTTAATGGTGGTGTAGTGATAACACTTCCATATACATATTAATAAAGAAGTTTTAGATTAATATTTATTATGAAAAGATATTTCAGATTAAGGCCCAATCGGATTGCATTACCGGTTGAACGTGCTTAAAAATAATAAAATTAAAAAATATTAGAGACCATGCATTGTCACTTAAATGGCATAGCTTTTACGTACGAGAACTTTGTTAAATTTTGTGTGGAATTTTTTTTAGTTATTGACAGCTTGTTTCGACTGGAATTTGAATGGATTTTCTATACATAAGCATAATAAAATTGTCAACTTGGCGAATATGACATTGAAGTATTTGCAAAAAAATTTGTTGGTAGCGTTAAGGATACGACGTAATTGATTACATTAAGACCATTTTTAGAATGTTTGTCTATTTGTCATCACTTAAAAACTACATAACTGATTTAGATGGGGTTTTCACAGAAGCATAGGGCTTAGTTTGCATGAAATTTTTGGCTTTTTTTCATTGCAATCGGTTTATTCACTCAAAAGTTATGAGTATTTAAAGCGCGTACGAAGGGCGCCGCTAGTAAGTAATATGAAGCAAGAAAAACTTTTTCCGTTACCAATTGGTTTAAAATACAAAATGCATTCAATGTTTTTTTAAATTTAATAACGGGAATTGATGAACAACAAATATAAATTTAAATTAAGAAAACTTCCGGAGCGGTCACGTCCCTATTCGAAGTAGGCTATTACTCTAAGAGAGGACTCCTTAAAATTTAATTCCCAAAATGTTTACTGTGAAATAATTTTATTACCGCAGACGGCGGCGTTAGGTTATTAAAATGACAAATGTACAACTGCGAACGCCTTTTGCAAAGCAACGATTTTAGCTGAAACATGTTTTTGGTTGATTTTCTAGGGACGAAGAGTCAAAAATGTTTTAGGGCAACGTTTTCTGAGGTCAAAATAATAGAACAGGGCCATGTCAGATACTTACAATTTCGTAGTTTTACTATGATTCGAGAAATGAAAGGGCCTTAAAATTTACTCTGCGTACATGTAGTAAAAATTCATATGGCATTGTGTGGTTTATAATAAAATAAACCGATCAAATGCAAGATATTATGCCTGCAGGAAGACGTAGTAAGTAAGTTATTTTATTTATTCATTACCATTGAATAGTAAATTTTTGGGAAATGTATTTATAATTTTTTATTTCGATGTTAGTTATAGCCAAAAGCCGGTCTAATGTACATAAGAATTTTTTATTTTTATTTAGTAGTTTAATTTCTATAAATGATAATTCAATACATAACACTTTTTATATTACGGAATCGAAGTATTTTATTTTCTGTTTTATCCATTTATATTTTTTGTTATTAGTTTTTTCTGCTCATGTATTTGCTGGACAATAAATCATTGAAATATTTAAATAATAATTTAACACTATCTTATTATTCTAATTCATTCAATTTGCTTCGATCTTGAGATCTACAAACTGTAAAAGTATTAGGTTGTTATTATAAATTCAATTTACACAGGAGCCAAAACTATGGAGACTATATCCACTAAAATTTCGAAATTTTTGTTCAATAACAGTAAACTTAGTCGTAAAGTATTGTATAACAGATATATTAGACAGCTACTTTAACTTCAAATTATCTTATCATTCAGGAATTTCACTACCATACAACATTTTTAAGTATCTAAATAAATAAAACAAAATATATACCGAAAAGTTGTTGAATTGGAAAAAAAATGGTATTATGAATTTAATGCCTGCCTCCGTGGTCTAATGGTTAAGAGCATTGGGCTCTTGACATAGAGGTCGTGGGTTCGATTCCCACGGCGGACACCTAGTGATATGTCACTTTGAGCGTTTTTCCCCAGTTGGCTAGGACATTGCAGGCTGAATCACTTGACTGTCTGAAAAAAAAGATTATTCCGTGCTTCGGATGGCACATTAAACCGTTGGTCACGGCTATTATCTCTGGTGGTAGTAATCGTTACATAAAACCCACGTCAGAGACCGTAAAGTGGTCTGAAAAAACTCTGCCACCAGGACTTGCTGCCCACACGATAAGAAGATGAATTTAATTTCACCATTTTTAGGGTTCCGTAGTCAAACAAGGAACCCTTATACATTCGTCCATTCTGTGTGTCTGTCTGTATGTCCTAGCTTGGAGGAGCAGATTTTTTTGAGACCTCATTTTAGGTCTCATAGTAGAAGTTGTTCATATTGATGGGTACTTTCACCCCTTTGAGTTTTCGGAAGCAATTCCCTTACAAATTCGAATCTATAAGAGATCGGTTGAATTTTCTTCTTATTCCGACGTTATTATTAAAATTTCATTTATGTAGCTAACGCTATAAAGCATATTCATACAAAGAGTTATTCAAAGGCCCATTACACTATTCCATCAAACATCCACTTGTACGTGACTCGTACTAATGAGTTTTTCGAAATTTATGTACGATTTGTAACACCACTGGCTTTTCGGTGAAAGAAAACACCGTGAGGAAACCTGCATGCTTCAATTTCGAGGCATGTATTGTACCCAATGTCCATTATAAGTGTCGAGGGGCTCACCTCCCGTCACACAGGACAGAGTTTCGATACTACTGGTGAAACGTGGATGTTCTGAGGTTTCCGAATATCTCTGACTACCCCCTCGAATATAGTCGTGGGCAGCTTATGCATCCACTTGATCAATGTAAAAATTCGGACTAAAACAAAATATCTATTTCGATACAGATATCAAAGCTGGTGTATAAACACTAAAAAGTCTGAATCACATATTTCCAGCTTATTTGAACGAGCTAGCTAGCACACAAATTGTAAACAATAACGTTGCTCGGTTAGCATGCATTCTAAAGAGCAAACTCGTCGTTTTGACTTGTATGTCGTAGCTACTAGACTTAATTTATCTTTTTGTGTAATATTTTCAGTGCCTAGGATTGTTAATTTATGATTTAAAACTTTTAGAGAAATTTTAAAGGAATAAGTATTATTAGCGATACATTTAATTATTTATTTTACCATATATCTTGGATTTTGTCACACAGATTATCTAGTCCTAAATGAAGTATAAGAATCATTCTATGTACTTTGATGTCTATAGGCCATCAAGTTGGTGCGCGGCACTCCCACGGTCTGCGGGGCGCGCGGGGGGGTGTGTGTAAAGGTGGTAGAGGGGAGCGGGCGGTGAGGCGGGGAGGGCACGTTTCGCGTGCTGCACTGCCACCTTATTGCTATCGGCGCTAGATCTAGCGCTTTTTTGGTATGTTTAGCGCCGTATCTGAGAATTTAGCGCCTAGTGTAAAATCTAGCGCTTTCTTAACTTTTTAATGTGGCGTGAGTATTCGTGTTTAAATATCCAGTAATTTGTATTTTGTGATTGAAATATAATAAACATTGATAGCGGATTATGGAAAAACGTGTCTATAGACAGTGCAGTGTTCGAGACGAGAGATTCAAATTCGAACGCAGCGGGAACGGATTGACTGATAAGTCTATTTAGAGTGCCTTGAAAGACTACTTAGAAGAGAAGAACTTAAGAGTTAGCACTGAATCTAGCTCTTTTTAAGTTTTAGCGCTCAATCTATTTTGAGGTGGCAGCACCAAGTCTCTCTCTATAATGTAGTGTTCACACGCGGCAATATACGACGCCCAATTATTTCTTCTGATTCGTCAGTTGCACATAGCACATTATCCAAACGAAGGTACCTAATTAAAATATTAATCATAACCAAAAGCCCTTATAACTACGAAATTATAGTTGTAAGTACTTATACGTACGTACAAGATACTTTGTTCGGAAGTCGGCTGGAAAAAATTTGACATTTATCGAGTGTGAAGGTACATTATCTCGCCCCCGCCTACGTCTGTACCCCTAGGGCGTGCCGCGCACGAAGTTGATGGCCTAAAGACAACGATATAAATACACCCATGACTTGTGCACCATATAAATATTTGCCCATTGCGACATTCAAACCTGCCACTTTTGGCACAACAGGCAGCTACACTACCATCTTCTACGTTTATCGAGTCAATTTGCAGACCAGTATTTCTCCACACTACCTTCTGATTGTTAATGGTTAACTTTCGGCCCAAAGTCAGCTGTTTTTAGCTGATTTTAAACAGAATTTACAAATGTTTTTTTTTTCTACGAAAGCCTATCAGGCTAGTATAGTCAGATCAGATCAGACATGGAAATGGAACTGAACTAGAGTGGCGAATTCTCCACCGACAAGAGCGTAGCTCTTAAATGAAATGATGATGATGACAAATAACAAAGTAACTATTAAATAATCTGTGGCGTAACATTGTACCTCGTATGCAATGAATTGTGTATACAGGGTGTAAGGGAAAGTATAATTGATCTTTAAACCACATACTCCTACCCATCAAACTGAACAATTTTTACTATAGGAGCAAACCTGTTAGAACAAAAAAAAAGCTGTTCCACACTAAACTGCAATGCCTGTTTACACCATGTATATTACAAGTTAAAAATTATTGTAAGATCATAATAATTTGTTTTTAATGAAACCTCTCGTTAGTTACCATAAGTTTACAATCTAAATTAAAACACCATCCTCGTAAAAATGCAAAAACAAAAATACATAATATTTTATTAAATTGAATACTAAAATTTTCCTACGTCCATATTTTAATAAATTTCCCAACTAATTCAATCATATTAAAAACAGTTTGAGCTTATAATTTTGTAGATATTAAATTCAGAAAGCTTCCTTACCTAGTTTTATTTCGTTCCCTCTTACCTACACTTTTCCCTCCAGTTTTCATCTAATTCGGTTTAACTCATTTTTATGCTACTTCACCATCTGTCCGCACTTCACCGAACTTATCACGAAGTACCAAACTGTGTCTTACATCTACGACATACAGTCGCTTTTGCTTACAATGCTTATTTCCATGCTGAAACAACCGTTGTACAAATGGTTAGTGGCGGGTGAAATACGTAAGCTTAACTTAATATTGAGAATAGCTTTGTTGGTGCTGTTATTATAGCTTGGTTTCGTGAAAAAATGCTTATCAAACTCTTTTATCAAGGTTTTCGCCTAGACTTGTAATGGAAAAAGTTTCAAGTATCGTTTATAAAGTGGAACTCAAAGGCGGTAACCTCCACACTACGGCCACTTGGAATTTTCATTGATTTTTTTAAGTGTAGCCATATTATTATCATAAAATAGAGAATCAGAGAAATACCTGGACAGATTTATCAAGTACAAGTGAAGGAAAAGGTAGATGTCGTGTCGTATCAGAAAGTCAAGAAACTAGCGGGAAAGAGACAGTATTCAAGAATACTCAAAGACAAGAGCATAGCTCTTAAATAAGACGATGATGATGATGATATGCGCCTTATTTCTGAATGAATAGTTGATAGAGGTGAACTGTGATCAGATGATAAAGAGTTTGCTGCGAAAAAAAAAAGCTTAATAATATTTACATAATCTTTAAAGTGAAGATTTGTGATTGTCAGTGACATTACTAGATTTAGGGCCTGTTTAACCATAGTCTTATCTGACAGTTAGTTTGACATATTTTGTATGAAAGATATGTCAAAATATATGTCGGTCGAAGTTTTTTAGGGTTCTGTAGTCAAGGAACCCTCATAGTTTCGCCATGTCCGTCCGTCTGTCCGTCTGTCCGCGGCTTAGCTCAAATACAATTAGTACTAGAAAGCTGTAATTTGACATGGATATACATATTAATGACGCCGACCAAGTGGTAAAATAAAATCTTGAATATCAATTTTTTTTAGGGTACTTCCCCTACACGAAAAGTGGGGATGAATTTTTTTTTTCTCTTCTATCCCATAGTGTGAGGCATCGTTGGATAGGTCTTTTAAAAATATTATGGGTGTTGAAAACTATTTTTCGATTTATGGATCCGTTAGCAAAATATTAAGCTATAAAATGAAAAAGAAAGCTAAACGGTTGTTTCTGGATATGTGTAAAAATTCACGGCAGTAGAGTATATAACGAAATTAAAAGGAAAACTATCACCGCTAAGTAGGCTTTACAAGTTAACGAGTAAAAAGCCCCCTTCTATGTCCGTATATTGAGACGGGCAACTACGGAACCCTACCCTGCGCGTACCCGACACGCACTTGGTCGGTTTTTTATTATGATACATTTCCTGAAAGTAGAGTCTTGGTACCTTAACCATTACCACAGATCATATTGATAAGGATGAACGTTTAATAAAGCCATCGCTGTTATTGTAAAATTACATTGTAACCAAAAACAATTCAACCCCAGCGCCGTTTTAACAATACAATGTAACATTCTCTCAAATTTCAAGTCATCAAGGTCAATACGGGTCTGAAGGGCGTTCCGACAGAAAGTCAAACAAAGTTTGGTAAATTATATTATGTAGATTCCATTCAACGCTTCACAAGTTACTGAGAATAGCGTTTCACGTCCGTTTTGTCGTTAAATTCTGAGAGTATATTAACATTTCCTACCTAAAGTGCAACTGGGAACTTGGTCCGAAATACAATTTCTGGCTTTCATGCTTTGTTATTATATAACTACGTGCGATGTGGTAGCGGTTTTGCTACTCGCTTTTTGCTTCGCTTTGAGGTCGAATCACATAGTAACTCACTTTTTGTGTGGGAAGTGGAAAGATTGAGTTTAGTAATCTATTTTGTTGTTTCCTTTGAGTTTGAGTAAACTGATATTGGATGGTGGTAATTACAACTGCAACTGACTATGAGGAGCACTGATTACAGTTGATGATCTTGTATTAAGATGCACCGATTTCCATGAAACACTTAGAGTCTTTTTTCAAATATTAGAGTTTGATGACCGAGATGAACACTTACTCAAGACTTGGCTTAACATAAGATCTCATAATTTTTCAAAAGTAAAAGGGTCTTGCGTCTTGGCTACTTTTACATGAAATGTTTTTGGTGGGATCTCAATTATTTTTGTAGATTGCTCTTACTTTTTAATTATTTACAGTAAGCAGATCCCCAAGTATTACGTATTATGTAGCCCTGCAGCACCGGGACCTAAGAGGAAGGATCTCCATAGAGTCCGCATAAATTTACGATTGTAGTTGGTCTCTTTTGTCTTATGACGTACCTTTAATAGTAGAAGGAGATGGAACTATAGATATTTATTTATGCGGCAGTCCACTTTTTTTTTAGCTAGTGTGTGTGAAAAGTGACCGTAAACATAAGGCCATATGTCACTTGGTGCCTTTTGTCCATACTACTTGACACCACACACTCAAACCTAAACGTCAAAAAAAGTGGACACTTTACAATTGGTATAGCTCACTCTAGTCTTAAAGAGAGATCCTTCCTCTTAGACCGGGACTGAAGAGTTAGAACCCGGAATTCACTGACAAAGTCTTTGCTTGCTATTCACAATACTAATTTAAAATCATCGAATAGTTAAACCACACATTTTAAGTGGGCAGTACCCCTGCATCATCAGAACTGAAGAGTTGGAACCCAAAATGTATGCAAAAGTATTTGCCAAATACCCACAATGTAAATCCCAAGTCAGCAGACTCTCAAGTATCACGATAAAGATAGGCAGTACCCCTGCAGAATCAGGACTGAAGAGTTGGGACCTGAAATTTTAATCATCATCATCATCATTTCAGCCTAGATACATACTTACTGCACTGCTGCACAGGATAGAGTTTCGGTACTACTGGTGAAACGTGGATGTTCTGAGGTTTCAGAATATCTCTGACTACCCCCTCGGGGAATATAGTCGTGAGCATATGCTTACATCCACTGCAGGGCATAGGCCTCTCCCTTGGATCGACACAACGACCTAATATTATACCTGCATCCAAGGATACTGAGAAAAAAAAATCACACAATTATTTTCAAGAAATTGTATCTTATGAAATAAAATGTAATTTTACAAATTAAGCATTTTGTATGTTTTTTACTTAACTCAAAATAGTGAAATGGTATGGTATTTTCAATTCAACGTTATCCTTATTATTTAAACAGTTCCTGCATAAAAACATCAGTGTCAAGGGTCACGTATACGAGTATCTATCTCCATATAAATGATCTTCAAACATCGGTAGGTAGGTAGCCGTCCGCACCATAACGGTTCTATTTTGTGTGAATTTGTGCGATACCGTCCTAAAAACACATGTTTTAGGACGTTATTTTATTACTATGGGTCCTCAAATATATTTCCTAAAATATTTGAGGAAGAAAAGACAATTTTATGTTAATTTTAGAGATAACTGGAAACAAGACTATGATGGATGTCAATACTATTATACCTATGTTTGTACCATATTCTGGAAAATAAATTATTCTATTCTATTCAAAATGATTGTTTATGAAGAAAGGGGGACGCCGGATTTGGGCCCAGAGGAGTGTACATCAAATAAGATTTAGTAAGAATTGATAAAATATTCATTCATAATTTGTCGCACTATTTATTAATTACTAGAACTTTGTATTTGTTTTATTATCGAGGATAAAAACATTATTTTTGTATGATGTCTTTCTTTCTCTAAGTATATAAAGCCGATCCCGGGATCATAATGAAATTGTAAACTACTTGATATTTATTATATTACGGATCCCGAAAAAAGGTACAACTACAAATAAAATATAGGTAATTTCGCATAGTCGAGTTACAAACCACGAACTTTCTATGACCCTTTTCCTTTGGCATTTTAATAATTGGCATTACATACTACTATTTCTATATATTTTTATATGTGCACACTGATGAACTAACTTTCTTTGGAAACCTGGCATTGTCTTTTACGCTTATTTTCATTATTATTTACTACTCTTTAAGAAATAAGTTAAATACGAACTGTAGGCCTACCATGAGTTTTCACTGTACTTTACTACTGTAGTTACGTCACCAATTTCGTATGGCAGAAATTAGTTCTCAACGTAACCACTAGGAGCACTGTACGAAATTTTATACAAAATTGGTGACGTAACTACAGTGGAAACTCATGGTAGAAATACTGGTATTTTAAAAAGTTTGTTTTGTTTTTACATATGCCATGTCTAGACATTTCATATAAACACATTTGCACTTACAAGAAGAGGCTAGCACATGTATGCTGAGTGAGTGCGAGTGAGAAAAGAATATACCACTGCTAACTGTTAACTGTGGTACCTACCTTCGAAATAGGCGGGGGACAGGGAGCGTTCGTACTGTAAGTAGATATTTTAGTGCTCTTTCTTCTACTAACGAAATATCAGCAGGTATGTTTTCAAGTGGAGTCAGTGGATGGGATCTTTGCCACGTTGGATAAACAGAACCAGATCCTCGGTTTGAATCCCGGTTTGGTCATGGGTGTTTTTGTCTAGGATTAGGAAGCTTTAACATAACATAACGTAACTAGTCTTTATTTGCACGCCCGTACCATAAATATAACAAAAATAGAATAATGTGAACGAACGAATCTTATCACTAAAAGTGATTTCTTTCAGACAGCCATGGGATGGAAGAACTTTCATAAAATATATGTGCCGATCGATCGACGAATTCGATTTATTTATTTTCTTTTAAGAGAATTTACAGTGTTTGATACAATTAATATAACGATATCCATTGACTGTTCAATAGTTACATGCTGTCAACATAATTTAATCAGAGACCCACTGCTTCCAAAAATAATGTCATACTTTTAAGAACTGCTACGATTACTGCTTCGTTCATAACCATAAAATAAGCTAAAATTAAACGTGAAACAAAACCTAAATCTATTTCAGAACAATTTAAACGATGACAAATTATTTCAATGTCAGAAGCTATTGTTGTTAAAATACTGAATAGGCTTATTTAAGTGTCCCTGAATTAACGACCTTCGCTTCTTCAACTGAGGGTAAGATTTTGAATGGGTCGCGTTCGCATTCAAATTTCTCTTAAAACACTTAAATGGCTCTCAATCTTTTTTATGTATGGAAAAGCAGACTCGTTCCACGATTTAATAATAATTGTTTCCTGAATAAAAGTTATTCAGTTTTTGTGTAACTACTTTATAAAACTTTAATATTAATATTACAGTAAATTTTCGTGTCTCTATTATGTCGTAATACCAAAGTGAATCCTTTGGGTGCGCTTGTTTAGGTGCTTTTGAAAATAAGTGCCCAATTTAAAATACTTTGTCTTTAGTAACTTTACGTTAACTACCTGTATAAAATAGAATTAGGAAGGATACCAAATTTAGTTACCTACCCTGATGTATGAGAGTGAATGTTGGAATAAAAGGAGCGAAAATCGAGTGAATACAGTTGAAATGCGCTCCTTACGAAGTATGTGTGGTATTACTTTGGTTGATCGAATCAAGAATAGTGTGATAAGGTGTGTGATTGGTGTAAGTTGAAGGATGATAAAGTAACAAGGATTGAGATGGGTATGCTTAGATGGTTCGGTCACGTAGAGAGAATGAATGAAAGAAGACTTACGAATGAAATATATCAAGCAAAGGTGACCAGAAGTGTTGCTAGAGGCCGTCCGAGGAAAACATACCATGATCAAATCAATGATCTTTTCCAAAAAAGACAAGTGCGTTGCACCCTCAATCGACGGAAGTGCATGAAATGATGTATGAATGTGAATGAGGCTAAAGTGGTGTGTCAGAGTAGTAGCGTGTGGTGGTCCGTGGACTCTGCCTACCTCTATGTATGTACCAAATTAATCATGACGTATACAATGAGTTTTTATTTTAAATTTGTAACTTTTTCTTAAAATAAATTAGTTGCGAATTTTTAATGCATTTTAAGTATTATGTTTTGGTCTTCAATACCTACAGTAGGGTCTTAATTATACTTGAATCATTTTAATGTATTCGTGATGTGATTATCTTTCAGTAACAATAGTATTTGCTGATTTTACACATTTGAACTCACCACCTTTATGTTTATTAGTAATCCACGAACCCGCGTTGGACTCCCGTGGTGGAGTATAGGTGTACCAGAATCTGATGGCAAATAAGGAAATCAAATGTTAGAGTAAGCAACACTGGGGTAATTGGATTAGGCCAACTGCCACACACTGCGACTTTTTGCAGCGCTTCTGCATCGTTTCAGTCGCGAAGCAGCATCGATACAAACGCGATACAGCCACGACGCAAAACGTTCGTAATATTTGATCAGGAGCCCGATTGCGCTAAGTTAAACCATCAAAGTTCTATTCTTTTCCAATTTCAGTTCTAATTACATTGCAATCAAATTACTATTCAACTATGCTGAGTTCCACAACGCGCTAAACTCTATGTAATTGACAGCCCTTAACGTCTGAGCGATCTGTCAAAACGGCTCTAACGGCTGTCAAGAGTTATGGTTCGTATGTAGTCCAATCAATGTAGAATATTTACCGCGATTGCAGCCCAGTTATTCGCCGACAGCATTTTTCGCAATGCACACGCACGTGTGCATCGCTAAAATCACGAGTTGAATCAACAAAAACGCCTGTTAATTGCTGTAGCGATGTAGACACGCGATTGAAAAACGCGCGTTTGTATTTCTGCAGTTTGTAAAGGGCCTAATTTGTCTAGACAGATGACAGTTTGACACTACCATGTGAAATTATCATTTTATTTTTCCTATTTTCGTGCTATGAGATTCTGGTTTACCTTATACGACCCACTCTCTTTTAACGTTATCCGTCTCATGTGCCCTAAAGGCATGCTAGATGACATTTACAGGATATATACATTACATAAGCAATAAACACGAGGGCAATAAATTAAAGATTCATAGAAGATAGATCCAAATCAGACAACTAAAACTCATAACTCTGATACCCAACGGATAACGAAAATAATCTTAAACCCATCGATACGGATATCCGGCATTCCCTTATTCGCTCCATCCAATTACGTATGCGTAGGTAAAGGCAACGATACGGTGGGAAGCAATTAGAACCAGTAATGACTCCACCACACTAACTTTAATAGATACTAGCTCGGTGCGATCACGCGACGAACCGCAAATTGTCTCAGACGACACGGATGTCGTTTTAATTTTCCCACGAAACTGGGTGATAATCTCTCCTCCACTTAATAAGCTTACCAGTTTGAATTGGCCACTTAAACTTTTTGACAAATAGCCGTTTTGAACGTTAAGTTTTCTTTATGACGTTTAATGGAATTTAATTTGTTTTTAACTGTGTTTTTGTGGCGTTTCGAATGAAAGTTTTTTGTTTATTAAATTTTAAATGTTTTGGCCAATTTTGATGTATATACAGGGTCCTTCTTAATATGCTGACACTTTTTTATGGGGATGATCAGACCGTAAAACAGAACAAATTTCTTTATGGCACCAACATCGAGATAACGAAAAAAAAAACAGCTCTTCCATACAAAACTGCAAAGCTACTAGAGCCAAATGTATGGGACAGCAGATTTTTTTTTCGCGATTTCGATGTTGGTCCCATAGATAAAGTGGTTCAGTTTGACGGTCTGATCATCCCCTTAAAAAGTGTCAGAATATTATGTTTCTATATTAAAAACCATGAAATCGGGGTCGTTTTGAAACCGGAACAGGATGTTTCAGACCATCAAAGTAAACAACTTTTATTATGGGACCAACTTAAAATCGCGAAGAAAAAACGGCTGTTTCATAAATGTTTTTCGAGACGCTATTAAAAGTTTATATGAAACAGCAGATTTTTTTAAATTCAAACTGAACCACTTTTCCAATGAGACCTAATTAGATAGAAATGTGAGTATTAACTAGAACAAAATTTATGAAACAACTGTTTTTTTGTGCGATGTTGACTCCATAGTAGTTCAATTTGATAGTCTGCATCACCTTGTTCGATATGTAACGCATTTACTTTTACAGCCTGCAGGCCTACCATGAGTTTTCACTGTACTTTACTACTGTAGTACTAACGTTACCATTTTTGTATTTAATTTCGTACAACTAGTGAACTCTTCGTGGTTACGTTGAGACCTAAATTCGATCATACGAAATTAGCGACGACATTACTGTAGTAAAGTACAGTGAAGGCCTACCATGAGTTTTTACAATACTTTACTATAGGTACAATAGTTACGTCACCAATTTGGTATGACAGAAATTACACACACAGCGCAACCACTAGGAGTGCTGTACGATATTCAATACAAAATTGGTAACGTAATTAGAGTAGTAAAGTACAGTGAAAACTCATGGTAGGTCTACTGTATTATCAAATCCAAAATAAAACAAGGACGCTTTGAAAGAAAAATCTTTTAAAAGTAATCCAACTACATTCCATATTCACAAAAAAAAATATATCCTAGAACACATCTTTCTTCCAGATTTCTTCCACGTGTACCTCCATCTTACCAGCCTCTCCACGTCAAACGCCTAACGGTTGTTTATCACGATTATCCAGAACATTACGCGAAACGATCCTGTGTTGCGTTCGTAAAAAGAAATGAGGTGATATCTCTCTTCTTCTTAACGATACGCGTCTTTTTTCTGCTTGTCTCGAAGGTGTTTACGTTGTTGCATAAAATTTGTGGAGTGATGCCACTTTGGTTTCGCTTTAATAACGGAAGACATTTTTTAGACGTCGAATTTTTTGTTTTGCTTGTGTGGAATGTCATTTATTGTGAAATATAATCACATGCCGGGTGTAAGGAAACATGTCAGCGCAAAAAAAAAATCTTACACCCTGTATACACACCCACGGACATACCCATGTATTACATGGTGGCTACTTAACATCATGAAATCTGTGGGCCTAGGGAATGACCTTTAGATCAAGGGTAACAGCTACAATATTATATTTATCCAGGTCAAGGTATTGGTCAGTAACCATGTTTTGCATAGTGACCAGTGATAACGGAAGCGTTATTTAATGACGTCGATTTTTTTTGTGTGATTGTGTGGATGTCTTGTTTTTCTTGAAACGGTGTTGAAATATAATCACATATACATGGTGAATACTAAACATGGTAAATGAAATCTGTGGGCCTGATATGACCTTTAGATAAAGGGTGACAGCACATGATAGATAATAGTGCACTATTATATAATATATCTATCCAGGTCGCTATAGCTATTGGTCAGTGAACAAGCCCTATAGCCCTAGCAACCAAATAATAATGGTGCAAGCTGAAATACGTTATATACTTGGTCCTTCAGACCCTCAAACTGTGCAATTATTACTATTGGAGCAATATCTGAATAGAATAAAAAAAATTGGTTGCTCCAGTAGCTGTTCAACCCAAATGTATGGAACATCTGATATCTTTTTTCGCGATTCCTATGTTTGCGTGATAGTGAAAGTTGTTCAGTTTTATTATTGGAAGCACCTAAAGTATTTCGACTTTTCATACGAACTTAAAATCTGTCGCGGCCAATGTGATTCAAATAGTAACTTAGATTTTGTCAAATTCATTTACAAATAATATGTTTACCCCTCTAGGAAAAAGCCGAGCCGTATACAACGTGTTAATGCATAAGCGCAAAAGCTCATACACCCCAACTGATTTATAACAAAATAATTAGATTGAAACAATATTTCCATTACTTTGATAGTTAAAATTTGAAGTTATTCGCATTTTAAGTTTTGAGGCAAAAATGATTTGTTATCATTTCAGCAATGAATGAAAGTGTATACATTTAAGAATCTTGTTATGGTAGTAAGCCGCGTGAGTGTGCCCGTACGGTGGGTTGAGATCGAGTAAAGTAAATTTTAAATTTTACAAACAAATCATTTAATATTTTGAAAAAAAAATCCTATGTTGAAAACATGATAATTCGATTCTGCTCTCGATTCTAAACAAACTACTTTTTAGTTTTGCGTTAATTCATTAACACGTTGTATACTGTAGTTACATAAACATAATGTACAGTTTTCGATTCCATAGAAACGGTTTTCACGTTCATTTTGTAAGTATTTACAAACAATCAATGTCCATTATTAAAACGAAAAACCGGCCAAGAGTGTGTCGGACTCGCCCAAGATAGGGATCGGTAGCCATTGTAAAAGTAGAAAAAGAAAAATAGTTTAACCGTTTATCTTACCTAAGAGATTTTTTTTACTTTGAGCGCAGATATCTCAAGACTGAAGCATTGTAACGATTTAGTTTCTGTTGGAGTTAGGAGTATGTTCCACTGAAAAAGGTAAATTTTTGGGTTTGGGTTACTGTACTCTGTTCTCATGTCTCTGTGTTCATGGTTCTTTGTTTGACTACGGAACCCTAAAAAGGATTTGGACGGATTCAATTAATCAATTCAAAATATATATGTAGGATTGTTTTCCGCATCATATTATGCACAGGCTGTGTTGAGGGAAAATAATATTGTTTACATTGAAATAGTTGAACCAATTCAACTAATTTGCAGTGTTTTTCAGTGTTAGTAAAGCGGTGTCAGCGGTCTCGATATCTCAATAGTTACCTAACCTATTACACTTAAGGGTATATTACTGTTGGCGCGCTCCATACAAACGAAGTCTGGTGATATTTTCAATACTAACCGATTAAACTCAATGAAATTTTGCAGAAACAATCTAGAAACAAATCTTTATGCTTGTATCGTGTCAGATTTTTCTTAAAAGGTACAGTTCTAAAGGTGCAGTGCCTCAAAGATTTCCATACAAATCTTAAATGAATCCTAGCATTGAAACTGTATATTTTAACGAAAATCTGACACGACACAAGCATAGATATTTGTTCCTAGATTGTTTTTGCAAAATTTGACTGAGTTTAATTGGTTATTATTGAAAATATCACCAGACTTCGTTTGTATGCAGCACGCATTTACGCATTCGGAATAAACTTCTCTTAAGAAACATTTTATAAAACAACAACATTTTTGGAATTTTTGTCAGTTAGTTTAAATAAACTGTTTGTTCGAGCATCACGCAAAAACTACTGGACTGATTTATTAGATTTTTTTGTTTGTTTTAAATTATATCGCTACGATGACGAAAGCCAGTGTGAATGAAGTCGCGGGATGAAATCGGGTATTAACTATACTTCATTCAAAATAGCAACGAAATTTTAAGGCTATTTTGCATTACAGAAACAGAGATTTGAAACACTTCCTCTCCCTTATTCTTAAAACAGCTTTAGTAACGTCCAAGATATGTCGAATGGCGTATAACGTATCCAATAAATTAATTACATTTGGTAATCAGAATTGGCCAGAAAGCTAAATAGGAATCGGAAAATCTCGTCGTCCTTATTTGGAATGAAGTTTAAGTCAAAGACACTTTATTCACTTGGACTTCTCATTCTTTTACTTAGTTATGTTTCGTGTATTTTTGGCCTGCAAATAAACAATATTGATGATACGTTTAAAACAAATTACACCCTTATTTGTGAGAGGATGTTTTTTCCCTGCAGTGGAATCATACAGGCTGTAACGTGAAACAACATTTTTGAAAAACTCTGCCTAAATAAACGTTACGTACCTTGTTCTATTCCTAGCTGGACTGTGGATTTTCGTTGACGTTTAGTGATGTCAAACCAGTTAACATGTAACAATGTTCGTTTACACTCGGTTGTTTACATCACAAATTGCAGTCCACCTCTATCCCCAATTTACTCAACGCAACAATGTTAGAAAATTACGTGCTTTCTCACTTTATACTATTAGTACGTGATCTCCTACAGGGTGGCCATGCTTCGCATTATTTAAGTGTTCTTGTGCCCCTACCAGTACGAGAACTTAGTAAGAGCTCGAGATCTGAGCGTTAATTTCTATCTGTTGAATATCCCAGCAATGGGACCATCGCATTTTGAACTTTTGATATTTTTATCTTTAGCAATATAGTCAATGGCAATTCAAAATATTACCAACTTTATTGCATTTACTAAATGTTCATCTGAACATTTAAAAGAATTCCGTGACTAACTGACGTCTGTCTCTCAAGACAAAGCACAACCGATAACGAACTACAGAAAATAGAAAAATGAACCATGGCGAATTTGTACCCAATCATTTTTACAGAAACTAAAAGGCGTACTGGTTGGCTCTCTCGTAATACGAAGAATACCGTTACAGTAAAATTAGATTTTTGAGTCTTTACTCTGACTCCTGTTTAAAAAAACAAAACTTGTTGTGGAGAAATATTAAGGGTATATTACTGTAGGCGCGCTCCATACAAACGAAGTCTGGTGATATTTTTAACACCAACTAATTTAAGTCACTGAAATTTTGCAGAAACAGTCTAGAAACAAATTTCTATGCTTGTATCTTATCAGATCTTCCTTAATATGTATAGTTTTAAAGTTACAGTGCCTCAAAGATTTCCATACAAATCTTAAATTTATCGTAGCATTTAAACTGTATATTTTAACGAAAATTGGACACGATCCATGCATAGAGATTTGTTTCTAGATTGTTTCTGCAAAATTTAATTGAGTTTAATTGATTAGTATTGAAAATATCACCAGACTTCGTTTGTATGCAGCGCGCATTTACGCATTCGGAATAAACTTCTCTGAAGTTTTATGACAGGTAAAGACTCGAAAATCTTATTTTACTGCAAAGGTATCCTTTATATTAAATTTAAAAGTTGCTGTGTACAATACCGTTATCATAACAACATATTAAAAAGGGTCTTATTTAGTTTTTTCCAAGAATCAGGGCTACCGTATAATATAGCTGGAATTTTTCTTGCAGATTATTTTGTCGGGCGATTTTATCCAACCAATATCGGATTCTTTGTTGAAAAGAGCATTGAACATCTTCTTATTAAAATGGGATACCGATTGCCTATCATATCGTTGGCCCTCACTCACCAAAAACATATTTTAGCTTCGTTCACTGCAATATTTTTTGCGAACAAAATGTAGTATCTACAAATATGAGGTTATTTCTTTGACCAACTGCTTTTGGCTTCGTAGAGATGTCTCGAACGGAAATTTGATTCCTTCCCTCGGTGTCAAGGATTCTTTGGCGATTTGATTGATTGAACGATAGCAAGTTATAGTCATGTAGACGTTCTTGAGAGTTTTTCGGTAGGTTTACAACGGTTTTGAAAATGTAAGGTTAGTAATAAGAGGAAATTTAATAATTTATTTTGCATAGACTTTTTAATAGACGTTTTGTGGTATGATTTTGTATTTTCAAGAGAAAGGTTTTTCTAGCAAACTACACGAATAATGTTGTTACGTACTTTTAAAGGTATGTGCATAATTTATATGAACTAACACATACTGCATCGGGTTGGAGTGGTTCGCATTTTTTCACGTCGGATTTCCGTCCATGCGATGCGGTCCACTTCGCCGCGATGAGGCCCGTCGTAGTATGTACCAAGCCAGAACTTACGTGAAACTAAAAATCCGTCAATAGGGTACCCTTTTTACCCGACTGCGACAGAAGGAGGGTTATGTTTTTCGAGCGTATGTATGTATCTATGTATGTATGTATGTATGTATGTATGTATGTATGTATGTTTGTATGTCTATTTCTTTGGCACGGCCTACAGCCTAAACGGCTTGATGGATTTTAACGTATGGGGTGTCATTGGATTTGTAAAAATCGTGAGAGTGACATAGGGTATATTATTTCAAGATGGCGTCTACAAATTAAAAAAGAGAGGGGGAATAAACAATTTTTTTTTGTTAAAAATTACAATATGGGTATCAAATGAAAGCTAGTGATCAGACGATTCCAAATATATAAATATTATAATACTTTTATGTTACCGTTTCGACACAAGACTAAAAAGTATGAAATAAACTAAATTATTAAGATAAACAAAAAACCCGACTGCATAAAAAACCTATTAACTGAAAAGAGAAAAACAAGCTCTAAAATCACTAATCAGCTATAACACCTATATTTAATATAATTTGAATGTTATTAGGTAGGTATTGCAGGCGGGGACAAAAATAACCAACCAAAAATCTCGTTTGTCCCCGTTTGCGATACCTACCTAATAACATTCAAATTATATTAAATACAGGTGTTATAGCTGATTAGTGATTTTAGAGCTTGTTTTTCTCTTTTCAGTTAATAGGTTTTTTATGCAGTCGGGTTTTTTGTTTATCTTAATAATTTAGTTTATTTAGAAAACTGTTTTAAAGTAATCCTGAGATCGTAATGAATCAGTAGGATTTTAATTTTAATTTTATAAAGCCGAAAAATGCCTTAAAAACTATTTTTTATTTATGATTTTGAATTTTCGCGCGGAAACTAGCCGCCATGTTGTTTCTGCTCGTGACGTCACTCCGTTAGTAAACAATACGACTGCGAAAGACCAAGTATCTAACAAGATTTGTGAACACAGTGTAACATTGTGTAACACAGAGTACTATCGGAGTGACGTCACTTCGGAATCCAATATGGCGAATGGCGTTTTAGACATTTGAAAAACAGATTAAAAAAGACAGTTTTAAAAATTGAATTATAAAATGTACACTACATTTTATGAAAAAGTATCGACGTTTCTCGTTTACTTTTTTAAAAATCTATCATAAACATGCATTTTTATATTAATTTTTCCTTATGGTTTAAAATACCCTATTGCGACCCGGTCCGCCCTAGTATGCGCTTGCCTTAAATAATCAGTAACACAAAAATTTTGTTTTATTTACTGTTTTTTTACGTTTTTTTTTTCGACATAGGTAAGTACTAAAACAGCGAGTGTTATGCGATACAAATATCAACATGCAATTCACTACCTTATTACAACAACCCACGCCAAGAAAACATCACACATCGCAAGCAAACATTAAAAAATCCAAAACAACCTCATAACGACCGAAGCAAGCCGATACAAGGGAAACGCTCAACATATTCCACCACCTTACTATGTAAAGAAAACGAATCGTGTGATCTATCATTTTTATGAGCTAACCATAAAAGCCCTAAGCCCGCAAGCCGAGTGTATGTAACAGCCTATATAAAACCATTCTAGCGAGAAATTCACTAAACTTTACGTTGTAATATCCACTATATTTGGTAATGTATTGCCAGCACGGGCATACGGAATTGTGAGTACTGCACAAGGCAGAATGTTTGATGAGTTATGCTTGAAATTTATTTCTATTCTTTTTTTTGGCACACCAGGTGGGGTGAATAAATCGTGTGCCGATCCTTATTCTACTGCTATGGCAATAAGAGTGAGAACTGGTCGTAAATATGGATGTATAATGCAGCATTCTGCTGAATTCGCTGCAAACATTTTAGGGGGAATATGTGAATTTCCAATTTTATGTAACGTAGATTTTTAGCCTTAGCACGGCTAAGCCAACGCTGTACTAAGCTTTTTGATCAAAACTTTAACTTATATCTAAAATAAAAGAATCATCATCATCATCTCAGCCGATGGACGTCTACTGCTGGACATGGGCCTCCCCCAAGGATCGCCATAACGACTGGTCCTGCGCTGCCCTCATCCAACTAAAATAAAATAATATGAAAATAAATTCTTAATGATGATTCTAAAATATTACGTGGCAATGTAAATTTCTAAGTACGTATAGGTATTATTTACTACCTAAAAAATATTTATTTAACATTTTACTGTACACATAAAATTACAGATAAAACAATTAAAATATACACGTACAAAGTGCGGGCTTATCACAAATGAACAAAAATTTACACTGGTTTTATGATTTGTAAGTTTTAAATAACTGAAGTAAATCTACATGACAGAGAATTGCCAATCTCTCCATTTCAAAACTAACCTGATTGGATTGAGACGGACTGGATTGAGGTCAAGAGCAAACACATTTATAATAAGAAAAGATTTAAAAAATTAAAACGTTTAGCGCAATTCATTCAAATACATACATTATATAAACTCACGACCATAATCCCTTTCGGGGTGGTCAGAAACAATTCTACAACCACCAACTTTCTGTTTAAGAATGAAGCATAATTCATACCCTATAAGTAGGTTAGTAAAAATCATACAATGAAGAAGTTAGTAGAGGTACTTACCTACCTCTTCATTGCATGCATGTAGATTAAATTTCAAATTTCACATGGCATTCAAGAAAGCCGATTATGTAGAGGCTGGCCGCATTACCTCTTTGAATGGCCAAACCTATCCTCTGGGCAAAATAGCTTCCAGTCCTCCTGTCCCCCGTGGCCTCAAACCTCGAGAGGCACTTTAGAAAAAGTTTCGCCGCGGGACCCCAACAACCTAGGGTCTCCACGGCGAAAGGCAGAAATTCATAGCCCTCCCCCAAGCCATGATATGTCCTTCTCTTCACAGACTCAGCTAGAACAGCCGCCGCCCCCGCACGGCTACAAGACCCCCGGAGAAGGCGACAAAGTATCGACACACGTGGCCCCGTGGCGTCCACGGTATGAGGGACAGGCCATCAGGTCTTTTCCCATCCGACCGAAACATACCCCGAGGCTCCAGTATAGATGGGACATTCACTGACGCCAGAGCCCGCTTTATTAGCTCGTTTAGAGCAGCATGCCTAGAAATACGATCTGTGCTCTTCCGGCAAAACAAACCGTGGTGGCCCAGCTCGTCAACACTGGCACCGCAAACAGTATAAAATATGTATTAAGTCCTTAGAAATTGTATCAATGTATTCAGAACCTCAAAGCTATATTTCCTTTCTGAGTGGTTAGATAATTTACTACAACTATCAACTGCCTTTTAAGTATGTTGAAAATATCAATCTTTCTGCCTTATTGCAACCGTTTATAAGGACGAAAACTTTATAAATGTTTAGTTCTGTGTGCAACTTGTCTGTACCGGAAAGCTGTCAGAACGAAAGGCATTTTTAACATTTACCTAATTTTCTCGTACGATTTTTGGATTCAATGGATTTATGTTATATTTTGTTTCGATATCGTCATTACAATTATTAGCCTCTATCGTTCTCTTTTACTAGGGAGTTAGCCTACATTTTTTAAAATATTTTGATGGATTTTTGATTGTGACTAGCACTTCATTACTGCCAATGTCAAGTAGTTCGAGGGAGAGTATTATCAAAATATCAAGGATTGTTTTTGAGCAAAAATCTGTTGAAAGGAAATGGCGGAGCGTCGTGTCAAGTTCTAACGCAAACAGCACGACGCGAATAACAGAACCGCTCGTGTCAAAACTTGCAACGTGACCCAAAATTACCTTCTCCTTCTCGAAAATCATAATGCCCACAAAGTCATGTCATGCCATATGAGCTTCCGTTTCTAAACATCTATCTTGTAGACAGTAAATGTTTTACATGCAAGTGCTATATCCCCCCATATTGCAAGCTCCCACTGTGTCGCGATTACTCGTGTAAATACTTTAACTTAGCATACGCACGTGAAATGAGCATTGACTTCAAATTCCAATTAACCTTTCTACGAAAAAAGAAACAAAGCTTCGAATAAAATATTAAGTATCCAAACCCGCCCTAAGCCCTCAAAGAAATTGCTTTTAAACAGCAATTTTAAGTCCCTCCCCATTACGAATATAAGACGTACATAAATTTCTTTGTCGCGAATTTTGTGAGTCATTCCAAAGGCCATAATAATAAATGGAATCATCTGTGAATTGATTCGCGTTTTGTGTGCGCAATATCGTGGGAATTAAATTAGCTCGTAAAATTTTTGGGACTAATATGACGCTTACTGGTAACACTTGATTGAAAAACAGCTTTAATAATACCTGTAGGCTTCGTATGCCACCGCGTCCAGGTCGATTTGTACCAATGACTTTTTCGGAATTTATGTACTATTTTTAACACCACTGGCTTTTCAGTGAAGGAAAACATCTTGAACAAACCAGCACGCTTCAATTTCGAGGTATGTATTGTACCCACTGTTCATTACAAGTGGCGACGGGCGCACTCCCCATCACACTGGACAGAGTTATCGGTACTACTGAAATGTGGATGTTCTGTGGTTACAGAATATCTCTGAGTACCCCTTCGAAGGATATAGTCGTGAGCATATACTTATGCTTTGCATGCCACTACGAGGAAAATCGAGATGTGCCTCCATCTTTGTAAATTTACGTACCTATGCCAAAAAGAGCACGCATTACGTTTTTCTCGTTTTTTCGTGACATCTGGGTGCTAGCCGTGCTGTGCATAAAATCTATAATAGGAAATTCGAATAATCGAACTTAAACGTCAATCGAAGCTTACTTGCATACTCAATATATTAAAGATGAAAAAAATCTCCAAAATTATATAGCATAGCATATGCTCACGACTATATTCCCCGAGGGGGTAGTCAGAGATATTCTGAAACCTCAGAACATTCACGTTTCACCAGTAGTACCGAAACTCTGTCCAGTGTGACGGGGGGTGAGCCCGTCGCCACATAATGGACAGTGGGTACAATACATGCCTCGAAATTGGAGCATGCAGGTTTCCTCACTATGTTTTCCTTCACCGAAAAGCCAGTGGTGGTACAAATCGTACATAAATTCCGAAAAACTCATTGGTTCGAGTAGGTCTGGACGGTGATCGAACCATCGCCTCCTGCACGGCAGGCAAGGTTACTCGCCACTGGACCACCACCAAAATTATATACGCACAGTTATTGCTTATATGGCAGAAAGGAATAATATAGGTATGAAACGAGTAGCATTTTAGCTTCCCGGTCTAGTAAAAAGTATTAATACACTTCCAAAGTTGGCCAATAATGTTCGGCAGTAATCTCTCATAAAGTGATTCTTTTATAAGTAATATTGGGAACACAATTGGATTATGGCCCTCGAAAAGTTTTTGGCTCGCAGACCAAGTTTGGCAGCTTATGTAATCATAAGGGCGAAGAATGAACTCTCGGTCCGTTGCAATCAATATTGAATAAACGAATCTCTTATGAAGTTGTGCGTATCGCAAGGTCACGTTTTAGGAAATGCATTTTTACTCTCAGGATAAGTCGGAAACCTTCTCTGAAATCTTTTGTTCTACACGCTGCGACATTCGATGCGTACAAGTGACCCATCAAGACACCAGTCATGGCAGGCCATGTTATGTTCCTGGACTGACGCATATTGCCGAGATCTGTGAAGCGAAGCATTATAATGAGTAAGATTTGACATTATGTTGAAGAGATCGCACAAATCTTGCGTATCTGACTGTTTTTTTTATTATGAAGTCACTGTCAAAAAAATTTTTTTTTTGCCTGTTTTTTCCCAGTGCCGGGCAAATGCATCTTCCTTTATCCTCCATCAATCCCAGTTTTGACAAGCCAACTCCATCCACCCTTACTCGACAGTATCCAGGTCGTCTCTCCATCTCTTCCGGGGTCAACCCTGACGGCGACGTCCATTCTTCGGGATCCAAGGTGTTAAATTTATAGCCCATCTTTCCGGCTGTAATCGACAGACATCGCCGGCCCAATCCCATGAGGTCCCAAAATCAGCAATGATGAAAAAAAAAATTCCACCCTGATTGGGTACAAACTCTTGCATTTAAATATTGCGCACAAGCATAGGTCTATAAATTACGCTAATCAACTCAAAACGGCTGCCGTCACTTTGCAATGAAAAATGACTAGCGGTGTCTTATGAATGTTACAGCTAAAATGGGAATACTGTTGACTGCTTCAAGCTTCCACGCTCTAGTACGACTGTTTTATCTTTTGTTTACGAGCTCTGAGCGTTATATGTGGCAGTTTGGGAAAATTTTAAGTCTCGTTTATGCTTATTTTACATTTTGTCGGGTAAAGTTGTTAAGATGAGAATCCGCTATAAGGCTTAAAGTCGTAAATTAGGACGAGTGTTATGTCATTTCTTCTGTGTAGGCTTGATATTATGAGTAACATATGTATATACAAGGTGTTACAAAAGTAAAAATAAAAAATTTAATCTTTTAAAGTGGTTGTTCAGACCATCAAACTGAACAACTCACACTATGGGACTAACATCGAAAACGCGAAAAAAAATCTGCTGTCCCATTCATTTAACTCGAGTAGATTTGTAGTTTAGTATGGAACATCAGATTTTATTTTCGCGATTTCTATATTGGTCCTCTTGTGAAATTTGTTCAGTTTGATGGTCTAAACCACCCCCTTAATTGTTTATTTGTATTGTTGTATCACCTTGTATATGAGAAAACTGTAGCGAAAAATGTATACAAGGTATCAACGTTTTTGATATGTAAATGCGTTACAGGGTGCTTTAGACCATCAAACAGAACAACTTTCACTATGGATCCAACATTTAAATTGCGAATATAAAACGGCTGTTCCATAGAAATATAGCTAATCGACTAAAATGTATGAATAAACAGACTTTATGCGATTTCAAAGTTGGTCCCATAGTAAAAGATGATCATTTTATGGTCTGAAGCACCCTTTTGAGTATGTAATTTTTTACATCCTCCAATGAACAAAAAAATTCATTGAGGGATATAGAACTTATCCTATATGGATAGATGATGAATTTTTGGGCATATTTGCCTGCTTTTTGTTTAATATGCTTGTCCGTTTCTTTGCGCACACAATGCAAGCATTACGTTAAAGCTACTGAGCCAATTCAGATGGAGAGTTGAGTTTTGAATTTTTATACCGGGAGCGTACGACAAAAGTTCCAAACCAAAACTCTAAGAGATACGGTGGTTTACACGTAAACAGTTTAAAATTTTCGAATAAAATTATTCGTAAATCAGCATTATTTTGATCACTTTTACCCTCTTTATTATTTATAAGAAACTCATTTTGAAAAGTTGACTTTATATTCACGTAGACCGTAGCGCCATCTATGGATCTCCTAGAAAAGTATAAGAAAACGCTTATTCAATAAATTCAAAGCTGACAATTTGATGAGAAACGAGAAAGAATTGTGTCAAATTATCTGATAAATTATCTTTCCTTATCCGATTTCAGAAAATCATTCAGTTGTTAAGCACCACCGACATTTTTTATTATTTTTTAGATGTTAATCAGAGCCGATGACAAAAAGATAAATGGACTAACTTGTTGATTCTACCACATTATTGATTCTGTTATTCGACTAAGTTCACTAAGTTTAGCTCATGAACTAGTTTTTAGCGTAGTAACAACATAACATATTATTATACGATATTTCGAAATAATAATTGGTGGCAACACCAACATAAAATATAGTAATTAAAAATGATGTATTTCCGTTTCTGCCTTCCATATTGTTACGGTGCTTGTGTTGTGCGTGTAACTAACTCCGGTATAAAAATCACTAAAATAAACCTCCAGTGCTGCAAACAAGACTTTCCTTTACATCACCACCACCATCCATCTTTGGAACCACTCCTGCCACCAGAAGAAAAACTACAGTCCACTACAACCTCTCCAGCGGAGCCGAATAAAACACCGGTATCGTTGTCAATATTTTCTCTTCCGTTCGAAATAATAAAGTAGATAAAACTTTTATCTACATTTACAGGCCTGTTTGAACGATTTAAATAGTATTCCAAAATGAAAATGTTATAGAAATATAAAGTTCATTGTCGAAATAGCTTATTAATAGTGTAAGATAGAAGATTTCGAAGCAATCATGATTGTTTAATTAATAAATGCATCTGGTGGTTACGAGCATGAAGAAAAAACAGAAGTTCCAACATAAAAAACCTGGAAATCAATTATACAAGGTATTACAAAAATACAAATAAACATTTAACCATCAAATTGAACAACTTTCACTATGAGACCAATATCGAAATCGCGAAAATAAATTATGTTTCTCCATACAACACTGCAAACCTACTCGAGCCAAATGTCCGTACCGATTTCGATGTTGGTCCCATAGAGAAAGTTGTTCAGTTTGATGGTCTGAATATCCCCTGAAAAAAGTTTCAGCATATAAAGGACCCTGTATATCACCGTATGACGTTAAAACACACACAAAGTATTTTTAAATTTTCACAGGAGATGTTTAGTTAGTGTACATACCATGAAATCCCAAAATTTTGCTGCGCAATTTATTTTAGAATACTGATTATTGCATCTTGATTTATACCGTAATAACATTTTCTGTGTGTTTAAAAACAGAAAAATTTGTTGTTTTAGACGGCACTCTCTTAAATTTTCTAATTTCCAATAATCAAACATTTATAACAAAATACAACGACAGTAATCTCGTGCTTTACTCGTATGAGTAATGTTTGTATGTGCCTCCAGTTTTTAAATTTTAGATTCCCACGGTACGCTACCCTTAATTTTATATTCTAACCGAATCCGAACATTTTGCAGGTTTATTTTATACTGAAAAATAACTGTGTGCATGCAAACAGAATAACCTGCAGATTGCGAATGACGTCATGCCATATTTATTTATAAAACAAGTGCCAGGAACAAAAACGTCCCGGCCTGGACACACTGGAAATAGAAAATTTTAATTTTGAGGATGTCTCTCAAATGTCTCTCACCTTTTGCGACGTTTGTAATTAAAATTATACGCTTAAATGTTGGTCGTTGTAGTATAAAAGTTCTGACAACTGTGAAAGAGAATGTCTACCTTCCGGTGCAGTTCATTATATTATTTATTTTTAATAGGTACAATTCTAATATTACTTACATTATGAGAATTTGATGTCAAGAAATAACCAAGAGTAATTTGTCACATTTACGGTGACTCTTTTTTTCTTTCTTGTTTTATAATAAATGAATAAATAATACAATTTAGAACACTTTTGGATTAACAAAATAAAAAAAGGATGAATCTGAAAAGTAATGTCCGAATTAGGGTCAATTCACACTAATAGAGCAGCCGCGAGCCGCGAGCGGTCACGTGGCTGATGGCGGCTCCACGCGGCCGCGCGCTGTCCCCACGTAGTTTACAACAAAAAAGTGGGAAAAGGCCTGCTAGTGCTTGCTTTTTGAGCTGGGCGCGTACGGCCTCGCGGCTGCTCGAGGATGCTTGCGGCGCCGCACTACCTGCCTATCGCTTCAAATCAATTTCATTCACTCGTCGTAAGATTCAAAATTCTAGGTTAAATATTGCACCTAAAATGCTCCTCCGGCTGCTGCTTGCCGCTGCTCTTTCAGTGTGAATTGACCCTTAATATAGGTCAACTTTTTCTTGCAACAAAAGCGCTGGAACTTTTATGAACATGAGAAAAACTATTTCATTTTATTGCTACTGATAAAGTTGTTATAACTTCACAGTCGACTACTACAAGAATTTAAATGAAATTGAATAGTGATACTCGTAGAATGTTTGCAGTTTAGTTTAAAATGCTTTTGCTATTTAATTCTGCTCAAGAATTCTTTGACATTTTGTTTTCATTCTATTTGCGAATATAAAAAGTAACAGTATTGCAGTTCTATTGTTATTATTTTGATTGCGAACAATATTTTCATTAGTATATTTTATTTATAATATTTGCAGAGTTTTTTTTTGTTAATAAAAGTGTCCATGGAATAATTGTATGCTTAAAAAAGATAATACACAGATATACAATATTACAAATACTATTTGTGTAATGAGCGTTTTTCTTTTGGTTTGCTAGGAGATCGATAGAAGGCGCCACAGTCTGCACAAATAAAAGTGAACGTTTTAAAAAGTAGCTCTTTAAAATAATAAAGAGGGAAAAGATAATCGGAAAGATGCAAACGCATCTTTTGATGGATTATTTCATTATTTACGAATCATAAGCATAAGCATATGCTCACGACAATATTCCTCGAGGACCCTCGGATCCCATCAGAGATATTCTGAAACCTTAGAACATCCACATTCATTTAGATTTTCAAAAATATGGTATCATCGGTACGGCGTGTGCACGTACGAAATCGCGGGCGCTATTAGTACAGACCATTAGTAAAAATTTTTTTTCAACAGAGCATTTGCTCGTAAAGTAGCTCTTATTGCACCGCTTTTAGGTACATAATGCACCTTATAGAAGACGCGTGAGTAAATGTTACATTATCGCACTAGTACGGTAATGTTACTTTTTTGTTCTATAGTTTTTTTTAAATCTCAGCTAAGAATTAGTTTTTTTTGTATATATGATAAATAACCGTTTCATTTCATCGAACAATTTATTTTAGTTAACAAATTAACATTAATTTGAGTTATAGATACAGAAATATAAAGTCTATAACGTTTTAAATATTAGGTTGCTTGCAACAAACTGTCGTTGGTTGAATGTCGGCTAAGTCATTGCCTCTTGTTCGTCTTGAGCGCGCATAGCTATCTCTACCAAACGGGCCGCAAAAAAAAGAGGCCAAGAGCATTTTCCACAAATATTTGTCTAAAATAGTTGTCTTTCCTCGCAAGTGTGTTAAAAAACGTCGTATGAAACGCGGGACCGTTGATAATTATAGCCTCGGTTAGTATATACAGCACTCACCTGATGCTCGTGCTACAATCGCCGCCTCGGCTGTAATGACCAATGCCACTCACTTGTATCATAATGTACTAAAATAGGTATAACCTTTTTGATAATGATTTTATTGACTATTACTATTATAACACAGATAACACTAGAAACTCTCTCATCTCCCTAAGATCAAAATGTATGCACAAAGTAAAACCCGAGCAAGTACTGAAACTAAAACATTGTCATAGTTCTGCTACCTCCGAATTTATACCTCACCCGTGCATTAGTGCATTCACTCCCCTACTACATTCCAGGTAGTTTATTATGTTTACCCACCCAGTTGGGTAAAGGAATCGAGATGGGTGCAGATAGGAAAGGCAAGGTACGAATGAAAATCCCTATATAATGTTACGTTAATATTACAAGCGATAGTAATTTGAAGCTGAAATTTCAGATAGTTTGGTTTATCAGGAAACTGTGAATATCGTCTGGAATATCTGATACATAAGCAATACCGTAATGAAGTCCTACACCCGTATTCTAAGTAAGCGAAGCGAGAAAGCTTCCTCAAATGCTTCCTCGACTCAAGGATACCTTAAGGTTTTCCTCAACGCATCCTCGAAATCTGTATTCTCTGTCATAATGTCGAGGTTCCTCCACTGAGCTCGAGTAAATTTTTTTTCAATAATAGTGGAATTTTAGGTCCTTTGTTCCTTTTTTTTACTATATTTAGAATAGAAATAGACAAATACGTGCAATAATTTTACGAAAAACTATACTTATATTAAAAACTATATTATCTTGAATTTGACGTTTCTTTCTGACCACTCGACTGAGGAAATTCCTAAATTAGAGAACGCTTATGACATTTTGGACATCAAATTTGAGTGAGCGTATGTCAACTCGAGTGAGGACGCCTCAAGGAAACAACTAAGAATACGGGTGTTAGTGATCAAAATAATTTCCTATAATCCATGACAGAACGCACAGATCAAAAACGTTGCACACCAAAATCTTACATCATTTATTAGCGTCTATACATTGTTGATCTATTAAAAGGATAGCTATCTCTATCTCGTCATATCATAAGAGATTAGCACTTAGCCCATAACAATAGTCGGGCCATGAGATCTCATGAACTACATCTCCAACACTCCCATTGTTTTTGTCAGTTCAATCCTTTTATCACTATAATATAGGGTCCTTCGTAATATCATTCTGAAATTTTTTTAAGGGGCTGATCAGACCATCAAACTAAACAGCTTTCTCTATAAATCGAAAACGTGAAAAAAATTCCATAGATCCATACAAATCAATAAATCCAAATGTATCGGATACTGATTTTTTCACGATTTCGATGTTGGACCCATAGAGAAAGTTGTTCAGTTTGATGGTGGTCAGTGTCGTTACTATTCGCCTACTGGATTTGAATAATGGAATTTTTATTTTTTTTTAATTATAAATCAAAATTTTATTCAAATTCAAAACAATATAACAAAAATAAACTAATCCGCAACGCAGGCTTCGTCAAATCTTAATCACATACATCTATATCCGCTACAAGCTTCGTCAATGGAATTTTTTGCTAAATGCCGGGCATATCCAAATTTAGCCGACGCCTAGCTAATGAAACACTTGCATATAATTCTTGATAATGTGACATCGCCCAAGATGGACAAACATTGAGAAATCAAACTCAACTCATCAATGAGGTAACGAAATATTATTATTCTTTTGATTATCTTGAAATTACATACATACATTCATAAACTCGCAACCATATCCTTTGCTATCTTTTAAGCGTATAGTTGTAGCAAGGATCACTTTTAGCATACTAAATGTTTTAGGATGGAATAAATTGAAAAATAAAATAAAATTAGTGTCGTGACATTTTTGAATACTTCAAAATTATTTCTTAGGTATACCGTCGACAAAGCAACCATTGTCAAGTTTATGTTGGCATCAGAGTGAAAATTATTACCAATGTTGACAGGTACCAAGTTAAACTGGGCAAACGATAGCGTTGGTTACGTTTTACCTACAGTCTAACTTCCTTACAATAATGGCAATTCCTTTGAATTTAAAAGCGATATAGTAAACTCGACTCAGAGTTACGATCACGAACATTTTGTAGTTTCAGAAAATGAATTCTGTTTTGAAGTCACATCCTTAGTTTCAAAGTTAACAATAATAATTAATAAAGCTAAAATACATTTTAAATTGTTGTTGTCGACGAGAGTTATAGGGACACGAGCAGCCATTTTGCAAATGTGTTAAACTTTATGATTTCAGCTTTAATAAAACCAGAATAGGAGAGATGCGGCATATTTAATAAATCGTGTCATTTAACATGCTCTTAGGGAAAAAATATATATCGAAATTGTCATGGCGAAGTAAAGAGAAATTACCCTGAAATCTATCCATACCGCTTGCTATATTGGAATAATCATTCATGCAGAGAAAGACAGGTGTGACTTTCGCTAAAAGCGGTAACGACCCATTGCAAATTCGCTCAAATTCGTATGGGGAAAGCGAAAATATGTACAAAGAAGCTGCTGGCAATGTGCCTACCGTGATGCGATTCAACATATAAAGTGAGTACACACAAACAGATTCTTATACCTAGATAACGCAAGTACCTCAAATATGTGTAAATACTAATCTTGACAAATTTTTATACTATTAGGAAACAACGCTTCGATAGGCCTCTTGGAGAGAACAGAGAGGGACGCCTTTGCCCAACAGTGGGACATCATAATTAGGAAACAGCGTCTAATTAATTGCTTTGCTCTTACTAGGGCCCGAGACAAAGGAACAATTGCGTTATTTTTTTAGATCTTCGCCTTATGAGTACATCTGGACGTTTCTTAGGTTTGAGTCAACCTAGATTGGATTCGGGTTCGAGTCCTTTATTAAAGCAACCACAGTAGGAAACAACAGTGAATGGCCATTTTGGATATGCCACCATTTGGTTGCTCATGCAGAGGCACAGAGTGTGAAACTTGGTGAGGTGGATGCTCAATATATGCCTAAAATGTTAGTAGGCATGACCGAATAGCTCTCAAATGTTTACTTTAGGCTTGTTGAAGTTATGAAAGGCAAGTGAACCGAATACTGACCGCATCAAACTTTAATGTGTGTACCGATGTCGCCCTTTTAACTTCGGGCATGTTCAGGGAATACCACATCGCCCACATTTGCTTTCGTCTAAGGATTTGGGAGAAACTGTCATTGTTTAAATATGCCATTTACAAGTTAAGTCATGGGAACTTATAATGCCTCAGGAGATTGTAATTGTGAACGAATCAGGATTTGGGATGAAAATTTTGTCGTTTATGTCGAAACATTTTCTTGTTTACGTCAAAAACTTATCGCTTCGTTAACATAAAGTTTCAAAGATTCTCATACGATGATTGGAATTTCTGCTCTAGAAATTTAAGTAAAATAGAAATTATATTCACGATTTAGATCAACATTCTAAAGACATTGTATTTCTTCTTGAAATCTAATATTTTACATCCAAATGGCTAAATAAATAAAATTACATTGTATCGTATAAGAGCTCCAGTTAAACATCAAAAATATAAACAGTAAATTCTAAATAACTTATCCTTCTTTTATCGAGAACTGCAACATTGTTCAACTGCTATCAAAAACTGGTTTACCCTTTCCTAAAGCAATAAATACTCTTACAGAAAGAAAAAAAGATAAAACGGACATAAGAACGCTGGCGGCTAGATTGCTTTCACGGAATATTCCAGAAGTGCAATACGTTGTAACCATCGTGTCTTGCATCTCGATAGAGGCTCTTAACTGCATTCGAGTTTTATATCAAAGTCTGCTCATGATATATGAGGGAATCGATTCTCATACTACGTGATGAAGTGCTGATATTGAAAGTACTGTGAAATACTTTGAAGCTTATGTGAAACGTGATCAAAGGTATAGCGCTGAAAGGAGCGAGAAATGGGTGAGATTAAATTCGCTGACATATTTTGTCGGTGTTCGATTGATTGCTGTTGACTTTTGTAATCTTGAGGAAATTATTTTGGAACAATGAGTTTAGGAAGATCATAGGTATATTATTTAGCTCTCCTACGAACAATAATATGTTTCTATTATTTCTTGTATTGATGTCGACAGTGATACTTGAGTTGTTTTGCCCACACAGTTTTGTCCTCAAATTCAAATTCAGTCAAATTGCCCTGTAAATACGTTTGGCATTCGAGAAACAATTTACGCTGGACGCAACAAAATTTTGAATAGGCCTCCTACCTATCGATTTCCATGCATGATCTGACAAAATACGATGTCCAAACGTGGAGCCAGGACGGTTCGTTAAAGAAGTCGGATAGGATGGCAATGTCCACTCGAGTGATGTCACTCCAGTGGCTTTAGTCCCGATGTATTTTCGTCTACGAAAAATACAAGCACCGTATTTCTAGTTCAGAAAATGTAGGAAAATGGAAGCCCGCATTAATCTTCAATATTTCGTGTGGGTGTTATTTATACGGAGCAGGAGTTTTCGTGACTGAATTCAGTTATTGTTGGAGTGCTATTCGAAATTGTGGATGGTGGAATTAGCTTTTACCCATTTGTTGGATTTGCTTGTTTTGTGCGTGTCGTCGGTCTCAAATTGTATCAACTAGCGAGAAATTAAATTTCTAGTAACTTTAGAAATAGGAATCATATTTGATAACTAGCGGCGCCCGCGACTCAGTACGCGGACCACTGATATTAAATACTTATAACTTTTGAGTGGATAAACTGATTGCAATGAAATATAATATGTTAATCCAAACTAAGTCCTATTCTTTTGTGAAAACCCCATCCATATCGATCGAGTAGTTTTTAAGTGATGCGTGCACAAACAAACAGACAAAAATGAAAAAAAATCTAAAATTGTAATCTAAAGTCTCCTAAACGCCTAATTTATTAATATAGAGGGTGTAACGAAAAGTATCATTAAACTTTAAACCACATACTCTACCCATCAAACTGAACAACTTTTACTATGGGAGCAAACCGATCGAAGCAAAAAAAAATCAGCTGTTGCATACATTTGAGTCGAGTAGGCATTGCAGTTTAGTATGGAACAGCTGATTTTTTTGTTGCTCCAATCCGGATTACTCCCATAGTTGTTCAGTTTGATGGGTAGACTCTTAGCTTAAAAGGATGCTGAAGGATCAGTGAGAGAGGATCAATGATGAAATAAATTTCACCCTGTAGATAGATAGATCGACATCGGGACTGTTCTTGTACCCGGAAAGTTTCAACTTTACAGACATTCATTTTAAACAGGATTCCGTCTTCCAAATGAATAATAAACCGTTAAAAAGATTAACTTCAGATTAACATGTTGACTCCCATACCTTTCAAAGATTGTTTTATGGGCATTACCAAAATCCCAATTAAAACTTATACAGAATACACGATTAGCAAAAACTATATACACGCATCCGGCTATCGACAGGGGATAAATTGGGGAACTTTTAATTAATTTTGAGGTCGTCGAGGTTTAGTTGGTGTAACTACAAGTGGACCACAATTTCACACGGGTAAAGTTTACACCATACACTTGTCTCTGTCCGCCGTATAGGCAATAATTTTATGTAGTTACTTTTAAGAGGATATTTGAAAAAAAAAAGATTCTTCAAAGCATCATAATATCATGAAGTACTAACAGTAGGAGTATGATTTGCGGATATGTGTAAATTGAACATATAATTGAAGTTTTGATTAGAGCCATAACACGATTAAGAGACATTTTCTCGATTGAAAAATAAGCCAAAGTAGCCTCCGTCTTTATCGATAAACGCTTGGAACTGCTAAACGGTGAATAATAGAAGCAAGAGACATGATTTAAAAAAAAGAGATTGATATTTTATAAAGTTTGATTAGAGCAGAAATGAACTTACGTAAATAGTACAATCACAATCAAATAAAGTTTGTTTTACGCTTGCGTCATTTCAGGCGCGTTGCCGCGCCGCCCTGTCTCTTTCTCTCGCACCAGGCAGTAATACAAGCTATCACACACTTCATTTATTTTTCGACATAGGTCCTTAAATAATCTGTGATTTGGTACCGACCCCTCTATTATACAGGGTCCAACTTAATATGCTAGCGGTTTTTAATAGTATGACCAAGCCATGAAACTGAACAACTTTCTCTATAGGACCAACATCGAAATCGCGAAATCTGCATGCTGTTCCATGCATTCTGGTCGAGTAGGATTTATGTTTTGTATGGAACAGCTGTAGTTTTTGTCGCGATTTCGACCTTGGTCCCATATGGAAAGATTTTCATTTTGATGATCTGATTATCCCCTTAAAAATATCAGCATATTAAAAACGACCCTATATTAGCCTAAAAACCATTCACATAAATACTGAAGACTCCAAGTCTCATACAAAATCAATTCAATTCAATTCAATTTTTGTTTACTGGCATCCGATGTGTTATCACAAATTCAGCCAAAGTCTTGTTATGTGGAGAGTATACGTAGGAAAATGATCAGTAGTATTAATTAAGTCTAGCGTGGCAGTTTTGCCAATGTAAGTAGTTTATTATCTCAAGTGATTGTTTTAAGGTTAAAACACAAAAGAGTTCACAAAATGGCGGAGCCACGAGCAAGCCTAACGCGCCGATACGCACGCGTCCGTACTTTACCAGACTTACAGTGCGACCCCCTCATACAAAATCTTAGCAAATTTTTTGTCAGAATCTAACACATAACCCATACAAATTAAGTATGCATTCATGTTGTGTGGGTTGCATGCATGCTTAATTTGTGTCCTTTTTGGTGCATGCATGAATATGCTATTTTTGATTCATAAACTTAGCCGTATTTGGCATGTTTACTGCCAGAACTCATCCTGGAGAATGAAAACAAGAGCCCCTCCCGTATCTTACCATCGTACTTTGAAAAGAGTGGATACGACTAAGAAGAAGTATAATTTTTTGTATCACTACTTGACACGTTACCATAATTTTTATACATGTATCATGCTAAAAGTGAACTTGTAATATTTCTGTAACTGCATTATGACGGTTTTATAGAGTCTGGATTTAGTGAAAGAAACAATAGCAAGTCCAATAGGCTATCGCTGTATATATTTTGTCTTTTTATCATTCATATTGTCACCAAATACATTTACACAAAGAGTCAAAGCGACGCATGCTACGCCAGTAAACTCGTACTCAAGCTACGGTTGCAGAAAAAGATGTCTGAAATGAAATTTCAGTTTCTTCAATCTTATTTCCCATTGTCTTCCCAAGATCTTTTCCCCTTTGTTTCTTTCCTGAATCCATTGAAATCCATCCGTCGTATCTAACAGAAACAAGCCACGAACGAGAGAGTTAAGTAATTAACTCCTGTTCATGTTGGAGTCAGACCTACAAGTAGCAAAAGTTTAAAATTCAATCAATTTTGCGCTCCGCAGATTCTATTCACAGTTCGGTTATTTCGTTCCTGTAATTTCGCTTGTTCCATTTTACAGTTTTCTTGTTTTAGATTCCAGGTATAGAGTATTTTGCTTTATCCTGTTTAATTTAAAGTTTAAAATTAAATTTAAGTTTTGCAGCTTTTGCAAACTAACGTGGATATTATGCATTGCATTAGTTTTTATTGCTTAGATTACTTTTATGATTCATAAATCTGTTTTATTATGATTCCCTAGAAGTAACGTGGAAGTAGAAACATAGTAAATCTTTAAGAGAGTTTAATGTGCAATAAAATTATAAATTTTCTTTTTGCATGAATTTTTTCGATATACTGGGTGTGAGCTTAAATGCGTTACATACTTTAGGGGGTGCTTCAAACCATAAAACTGAATAATTTTTACAATGGGAAGTAAATTGAAATATTAATATCAGTGTTAGGTCGATAAGCCATTTATCGTTCTCTGTGGAACAACAGGTTTTTTTTGCGATTTCAATATTGGCCATATAGAGAACATTGTTCAGTTCGATAGTCTAAAGCACCTCTTAAAGTATGTAGAACATTTTAGTTTACATCCTGAAAAATTTATCTTCAAAGTTTTTAATTTTAGTATTATAAAATTTTAACATACAATCAATGAATTACACTATTCACAGTCGAAACTTTGACGAAAATTTTTCAACAAACTAATGATTTATTACAATAATTTATTTAATGCAATTTTAGTGACAATAACAATCGTTCAGTAACTTTTGACATTATTAAAACTACGTAACACAAATAACGCGAATTGCTGATTATTCTAAAACTGTCTGTCCCGCTGAAACATAATTGGAGTCGAGCGAGACAGCCAGTGTTGTGGCAATCACTGTCAGCTTGAATAGCCTTGACTCTGACGTAAATCCGTAATATATAAAATATAAGAGTTGAAAGACTGTGATATTGACAGCCCAATAGACTATTTGATATTTAGTCTGCCTGCGAAGCCGAGGTTTACCGTTTCGAATCCCGCAAGAATGAAATGTATGTGATGACAATTATAAAAAATTTGCTTTTGAGTCACGGATGTTTGTGACTATAATGTATTCTACATCGTTATCTAGTCGCTTCGATACGACCATTGCTAACTGGCGAATCTTTCCACCGCAGAATGACTGATTGGCATGCGATATAATTTAGTAAACTCATGCTTACGTTATCTAGTCATTATAATTCAAGTTAATACTCGTTCAATTATTGGGACTATTTAGTCCCAAATATTATTTAAGCAGCATGATTATGTCCAAAATATTTTATCTTGCCGTGGTGGTCCAGTGGCGAGTAACCTTGCCTGCCGTGCAGGAGGTGATGGTTCGATCCCCGTCCAGGCCGACTCGTACCAATGAGTTTTTCGGAATTTATGTACGATTTATAACAAGATTGGCTTTTCGGTGAAGGAAAACATCGTGAGGAAACCTGCATGCTTCAATTTCGAGGCATGTATTGTACCCACTGTCCATTACAAGTGGCGACGAGAGTTTCGGTACTACTGATGAAACGTGGATGTTCTGATGTTTTAGAATATCTCTGACTACCCCCTCGGGGAATATAGTCGTGAGCATATGCTTATGCTTATGCTATTTTATCTTAAGACCAAATGTATCTGTCTCTGGAGCATCATCGTACCGAAGTTGACCGCATCGAAACAATAGACTGTTTGGTTAAACAGTTTTTGACAGTTACGCGGTTATTGATTGAGCTAAAGTAAGACGAAAAAAACCGGCCAAGTGCGTGTCGGACCACGCGCAGGGTAGGGTTCCGAATTTGCCCGTCACAATGTATGGACTTAGAAGTGGGCTTTTTGTTTTATACTGCGTTTTAATGGCTAATAAAGTCTAAAAACGACATTTTACAAGTTGGTCAACTATTACCTACTCGTTAACTTGTACAGCCTACTTAGCGGTGATAATTTTCCTTTTTACTTCGCTATATACACTACTACCGTGAATCACGTATCTAGAAACAACCGTTTAGCTGGCAAGGGGGGGGGGGACACTTGACTCTAATCAAATTTGCTTTCAAGTTTAATATTTCGCTAACGGATCCCTAAATCGAAAAATGGTTTTCTCACATGAATCCCACAATATTTTTAAAGACCTATCCAACGATGGGATAGAAGAGAAAAAAAATTGCATCCCCACTTTTCGTGTAGGGGAGGTACCCTAAAAAACATATTTAAGATTTTATTTTACGACTTTCTTGGCGTGATAAATATGTATACCCATGTCAAATTACAGCTTTCTAGTACTAAGCGTCTCTGAGCTAAGCCGCAAACAGACGGCACACCACAAACTAATAAAACACTGGCACTACATTATAATATCTATATCATGCATTTTGTATCAGACTTGAAATGAACTACAAATATTTGCTCTTTGAAATGACAATAGGTCTAAATGCTAACAATGTGCGATAGATTCCAACCATTTGAAAAGCGCCCTAACATGTTGAACTAAATAATGCTACTATTTAAGGGGATATAATTCGGAGCGCTTTCCATACAAACGTACTATGGTAATATTTTCAATTCTAACCAATTAAAGTCAATGAAATTTTGCAGAAGCAATCTAGAAACAAATGTCTATGCTTGTATGGAGTCAGATTTTCGTTAAAATATACAGTTTCAATGCTAGGATTAATTTAAGATTTGTATGGAAATCTTTGAGGCACTGTTACTTTAAAACTATAAATTTTAACGAAAATCTGACTCTATACAAGCATAGAAATTTGTTTCTAGATAGTTTCTGAAAAATTTCATTGAGTTTAATTGGTTAGTATTGAAAATATCACCATAGTACGTTTGTATGGAGCGCGCTCCGAATTATATCCTCTTAAGGCTCTACCGCCCGATTTTCCCATAAAATTGGGTAACTTTGTAACCATTTTATAAATTAACTATACAAAACTGAACAATCTACAAGACATGAGAAGTGGTTTGGTTTTTCTCGAGATCGATTTTAATTAATAAAACTGAAGATAAAGGAATGTAAAGTCACCCCTTTTTTTCCAGTTGTAATCATTTTACTCTAACATCAGAATCATCGGAAGAAAATGAAAATGTATAATACAAGGTGTTACAAAAAATACAAATAAACATTTGAGGAGGTGGTTTAGACCATGAAACTAAACAACTTTCACTATGGAACCAATATCGTAATCGCTAAAAAAAAATCGGATGTTCCATACTAAATTCATAAAAATTCATCTCCATTTTAAAATAAAACGGCTAAATTCTGACCGGAGCCACGCGCTCGTTCACATCGATTAGTATTAAGATGCCAAAGCCCACACACAAAACATAACAATTACTAAGCACGCGCTACTAGAAATTCTACGATAACTATGAAGTACGTGAAATCATGGAGAAAAAAACTGTCTAACGAGTTATTGACAATATTTTACAGAAGAATATTGGTGCCAACAAAGTGTTCTATTGATTCTATCTGCAGAAGAGTTATTGCAACAAACGCAACCGCTAACTACGTAAACTTTATTTACTAACCAACATTTATCAAACCCTATCCACCTCACGTAACGAAACATATTTTTCCTTCCCCGAATTCCCAGAGAATATGAACATAAAATATAAAAGCGTATTTTACGGTGCAACTTTGTTTTACAGTTTGCGGCGTGATTCGGGACCGACGCTAACGAACCAAGAGTTGCGGGACGTAGGTATTTGCACAACATTGTCTGCAGCTTCCATCGGCTAAAAACTAAAGGATTTCTGTCTGTTATGAAAATTTCTCTCTTTTCAGACAGTGGAAGTTGACGATGAGTTCTGAAGTTCATAACTGTTGTCATACTTTTGTTTGTTAGCATATTTTGAGTGTTATGGAGAAATGGAGGTGCCGTTCTTCCACATGAGTGGTTTGTATGCGGTTTTGACACCGTACTTAACTTTCCTTTGAGTAAGGTAAACATTTTAGTTCCTTGTCCTCTGCAATGTTTAATAATTTCCATGTTGAACAAAGAGTTATCAACGGAACTTCCTTACTTAATTTCATATAAGGACGAAACGATTTTCCAATTCTTGTGTAGCTTTCTGGTCAATTCTGACTAGAAAATATTATTTATTTATCCGAAAGACATACTATCAGACAAATTTTGGACGTTACTAAAGATGTTCTAAGCAATGGCATATTGTAGGTACTAAGAATAAGTGAGAGTAAGTTAATGTTTCAAATCTCTATTTCTAGAATTCAAAATAACCTTAAAATGTTGAGGCTATTTCGAATTCAAGATTATTTAAAATGAAGTTGTGTCGTGAAGATAAATATTACACTTAATAGTAGCTACCTAAAAATGAATGCTAATCTTGAAAACTAAAAATTATAAACTGGTTAAGTGTGAGTCGATCTACTGCCGCACCTAGGGTACCTTACCGCCAAATAATATAATTAACTGACAAAAAAAAATGTTTTTTCCGGGACACTTAGTACAAAACCGACTCCCATTTATCCAGTTTTTAGCGTTCCGTAATCGACAAGGACCCTTATAGTTTCGCCATGTCCATCTGTCTGTCCGTCTGTCCGTCTGTCCGTCTGTCCGTCTGTCCGCGGCTTAGCTCAGAGATGCTTAGTACTAGAAAGCTGTAATTTGACATGGGTATACATATTTATAACGCCGACAAAGTGACAATAATATCTTGAAAAATATATTTTTTAGAGTACCTCGCTTACACGAAAAGTGGGGATGCAGCTAAACAATTGTTTCTGGATATGTGAAAAATTTAACGGCAATAGTATATATTAAAAAGTTAAAAGGAGAACTATCACCGTTAAGTAGGCTTTACAAGTTAACGATTAATAGTCGACCAACTTGTAAAATGTTCTTTCTAGACTTTATTAGCCGTTAAACCGTAGAGTTAAACAAAACTCCCCCTTCTAAGTACATATATTGGGACGGGCAACTACGGAACCCTACCCTGCGCGTAGCCCGACACGCACTTGGCCGGTTTTTTATTAATTGTTTTTACACTGTCGAGTTTGCACTATAATTACATCAACATTGCCACTTGTAATTTTATTATCGTTTATACGATAAAGCGAGAAGAAAAAATGTTTAAAAAACGAGTTTCATGTTTACCCGTTTTCACCCTTTGGGCACGGAACCTTAAAAACAGGTTTTGCTTTTCACTCGAATAGATTTCATGATTCAAAAATTTTGAATCTCAAAAAGCTAGACTCTGGACAGTGTTCAAGTGTCACGTTTATTGGTAAACACATATACTACCTCGCAATATCGTTCAAAAGTACGAATGCAAAAATTGTACTTAGGCGTTAGGACACACAAAATGAAAATCACAGTGCTTTGAGAAAGATGAAAGAGGACAATTTCTAACATTCCAGTCCATTCTATGCTAGCATAGCGTACTTTCCAGGACGCTACAAAAATAAAAATTCTAAAACTTGAATTTAATGCATTCAAGGTATGTTTCTACAAGAATGAAAGCATAAAATCGTGATAAAAGAATAGATTTTTCTCTTTCACCTTAGGTATTTTTTCCGCTATATTAAAAACTCGATGCTTCTTATTACGAAGAATATTTTATACTGATAATAATATTGGAAAAATAATAAGATGGTTTGGATATTCCTTCAATAAATGCTTCCGGTACTATAAAACCCAAACACTTGAAAAAATGTTTAGGTATTTACATTTCATAACATTAACGTCGGATATTTTGTAATAAATTGTAAAAAGAAATTATCAGCGCGTGATAGTTTTTGTAAATGTCTGCCGAAATATTAGGAGCTCAAAATAATTATAAAGCTGGGTTGCAAAATGTTTTTGTTTTTTTGTTAGTGGCATAATCCCTAAACCTTTATTTTAAAAACCGCGTACGTAATATCCTTTGACTAATTATTATAAGGACTAGCCTTGCGGTAGCATTTCCCCTCTGCCACGGTATAAGCACAATTGATCTTGTGCATTTACATTCAATTTTACAACTTATCACTAAACGAGACAGCCTATAATTGCGAAATAATGACTACTTTTCACTAAAGTTATGGAGAATAAAATCCAAAGTTGCGGATTTCGTGTTACCTCGCCCCCCGCAAAAAGTGGCAGAAATGTTTGTTAGTAGAATTACACGCGTGCCCAGTCCACATATAAATAGTCAAAGGTAATATCATGAAATATCGTTCCGGGACATGACTGTTCACATGTCTGAACGTCCAAAGGGTTCGATTGTGTAAGTGTCAAAAATGTACAAAATGTAATGGTTATAATCTACAGTAAACTACATGTTACCAAGTAAATGGTTCGGACTCAAACTCCGCGATATACAAATAACTATGTTCGTTTATCCAACAAAAATTTCAAAACATGAAAGACAAATTTTCAGTAAATAATATAAAATGTTTTGTTGATTCATTATTTTAGAGTATGTTTCTTTTGCTACCATTAAGTCTTTTAAAACACGTAGGAATATACAATTAAATGCGTTACATATCAGGTGTCCCATACATTTGGCTCGAGCAGGTTTGTACTTTTGTATGGGAAAGCTGATTTTTTTTTCGCGATTTCGATGTTGGTGCCATAGAGAAAGATGTTCAGTTTGATGGTCTGGTCCTGCCCTTAAAAAGTTATTCAGTTTGATGGCCTAAACAACCCCCTTAAAAGTTTTAAATGTTTATTTTCACTTTTGTAGCAACTTGTAGCTTGATGATTGACTTATAAGCGAAAAACGTAACAATTTCACAGGTATTTCTGACAGCCTACGTTTATTTTCAAAAACTCACGGACGGTGCGGTGGTTACAGAGCGTTGAAAAGCGCGGAAGTTCAGCCGGTCGGTTTGAAAAGTCGTCTACTAGTAAATTTTTGTATAGAGACTACGAAACTCGTGCCAAAAAATGTTCACGTTGCAAACTGGGATGTGTTTGATTGTTGTATAAGTTAGTTTTGTGAACGAAGCAGTTTTGCTTTGAACACAAATACTGTTTCAGTTTATTTCGAGGGTCGTAACGTTATACACAACGTATGATGGATTTTTTGAAGATAAACAGATAACTGAGCTTGAAAGCTATACGCTTTGAGGCTAATGGGAACTGGTTTTAATAACCTCTGCTAGAAACAAAAAAAATTGATAACCTATACTTTTGATGTCAAAGGAACATACCGTATGACTTTCAATCTCGCAGTTAACATTTTGGATAGTTTTTTCATCAAAGTATGCACGTTTATCTATAAGATCAATGCTTTTTATGGATAGGAGATAGTGTAGGAGGAAAAAGACTGTATTTTATTTATACAACGGTTTATATAACAATTTGGAAGAGGCTTTTATTAGTTTCTAAATATAATTTAAAACACTAGATTAAAATAATATTCATTTGGCTTATTAAATACGATAATTATATCCTAAAGTACCTACTCCAGAATCCAGAAACTGAAGTATGAATTTAAAAGACAGAAATAAAGAAGTTATTAATGATATTAATTTAGCTTCTGATTTAAGACTCGAGCCAAATGTATGGGAAAGCTTTATTTTTTTTCGCGATTTCGATGTTGGTCCCATATAGAAAGTAGTTCAGTTTAATGGTCAGGTCAACCCCTTAAAAAACTGTCAGCATATTAAGAATGACCCTGTATACCTATTTTTGCATTCTGAAATAACTGAGTACATACCTAAGAGGAAGGATCTCCATAGAGTCCGCATAAATTTACGATTGTAGTTGGTCTCTTTTGTCTTATGACGTACCTTTAATAGTAGAAGGAGATGGAACTATAGATATTTGTTTATGCGGCTGTCCACTTATTTTTGAGCTAGTGTCTGTGAAAAGTGACCGTAAACATAAGGCCATATGTCACCTGGTGCCTTTTGTCCATACTACTTGACACCACACACTCAAACCTAAACGTCAAAAAAGTGGACACTTTACAATTGGTTTGGCTCACTCCAGTCTTAAAGAGAGATCCTTCCTCTTAGGTACATACCTAGAGTTAGACCTAGAGTTTACTGGTGTAGAGTAGACTGGTGAAACGTGGATGTTCTGTGCTTTCAGAATATCTCTGACTACCGCCTCGGGGAATATAGTCGCGAGCATATATGCTATGTACACACTACATATACACTATGTATACCTATAACTACAAGTTCTATACAAATTAGCTTGACGACAGCAGCGCCACAACGGAGATGTTGGACTCAAAGTCAAAGTCAAAGTCAATATAATTGATTCAATATAGGAGCTTGCAGCACACTTATCAAACGTCAAATCTTTTATAAAGCTACCACCGCCTCGGAACGTGTTGTCGCTGTAGAGACGATGCGGCCAGAAACTCTACAACATAACACGACTTAATAACTATTACAATATAAATTCTTAAGCTATAGTTATGTATACAATAATACATAGTGTATTTAATAAAATAATGATACCATATAGTAAAGCAAACAAACTAGTGACCTCAAACCCAAGCATTATGATCATTTAAATAATATCTCACGTGTCAGTTTCACTGTCGCATCTGTAGCTTGCTACATATCAGTAATCTGACCGCAGCTTATACAGGGTGTTAGAGTAGACAGTTGCATTAATTTATAATTGGTAATTCTACTCATGATACTGAACAACTTTCCCAAAGGAGCAAAGAGAAATTCGCAAAATAAAATTTCTACTTTTCATACAAACGTTCGATTAGATGATTGCATTTAGTATGGAAGTCCAAAGTTTCCGAAAAAAAAATCAGCTGTTCCATTTAAAACCTCAACTGTTTCTTTTCCCAGATGTATGGAACAGCAGTGTCTTATCAGATTTCGATGTTGGTCCTATAGTGAAGTTGTTCTGTTTGATGGTCTAAAGCACACTCTTAAGTAAACAAAGTATTTAATTGTACACTCTGTATATGGTCAATATGCTGGCGGTTTTTAGGGAGATTTTCAGACCACCAAACAGAACAAGTTTCTCTATGGGACCAACGTCAAAATCGTGAAAAAGAAATCAGTAGTTCCACGGCAGTTCCATACAAAACACTGCAATCCAAAATGTGTGTGTGGATTTTTGCCGCGATTTTGTTGTTGGTCCCTTAGAGAAATGTGTCCAGTTTGAAGATTTGATCATCCCGTTAAAATTCGTTGGCATTTTAAGAAAGATCCCACAAAGATATTTTGACCTTATTTTCTCTACAGACAATACCCAAGTGATGGTTGCATAAAATATTGTTTTGGTTTTGTGTATATTTTATCTTCTATACTTCATTCCAAATAAGGAGGAAGATATTTTTCGAATCCTATTTAGCTTTCTGGCCAATTCTGATTAGCAATATACTTTACTTATCTGCATGATGATGCTGTCTAGTATGATTTCTCTACACGCACGCGACGCGCCTTCGCTGCATAGAAAATACCAGTTCCCGCGCTTTTCGGAGAGTGAAACCCGCGCTTGCCGCGACTTGTAGTATGGGAAAAAGCCGAGTCGCACGCAAGTAGAGAAATCATGCTAGACCTGCTCAAAGATATACATATCTTGGACGGTACTAAAGCTGTTCTAAGAATAAGTGAGAGTAAGTGTTTCAAATCTCAGTTTCTGTAGGTAATTCAAAGTAGCCTTACAATTTCGTTGGAATGAAGTATATAGCTTCTGACGGACGGTGACTTTACCTTTAAAAACTGATGTTGAGTTTTAAAAAACAACCAAGCTTTCTTATCATACACTTAACATACTTATGGAACAAAATCTGGTTCAATAAACGGTATCGCGAGAGTCGAAACTGATTTAAAGAGTTACACTGTCGAAGCGTAACAAAGTTTGCAAACTTTGTATCTTGTCCCGATATATTATTTGTAGCGGGCATTGTCAACTTAGCGACCGCTCGCGATGTTTGCGAAACTATACTAGTTGTGGTTTAAGATATAGGAGTTTCATCATAAGGGTCATTCCGCTTGAAAATATCTTCACCGTCATCAACTGCTGAACATAAGGCCAAGGCACACCACAAACAATCCTCTGCCTACCTCATTCAGTGGTGTTGATGGTCCAGTGGGCCGCAGGTTTAGACCATGTAACTATGAATCCGCTTTGCAGTAGCATTTTCCTTCTGCCACGTTACAAATTCAGTCGATCATGTGCATTTACATATAATTTTAATACCTTATCATTAAACGAGACAGCCTATAATTGCGGAACAATAAATTCAAACTAACCGTGATTGGAGTTCACACGAGACTATATTTAACAATCAATATTATGCTACCTCGTCCCCCGCAAAAAGTGGCAGAAAAGTTTGTTAGTAGAATTACATCCATAACTCGTCCATAGTTATATTGTCTAAGGGCTCACCTTATAGTATTAATAGTTTCAGAATAAAACGATGAGTAAAATTACCAATTCACTTTACTCTATCAATAATAGAATTGTTTTTGAGAAAAACCTAAAAACGCTCGATTAGTAATGAATTATTCGGTCTGTCAGTTTGTTCAAGTTAATCCTATTTCCTACTAATTATAGGTAAATGTGAAAGTTGGTTACGATGTTTGTGATTCAATCATGCGAAACGTCAAAACGGATTTGGATGAAATTTGGTACACAGATTGAATATAAGGTTTCTTTTATAAAAGTCGCGCTGCAATTCTGGCGGAGTACGGACGCTTGCGTATCGGCGCGTTAGGATTGCACGTGGCTCCACCATTTTGTGAACTCTTTTGTGTTTTAACCTTAAAACAATCACTTGAGATTATAAACTACTTACATTGGCAAAACTGCCACTCTAGACTTAATAAATACTACTGATCATTTTCCTTCATATACTATCCACATAACGAGACATTGGCTGAATTGTGATAACACATCGGATGCCACTAAACAAAAATTGAATTGAATTCTTTTATAAAGCCAACGCCACAGATTATTCAATAGTTACTACTGTAACATTCCTCCCCCCACACTCCTAATTTCACGTGCTTTTTTGTATTTCGAACTTTACGCTTCAGGAACTAAAATGTACCTTATGCGCGACAGCCTGTATTGCATGCGATACATAGCGCCGTAGGCACTTTTCGCAGCTATCAAACATGAGTGGCCGGGCATTACCAATGCTGAGAAAGTCGCGGGCACCAGGTATATTATACATTCTGATTATCATTTTTGCACCGAAATGCTTTAATTCGAATATAAACCACGGTTTATACAGAAGAGACGTGTGGCAGTGGCGGATAAGTAACTCAATATAAACCTTATAGTACATAGCATAGCGTCCTTTTTTTCGCAAAGGAGAATCGCGCCCTCGCCTCCAAGTGACGTCGCCTGGACGCGCGGTCGTAATTCTCCAAACGACGCTATGCTACGTACTATATGTTTATAATTGTGTTACTTTGACTATCCGCCACCACCACACGTCTCTTCTGTATGAACCGCGCTTAACGTGAATGTGAAAATCTTCGCATAATTTTCGCTATCTAAAATCATTCATTAAATGTAAAAATGCTTTCCTAAAAAGTACAATTGAAAATCTTATATTAAAACGCTTTACGTCCAATGTCATAAGAATGAAGAAAAACAATTTGAGAAGTTGTATCTTGTACTGGCCCCTAAAAGTTTTCCAACTAACATCTGCCAGAAGCAATCAAAGGCGTTTCTTGTAAAACTTCTTTACTTATTGTTTGGTGAAACGTTACTTTACGTTCTGTTAGTTTCGTGATTGTTATTATTAAATGGGCTACTTAGTTTGTTTTGATCTTTTGCTTTTTTTTCTTCTATGTTTACATTTATCATTTATTTATAGATGTCAATTGAATTTTATTGCTACTGAATACATACTGCTAAAGTTTTGTTTTCGGGAATTATAAACTAAAATCATACGATATTTGTACTGACAGTTTATGTACTCAAATTTTTCAAATAGAGTTGACCTACGACTGATCGACAATTCGGTATGTCAAGTTTTTTCGGAGGGCTGAACAGACAACTATTTCGAGATAATTGGTCTGAATAATAATGGCCCGGAAAGCCTCTGACTGACTTGTCATACTATACATATACTGCTATTAAAATTCTTGAATCAAATTTATTTCATTCCTTTCATTTTTGTATATTAAATATTATGAATTATGTGAACTGTAGCTAACCTTGATATAGGCCTCGGTTCTTACTTAAGTCTATTTCAAGGTGTACATTGTTTCTTGTAAGATACAATACACAATGTAAAATTGTACATGTGTTGTAAGTATTACAAATAAAAAAATCAATGTCATCATTGTTTCATTAAAAAGAATGGTCAAATCTAATTTTTAAAAATATAACATCATTATACCCTACTGACTGATCTAAAACAGTGAAAAAAAACATCGCAAATATTCTGACGAAGAAATTCGGATGCGTATATAAATATGTGATGTCCTTCAATCCACATTAGATCAACGTCACAGTATACGGCTGGTTTTAGAGCTCGACCGACGTCAGTACCGACGGACGGATTAACCAATCAAGAGACGCGGTTTAGTGCTAGACTGACGAATTGCACGCCGCTGATTGGTTCGTTCACAATCGGTCTGAAAGAAAGAAAGAGTTGGTACAACATACAGTACGGACACACCCTGCGCAACACCAATTTTAACCTCACCCCCTTTTGGTAGGAAGCGTGGCAGAAAAAGGTAGGCAACGGTGTATTCCTGTCTCACTCTCACTCACTCAGTACCACACTGCTTACCTCTTCTTGTCAGTTTTTTTCATTTGTATGTCGTGACGCTAAGTATCCAACGTGTGCCAGCGTGGTCATTAAACACCCATATACCTTTGTCGTAAGGATAGATCTGTGCCACAGAAATGAAAGGAAACCGTAGACCAACTTCATATAAGCGCCTGAATCGACATTAGCGCCACGTAGACGGCCCGCTGGGGCAATAGTATAATGGCCGGCAGACTTCTTGAGCAAGGCCTTGAATGCACTGAAACAAAATTTGTAGGCAGAAGTGTTACTGCGCAGATCCTCTCACCCTCTCAGCATTGTTCAAGACAATTTCAAGTTAACTTTGGGTTTTATCGGGGGACTCTGCGCAAAGGAAGATTGACGAGGGTAATTATGTTTCTGTTTGTACTGTACTGAATTTTAAAATGGCGCTGCCGTGTAGATATCGTTAGTTTGACTATTGATAGTAGATTGATAGTTCAACTTTAGATACTTAATTACTCATAAATGATAATTATGATGTTATCATGAAAAAACAGAGTGTAAATTTAAATATGTTACGAAGTGTACTTTACCATCAAACTGAACAACTATCACTATGGGAATCGTGATAAAAATCAGCTGTTCCATAGAAAACGTCAATGCATGGAAAAGCTGTTTTTTTTTGTGATTTAAATGTTGGTTCCATACGCAGAGAAATTATTCGCTCCTAGAGGGTTCCATGGTAAACAATTTATCAGTTTTAATGCATTTATGTTAAGTTAACTGAGTGAATCTTTTTTTCATATAGTTCCGTGGAACTACTGGGAATAAACATTATCTTTTACTGCGCAAGATTAAAGTCCGTTGTCTGCGTAGCTTAAATGTTAAACTTAACCAGACAATGATCTAAGACCTCGTTTCACTACGACATCATGAATTATAATTATTACTTCGCCGGCCACAGTTCGCACTATGAGAAATAGTAACATTAAACTAAGTGACAGTATAACACGGGACAAGAACTCTGAGCTCATAGCACAGGTGCTTGGGACCGATCCATTATGTCCTGTATAGTGGACGCTAGTTATTATTGTACTAAAGTTGGACGTGTTATAATAGTTTGTCTTTTAGAAATAATAATACATAGGTACCATACTATAAATAAGATATTATGTTTTTGTTTTTTAGGCTCAAAATGTACTGCTACATCTTACGAATCTATTTCCTTTCGGGGTCGTCGGAAACTGATTTAAGTATCAACCACGCCCCCGTTGGGGGTGATCGAATGTAGGCTCAAATCTATTTAGCCTAAGGGCCTCACTGTCTCCTCCATAAAGACCCCAAGTGCCAAGATCTAGCTCATCATAAGTAATGTAGTTTTGAATTTATATTCGGTACGTGCAAATTTTAATTTCAGCAGCCAGCGATTGAAATAGATTGGTCGTTAAATAAACTCATCCTTATTATTTTGCATGATTTAATTAGTACGTTGTAAATTTTAATATGTTCCTAATCAAAATAAACTATGGCAGGATTGGTGGAGCTCGCAGGCTGATGCTAGCCCGCAGGCCGGAAAGTGAAGACCCAGTGGGATTAGGCTGAGCATATCTGGTTATTATTATTTATTATTTTTATTTATGATTATTACATAGGTTACAGTGAACACTCAAAACAATGAATCCCGCAAAACCAATTTCTCGGTTTGTCTGTGGGAGCTACAATCACACTCAAGCTATTATAACTTCTTATTTTGTCTATTTAGGTACATCGAACGTTGCAATACAATAATTGTACTTGTCATTATACATTTTGGTAGATTCTTAGTTTTTAGGTAATGCTATCTAATAAGAATTTCTTTAACAGTCTAGAAAACTGATTACTGTAAACCGGTTGCTGTCAGATTCAGGAGGGAAACGTTGAAAATAATAGTGCATTTTTGTTTAGCGCATACACTTACACACTGAAATTATCCTTCGTATATGCTCTGCAAAGACGTAATAAAAATCGGCAGTGAGAAATAATCAACACCACCCATTTATATTTTTTAATTATCATTTTATTTCTGCTTGCTTAATAATAGTACAGTCAGTACCATGATGCAGCTCCAAAATTTATAACATACGAGTAACTAAACATCCGCAATGTTAATAAATAAAACAATGAGACTATGACCACGTATGTAACACTGACCCAGTTTCTATTCACGAACAAGTAATAAACGTAGGATCCAGAGAAATATGATCTTCATGGTGCGTTTGGAAGGCTTCCAAGGGGACGTGTGCAAAGAAAATATTATAAAATTTCATGGGCTTGTAAAAACAACATTGTTTTAGTTTGATCCTCTTTGAAAATAGATAACATTGTGCTACAGCATCGAGGAAAAAAGAGGATTTAAAAGCATTTTTCTTGCCGTACTAGGTTGCTAAAGGGGTATCGATTTTTTTCAATATTACGCTAAAGACTCGCTGTTCTTTACCTCTTGAGACGTCATTAACTTATACATTGTTTGCACATTTTCTACTGCCGACTTCTAGCCAATATTTCTCCTAGCCAGATAAAAACTAAGGGCACAGTATACGAAATAGTATGGTACTACATACTAATCTAGCCAATGTTCGATCAGAGTCTTGCGACACAAAAGAGACGGATGAGAAACAACTGCATGCAGCTGAGATGAGAATGTTGTGATGGATGGGTGGCGTAACTAGAATGGACGGGATTAGGAATAAGTATATTAGAGGAAGTTTGAAAGTAGCACCTATGACGGAAAAATGGCAAGGTAATAGATTATCGTTGTATGGGCATATGATGCCGAGAGATGAGTGTCATGTTACGAGACGAGTGTTACGACTTAAGTATGAATGTGGATGGCTGTGGTATAGAGGGATGCCAAAGAAAAGATGGATGAATTACTTGAAGGATGATAATTATAAGAAAGGAGTGAGTGCTGAAACAACATCTAAGAGAGATGAATTCAAGAGGATGACATATTGCGCCGACTCCAAATAATGGGAAATGGGCAAAATAATGAGCATGATGTCTGAAGTCGGAAAAACTAATATATCGAGACGTCGGCGTCAGCATCAATTTGTCACGCAATTACTATCTTTTAAGTGTAGTTAAAATTGGTGCAGAATTCGGAAAACACTGAAAAAAACATTTTACGCACTACAAAATAGTTCGCAAGTGAACAATTATTTTTAATATTTAACAAAACATAATTTTCATTGAAGGTGGGTATTTGATTTTTATGCCTACGAGGTAGCGGGTTGTCGCACACTACGTACCTAGTAGTTGTAATAGAGATTAGACTAGGCCTTTGCCCAGCAGTGGAATAAAACAGATGAAAAAAGTACTACGACATGTAATGAAAGTGTACGCACCACATGTTTTTGAGGCTGACTGTACGACTGAAGAGAGACGAGAGAATATAACGGTAATTTTATTTCTATTTAGAGTAAAGGAGTGTATAATTGCTAGCTAAATTCATATTTGAAAATACGTTTTCACTGTTCCAAATGACAATGTGAAAATTTAATTGTTCTTTATGTAGAGTGGAATAATTTAACAAACTATTCTCTTTGTCGTCTAATTGTACAACAAATAAAATTCTCTTTATAAATAATTATTTTTTTAAATGACGGAACACAGACATAATTGTAGTAGATGTAAAATAAGTTATCTATTACACCACCATTGTCTGAGCAATTGCATTGATTTCGTCCATAGAAGTAGGTACAACTTATTGGAAAAATTTTGATAATAGGAACTTTACTATTTGGTAATAAGAACGAGTTATCATATCAAAATACAGGGTGAAAGTGACAGCCTAGCAAATACTGAAACGGTGAACTCAGACCATCAAACTGAACAACTTTCACTACGGAGCCTACCTCAGGATCACGGAAAAAAATCAGCTGTCCCATACAAAACTGCTGTACCCACCCGACTCAAATGTATGGGACAACAGATATTTTTTCGCGTTTCCTGAGGCAGGCTTCGTAGTGAAAGTTGTTCAGTTTGATGGTCTGAGTTCACCGTTTCAGTATTTGCTACACTGTCACTTACACCCTATATAAGTACCTATTGACATTTATTAACTAAATGAGGTGATTAAGAAAAACCGGTCAAGCGCAAGTCGGGGTAGTCGCGCACCGAGGGTTCCATACTACACCACCATACAACATAATTAACTTACAAAAAAGTTTTGTTCTCTCCGAGACCTTTAGCGCGAGACCGACTCACACTTGGCTAGTTTTTATGCTCTATTGTTATACTGTCGAGTTTGCTCTATAATCACACCAAGTTTAACGCTTGTATGTATGATCATTTTTAAGATAGAGTGAAAAGATAAAACGTTGATAAAAACTAGTTTCTTGTATGAGGACCCCCCTTAAATTGTAACTTTTTGTCATTTTATTATTTGTTAGTAAATCTGGCAATAACGCACATTCTATGAAAATTTAAACTGTCTATCTATTACGGTTTTTAAAGTTACAGCCTTAAATAGGTAGGACAGACAGACAGACAGATGGAAAGACGGACAGACGGAAGGACAACGTAGGCTTAATACTAGGGTCCCGTTTTCACCCTTTAGGTACGGAACCCTAAAAATTGAAACAATAGTATTATACAACATAGTACCAAAATATTATCAAATAATTTTTTACCGTTTAGTTCAGTTTCCATTAATATAAAATCTTTTTACTTAAAATTTTTTTCTTATTTTTTTGTCTGTCTGTTTGTTTGAAAACTACTAAACCAATTTTGATGAAATATTTTGGTTTGATAGCTTATGATTTGACTTCAAATCTGGCACACAATATGTGCCGACGAAGTCGCGGATATACTCTAGTAAAAGTAAAATTATATTGAACAAGGAAAACGTGATTGATAAAAAAAAATCTAAATATATATTTTCATAATAAACAACATTAAAAGTAAGTAAACAATTAATAACGTTATTTTCACCATAATTTACATTCGATGTTAACAGTGCGCATGCTCAAGGCTAAAGTAGAGTAAATATTTGCATCCATATAAAATTTTGGACGATAAAATAAATTTTAATTTCGAACTCATGATAAATATACATGAATGATGTTGGTCTATCCTAAATAATTATTTTCCTACTCCAAATAAGTATCGGGTAGAATTCTGATATTAATTCGCTGAATGTTCGAATGTTTATACCCAAGGGATTTTCGCATTTATACAGGGTTTCCCGTAAACCGACGTCATCTCGGTAGATGAGGATAGGTTAGTTCATGTCTAACCAGAATATTAAAAAAATCTATCAATCAAACAATCAAAAGCCACGGTTTATACAGAAGAGACGTGTGGCGGTAGTGGATAATCTAAGTAACACAATATAAACCTTATAATACGTAGCATAGCGTCGTTTTTGACGTAAAGGAGAATCGCGACGCTATGGTACGTACTATAAGGTTTACAATTGTGTTACTTTGACTATCCGCCACCGCCACACGTCTCTTCAGTATAAACCACGCCTTAGTTTTCGAGATATTGCCAGTTTTATGAAATTTGTGAAAATTTCTCTTTACCTTAGTCACTGTTTTGAGAGCGACGACTACAGGACCAGGAAAATAATTTCGCTTGTCCAATCGTCCGTCAAAACCAGGAGTCATTTAGTAATTGAAAATCAATCATGCGCGATAGTCGAAGGGTACAAAATCGGGTGCTACTAAATCTTTCTCTATTTCGCTTCAAGTCTTGGACTAATGGACAAGTCGGTGGCGAATAAGGCAATACCGGCAAGTGATTTCAGGGCGCGTGAAGGTGGCATATCCTATTTGGTCAATATAATTTCACGCACTGTTAAAGTTGGTCAACTGCGCAGGTATATCGGTAAGACTTTTAAATCTGGTATTACAGTAACAGTATCTGTTTAAAACTGTCTAAATCTCTAAAACTAAGACATTTTTACTTAAGTCAAATTTTGATATTCTGGTTACACATGAACTAACCTATCAGCATCCGCCGGGTTGAAGTCGGTTTACGGGTCACCCTGTATAAATGTATGTAGAGGTACTGTATGCCCGGATATTATTCAGGTCAGTAAATCTATGCGGAGAGAATATTTTTTTTAGAAACACGTCACATAGTTCGTTTCAGGGATATCAAATTTTCACAGGAAATGTTATAGGAATATTTTTCCTTTGAACGAAAAGGACGCATAATTTTATAAATGACGTTTGTTACATTTTTCAGTTTTAGTTTCGGTTGATAGTTTTTTTTAAATTAGCTTATGTTTTCAGTTTTAATAAACATGTTTTTTGTAAAGCGATATGCCCAGCTCCATGGCTCTTTGTGCAACTTTTTTATTAACAAAGTTATTTATTATATATTTTGATTTGATAATTCAATTAAAAGTGATTATGTCTTAGGCAATCATTGGAAACGGATAAAACGCTCTTCTTTTAATTATTTTGTAAATTTTTTGAAACGGCCTTCGGCCGCCGAAAGCCCTGTCAAGCTACACGTAGTTTATTGATATTTATAAATTATATGTACATGTACATATAAACAGTTACTTTTATTCCCTCCTGGCATAGTTAGAATCTATTATCCCTGGTTATGCCTATTATCAGACATCACTTTAGTACAAAATATACCATAGGTAGAAATAAATTTGTATGTTAATGATACCATTTTTTAATATAGAGTAGGTAGGCAGGCAGGAGACGATGGTTCGATACTCATCCAGGCCTGCTCGTATCAATGAGTTTTTCGGAATTTATGTACGATTTGTAACAGGCTTTTCGGTGAAGAAAAACGTCATGAAAATCTGCATGCTTCACTTTCGAGGCATGTGTTGTACACATTGTCTATTATTAAGCGACGCTCTCTCTCCCCGTCACATTGGACATAGGTACATTTCGGTACTACAAGTGAAACGTGAATGTTCTGAGTTTTCAGAATATCGCTGTCGTGAGAATAAGCTATGCTAACAAATTTATTAACACAAAACAAATAAATGTAGGTAGGTAATTAAAAATTAACAATATAGAGAACTTATAACTAACTTAACCTAAAATATGGTGCAGGTCTGGGCCGCGCGGGAGGGTAGCTATGCTTAAATTCTTTATTGAGAATTTTTTTATTTGTTTATTGTATTAAACACATTGTATGAAAAAGGAAAACCTGAAGACTTTTTAATTGTTTTCGCAACAAAACCTATATTAAGTTGCAATGATTTTTTACATTCTATCGAAGACCAGACCACGATTTGAATTTGCATGACAACTCAAATAAATTCAACTATTTTCCTAGCAACCAATCTCCCGGAACGAAATGGTAATTTTCCTTTAAAGTAGTTACAAGTATAGCGGAAAGCAAATCAACCAAAGTTACATTCCTATTCAACCCTTGTGAAGTCTTATTTTTGTTTCGATCGTCCGTCCAAGTTTTCCTATTGACTTTAATTTGCTTCGGTCTTTAAGGCGACGACATAAACTATAGCTTTATATAAGTTTATGTTCCTAAATGAAATCATTTATCTTGTTAAAAAGTGCCACTTTTTGGGGTTCCGTAGTCAACAAAGAACCCTTATAGTTTCGCTATGTCCGTCCGTCTGTCCATCTATCTGCGGCCTAGCTCAGAGACGCTTACTACTAGAAAGCTATAATTAGACATGGGTATACATTTTTATCACGTCGACAAAGTGGTTAAATAAAATCTTGAAAAATAGATTTTTTAGGGTAGGTACCTCCCTTACACGAAAAGTGGGGATGCAATTTTTTTTTCTTGTCCATCCCATTGTGTAGGATATTGTTGTATAGGTCTTTTAAAAATATTGTAGGTGTGGGAAGACCATTTTACGATTTAGGGATCCGTTAGCAAAATATTAAGCTTTAAAGTGAACATTTTTGTTAGAGTCAAGTGTCCTGCCAGCTAAACGGTTGTTTCTAGATACGTGAAAAAATTCACGGCAGTAGTGTATATAACGAATTTAAAAGGAAAACTATCACCGTTAAATAAGCTTTCCAAGTTAACTTGTAAAATGTACTTTCTAGAGTTTATTAGTCGCTTGTATATCGTGACGGACAACTACGGAACCCTACCCTGAACGTGGCCCGACACGCAATTGGCCGGTTTTTAAGATGTGGTATTGATAAAAGTGGATCTTTAATATATTGTTTAAATTTAGTATCTACTTTAACAATAATTTCGCTGTCACACATGTGCTTCCGAGCTTCCGGCTAAGGGTGCGCCAGCAAGAATGCTACTGGAGATATTTAAAAAAATCAATATTTTAAGTCTGGTATGCTTCAAATCCATATAAATCAAAATTACTTTTCCTTTTTTTAATTTTTTCACAAAGACTAGACACGCCTCATAGGTAAATATTTTACATTTTTATAGAAACAAATGCATAACCATGAAGGTGGGCCCGTGCCGCAGCGCAGTACTGAGGTTGTCTATCATGACTTGGTTGGGGACTGACTGATGATGATAGAAACATTATGGCGCAAGCCGAGGAGCGTCTTGCATTGACGTCATTACCTGCTAAATCTATATCCCATTCTTATTTTGCTGGTTGCCTTAAAGTCGTATTAATTTACGAAGTCTCTTGGCCTTAATCAAACTAACCGACAACCATTTTGAAAGAGAAAGTTAGAAGAAAATTTTAGTTTCGGAGTATTATTGTTCAATGGTTAATTTACATGTTAAAACATTTCTATAGCCATTAACGAACCAAAGATTACTTGAGCAATTGGTACTATTTTACGACTTAAAAGTAAAAAAATAACTTTTCGTGGATAATCTTATATTTTGTTATGATAATTACGGTACGGACGTACCTACATACGATTTGAGAACGTTAATACAATGACAATCCCAGTAGCCTAAATTGACGAGAATGTATGGATCTAGAGGAAGCAAAAGAGGTATATTAGGACCTCCTAAAGTGGAGATCCATAGCCTCTGCCTACTAGGAAAAGGGGTAATTTTATCTATATACATTATAATATTTTGTCATTGGATATACTTACACACATTTAAATTAATACCTAATATGCCGAGTTTCGACGTAACCACAGTAGTAAAGTACGTTTAAAACTCATGGTAGGCCTACAGAACTTAAAAATGTATTTATAGTACTTAACTCGTCGAGAAATGAGGTAATATACAACGTGTTAATGAATTAACGCAAAACTAGAAAGTAGGTTGTTTAGAATCGAGAGCAGAATCGAATTATCATGTTTTCAACATAGGTAATTTTTTTCAAAATATTAAATCATTTGTTAGTAAAATTTAAAATTTACTGAACTTGATCTCAACCCACCGCACGGGCACACTCACCCTACTTACTACCTAAACAAGATTCTTAAAATGTATCCATGAGCACGCTAGCGCTTTCATTCATTGCTAAAATTATAACAAATCATTTTTACCTGAAAACTTAAAATGCATATAACTTTAAATTTTAACTATCAAAATAATGAAATTATTGTTTCAATCTAATTATTTTGTTATAAATCAGTTGGGGTGTATGAGGTTTTGCGCTTATTCATTAACACGTTGTATAGGGTCCAACTTAATATGCTGACACTATTTTAAGGGGATGATCAGACCGTCAAACTGAACAACTTTCTCTATGGGACCAAAATCGGAATCGCGAAAAAAAAATCACCTGTCCCATACATTTGGCTCCAGTAGGTTTGCAGTTTTCTATGGAAGAGCAGATTTTTTTTTCGCGATTTCGATGTTGGTGCCATAGAAATAGTTGTTCAGTTTGACGGTCTAATCATCCCCTTAAAAAAGTGTCAGCATATTAAGAAGGACCCTGTATAGATCTAATTCAAGTTTTTTTTAATTTTTGATACAAATAACCAAGAAATGAAAATGTAATAATGTTTTCCAATATTATTACACTGAAAATTTATAACCATAACAATAATGAAACGAACAAAGGAGTAAGTAATCAATAAAATAACTAGACTTTTTGACGTTGACTTTATTACCAAGTTTAAATTTGCTTCTTCTTGCAATCTACATAGAAAGTGAAAGTAGCAATATTTCGTTAAAAATATGCATGCAAGCTTTGAGATACCTAGTTAATTATCTACATGTAAACTTAATTTAAGTTAAAAAAAACCTATACCAACAACATATAAAAAAAAACATGAAATGCTACAAAATTTTCACCCTTACAAAAATTGCCACCCAAGCAAATAGAATAGCCAAGTTTCAACTACCCTAAAACATACATGATTTCAAGTTCGTAGACTGAAGATAAAATATTCTATGAATAATTCACGTGTCATACATCGACAGTGCTGAATAAGATCTCTTCTATTCCTCTCGTCATCTTGAGTGTGAAAAAAGTCAGCATGAATATATTTTAGGATACTTCAGCTTGAGATATATCGGCTTATTGTGGATGGAATGACAGATACAGCGCTATACAAATAGGTAGATTTATAGCTATAAGGAAATGTGAATACTGTTACTTTATTATGGATACATCCATAGTAGATATAAAATTCCTGCCCTGTAACTACATCATAAAGAAGTAAGTATGATATTGATGAAGGTTGTGGTGGATTTTTGTTTAGTAAGTTAACGAAGCCTGTTGCAGATTTCTAACTGTTATTGACAAAGTTCGTTGCTCATTACTGGCTGTTTATTTGTTTGATGGAGCATGTGCTGACTGCTTGTTTTTTTGTAGATATCGTTAAATTATTTATATCAATAAATGCTTTGAAAGAATTAAGCTCATTGGCACAGGGCCGGCACTTCAAACAACGTTTTGGATTTGACATGATGACGTTCACACATGCGCACTTGGTGCAAATTGTCTTTGACATATGTGTAGGGTTGACTTACCACGCATCGTATGAACATCATCTACATTTCGTTACGTTTATTGTTCGTTCTGTCATTAAAAATAGTATTTAAGCTAAAGAATTACTGAATATGTGAATTTAGTGTAATTTTTCAACGTTTTTTATGCACTGAAAAGACTCAATTTATGTAGTCAATACTGCGGGTGCGCGCGCCTGACTGCATTCCCTTGCTCGGCTCCCCTCAAGTTTCCCAGAAAGTGTGAGGTGAGGGGGGCGGGCAGTGGCCGTTCTGTATGAAATATAATACTATTACCTATTCTGTGACGTTGGTTATGGCAATAAATTCACACAGTTACATTTTGAGGCACCTGTAGAGCTTTGATATATTATAAATGATAGCCCAGTGCACGTCTTTGAATAGGTTTAGGATTTAGTTTATTGCTTCCATGTCTCGGAAGGCACGTTAAGCTGATGTTTCTTATTCATTCGTTTCATTTCATTCATTTTATGCCATAAATTGAGGGTACATTTCAAGGTGCGTAGATCGAGTAACATAATAGGTATTAATACAGTAGGAACTAATACAATTTATCCATAATGGGTGTTGCCATATTCCCAAATAGTTGAAGTTGAAGGTTTTTATTTCGGGCATGGGCTCAGCGCTAATTATCTATTTAGGCGGCTTGAAATTACTCAGACAGCAATATGACCACTTACTTGCCTCTACCAATCCTGGATCTGCATGGTGGAGTACAGTACCTAAGTATAACTCGAGACTTCTCACGCTTATTTATTTTCTGAGAGGAGACCTTTGCCTTGCATTGTAAAAACGGGACCATTTGCAAATGGGACATACTGCTACTAATCCAGACTTGTATAGGCTGAACATAATGACAATAGTTAACAATTTATGTCTGTAACAGCATCTTAATTGACATAGTATTCGGCTATGCTATATTGTTACCGGACACAATAACATGCTCGTAGATTTAATTACACGTAAATGCGACAATTGAATAATTTAGCTTATCCCTTTAATTAATTCCTAATTGTAAAGGCATGGTGCCAAAATACCAAATGGTATGCAACGTATTCATGTTTGAATGGACGCTTCTAACTGGAGGTAAATGCCGGTGCAGTACCTCCAGTTTCACTTAACATACCTTATAGTTTCTGAATGTTCCGATGCTTAAACCTCTCCTTTGAAGGACTAGTTCAGTAACCTCAAAGTGTTTCAAAGACCCAAGACTGAATTCATAGAGAAAGACTGTATAATTAAGATGGTATGTTATTTGTATCCTGTATAATTATAATAATGGAGAATGTTCATGGGTATGCAAAATCGTTTGTAACTTTGTCACAGTAGAGTTTAATTGGATACAAATAGTGGTTGCTTCATTCAAAAAGACCAAGTAGTTGATTCTACATACAATTATAACTCCGGTAAATATCAAGTACCTACACACGGCGACACATCAAGCTATACAAAACCAAAATAAGCTGGCCGCGCGTAGGTCGAGTAACATATAACGTCGCGCGGCCAGCATATGTTGGTTTTGTATAGCTTGATGTGTCGCCGTGTGTACCTATTCCGGGCGGGCGGTGTGACGTCACGTTCTAACATTTACTTTGGCGGTTGCATGCTCTCGTATGGGTCACTCGAAGATTACGATAGTTTTTTTTAAATGTAAAAATAGTTAACCAGAAATGCAAGGGGTGTGCCAAAATGTACATTGAACATACACAACCACTTTGTAGGTCGTGCAAACATAAACATTTCGTGTGACGTTCTAACACTTCCCAGGCGGCCGAATCTCGCGTCGTGCATCTATTTTATTTATTTATAAATTCCATATCTCGGAAACTACTTGACAAATCGAAATAATTTTTACACATATGTTTTTACTTTCTGTTGTCAACATTGAAAACCATTCGAACTTATTCTACAGTTTAGAAAAAACGACGTTGGTATTCGGTGGTCTGCGCTATTTATACGCATTTGCTAAAGACTATATTCCCCGAGGGGGTAGTCAGAGATGTTCTGAAAACTCAGAACATCCATGTTTCACTAGTAGTACCTACCGAAACTCTGTCCAGTGTGACGGGAAGTGAGCCCGTCGCCACTTTAAACGGACAGTGGGTACAATACATGCCTCGAAATTAAAAGCCAGTGGTGTTACAAATCGTACATAAATTCCGAAAAACTCATTGGTACGAGTCGACCTGGACGAGGATCGAACCATCGCCTCCTGCACGGCAGGCAAGGTTACTCGCCACTGGACCACCACGGCTTATATACTAGGTAATTGGCGTTAAACGGCGTGTTTTATATACTAGGTAATTTTTTAATACTTAAAAAAAATATAGGTATATAAAGAGTAAGGGTTCAAATTGTGTCAATTCTTACAAAAATACTTACTTTCACTTGTCGATTAGAATAAAAAAGCAGTACCAGCCTGCTCAAACGCGTTGTGGCTTGGAAAATTTGACGAAAGCCGCAGTTCAGCAGTCTAGTCACGACTCAGCTAAATTTCCCTAAAGATAATAAACGTTTCGGGGTAAATTAAACAGTTGGTTCGTTTTATATTTTTTTCTGGCATTTCGCGAAAGGTGCCCCAAGCATACATATTACGAATTCACGTGTTATTCTACTCTTTGCAATTAGGGACTGAAAGGCTATAATTTTAGTAATAATTATGACGATAAAAATATTTCGGATCCCTTCGAATGTAAATATTTGTACAAAAATCCCTTTGACACGTGTCACAGTTTCTCAGAAATTTTAGAAGCGGTTCTTTCGTTATTTATGTGATATACCTACCACCTCGTTAATGCTGTTAACAATATGTATTGTATTTTATTTTATTTTATATTATTTGGCACACAAAACAGAAAAAAAATCGGTGAAATAATAACACATAATATAAAAAGCTTAAATATAGATTGCAACCCTAAATACACCCTGTTCGAAGTGTGTGATAAAATGTACCTAGTTGATGTAGATACAAGGTAGATGGATATATACCTATCTAACTATCATCAACATCGTGTTTAATAGCTCTTGTCGGAGTAATCGCCATTTCTGACTCTCTTCCGCTAGTATATTGAGCAACCTTTTCCTTCGCTTGTGCTAGATATCTCAGTCTAGTCTTCCTCTGTTCTATATTTCCCTTCTAATCTATAGAATAAGGAAATTATTGTGTCCAATTTCCAATACAGTTTCCTCACCAGTTTTCTAGAGTCCAAGTTCAGTCCTCCAGTGTCCAATAATTTTTCCTCTCCAGTTTTCTATTGTTTATTTGAGATGTGGTTATGGAGGAAAATGGAGTGGACAAGATGGACTGAACAAATAAAAAAATGTAGAGTTGTTAAGATTGGTTAAATCTAACTTCCTATCCACATACGGTTTAAAATGTATTTTGAGTTAAAACTAATTCAGTACAAACAAATTTACACGACACGAAAAATAAAATCGCCCGACTAAAAATCTGGAGATAATTTTCAAAAGTGAACAAGTTTCTTTGTAACAGACAAGCAGATTGGACAAACTGCCACAGCTGATAAAACTCCAATACTAGAACTTTATTTATCGTTCAGTACTTGACTTGCAACGCCATAACTGGACCAAGTAAAATACGGGGCACCGCTACACGGCCCGGTCTACTACGGCCATAGAAATACTAGATGAGTACAGCGCACGCCATCTTTTGATTTAGTACGGCAATTATTGGTTTTATGGATGATGTTAATGGAGATATTACTGGAATATAGACAAAATTTAGTGTTATTTTTCAATATGCCTGTTTTATATCATAATTTCTATTAATTTTATTTTGAGTGTTCTAAACAGCATAAGCGTTACATTGAATAAATTATGATGTTGATAAACACCAAAATTTTGTATTAGACATAAAAAATGTATGGCTTTATTTAGTTAATAGGAAAAAATTTTCCCTTACGGGATAACAATATTTGTGTGATGAATATGACTATTTGTACCTTAGTCATGGATGTTTGTATCTATATGTATTATATATCGTTGTCTAGTCATCATAATACATGTTCAGGCTAGATTCTGGTACTTTAAATGTATCTAAGTAGATAATTTGTGTAACAATGCCCAAGATATAAATTTATTTTTTAGGTAATGAAACTAAACGAATTTCCCTGAGGAACATGGGTCGAAATCGATATAAATTGTTGTCCTAGTAGGAATAGGAGATTCAACAGTTTTTCTTGTTTTTCGAGTGCCGATCTGCCGATTAATTTTCAATGTAACATACATTTGATTAAATGCTAAACTCATCTTTTCTATCTGGTTTAGATGATTTAATTAAAATTTTACAAAAATTACTTACATAATTTAGGATTATCTAGAAACTTTACCTTCGTATCCGATGCATTTTGTATACGAGCCACGTAGTTGCACTAGCAACGGTTGAAGGCAAATAAATTCCACGAGTTGTGGTTGGAAGGCTTCCAGGGCGATGTTGGTGGTCAACTTGGGATGTCCCTGCCCAAACAGCCATGGTGAGCTTTAGATACTTAGGTACCGCTCCCGGTGGGTGAATTGTCTATTGTCTTGTTTGTCTTGACTTGAGTAGATTTGGACTATACTTGCGATGTATGGACAGTAGTATTTCAAAACTACCTCAGTAGTCTTATAGTATTGGGCTCTTGACACGGAGTAGTGATATGTAACTTTCTGCGTTTTTCCCCAGTTTCATTTCTGGCTTAATTACCTGATTGTCTGAAAAGATGATTCCGTGCTTCGGATGGTACGTTAAGCCGTTGGTCCCAGCTACTATCTCTGGTGTTAGTAGCCGTTACATAAAAACCACGTCAGAGTTGGTAAGGCGGTCTGATAAAACTCTGACACCAGGGCAGGCTGCCCACACGATAAGAAGCTAACGATACCGATGTAATCTTGAACTCAAATATTTCCGAAAACGGTGTAAGAAGCCGTTAATGTATAATCTAAGTTTATTATGATGATGTCAGACATTCAATCAAAATTCATAAGGCGTAACAAAATTAGCAATATGATTATAGGGGAATCAGTTACAAGCCATCAAACTGAATAACTTTCGCTAAGGTTGCAATTTCGATGATAATCCCATAGAAAAAGTTTTTTTTTAATTATCGTCTTCAAATAGTTTCAGCAAATTTTTTTGGACCTATTCATAGTGTAATACAAAGTTTGTATTGTTTGTATATATGGGTGTGCGGAGGCCGTGAGGAGCGCGTCCCGACCCCCACTACTTCTGCGCGTACCCTAACAACGAATTCAATTAGGGTACGCCCGTCCCTCACCGCCCCCCGCACACCGCGCGAGTGTGGACCCGCCGCGACGGCTAAGCTTCACCACTAATTTTATTACAATATGCCTATTTCTACCTTTATTCCATAAAATGTTATAAAAATTGAACAGAAAAGAATTTTTGAACTCTATGAAAAATTATAAAGAATTCACATTTGTGAAACGCTTAATAGACGTACTTATAATCTCAACCTCCCCTTGGCCCGAGTGAGCCAGAGGCTATAAATTCATGTAACTAGTTGGGTGTAAAGTGGTGACCTCCATGCGCCACCTGGTGGCGTTGGACTGTAAACTACTGGTGTAAACTTGTTAAAACAGGTGGCTTTTTGATATTACTGTGGAATTAAATTAGTTCGTGTTTACGTTGGGAAAAGTGGGAATTGTGTTAGGTGATGTATTGTTCCGAGAAATGCTGTTTACGTTATGTGTTTTATGCTTTGTGAGGAATGTTTTCGCTTTTACGATTGTGTTTTTTAATTTATTGTGTTTGTGAATAAAAAATAATGCAAAAAAAAATATTAAGGAAGAATGATATTGGGACAAAAGGCAAATATTTTATGTTCATTTTTAATATTTGTTGTATGTCTTTTGACTGTTTTTGACTACTCCTGCACGTCTAGCATGATTTCTCTACTTGCGCGCGACTCGGCTTTCTCCCATACTACAAGTTGCGGCAAGCGCGGCTTACGCTCATCAAAAAGCGCGGGAACAGGTTAGTTTCTATGCAGCAAAGTCGCGTCGCGCGCATGTAGAGAAATCATACTAGACATGCTGGTCTATACCCAACATTAGTTCCTATAAGTCAAGACTAGATTTAGGAACTTCAATTGGGACTAGATCATAAATGATTACAATGTCCAAGAAACTTACGTAAAATACGTAAGCGTAGCCTAGTAATACTATACTAAATTGCTTTATCAAACACAAGTATGATTCTGGAACATTATTTTAGCCCCATTTTCATTAAACTCTAGAAAATGTACGTATTCTACACGCTACACTTCATCTTGAATTATTACCTAATGCCAATGAACTTTATCTCCACCGTAAAAGTTAATCAAAATTCAAAAGATAATATTTTAAGACGGTATCGTCTTAAGTTTAATCTTCAAGTCCGTCTACCCCTTTCTTCTTAACGACAAAGGGCAGATATTGATCTCATTGACGTGCGACTTTAGCTCGCTTCAGCCGGCTTTGTGAAACTGTCTCATCGATGCTAACCGCTTGGAAGGGGCTCCTAATAAAACAAAGTCCTATTAACATTTTTATGACTAAAATTTTAAAGTTTTTCAGAGCAAAACCGTGGCTACTACGAACGGAAAATGAGCCAAGTATTCCGCAAACTCCAAATTTTTTTATTCAACGTATAATAGTAAGGTCATATTATATTTTTGAAGTCATTTTTTTTGTGAATTTATATACGTGTAAGGTGAACTGTAAGTTAGGTGATATGGCAAGCAAAGATGTGGGTGCCAGAAACCATAAAACAAAGACACTTTCCATTAAAATATTAAATTTCAGGAAATGAATTCTTATACCAATTTTTTTGGGAATTTGAAGAAATGAAAAGAAAAATAGAGATCGAATGTTAAAAATATTCTTTTTCAGCAGTAAAATTATGCTAAAACGAACAAAAAATGTTGTCAGTCATTGTAGTTCCGGCAAATCTATTTTTAATAAAGTTTTGTACAATTTTGCAATCAAAACGTCCGTACGTCAAAGGAGGTATTCATTGGAAATTGGAAAAAGATATTGAAACAAACCAACACATTTTTACAGTAAAATTTCCAAATAGATTAAAATGCACGTATTAAAATTTACATCCATATTTTGCTTTTATCAAATAAAGATTCAATACATTTTATTACATGTAGGTATTCGATTCATGATCTTTATGCTTGGATTTATGGATTATTCCCAATTCCCATTACGTCGTTTGCCATTAATAATTTTCTCATTTTTTTTCGGGCATGGGCCTACCACTCATTTTCACCGCTGTATCTCCTGTAAACCAGGGCCTACAGACAAAGTATCTTTCGATTAGCATTAACGACAGTAGAAAACATAAAAACGTATGGACTTGACGTATGGTGACGAAAGCAAACGTCAAAATGTTTCAATCGCTAATGTCAAATCCATACATTCTGTCATTTTCTACTAGCGTCAACGCCAATAGAATGTCACTTTGTCTAGGGGGGCAGGAATTCGAGCGTTGCACGAAAATAAACTAAGGATCAGGACACATTAAGTGTTATAGTAGAGTTTCTGGCCGCATCTTTTTTACAGCGCCAACAGGGTGCGACGCGGTGGTACTCGTAGCTTCAAAAAAAGATTTTTCGTTTATTAAGTGGGCTTCAAGTTCCTATATTTATGTTGATGTTGAGTCGAACATCTCAAAGGAATTCTACCTTCAAATACCTATACTCTGTATCTAAGCCATACGGAATCCAGCTTAGAATGCAGCACATCACTTCATTTAGTATATGTGTCGTATGAGGCGCTAATGGTAAATCACTGCATTATAATGCAATGTTTTTGTGCTCTAAAGACGACCAACACTTGCCCCGTTATTCGATCTTGAAAAAGTAGCTAGAAGTGAGCCTTAATACAATTACTGTACACTTGAAAAGACAGTTAGGTAGTTGTAGCAAAGTTTGTGACTACCCCGAATGTGATTTCTGAGTGAATCTTATCTTGTTTATGAATGAAATAGATTTCACTTTTACTTGCATTAATGAAAACACATTCCGATTCCTGTTTAGCTTGCTGGCCAATTTTGATTATAATAGTAAATATTATTTATTTATCAGATAGATATCCTATCGATCATTATCTCGGACGTTTCTAAAGCCGTTTTAAGAAAAAGTAAGAAAGTTTAATTTATGTGGGTATTCCCAAGATATGGGAATATCGTTCTATTATTATACTCGTATTTATATGTGTCTAGGTCGGGTCTTTATATACTTTATACAATCGGGGTCGTTTTGAAGTCTTTCACTATGGAGCCAATATCGAAATCGCGAAAAAATTACTGTTGTTTCATAGAAAATATCAATAGATTCTCGACAAAAATGTACGAAACTGCGGACTTTTTTTTCGCGGTTTCCTAGTTGGTCTTATAGTAAAAGTTGTTAAGTTTTATGGTCTTAAGCACCCTGTTCCGGCTTCAAAACCCTGATTCGGTGTAGAGTTGGTTTCAGAAAATTAATACTTTATAAAGAACTGCCGAAAAGGCAAAAGAGGAGAAATACAAGGGTATCGGCACCCAATACAAATTCATGGCATTCGGTGTCGAAACCCTTGGACCGTGGGGTCCCGGCGCCCAGGCGATTTTTAAAGATCTGTCAAAGCGCCTGGTAGACTCGACCGGGGATCCAAGGGCTGGCGCTTTCCTCGCTCAACGGATCAGCTTAGCCGTTCAGCGAGGAAACGCTGCCAGCATCTTGGCTACCCTCCCGCGCGGCCCAGACCTGCACCATATTTTAGGTTAAGTTAGTTATAAGTTCTCTATATTTTTAATTTTTAATTCACCCACCCAGATTTATTTGTTTTGTGTTAATAAATAATTTATTATACTTTATTCCATGTATACATTTTCATACCCACTAAAAAAACAAAAACGTGAAAAAATATTACAGAAAAAGAAGTACTTAGGTACATTAATTTGAAGAACTATCTAGCCGACAAAGAATTACTAAAGTGGTACAGTTGTTAAAGCAATTACTACAAATTTGTGTCGTTTAGACAGAATTGTTAACCGAAAATTATGTCATCATAGTCATGTCTATAACGTTTTTACCTCGATAACAATAAAATTACATCTAATTCAATGAAACGTATTTATCTGATAAATATCAGAAGTGGAAATGATAGTTTCATCATAATCGAATGGGAGAATTTATTTTGTGCCTCTTGTTTTTTTTCTCTCTGTATTTTACTGTTTATATTTTGGTGAAAAGTAAAGTATATTTGATTGATTGAATTGCTATTCAAACGGCAGCATTTTGTTCTTTTGACGCATTCGAATCAGAATCCGCGAGTTGCCAACTATTCAAATCGGCAACTCTTTATCGAACGTCAAAACACGCGTGATGCATGAAAAATTTTACTTAATAATTACCTATTACGTCCTTGTTAGGATTCCATGTCCGTCCGTCCATCCGTCTGTCCGTCTGTCCGCGGCTTAGTTTTGTGACGTTTAGTACTAGAAAGCTGTAATTTGACATGGGTATACAAAATAATCAAGCCGACAAAGTAAGATCTTGAAAATATTTTTTTAGTGTGCCTCCCCTACATGAAAAGTGGGGATGTCCCTTAACGTGCCATTCGAAGCACGGAATCATCTTTCTTTTCAGACAATCAGTTGATTAAGCCTGCAATATCCTCACTAGGTGTCCCCCGTAGGAATCGAACCCACGACCTCCGTGTCAAGAGCCAATGCTGTTAACCATTAGACCACGAAGAAGATATAGAATTACTGAAAATGTGAGTTTAACATTATTTTCAATGATTGCAAGATTTATGATATGCCTTTTAAAGATCATAAAATAATATTAATTTAAGCAATGTTAGGTTACGTCAGAATTTAAAATTATTTCACGCCATGTTTGTTTTATCAAATTAGAGATTTAAATTGTCTCTCGATATGTCAGCGCCAGAATGCAGGGTGTCGTCGCTTTAAATCGACATCTTAATTAATTTATTATCGCCTTTATACAAGTAGGTACCTCCTGACAAGTTACTACTCCGTAATAAGAAGTCTACACATTACTACAGTTCATACAAAACATGAAGTCTCACCAGCAAGCCATTTTTACACTTATGACATTGATACAAGCGTTCTGTCAAGCGGCTTCTTCAGTGGAATTAACTATAAGCTTTGTAGCAAAGCTGCCCATTCATTCAGCAACCAGCGCTTAGTAAAACGGAGTATGCAGTTAGCAGTAAATATCATGACTTAGTTACTTTATAAACACATTTTGGTGGGAACATTTAATTAAAAGTTTGTTTACTTTGAAATATTGTGCGATACACTACTGTTTAAAAAAAGTTTACTAAAAGTCAACCAAAATTGCATTAAAGGAGAATTGCAGCTGATGTAAAACCATCACAAACTTGTGATACAGTTATAGTATTAACTAGCGATTCCAGCGATTTCGTACGCGCAGACCACTAACATTAAATGTTCATATACAACGTGTTTATGAATGCGCAAAACCTCAACTGATTTATAACGAAATAATTAGATTGAAACAATATTTTCCTTATTTTGGTAGTTAACATTTAAAGTTATTCGCTTTTTAAGTTTTGAGGCAAAAATTATTTGTTATCATTTCAGCAATAATTGAAAGCGCTAACGTGCTCATGGATACATTTTAAGAATCTTATTTTGGTAGTAAGTAGGGTGAGAATGCTCGAGAGGTGGGTTGAGATCGAGTTCAGTAAATTTTTAATTTTACAAACAAATTAATTAATGTTTAAAAAAAAAATGCGTATATTGAAACTATGATAATTCAATTCTGCTCTTGATTCTAAACAAACTACTTTCTAGTTTTGCGTTAATTCATTAACACGTATAACTTTTGATTGTATAAACCGATTGCGGCGTATGACAGCCTAAATGTCAAAAGCCTTTGTGAAAAACCCCAATCAATTCAGAAGTTTTTGGGTAATACCACGACCAAAAAACAGACAATATTTCTAAAAACAACAGTCAAGAGAGTGTCCAACTCGCTCATGATAGGGTTCCGTAGCCATCATTGTAAAAGTAGAATAAGAAGAAAACTAATAGACCTGTTTATCTTTCCAGAAGCATTATAACGATTTAGTTTTTATGGGAGTTTTGTTCCATTAGAAAATACTTATCCAACGACCTCACAAAATTTAATTAAATAAATAAATTGTCCAACCTATTTTCTTTGAAAATGTCTTAAAAAAATTTTTTCATCATGACTATTGACTACCTCATTTCTTAGTTTTGAGCTACTGTTCAAAATGAGCGAGTGATCGATTAGAGGCGTACAGACAGATGGACAGTCAGACAGAATAGACGAAAGTATTAGGGTTCCTTGTTTGACTACGGAACCCTAAAAATGATCTCAATGCATTCCATTACGTATCTTAAACACTCCTAATTAATATTTTTGCAAATAAACTTTAAAGGACATCCACGCCAAGTTTTCAATTTTATTATTATGTTTAGGTATATGTATCGATATAGATAAATTCAACATTAAGCTGAGATTAAACTTAAAACAATATTGTAATAATTATACTTTATGAGCACCACACATACATAAACTCACGCCTTTTTCCCACAGGGGTAGGCAGAAACTATAGATCTCCACTTTGGGCGGTTCTGACACACCTCTCTTGCTTCCTCTTAGTCCATACATCTTGTCATACATTCCCTTCGATTTCGGCTACTTTTAACCTGGCATTTTTTAAAGACGTCCCTTACGTGGTCTAGGTACCCTCTCCTAGGACACTAACCATAGTATTTTATTTTATTTTTAATAAAAATATAAAGTTAAAAAACCTTGACGAAGCTAAAAATTTGTGCACGTAGACTGAAATTCCAAATATTTTTAATAAACTCAGACTTCCAGAATACCTTATTGTTTTGGAAACGCTAATCGATATCTAAATACTTAGTTTGTAAACTCTACCAATTAAGAACTTCGATTGGCCTGTCTATATGTCAAAAACAATTTCTCAAAATGGTACGGAGAATTTCATAGTAGATTAAAACGTTTCTTTTAAAAGGGGCAAGTATTTTTCATTAGTGGTCGAGTCTCTTTCCTACTTGTTTTATTACTTAAATAGGAGTGCCCGCAACTTCGCAGGTCATTGAAATACAGTGTTCTTGAAAATACATATTGACGTTTGTGATATCCCGTCTTCTTCGAATTTAGTAAGTAATAATAGAGTTAACCCACGACTTCGTCCGCACCAATTATACAAGGTGTTACAAAAATACAAATAAACATTTAAGGGGGTGATTTGTAGTTTAGTATGGAGCATCCAATTTTTTTTTCGTGTTTTCGATATTGGTCCCATAGTGAAAGTTGGTCAGTTTGATGGTCTAAACAACCCCCTTAAAAGTTTGAAATGTTTATTTTTACTTTTGTAACACCGTGTATACCTGATTTTAAGCTGTCAAACAAAAAGTTTCATCAAAATCGGTTTAGTAGTTTTTGCGTGAAGCTCGCGTAAACAAAAACACAAACAGACAGACAAAAATTCTAAAAAAGGTTGATTTGGAGTGAGGGAGACCTAAAAACCATATTGTCATCTTTTTTGTTTATATCTTCAATGTATATACACACTTCTGTTACAGTAACGAAAATCTGACTTCATACAAGGATAGAGATTAGTTTCTAGATTATTTCAGAAAAAAATCAATGACTTTAATCAGTTAGTATTAGAAATATCACCAGAATTCGTTTGTATAGAGCACGCTCCGAATTATGTTAGTTAAGTTTACACCCCGTATACAAAAGCTTTCCTACAATCCTATGTGTAAAAGAATAATTAAAATCAGTGCAGTAGTTTCAAGTGCTTTTTTAGTGAAGTTTTTGTTCGTAAAAATATACTTACGAGTCAAACAAAACCCTTCCTTTTTTGAAGTCTGTTAAAACTCAAATCGGTTGAGCGAGCAATCGCGTAAACATACCAAACTCATTAAAACACTTCGATCCCAAACAATGAAACCACATTTTCGGTACAATATCGACACCTCAACATTCTTTACATGCCGTCGACATAATTCCAAAACTCGTTGATCGTTCTCAACTTTTGTCGATAATATAACATAGTTTGTGAAGTATCCATATCTATAAATCGCATAACGATACACGCTCGAATTAATCGGTGAGAATTAAGTGGTATATTGTGTTCTACAGATACAGCATACCTTTGAGGGAGAAATGGAACTATTCGTACTAGAATATATTGATGGCTGACGACTATTGCTAATTAATTCTGATGTAGTTAGAGTCGTGTAATAGATTGCAATTCATCGGTTCAGTTGTTTTCTCGTCTACACTTACCTATATTATATCAAGTGCGTTTAGAAAGTGGTTGCAGTTTTTAGCATCTCAAAGTAGGTACTTTATTTATGATACGTGTACATTTGACGGGCACGATTTTTTTTTTAATGTTCTTCTGTCATCAGATGGCAATAAATGTCGGCCTACTCACTAAAGGATTCGTATCACCACACAAATTATATTAACATGCATGCATATGCTCACGACTATATTCCCCGAGGGGGTAGTCAGAGATATTCTGAAACCTCAGAATATCCACGTTTCACCAGTAGTACCGAAACTCTGTCCAGTGAGACGGGGGGTGAGCCCGTGTCACCACGTAATGGACAGTGGGTACAATACAACCGGGTGGGTGGATATGGGTAGTGGGTATTATATTAACATACAAAAAAATTTGTGACCGACCGAGACCGACTCACACTTGGCCAGTTTTTATTGTTTGCTACTATACTGTGGAGTTTGCACTATAATCACACCAAGGAGCCATCAATTTTCTATTTTATTATTTTGTTATTATTTTTCATGAAACGGAATATAATATAATCTATACTTATAAAAGAGTTCCGTGACTGACTGACTGATAGACAATGCACCGCCTAAACCGCTGAAGATATAAACATGAAATTTGGAATATACATATATTCTACAGAGGATGTGAGCACCACATATTTTGTGTAAATTTCAAATACGGACGAACGGTCAGCTTAGGCTTAGTAATAGGGTTCCGTTGTCACTTTGGTTAAGGAACCTAGAAAGGTAAGAAATCCGTTACGTGGTCTCAAATCCATGGATCCCAATTCACTACGTAGTCCCAGCAACGCATATGGGAAGGTCCATGTACCCCTTCTGAGTGTTAGGCTGGCTGCCTTTACTTGATTTCATTGTAGTACCATTCATGTAGTTATTACCAGTAGCTGTTCTAAGAGGAAAGCTGTATAATCCAGTAGGAACAAAATCCTTCTAGTTGATGCGCACCTTTACACAAAACAATATTCATCTTATCCTGTATCTATACACCTATAAAATATTTCCACATAGTTTTATTCTAATACCTACTTAATCTAAAAGCTTCTGTGTGTACGGTACTGCACTTTAAGCTTTCAACTCAGCTTATAACGTTTCATGGTCTCGGAGGGATCCCGCGATGTCTCAGTTTCGTTAAACTTTTATGGGATCCGTTTCTCTTTGTTTTCTTATTAAGGAGTTAGGGTGAAGTCGGTTTTCAATACAAACATTGTTTTGTTTGTTTATAAGGAAAATATTGTGTTTCTTGAAGAAAGCTAAGATATCACATGAAATAGAAAGGTGTGAAGAAATTGCCATACGAAGGTATGATCTGGACTAAAATGGTTAAAAAGTACTGCTTTTAAACTTGTTGTGGTGTTAGGTCTCACAAATATCAGTGATTGATTGATATTCTTATAGTCAATTTAAACATCACGATGGCAGAATGAATTAATCCATATGTCGAATGCTCCAGGAAAGGTGGGCAAGAATTGTCACACCCTGGATCCCAGAAAATAGTTGTCGGCGTCCTGGTCGTCCTAGGAAGAGATGGCGGGACGATCTGGATGCTTTTGATGACGCGTGGTTAGATCATGCCCAGGACAGAGATGGTTGGAGGATTAATGGAGAGGCCTTTGCTCAGCAGTAGGATGAAATAGACAAGTTATAAAAAAAGAATTTAATAATATTGAACATACATATAAAATTACATAAACTCATTCCATTTAGAAACATTACGCAGTATTAATAGCAGCTTGCATCAAAACATAAATATGCTTACTCGTACATCAAGTTCAGTGACTCTAGCTAGAGTAGACATAATTTCATTCGGATCGAGTCTCGTAAATTTCGTACCACCTGGAGCATCGCAAATTTTAAAATGTGTGCAGATTTTTTGAAACTATTTTCTTCCATTTATTAATTTGAGCGTCACACAGTCTGGCTCAAACGTTTCGACAGTTTCGCTTGGCAGAAAACCACTAATCAGTACGAGCCACATCAACCGCTCTCTGTTTTGTTTGCTTGGCACAAGTCCTCTCGTCATGCGAATACTAGGTAGTTTCGGGCCAAATACAATTGCAACTGAAATTCGACCTATTTGTGATCCACCTGCAGAGATTCTCGCTTGAACTGGAGCTATGAGTATATTCAGAAGGAGATTGGCAGTGTCTAACGTCAGTAGTTATGGGGCTATAATTCGGAGCGCGCTCCATACAAACGTTCTATGGTGATATTTTCAATACTAAACAATTAAAGTCTATGACATTTTGCAGAAACAATCTAGAAACAAATCTCTACGCTTGTATGGAGTCAGATTTTCGTTAAAATATACAGTTTCAATGCTAGGATTAATTTAAGATTTATATGGAAATCTTTGAGGCACTGTAACTTTAAAACTATATATTTTAACGAAAATCTGACTCTATACAAGCATAGAAATTTGTTTCTACATTGATTCTGAAAAATTTCATTGAGTTTAATTTGTTAGTATTGAAAATTTCACCATACTACGTTTGTATGGAGCGCGCTCCGAATTATATCCTCTTAAAAGAATAGTCAGACAGCCAGGTCTCATGGGAATGGGCCGATCAGGATACGAATGGCTCCAGTTGTAACAAGTCTGTAGGCATTTACAGACAGGTCACCACTCGCAGATGAAAGAAAAGCTTGGAGCTGCGTTATCTTAGAACGGATTGAAGATTGATCTGACGACAAGAGTGTGGATTTAAAATAGTACTATTCAAATAGGACATTCTTAAAATTTACATGTGTCTTTTTCATAACATCTAGAGAATCTTTTGGTAGAACTAATTCTTACTGAATTAACTCCACTGATCCACCATGGGCATCATTAAAAATGGCCCATACCCTCTCACCTGAGAGGAGGCCTTTGGCCTGAAGTGGGATCCTGTGGTCTATAATTTTTTAATAACTTGTGTGCTAACTACTCAATGTACAGCTTCTTGCGAGAACACCTTTGTAGGTTTCATTATTTAGGTATTTAGGCGTAAAACCGTTATGGATGACAACCAAAAATTTATCGTGAATATTTACACAAATTTTGAATATGATGTAGCAAAATAAAGGTTTTTAATTAGTAGCTAGTTCGTGCTCGTTAATTCCGGTATCATGTTAATTAATGAACGTACTAAAATTATTTCTGTGTAAAATTTTACATAAAACGCTGATTGAATTTTATTGGTTTCTCATTCATTTTTTAGTCGGTGACGCCAGCAATTTAATTTCACCAGTTTCATAGAAAGTAAAAAATAAAGTTTTGCTTTCATTAAATTTCAGAACTTAGGGGGTAATATCGCAAAATTTTCCTTATGAATTTATTTTTACGGATGGAGCGAGGCAGTGAGCAACGAAAACAGGAAATTAAGTAACGAAGAAGTGAAACTAGGAACCAAAGTTAACCAATAGGATCGCTTTATTTTCCCTATAAAGCAATCCTATTTATTTCTTTTTTTCCTAGTTCACCTCTTCGTTTCCTTCAGTAACTTTGAAAAGATAGCCTAAGAATTGAGACACATTTACCGGCGCGGATGACCGCGACCGACGGCGGGCCCATACATAAATGTCATTTAGTATGGGAAGCCGTTCGCCGTCGTCACCGCGTCGACTTTCCATACTAAATGATATTTTTGTATGGGCCCGCCGTCGATCGCCGTCGGAAAATGTGTCTCAACCCTTAATGTACAGATAGTCAATATCTGAAATGAAATAAAGTCATTCCAAGGAAGGAAAAAAGGCCCGAAACAAAAATGAACAGATATCTCCACACTATCGGCTTAGTAGGGTCATCACGTCTTTCATGGGTCACTGTATACGTTGTTGTAATAAAATCCCCGAGACCATTTTGAATCTTTCCAAAAACATGTTTAAAACTCAAATCAAAAAAGTCCTCTGTAAAAAAGCATATTATAAACTGGATGATTACTTAAATGATCAAAATGCTTGGGTCTGAGGTCACTAGCTTATAGTTTATTTACTTTACTGTACAGTATCATTATTTTATTAAATAAACTATGTATTATTGAAAACATAACTTTAGCTTAAAAATTTATATTGTAATAGTTATTAAGTCGTGTTATGTTGTAGAGTTTCTGGCCGCATCTTCTCTACAGCGACAACACGTTCCGACGGGATGGTAGCTTTAAAAAAGATTTGACGTTTGATAAGAGTGCTGCAAGCTTCTATATTGAATAAATTATATTGACTTTGACTTTGACTTTGCCCGTTCAAAACGCGTACATGTACGATTTGTTTAACTTAGAACCTTATAAGCTTCAAATTCGAGTCGTGGAACGTGGCATCTTCCATGTCACACACTCCATGGTTATTGTTATGGTACTGCTACTTAAGAGAAGTTAATTCCGAATGCATAAATGCGCGCTGCATACAAACGAAGTCTGGTGATATTTTAAATACTAACCGATTATAGTCAATGAAATTCAGAAACAATCTAGAAACTAATCGCTATGTTTGTATGATGTCAGATTTTCGTTCCAGCGACAACGACAGCAGATATTTTTTTGATCTGACAGGTTTGCTCCCATAGTAAAAGTTATTTAGTTTGACGAGTAGTGTATGTGGTTTAATGTTTAATGATACTTTTCCATACACCCTGTATAAATAATATGACCACGCGGGCAAAGTCGCAGGCATCGGCTAGTGCTACATAAAACAATTGTCTAATTATAGTCGAGCTAATTTTATCAAGGAATTTGATAAAACCTACTGTAAGGTACGCATTAAAAAAAGACAAAAAATTACTTAACATTACAACCATTACGTTCCTTCGTTTTAAACTTTGTTCTCAAAAAACATTAAATGTTGAATCTTTGATGAAATTCTGGACCAACTTTTGATTTCCCATGGGTTGGAACATTTCGCCCCTAATTACTCCGCCTTAGATATTTTGAGGTCTAAACATCAAAATACATTACTCAGCGACATGCATAGTTGTTTAACATTAAATTAGTAAAGTTTCAGGTTAATAACCTATTGCTTTCCTTCGTACCCGTTATGGCAGTTCTATGGGTAAAGTTTTCGCATTACACCCCGTAAGGTATTCTGGTCTACAAAATGTATTTTCGTGGGGGAAACTGTGGTTGGTACTGTTAATCGTTTTAGGATTATTTATGGTTGCTTTTATTATTTCGCTTTTTACGTGTATTAAAATTAACACATTTGTTTATAGCCGAGTTATTTGTGTTTTAACAGTTATATATGACATAATGTAACCACAGAGTACTATAACCACAGCATAACTATATAGTCCTTACAGTACGGCAAAGCGGGGAAGCGGGCGGCGGGGTCGAATCCCGATCTCTGAATGAAGAGATTGGGATTGACCGACAAGGGTAGGCGCGGGGTCCGGCGCGGCATCGCCCGCCATCAAGAGCGTACCCATACTGTAAGCCTTGTAGTAATAATGTGCTATAACTTTGTTATTGTATCTCATTTCACGGGCCGAAGCCTGGATCTTTAGACAGTTTGAGTGGGGACACAGATCTAATACTTATTATTGTTATGTTTTGACGGTTTACTCACAGGCCGTAACCTGGACCTTTGGAAGGCATAGGGACACAGGTCCAACACGTAGAGGCCCCTTTGAGACCCTTTTATCTAAATGCGATGTGATGTACCAATCGTGGTATATCTCTGAATGCAGTATGTAAATGCACCCACAGACACCATGTTTAGTGCCGTCTGTAGGTGCATAGGGTACCAGGGTTATGGGGTTGATCTGGATGGACCGGATATTGTTAGTATTATTATATCAGCCGTCGCATTGTCGAGCAACTGCTTCTCCCTCCATTTTCTCCATGCGTCCCGGTTTTACACCAAAGTCACTACCAACTGGTCCCCAGCAAAACGAAATCGGGGTCCAGGCAGACCTATTCTTCATTTCAAATAAGGACGAAAAGTTTTTCCGATTCCTATATACCTACCTTTCTGGCCAGTTCTGATTTGCAAATATACCTAATTTATTTGTCAGAAATATACAGGGTATTAGGAAAAGTATAATTAACCTTTAAACAAAAATACTCTACCCATCAAACTGAATAGCTTTTACTATGGGAGCAAACCTGAAAGAACAAAAAAATATCAGCTTTCCCAGAATAAACTGCAATACCTAATAGATTAAAACTTATGGGACAGCTGATATTTTTTTTATTCTGACAGGTTTGCTCCCATAGTAAAAGCTGTTCAGTTTGATGGGTGGAGTATGTTGTTGATTCTTTTCCTTACACCCTGCATAATATCAGACATATCTTGGACGTTAGAGGTGTTTCAAATCTCTGTTTCTGTAATTCAAAATAGCCTTAAAATTTCGTTGCTATTTGAAATAGAGTATATAAGAAGGCAACGGAACAAAATCGATAATTTTTAAAGAACTCATAACGATAAAAACTGTGTTTAATGAATTGTAACGAGAATAAATTTTATTAACTTTTTCTAAAATAGATTTCATTTTTTAAATAAAAATTTTATTGCAAAATCCTGAGTGGCAACCGCTAGAGGTGAACGTAAAAGCCACGATTCAATTTGCCCTGAAATGAACGGTAACTTAATAGTTTTTCGTTTACTATTTATTTAGATTTATCGTGTAAATACTATGCTAGAAAATTTTTATTTTATGTTCGGTGATAGCTCTTCTTTTTCCTTAGCTAGGTCACTTATTATTAATCTGTGGCTAGGTTATAGCGCAAGCTAGCGTGCTATAGCTGGCCTGGTCAGTTACTTTGTGTAGCTACTCGCTCTGGGTAACCGCATTTTACGAACGACGGATTCCTAGTCGATTTCGACCACGGCGACTGTCGGCGACTGTCGGAACGGATTCAGGTTTGCTTCCATAGTAAAGTTGTTCAGTTTGATGGTCTAAACCACCCCTGAAAGTTTCTGAACGGAAATAAAATCATCCGGTACTTATTTTGAATTGCTTATGCACTTAAAAACTTCAATATCATGCATCATCGATACTGCATCTGTATTTAGTGTGTCCATTATGCGCACTAAACACAGGTGCACTCTAATGGGAGAATGATACAATCAGAGGTGGGATCAGATGCAGTGGCTTTAACCGATTGCCACACGATTTGGGCGTCAAAGTTGTGCATGACGCCTGAAGCTAGTACGAAATCAGTCACCTCTTATGATACCTGACTATGAAACCGGACACGACATGATACATTTTACGCATTTTACGAGTACACAGTCAGTAACTCCTTAAAGTCCTCAGTAATCCATTCAAGTTACTATAAAATTCTTTGTTTTCACTCGCCAATCGCTTAACCTCGTCACCGAGCAGCAGTTCACATATCACGCGCACGATTTTGCGGTATCATCATCATTATCACAGACTATACACGTCAATGCAAGGCACGGGTCTAACCTTTAGGGAGGGTGTGTGGGCGATAGTCCACCACGCGTGCCAAATGCTGATTGGTAGACTTCACATACGCATCGGAATTTCTTCTTCAGCGTATGCAGGTATCATCACAATATTTTTTTTCACCGTTTGAAAGCAGTCAGTATTATGGAGTTAAGTTAGAAAAACTCATTGTTAAATGGAATGTCATCCGTGCGAATTCGAACCTGGACCTTTAGATTGAGTTTCCATATCTCTCCGCAACGCGCCACCGTCGCTCCTTCGATCGATTTTGCGATAGGATTGTTCATATTTGAATGATGTATAGGATAGTGGTTATACTCCCATTGTGTGACCAGCCGATGCGAGTCTGTCTTCCATCAGGTCAGCCACTATTAATGTATGGAACCAATCCATTACTTCGATAGTATTTAATATGCAGCCATGCATGTCTTTGATCTATTGGACTTTGCCTGGAAAATTGTGATGTCTCACTATTTCGAGACATAGAGAAAAGATTTGTAGTCGCTGGATTGATGAGAGCGGTTTTGTGACATTTTGTGATGGCCAAATAAATTAGGTCAGTACCTATTAAAACATTAATCCTAAGTGCTCGCGGGCTCTAAAGCTAAGTCTTTAATATTGCATCAAAGCGTTTAAGAACGTGGAAGCAGCTCAGTTTGGTTAACAGGCCTTCATACCCAATTGTGAATAATTTGCACATTTCTCATTCTTCATCTATCGTCTCTTTCATAACTTCATCTTTTGTGTACATTCACTATTCCATTACAAATATTAATAAAGTGACGATATTTCCAATCTCAAACGGTGAAGGAACATCGAGAGGAAACCTGCATAATGCTAAAGAGGAAGTTTTGATTCGTATGTGAAGTCTACACTCGAAACGCGTGGCGGAATGATGCCCATATAGCCTCCTTGAAGGTAGGCCTGTGCCCTGCAGTGGGACGTATTTAGGCTGATAATGATATTTTTAAGTTCTTATCTATGTACTGACATGGAAAATGACGTAAAGAATTAACTCATGACTTAACAAGAAAACCACGTATCAATTTAGTGAAGGTAGCTAACGCAATATATTTACAAAACAGTGGATAACTTTCACAAAATTAGTATTTTCAAAGTATATATAAATTTTCTAGAAGCTTCATGCCTGTGATGAAGCTTTCAACATTGTAACTTAAGTTCAGCATAGCCGCAAACATTGTTCGGGTTTCACGTAAACAAATTCTTTGGAACACACTCTCCAAGACACCCTCATATTTTAGGTTAGAACACAAGAAATAGTGAGCATTGGGATTATTAACTAGGGTCGGGATTTAGATGCGAGAGATGATGCGGTAGCGGGTACCGATGCAGCAATAATTTCGCTAGTAAGTGAAACTATCGATTTTTTGAGGTTAACATATAATGTCATTAAGTTGATATTAAAAATAGTAACACTATCGATAGGCTTCGATATCTGAATTTAAATACACGGTGAAATTGATATCATTAACATCCTTTTAAACTAAGAGTCTACCCATAAAACTGAACAACTTTTACTATGGAAGCAAACCGATCGGAGCAAAAAAGAAAATTCGCTGTTTCATATACAACATGTTAATGAATTAACGCAAAACTAGAAAGTAGTGTGTTTAGAATCGAGAGCAGAATTGGATTATCATGGTTTCAACATAGGTAATTAATTTTCAAATTTTTAAATAGGTAATTTTTTTGTAAAATTCAAAACTTACAGAACTCGATCTCAACCCACAGCTCGGGCACTCTCACCCTACTTCCTACCAAAACAAGATTCTTAAAATTTATCCATAAGCACGTTAGCGTTTTCATTCATTGCTGAAATGATAACAAATCATTTTTGTCTCAAAACTTATAATGGGAATAACTTTAAATTTTAACTACCAAAATAATGAAATTATTGTTTAAATCTGATTGTTTTATTATAAATCAGTTGGGGTGTATGAGGTTTTGCGCTTATTCATTAACACGTTATAGTTGGTCGTGTCGACATAGCAGTTTAGTATGGACCAGCTGATCTTTTTCTTGCTCCGATCGCTTTGCTCCCATAGTAAACGTTGTTCAGTTTGATGAGTAGACTCTTAGTTTAAAAGGACGCTAATGATATCAATTTCACCCTGTAGATATTTTATCTTGCATGAATATAAAACAATTAACTATAATACTTAAGTTTTATCAAAATCAAATCAGCCATTTTACCGTTATGGTGGGATACCATATTTTTGCATCATCATCATCATCATCTCAACGGTTAGACGTGCACTGCTGGACTTAAGCCTGAATAAATTCCGAAAAACTAATTGGTACGAGTCGGTTTGGACTATACGGTATAGAATTGTGTAGAACTCAAAATACAAGGTGACCATTAAAACCATTTAAAGGGGTGGTTAAGACTATCAAACTGAACAACTTTTAGTATGGGGACCATGACGAAATCAAAATTAAAAATCCGCTACTTTCCCATACATTTGAGTCGAGTAGGTACTGCAGTTTTGTATGAAACTGCAGATTTTTTTAAAATGTTCTTTATGTTGGCTCCGTAACTATATGTTGTTCAGATTGATGGTCGCCCAACGGTCGTAAAACACTGTAGAATTGATAACCTTAACATTTTCATGGAAAATATATTATTTGCTTCTCCAAAACAACTTATACATTTCATTGTTTCTGTACCAATAAACCCTGGGGAAATTATTTCCATCAAATATATTAGGTACATAAATATGTTCACTTTAGATTATTTATACGAAAAGCTAAAATAAGTTACGATTACAAACTGAAAGAGTTCTTTTGTTGAACAACTTCAACATAACATAAATAAACTTTGCGTATAAAAATGTTCTACAGAATGAGAGAAACAAAATTCGTATAGGACAAACGTGACTAGAATGAAGCAAACGAAGTGAAAAACAGAAAATGTGGAAGCGTAGTTTAGTTGAAAAAACTGTTTTTGAAAAATAAAATGCTGTAAAAAGTTACATGAGATGTACACACGGCGACAGCACAACCTACCCATAGTCACAGTTTAAGAAAGAGTATCTAGTACGCCCACCAACTTTTTACCTCACCCCCTCTATTGCCCTCTGATTACCTCGGCGGTTACCTGTAGCAAAATATAACAAAGAGTATCTAGTACTACATACAGTATGGACACTCCCTGCCTCCCACCAACTTTTTACCTCACCCCCTCTATTGCCCTCTGGTTACCTCGGCGGTTACCTGTAGCACAATATAACAAAGAGTATCTAGTACTACATACAGTATGGACACTCCCTGCCTCCCTCCAACTTTTTACCTCACCCCCTCTATTGCCCTTTAATACCTCCTTACCTCGGTTACCACGGCGGTTACCTGTAGCAGACTGACACCACAATTGACGCGGTAGAATTTATGTTTTAGAAACAATGAGAATATAATCTCAGGATAAATAAAAACTATTTTTGAATAGACGGGGGTCAATGCGTTATATTTAGGAAAAAATCATGTACCGCACGCAGCTAAATTTGTTGTAGCCCTAGACTCCGTTTCGCATGTACTGACGTCATCTTGTCAATCTCTGTTTTTGTAGGCAGTGTCCTGGGTGTGCCACAGTTGAACTCTATGTTCACAGACCTAGAGTTTATTGATAAGTTGATCACCTTGTGTACATTATGCTTGAAATTCTTAGCAAATGTACTACGTTATGTTATAAATAACACTATCATGTGACTATACTGTCATAAATCTTGAATATTGGATATAGCAGAAAGATTACTTAGGTAAGGTATATTTAAAGGGGTGGTTTAGGCCATTAATCTGAATAACGTTGAATATGGATCTAATGTCAAAATTTTCATTATCAAAAATAATTTTAAATAAAAAACTGCAGTACCCTTTCAACTTAAATGTATGGAACAGCTGACATGGCGTAAATAGAGCCAATGTTGTCGTATTTCAATCGATTTGTGTTTATTATAATCCCTTTCAGAGCCAAAACCTTTAAAGACTTTCTTTTTTAGCGTCCGTAAAGTATCATATTAACACAACTTACTCCTAGAATCCTTACACTTCTTCATTTATTGCGAAAACCAATATTGACGTAAACACTTAAAATTCACTAACTTTAACATAATCATCGGTTTCCCTGGGGTTGTAGTAAAGATAAACAGTAATTGAAAACACCAAATCAAATCCTTAATCTAACAAAAAGATAGAACGAAAACTTATTACATTTTCATTACACCTTCCTAGCCATCAACACCTCGTTTCTAACTCATAAAAATCACCTATTTACAAAAGCGTCTTATATAACTCCACTATCCTACCTAATAAAAACCGTTGCCTAACTCAGAGACTGCTTTTTCAGCGGGATTCATAACACGACACATGCCAAGATCATAACGCCAAAGTGTCCTGTCAAATTACATCAGTATTAAAGAGGGCTTCGAGGTTTCCGTGGTCCGATATTAAAAGTCCCATCTCAAGTGTGGGTGAGCTGTTATTGCCCTTGTGGTCCCTTCATCTGTCCTTCCTGACCCTTGTTATATGTTACCCTAACTGTACCTTTATGCGGTTCTTCATAAATAAGTCGGTTTGAATCAACAAGTGCGTAATTTGGGATATTAACTTTGTGGGTGGGACCTTCGTTGATTGGGAGGTTTAATTATGTAACGGAAAATTTTATGCTGGATTCATGAGCGTTGAAAGTTTGATCTAAAATGCTGTCAAAATGTTTTATGTTGAGAATATTATAAAAATTTACAGGGAAAAAAATTCAAAAGAAAACAGGATACGGTAATGTTTTTTATAGCACAGTGTGACCTAAACCCGCAGTTTACGCACGCTTTTCCGGGACCTAAGTTGTCTATTTCTGCACGGTGCGTAAATGAATCGACTACCTTCACATATGTAAAAAAAATGAAACAAAACCCTTTGAAATGTCGTTTGAAGCTTGGAAATGTTGGAAATGTTTCTTTTAAAATAGCAATCTAAACCCCCCTGCTGCCCCAACCCCCCCCCCCCCCCTCCCTGCCATCCGTCCGGGGCGGGTTTAGGTCACTTGTGCTATAAAATAGTATACGATACTCGCGACCAAACTTGCCTATTATTGCACGGCGTTTAGCACCCTCGCTGCGCTCGGGCGCTAACTTCACGCCGTGCAATAATGGGCAACTTAGGTCACTCGTATCGTAATGTACTATATTTACTTTCTATTTTTACACCTTATGATAACTGACAACAAAACGATATGAGCAATGTGAAAGCAAATCGTCACGCAATACGTTTAAGCCAAAATAATTTACAACATTACATTTTTTTAACCACCTGTGTTTAACACAAAATATAAAAATAGGTTAAAAATAAGAGATACGTATTTTTCCGATTTTAGTTTTGACCGATATTTCTATGTTTAATTTACTTTTGAATTTTCTGAAAAACGTAGGATTTATGGCTAAGATACCTTGGCCGAATAACATTAAAAATAAAAACTGTCGGATACAATAGAAAAGCCAAGCAGGCAATGGAATAAAATCTCATTCAACCTCTATTATATTTTTCAGTATTTTTCAAATAACTCGAGAAATAATGGATAGAAAATCCGATAATTTTGATATAAGCTTATTGAATCACATAATCTCCAAATGGTTTTCTTATTTTGGTACCTTCCTTAAAATGTAATGTTTTCAATTGTGTTTCAACTTCAACCCAACCCTGTTTTTTGTAGTGGGTGTTTTTGTTTTGCGAATAATGAAATATTTGGTCTGATTTAAAAAAAATATCGGTGGCGCGTTGTGGAGAGGTACGCACGGCGACAGATCAACCTACCCATAGTTAGACCTTATGTCTATGAACATAGAGTTCAACTATGGGTAGTTTGATCTGTCGCCGTGTGTACAGTCACTCAATCATAAGGTTCGAATCCACACGGACGAAATGCCATGTACCAATGAGTGTCTCTAATTTATGAACGTAATACCACAGAGTACTATAATTAATGTCGTAAATAATACCGACTGCTCTCAAACGGTGAAGGAAAACATCGTGAGGAAACCTGCATATGCTTAAATTATGACGCGTATGTGAAGTCTATCAATCCACATTGGGCACGCGTAGTGGACCAACACCAATAAACCATCCAGTGCCTTTTCATTGGGACATACCTAATACAGTGTCCTTCTTAATATGCTGACACTTTTTAGGGGATAATCAGACCATCAAACTGAACAATTTTCTCTATGGGACCAATATCAAAATCGCGAAAAAAAAAACAGTTTTGTATGGAACGGCTGATTTTTTTTCGCGAATTCGATCTTGGTACCGTTTAGAGAAAGATGTTCAGTTTTATGGTCTGATCATCCCCTTAAAAAAGTGTCAGCATTAAGTAGGAACCTATATAGGCTGATGATGATGATACGACCTTGGGTTACCAACAATCGACATTAGATAAGCACTAAATATCTAAAATATGTAGTTTATTAGTAGCAACAAAAGCGGACTATTAAGTTGCCATAATCAAGCGGCTTTGAATTTTAACGACATACTCTTACCTATCGGCATAGAAGGAAATATGTAAAGGCTGTATTTTAAGGAATTTTAAAAGCTAACACGACTGAACAGTTTAGTGTCGTGGATTAAACGACACACGACACTGAAAGCCTTTGACACTCAACGTACGAGTAATTGAATGCACGTCCGAAGTAAGTCTTTGGATGGATACACGGGATTGGAAAACGCCGATCGTGTTTTACTATAAATGGTTTCTCTGTATCCTCCTATATGTTAAAAATGATCCTTGCTACTAATGCATGCTTAAAAAGATAGTTAGCCCTAGGGTTGCCAGATATAGGCAAAATTTCATGGACATTCCCGATAGAATAATACCACCCCATTTCTTCCCGGGGGTGTCGCAAGACGAGACTGAGCTATGTTTACCTAAGTTTCTAAATTCTGCCGCAGGCGCAGCATGCAAGAATTCCGGGACTTTCCCAGATTTCCCGGGCATCTGGCTACCCTAGTTAGCACTCCTCCTAAATAAATATATTGGAAACTAAACAGAATAGGTTCATGCGTACGGCTACTTTCCACTACAGGAAGTTTAAAACTGTAGCAAAGTTTCTGACTGTCCTGGAAAGGATTGTGGTCGTTTGTTTATGTAGGTATTAAGTGTTAAATGCCACGGTGGTCCAGTGGGTAACTGGCTAATAACCGCTTTCGTCAAAAAAGCAGTAGTTCGATCCTATCCTAGTTTAGACTCTTCCTCATGAGTTTTCATGAACTCATGCAAGATTAGAAATAGTAAACTACTGGATTTAGTTTTTTGACGCTCTATCCTTTTCTGTCGCTCGGGAACGTCATTGGCTAGAGCGAGAAAAGTCGCAGCTCTGCCGGTGCTGCCGCGTGTGATCGCATTTGCGCTATCTTTCTCGCTCTAGCAAATTTCGTTCCCAAGTGACAGAAAAGGATGCAGCGTCAAAAAATGCGATTCCATGCTGCCAGATGAGGTTCAACCCTAAGTCATTTTTTTCCCAACTCATCCGATACCCATAATTATACAGTTTGCTAAAAATTAGCGTTGACGTGTTTCCTACTCGTCCCAATAATCGGAGTTCGGGAACTATTAGTGAAACTTAAAAAAATTCACATAAAAAAAGTAATTACTACTAATTTCGACACAATGATACATTTTAAAGTACAGTTAATCCAACAATTATCATAAACTACTCCAAAAAACAAAAGTACTTTAAACATAGATCTAAAACGAGGGTGTTTTTGTAGAGACAATACATTCAAAAGTTAACCTCACTCACGCCATGGTTGGTCAGTGTAGCAAAGTTTGACATTGTCCTGAATATATGAACATGGTCCTGAGTTTATGCATACGAGTACCTATTCGTATGTTTATACAAAACTTTCCTATGAAGGCTTTTGTTATGTTGTACGTATTATGTGTAAATAAAACAATACAATGTTCCTCATACGCTGAAGACTGCCGCCGGCGCCGCACGCGCAAAGTGCTCTAATGCCTATGCAGGGTATTAGGGTACACAGTTGCATTACTTTTATCGGTGATTGTACTCATGGAACTGAACAACTTTCCCAAAGAAACCAAAGGGAAATTCCCCACAAAAAACATGTGGAACTGTTCATCTAGACATTCGATCAGAAACGACGGATTAATTATGGAAAGCCCGAATTTTTATTGTTCAAGTGAAAGTTGTTCAGTATCAGTACAAGTCACCCCTTAAATTAATGCAAATGTTTAATCTAACACACTGTATACCTTCACCATGAGGGTAGCAAGCCAAGCATTCTGCACTTATAGACGAACTGTTTATACAAGGTGGTCAAGACCAGATGGATATAACATTAAATCTTTTCTCTGAATCGGGTGGGCACATTTTTTTCCCTGACGGGTCGGGTAGGTCCCTAAGTCAGAAATAAATATTAAATGTATATCCAGCTGGTCTGGACCACCTACAACCTAAATAGAGAGTGAACTTATCAATTTCTTTCTGATATGAGGATGATCTATGTTATTGTTATGTATTAATACGTTAGAATACACGGACAAGTTCGTAGTCGACCGCACGCGGTAGCAGCAGACGACGTGTCGCTCGACGACACGTCGTTGCGTCATGTCGCTGCAGTCATGATTTCGAACCCGACTGCAGACCGCAGCAGCAGACAGCAGCGCCGTATTCCTCTGTCAACTCTATATAGGTACTGAAATGGGTATTATTTTACATTGCACCCTCCGCGCTCGCCCATCGTAATGTGAATAAAGCTTGTGAGACTATTGATCTGCGGTCAGGCGACAGTGTCGTCAGACGACGTGTCGCTAACTACGCAGGGTATTTCATAGAAATACATACAAACTAGTAGTGTCGCAGCGACTCGTTGTCTGCTGCTGCGGCTGCCGGTTATACCTTAATTGGGACAGCGTTTCGGAGTCCAAGATAATCTTTGGTTTAACAACTTGACTTGTTAAAAAAGAAATTTTCTTTTATTACTTTTCCCTATCATTATAAGTTTTGAGTAGTAAAGAACCACAAACTATGAGTGTCACAGTACCGAGAACACTTAAAAGTTGCCTCGTTAAGAATTATAATTTTACTTTTTACCTTTTTATAGCTTTAGAATCAAAGTTTTTAAAGTGAGGTAACTACGAAACTATTAAGTGACGAATGCATCAATTATTTCTTCAAATTATAAAACCGGCCAAGTGCGTGTTGGGCCACGCGTAATGTAGGGTTCCGTAGCTGCCCGTTACAATATGCAGGCTTAGAACGGGGCTTTTTATTCTATTAACATAGTAATTGAATTCACGGTTTAAGGGCTAATAATGTCTTACAAAGTAGTTAGATCCTAATTTCAATACTAACAACTTAAAATCAATTAAATTTTTTAAACACGATCTATGTTCTATAAATGTTATTCCTGTGATTTTTCAGATTTCCGGTATAATTTACAGTTTCAATGTTAGGATTACCTATCGATAGAGAAGATTTGTATGGAAATATTTGAGCCATTATAACTTTGAAACTATACATTTTAACGGAAATCTGAGAAAAAAAAGGGATACGTTTCTAGACCGTTCAAAACAAATTTTAATTAAATCGGTTACTTCAAATTAGAATTAAACTTCGTTTGTTTGGAACGCACTAACGGGTATATCATCTTAACTTGAAAAAAAAGGTATAATAGAGGTTTTATTCATTATTACTCACATGTGGAATTTTAAAAAACGTTTACTAAGCAATCCACATACATTTAAAATTCCATATAGAGTCCTTCTTCATAATGCTGACACTTTTTAAGGGTATGATCCGATAGACAAACTGAACATCTTTCTCCATGGCACCAACATAGATATAGCGAAAGAAAATGTGCAGTTCTATACAAAACTGCAAACCAACTCGAGCAAAATGTATGGGACGGTGATATTCATTATTATAGAGAAAGTTGTTCAATTTGTTGGTCTGACCATCCTCTTAAAAAACTGTCAGGATACTAAATTGGACCCTGTATATCATTTAATCTATCCTTACAATCTAAAAAAATTAGTTTCTTTTTTTTTTTAAATCAGGACGCTAGTTAGATAAAAGAACAAAGAGATCGGCCGCTAGAGATAAATCTACTAGTACCTACTACAGAAGACAAAGGCTTTTCATCAACTGATTATACGATAAGTGTTACGAAATATCTGCCCTTATGTTCTCCTAGAGACTCAAAGGGTAAAGGCAGCTAACAGCACAGAAGCGTTTTGTCAAAGCCAAAATGAAAGGGACTTTTTTACGCGCAGCATTATAAATCGTATTCGAGTTTCGAAAAGGACTTTGTTATTTCGTTGCTCATACGTTTAGCATTTATTCATGAAGATCAAAGCGTGTTTGAGCATTGTCAACTTTTTTGCATGTCACTGCCTGTAATTAGGGTGCGGTGCCGAATTAATATGTTTCATGTTCTGTTGTTATTGTACGTGTGTTTAAACATGTGTTTTGAACAAGAAACTCGTTAAAGTTAAGCTTTGACTGTTGAATCAAAAATCATAACAGACATTTTTTATCTTATCGTGTGGGCAAGCCAGGGCCATCAACGTTTTTTTCAGACCGCCTCATGGCCTCTGACGTGGTTTTTATGTAACGACTACTACCACCAGAGATAGTAGCCGGGACCAATCCTGCATGCACTGAAGAAGAAAATTCCGATGCGTATGTGAAGTCTACCAATCCGCATTGGGCACGCAGTTTTGCCTTGCAGTTGGACGTATGTAGGTTGATGATGATAAGGAACTGAAAATATAGCTTAAACCGAATTGACGTTAAATGCTGATCAAATATACTAAGGACAGCTATAAAGTAATTATGACAAATATTAAATATTATTATAGTTATTGTAAATTTTTTCGCGATTTCGATGTTGGTTCTATAGAGAAAGTTGTTCAGTTTGACGGTCTGATCATCCCCTTAAAAAAATGTCAGCATATTAAGAAGGATATAATATATAATTCGAGTAAATTATCAAATAATCTTAATTTCAAAGGCTAGTTGTCTCCAGATGACAGGTCTGTTTGACTAGCTTAGGCCTTTATGCCGCTCTGGTATTTGACGAAATATTTTCTAAGTCTTTATTACTTTAATCATAGGAAACGCTATTTCTTTAATTCATTTAATTTAAATACTTTATGGATTTTACAAAATTGACAAAAGAATTATTAACCCGCACCAGAAAAGTAGGAAATTATAAATTTTTCTAAATAAAATATGATATTGAATTTTATGTAAGCCAATATGAATTCGGTTCGGAACCCTCTATGTTCAAGTACACACCTCGCTCTTTTCCAGTTTTTTTAAATACACAATGTTACGTGATAACTTCGCTTTTCCATTCCCAACTTACCCCCGAATGGGTCCCATTTTAATTCGGTGAAAATCAGATGACGCGTGTTACACAAGAAGACAAAAATTATGACCGTCTTTAAAACTTTACAGGTGACAATAATGTTACGGCCAATGTTTTTATTTTCGCCTTTATTATGATATTAACTCTGAAAAACCTCACAAGTTCGAGGAACGAATCTTTCCTAGTTATAAAGTTGAGAATAAATAACGGAAAATATTCCTATCAAGCTTCCTTTGAATCACTTTTTGTGTACGGAATAGCGGAAATTTAGTTTGAAACTTTTCTCTAGACCTTTGATGAAGCAAAGTGAAACATTTTCCGAGTATTGTTCGAAAAGAAATTTATACAGAGTAGGGGAGAATGGGGTTGGTTGTCACATTGGCCATAAAATAAAACTGAACGTCGAAGGAGCGCGAGAGCAACATCTCTTCTTCAGGCTGCCCTGAAAAATACCCTGAAAGAAACAGGACCTTTTTTTATATTCGCATCTCAAAAGTAATTTTTTGTGGATCTGTGTCGAGTCTCGTAAGTTTTTTTTTTCGTGTGTCAATCGTGTTAAATATGTATTCCCTTATATCGTAACTAGCTGTTGCCTTGCGACTCCGTCTGCGTAGACCTTAAAAAATTATCCTATGTGTTAATCCAGATCATATTCTATCTGTGTGTCAAGTTTCATCAAAATCAGTTCAGTAGTTTTTGCGTGAAAGAGTAAAAAACATACATCCATTCATCTCATGTGCTGAAATGACGGCTAAGAGAGATGAATGGAAGAGGATGACATATTGCGCCGACCCCAAATAATGGGAAATGGGCAAGAGAATGATGATGATGAGTAACAAACATACATCAATCCATACAAACTTTCGCATTTATAATATTAGTAGAAAGTAGGATATAGTTTTTAAATAAAACCTGATTTAAATTTACTATGGTAAATTTAAATTTACTATTTCTGAAAGGTTTTTTCGGGCAGGTTGTCTCTTAGATCTTGCTGAGACAAAAAGAGGAGATGTTTTAGTTTAAGGAAGTGTAGATTTCTTGCCAGGATTGCATTTGTGGCCTTACAAAGCATAAACTGGCCAAAAGTCTTTCATCTTTATTTCTTTCTAAACTAGAATAAGTACACTATCTATTGATTTATAAATGTTATTGCTAAGCTAAGAACATGGACACTAAAAATGCAAATGAAAAGAAATGTGACTACCAACCCCTGTCTCCCCTACCTATCTTGTATGGGTGGAAAACGGAAAGGTTAGCGTTCCTAAAATAAACTTTCACTACCGCAGGCATATAGGTTCACATCAGTATTTCTTAAAGCAATCTTGTTTTGGGTGTTATCTTCCCCATCCAAATCAAGCCCAAACGCTACGTGTCTAAGTGGTCTAGCATTGATATCTCTACTTGCTCGCGGCTCGTCTTCTTTCCATATTACCTATAGGTCCTACCTAAAAGCGCGGGAACATGTCATTTCGAAGACGTGTCGCGCGCGAATAAAGAAACCCTACTAGAGGGGCTGATCTGAATGAATAGCGAAACGATATACAGCTCAAAAGATCAAGACGAATCTGACACAAAAAAATCTGATAATCTATTTCCTGTTTGTAGAATAAATCATTTATTCATTTGTCATCCCCAGGTAGGTGGAGGGGAAAATATAATTAATATTAGGTAGGTATCTCTATAGGCTTTTATTGATAAACTACGAATGTATACAGGGTCCAATTTAATATGCTGACAGTTTTTTAAGAGGATGATCAGACCATCAAACTGAGCAACTTTCTCTATGAGACCAATGTCGAAATTGCGAAAAAAAATCAGCTGTCACATAAGTAAGCCGGTCGAGTAAGATTTCAGTTTAGTTTGGAACGGCAGATTTTTTTTTTCGCGATTTCGACATTGGTCCCATGTTGTTGTTCAGTTTGATGGTCTGATCATCCCCTTAAAAAAGTATCAGCATATTATGAAGGACCCTATATAATCAAATTCTTTGTATTCACAATAAGTTCAAATCGTTAAAAATTACTCTATCTTTTGGCCTGTTAATGCTCACAAATTAAGCAAAACATTCTTTCCATTTTTATCAACCTGCCGAAGTCATAACTTTTAATATTACAGCTGTAAAAAAACCGTTACCACCAAAGGTTTATGATTAATTCAAACCACGGTAAATACGTTTACTTCGCGAGAGTGGCGTTGACAAAGCGCACGTTGAGGTACGTGCCGAAATTGGCCGCACGCCTGATACCGCGCTCGCCAGTAAATAAATCGGTTACGTGGATATTTACCCTACCTCAAATTTATGGAAACCATCCAGGCTGGCCTAATCAGGGTACAGGTGACCTTGAATTAAGGTTTATAGTGGCTTATGAATAGTTGAGCAGAGAGTTTCGTGATGACATTTACGATAAGGGTTCGTTCTAGCTGTTTTGTGTTATGGTTGAATTTGTATCTTCGATATAATCATTTTTAAGAGTAAATACACAGACACAAGATCATCATCAGCCTTTCTCATAACCACTACAATTGCCCAATGCGGATGGTAATGGATACTTCATTTGAAATGGGCTTGCGTTTGGCTTCAGCTCACCTGATGGAAAGTGTAGATAAAGCGGAAAATGCTCAACAAGAAAAATTCAATTAACTCTTCTTTTAAAAATATCCTGATTGTATTTGCTAAGAAAAACAAACGCAGGGAGAGAGTTTCAAACCTAAGCGTTTCTAATTATAATGGAGGATGCGAAACGATGCGTCTTTCCGTATGTTGTATGGTAACTCATTGGTACTACTAGTATGTCGTGCGTGCAGATTAAACTCCAGTCCCCCACGACTGAGTATCTATATCTCTCTATCTATACGAAATAGGTCTAATTTACTATATTTTCGTTTTCATAATTTAACCGCTTCAAAATAATATCTCCTCACAAATAAAATCAATTTAAAAATTTCTTTGAGAGAGGTTACTACTATGTCAGAATAAAAAGCAACTATAGGCGTTTGAATTCTCTCTCTTCCGTACTAGAGAGTACTGATAACAAATCGTAATTTATGAGTCTCCAACAAAATAGTTACGACATTTTGAAATAAATCCGCTCTTAAATGTTCAAGAAAGTAAACTGAAAACACGAATATAAGTTTTATGCACACGATTTAAAGTTCTAAACCATCCATGAATATAAAATTCACGTGTGAACTTTCACAAATCTACCGCGTTGCAGAAAGTAGAAACTGCGACCATATTTGAACAGGTTTCCAACTTTGAACGTGAACTAAATTTAGTTTGTACGTCGCCAATGATATTGTAATTCTGTTAGAAGAATCATTTCGTATGCAAATGGGGAAATTAAAAGTAGCATGCATTATAGTAGATATAGCCTAATATGAAACTTGCATACGCTGAAGAACAAATTCAGATGCATATGTGAAGTCTATAAATCCATATTGGGCACTTAACGCCCATACACCTTCCTTGATGGAAGGCCTGTGTCTTGTTATGGGACGTATGACACAACCTTTTTTTTTCTAAGAAATGTTTTTAGAGTTGTAATCAGATAATCTTTTCTGAAAAGAAGAAGATTGAACACGAAAGTACCAGCATGAGTAATTATTGCATGTCAATTATGCTAGATAATGAGAATAAAAAATTTTCCCTAAAGAACATGGGTCAATAAACGAGAATTTGTTTTTTACCTCCTGTAGAGCATCGATCAGCCGATCCGCATTTTTATATGGAAAGTCTACAAATTTTTCTCGTTTTTCGATCCACGTTCCATAGAGAAGGCTGTTTTGTTTCATTATCTAAATACACACTTACAATTTTTCTAGAAATTAAAAATTAGGGCGTATAGGTGATGATGATGATAGCTTCCCAGGTGCTGTTAACCGCGACATCAACGGAGTGGATTTTTTTTGCTCTCCTTTTTAAAATCGGTTTAGCGTTTTATCTGTGAAAACGACAAAGACATAAATTTTCAATAACATTACTATGGATATTAAATATACCCGTGAAATTTTATCTATTTTTCTTTCCTAAGTATTTGGTGAGTATTTCTTGGTAATTTTACCCCTTTTTTTCAAATGTGGGTCATACTGGGCACCTAAGAGATTCAGTTTCTGTGCAGTACATTTGCGGGTAAAAGGTCAGCCACCTATCACTACTTGACACATCATTATATCCTGAAGCCATAAATATGTAAAAGGTAAGTACTTTATGATCTAGTCGTGTGAATAGGTAGTCGCTGCTGTTGATGCTGGCTTACAGGTGGTGGTGGAAATTGGAAGAGGGCCAATGCTCGATAAAAACAGTGTACTTCGTCACAGCTACATACACTGGTAATTTACAGCATCGTTTCTGACCTTTGACTAATTATTATGCCACGGTATAAGCACAATTGATCTTGTGCATTTACATTCAATTTTACACCTTATCACTAAACGAGACAGCCTATAACTGCGAAATAATAACTTCGAACTTAGAACGTTTGGGGTTCACACAAGACTACTTTTCATGATTTTTAACATTCAAAATTAGAATCTAAAGTTATGGGGAATAAAATCCAAAGTTGCGGATTTCATGTTACCTCGCCCCCCGCAAAAAGTGGCAGAAATGTTTGTTAGTAGAATTAAACGCGTATTATACTTAGCTCACGAATTTATAATCCTACATTTTTTGATGCAGTCTCATAAAAGCATGTTAGAAAAGCAGATCGTTCCTGGTTTGTTTTTTCAAATGATATGCTGTTATTTTTTTGCTGTAATTATTTCAAGGAATAAACAAAATGCATAGAATTTCTCTCTTGCGAAATATTCCTCCTTATAATTGTTGAATAAACTCGACGACTCCTTTGGTGTAATGGTTACCACGCCGACCCACCAAACCAGGGTTCAAATCCCAGTTCAGTCATGGTTGTTATATGTTTGTTGTATAGTTTCCATAATAAAAAGTCTGTGAGAGTTATTTATTTATTATTGTTATTAATGCTACAACTGCATGCTTCAAAAGTTTGTTGGTAGTTGTAGCAATGCCCCGATAAGAAATTTTGGTCGTGATGATGTATGCAGATAATTATGTATGCATAACGTAGACAATATAACTATGGACTAGTTATGCGTGTAATCCTATTAACAAAATTTTGTGCCACTTTTTGCGGGGTACTTAGAACGAGGTAGCATGAAATCCGCAGCTTTTGATTTTATTCCATTGTTTTAGATTCTAATTTGATAATTAAAAATAGTCTGAACGTGTGAACCCCGAACGAAACTATTTTGAAGTTATTGTTCCTCAATTATAGGCTGTCTTATTTAGTGATAAGGTATAAAACTGTATGCAAATGCACATGATCAATTGACCTTTTAACGTGGCAGAGGGGAAATGCTACCGCAAGGCCGGTCCCTTATATTGTCTAAGATGCATAATGATTCGAAGAGCACAGACGCGGGTAAGAAGTCAATTTTAGTATCTTTATATATTTATCTCTATACAAATGTTTAAGAGAACGTAAAGAGGCTATGACTCCTCTAGTTTACTGAAACTCAACATAAATGAGATAATTCGACTCGAAGACGAATCGAGCGAAATAAAACAAAAGTAAGTTAAAAAGACATTAAAAACCGACTGGGAGCTCTTGATTACACTGTCTCCTAAATTAAGTCAGGACACAGGTGTTGAATATTTAAAAGTTAGAGAAAGAATCGAGCTTGGCTTAGTCCCTTAAAAACTCTCTTAAATTTCTAATCACGTTATCGGGGTGCGCATGAAGATTTTCTTTAATTCTCGTCTTTGTCAAATTAAGAAGTGGGGAAAAATTGCGTGAAGTGAATTCGATATTGTAGAACAAGTTAAATAATCATTTGGTAGAATTAACTTCGACTATCAAAATGAAAAAGGTTAACAAGCAAGCGTTGGTTGAGACATCTCCTTTGGAACCAAAAACAATAAAAAATTTAAGTCGCACCAATCTGTTGACGACTTTTAGAGTTCTGTACCCAAAGGGTGAAAACGGGAACCTATTACTAAGCCTACGTTGTCCGTCCGTCCTACCTATTTAGGGCTGTAAACCGAAATAGCTAGATAGTTGAAATTGTCACAGAATGTGCTTTATAACGGGGGAATCACCCAACAAATAATAAAACGTCAAAAAGTTAAGGAAAAAGTAGTTTTTAATAAATCTAATAAGGTGTCGTTGGATAGGTCTTGTACAATGGAACAAAACTCCCATAATCGTTATAATGCTTCTGTCTCGGGATATCTGCGCTCAAAGTCAAAAGTAGGTCGTTCCCCGCTCTAACTTATATTTTTTATGGAATAAACTACGGAACCCTATCTCGGGCGAGTCCGACACGCTCTTAGTAGGTTTTTTTAATTTTCATGTCAACCAGGTAGTCCATACGCGCAATAAGGCTACAAACTTTACCTACTCCCACAGCAACCTACATCAAAAATTTAACATAAAACTAACATAAATTATGTGTTTACCGAAATATTAACCAGAAATTCATAGCCAGAGTTGCGCAGTCATTTACCTAGGTGTTTAATTAACAAAGTTCTAGCTCTTAACCTAGATCTGAATTCCGCCTAAAAGCGAGGCACTAGGTCAAACGGGTTCATAATAAATTGCAAATTCGTAACGCTCGTAAGAGCGCAGCAATTAGCAAAATGTGCAAGTTATTGTTGTCAAGTATTGGGAAAGAGAGCCAAATATAACTTTGCTTAATTGATATTTCCATTTCTCATATTTTTAAGCAACTACCTACATTAAAATGATAGCCACAAAATTTCGAACTATTAAGTTTTAATAAGCATAGCATAAGCATATACTCATGACTATATTCCCCGAGGGGGTAGTCAGAGATATTCTGAAACCTCAGAACATCCACGTTTCACGTAGTACCGAAACCCTGTCTAACTATACAGATATTCGATTTTAATTTTTCGAACAGCCTAATAGAATATAGGAGCCTCAGAAAAGATACGTCAAACATCTTCGATGTATAAACCAGTACAAAAAATTTACTTTCGTTACTATTATTGTCTCTGCTAGAAAAAAGGTAATGTAATTCCAGTTGAAATGAATTAGATAAGCTTTTGTCTTGATATTTTATTTTCTTACAAAGAAGTAGAAAACCTTTTTGAATTTTTACTTGTCTGAAACAGAAAGAAATATTAATGTGTTTTTTTGTGATGACAACTTAAAATATAAAAAAAATACGGCGTTATTATTATGACCATTCTGTTTTAAATTCAAATTCAAAATAATGTACAATCAATAAAAGAGCTTGAAGACCACTTATTAAACGTCAAATCTTTTTTTTAAGCTAACACCGCATTGGAACGAGCTCTCGAGAATGCTCTCATGTGGCCAGAAAATCGACAACATAATTATACTTTTCTCGTTGTATTTTAATTCATAAATCAATATTTGATTCATTCAAACTTTGTTTCAAATACAATAATATTCCGTGCAGAAATAGAAACAAGCTTGATGCATGACAAGCGTGATTATAAATTTTACCAGAGTTTAGGAAATTAAGAACAATATTTTATTTTTCATAGTTATACCTGCACTACATTCTCGCCGAGAATAGAAGAGAAACGCCGAGAACGAGAGTAAGGATGCCCTTCATTGTTCTCGCATTGGCTTTTTAATGATGATTCTAGATGATTCATTTCGAGGCGTATATTTTATCCACTGTCCAGTAAACGTGGCGATAGGTTCACTACCTGTCACAATGGACAGAGTTTGGGGAATGCTAGTGAAATGTGGATGTTAAGAATATGTTATTACTAGATTTTCTTTGGCGTAGTGGAGCTTCGGTGTTGGGAACGATCACCGAAGTTAAGCAACGTCAGGTCCGGTCAGTCTTTAGATGGATGACCGACGATGACGAGTAGAGATGAGAGATGATTGATGATGATGATGAGATGATTTTGTGATGATTAGTAGTATTTCATCTCGAGCGTTTCCGTGCTTCGGAAGGCACGTTAAGCAGTTGGTCTCGGATATTTGCGTCAGATGGCGTTGTAACTACTCGTTAAGCTATGTCATAGGCCTATTAAGTCGGCTTGAAAATTCTCTGACGGCAAGATGACCACTAACTTGCCTCCACCAACACGCACGTGGCCCGCGTGGTGGAGTATGGCCCACTCCCTCTCACCCTTAGTCGTGAGAAGAGGCCTTTGCCCTGCAGTGGGATTCTACAGGCTATTACTTAAATTTTCATGACATGTTACCTGAATTGTTCCATTAGATTAGTAACAAAGAAAGATTGGATCTGCTATTAAAATATGGTTTCAAAGAGATGGCGAGAGAGAGGAAGGAATATTCCTTTTATTAAAATAATATAAGTCTTAAAAAATTCGGCCGTGTTATCAAAATTTCAGTTTGAAAATAACAGAATAAGCAAAAAGAGTCCAGTTCACTTTTTCTTGTGTCTGGAATTTGGGATCCTATCCTAAATTGTTTATTTGATTATAATTCCGACTCAGCAAAGAATAATTAAGGTTCCCTTTCATTAATCAGTGAACCCTGAAAAAATGAGTCGGCTTTTATAATTTGCTAGAAAAGTTCCCGGAACTACGAGCTAAGAGTTGAAGTTCGAGTCTCTCATCATTTATCTTGCAAATGCTTCAAACTTGTGAAATGATCGATGAAATTGCAGACGTTATTAGGGTTGTCACTGCAGGACATAATTATAAAATTATACGAAGGCTTTAATCAGTGATGAGCGTAATTTTAGAATTTACACCAACTCAACTACTTACCACATTTCTTTATATGGATGTCGTACGAAGAGATTGATGAAATGGAATAATATATTTTATTTAAGATTTCTTATAGATCAGTATTTTATTAGGCGAAAAGCCATCGATCACCATTTGACAAATAATTCTTCCTGAAAAATACAAAATGAAAGGAGAACCTAGCTACAAATGATATTTAAATAGGCTGGTAATTGGAACAACATTTCTGACCATCCTGAAATTAATTATGGTTTTGAGTTTATATATGTATGTAGGTACTAGGTAGGTATGCAGTCCTACCGCAGCAGGTTGACCGTTGGTTTGAGAGTTAATAAAAAAATGTGGCGTACCGTACGCGAGTACGGGACTCGAACTCGCAGCCTACCTACAATGAAAATATACGTACAGGGTCCTTCTTAATATGCTAACACTTTTTAAGGGGATGATCAGACCGTCAAACCGAACAACTTTCTCTATGGCACCAACATCGAAATCTCGAAAAAAATTCTGCTGTACACAGCTGATTTTATTTACGCGATTTACATGTTTGTCCGATAGAAAAAGTTGTTCAGTTTGACGGTCTGATCATCAACTTAAAATGTCAGCATATTAAGAAGGACCCTGTATAAGCTGATTTCCTACTTGAACAACCAAATTACGCTATATCTATCTCCTCTTTATTGTTTTATTTTACTATTGCCGAATTTGTACATAAATATGTGTACAAAGGGCATCTCTCTTATAATGTTATAGTTCTAGTAATCCATTTCAGGTATTCGACGAGGTTAAGATTTTGTGGGTTTCTAAGGAACAGTGTGGGTAGTTTGAGGTACAGTCAGGCGTGTAAACTAAGTAGGTTGTGTTTGCACTTACTAAATTGCTCATGTTTATAATACTAAGTGCACCTATGTGTCTTAAGTATTTAAAAAGATACAAGGAGATTTAAATTAGCACTGAGATACGTTCCGTTAAATTATATGAACACAGCAATAATAAAACAAAAATTATACACTTTTTAATTATTATCAAAATCAAATTCTTATAGAATGGTTGTGGAAAAAGGTGGTGGGAGGCAGGGAGTATCCATACTGTATGTAGTAATAGATACTCTTTCTTATACTGTGACCTTACTAAGCATTGTGTTGTCATGGAACAATAAATATATAAAATAAATTGTCTTATTGATAATTTGATCAACAGTTTAAAAATAATGCGGTCTGCACATGAACGCGCACGTGCGTGAGCCTTTAATATAAATTGTGTAAATTTTTTATTGTATTTTATGTATCTGTTATAATAAAGTTTTATTACAAACAAATATAGTCATTTATTACCTAAAGACTGGACAGAGTTTCGGTGCTAGTGAAACGTGGATGTTCTGTGGTTTCAGAATATCTCTGGGAATAAAGTGTGTGAGCATATGCATGTATAGTCATTTATTTATGTCACAAAAATATAATAATCACAAAAATATAGTGGTCAGCACAAGTGTCGTCAATAACAAAGATACACAAAATTAATTAATTATTGTGTTAATTGTTTCAGTAAAAGTTACAGAATGTACTTCAAACACATAATAATTATGTAACAATGGGATGACAACCTTATATTTTTATTTTGCTTTTGAAGTGAATAGTCTTTGATCCATTCTTCTCCAAATAAAGATTATATAACTGCTATAGGTATAATATAGTTATTTTTTTTAATTATATTATATTTCATGTTGAATGGAAGTGGCAACCCTACCCATAATTCACAACTCTCGACTCGAGACTCTGATAAAAATAACAAAGATAAATCGTGATTTTGTTTTTATTATTCAATTTTGATTCATTAAGAAAGATGAACTTTAAAACAACGAAATAATGTCCAAAAACATATTTCGTAATTGTTAAAGAGAATGATTTGACCTCTTACATAATAAAAGTAAATAATTAGTGTCATAATAAATGAACAGAGTATGGCAGCGATCGCTTAAAAAAAGATTTGACGTTTAGCTTCTATATTAAATAAATTATTTTGACTTTGAGTGGATTATCAAATTTTAAAATCCTCTTTCGTGTCAGCATGAGTCGTCATCGTATAATCACTCAATTTTATAATGATCTTAATTGTAATTATTATATATAAGAAATCGCTTCTTAGCGATAAGACCGCCTTATTTTGTGCCTCTTGTTTTTTTCTCTCTGTATTTTACTGTTTATATTTTGGTGTAAAATAAAGTATATTTGATTTGAATTATTGTTAAGGGGATATGTGAAAAAAATAGGATTCTTTAAAGTATCATATCTCATGAAGTACTAACAGTAGGAGTATGATTTGCGGATATGTCTAAATTGAACATATAATTGAAGTTTTGATTAGAGCCAAAACATGATTAAGACACATTTTCTCGATAGAAAAACAAGCCAAAGTAACCTCCGTCTTTATTGATAAACGCTTGGAAGTGCTAAACGGTGAATATTAGAAACAAGAGGCTTGATTATTAAAAAAAAGATTGATTTCTTATAAATTTTGATTAGAGCAGAATTGAACTTACATAAATAGTACAATTACAATTAAATAAAGTTTGTTTTATGCTTGCGTCGTTTCAGGCGCGCGCGCCGCCCTGTCTCTTTCTCTCGCATCAGGCAGTAATATAAGCTATCACACGCCCATATCGCTTCAATTATTTTTCGACATAGGCCCTTAAGTGTTATTTATTAATAACCACATAAAAGCAAATTTTCTATGGATAAGTTCAATAGCTTTATATCGTCATAATTATACAATAAATTGCAAATTTTATTTGATTTCCGGCCTCTAGATTTACTAAAAAAATCCGTTTATAACATATTACTTTTAATTGTACCGTCTACGCGTATTACGCGTCAAACTTTTGTATGAAATTGACAACTCTGCAACCACCTTAAGAATGTAGTTGTAGCAATGCTCACATTTAGCAATTTAAATTTCAGGATGGAATGACGTGTCAAGTGGTGAGAGGTGAGTCTTTCGCCCACATAAACACTGCATAAGAAACCTTAAATCCCTTAGCCGCCTCGTACGACACCCACGGCACACGACCACGAAAAAGTTAATTTTACAGGGTGTAAGGAAAAGTATCATTAATCTTTAAACCGCATACTCTACCCATCAAACTGAACAACTTTTACTATGGGAGCAAAACGATTAGAACGAAAAAAAATCAGCTGTTCCATCCATACGTTTGCGTCGATTAGGTATTGCAGTTTAGTATGGGACAGCTGACTTTTTTTTTACTTGATAGATTTGCTCCCATAGTAAAAGTTGTTCAGTTTGATGGGTAGAGTATGTGGTTTAAAGGTTAATGACACTTTTCCTAACACCCTGTATACATTTATTATATATAAAAAAATGTTTCCTTTTACTGTCTAGTTATTTAGTGAAAATAACATTAGGTGGGTACTAATATTTGAGTTTATGTTGTCGAAAATTATTCATAATATTTTTTTTACTACAACATGTCGTTACGCGCCCTCAACACGTCATAAATTGTACCACACGCAACCATCGTTCTTGCAGCCAGGATCAGTTTTTCATGTTGTGACGTCATCTTGTTATTTTCTGTCCTTTGTAGGCAGTGTCCGGGGTGTGCCCATGGGTAGAATTGGGGTGGTCCATTCTAAGCCGGAACCACAAGACTGAAAATTATTATTATTTGGAAATACATCATTAATTAGTGAACTATTTTCTCAAATTAATTTGAATCCAGATTTAACTGGGGTTTGTATATTCAGCTTTAGGTCAGTTTCTAATACAAACAGATGGATACCGTCTTTATTATTCCAGTGGAGCCCAAAGCAATGGTCGTTAGCATAAAGCAACAGCTATGTTGTTGCGTAATTACAAGGTTAATCTCTGTCAATTTTAGAATTAACTTGGAAATTTATGTACTTAATCAACAAACTTATGGAAGAAAACTGTCACATTGATTTACGGAAAGCTAGGTGTATTAGTAATATTTAAAAAGGTGGTCTAGAGTCTAAACCCACACATTCAATAAAATTAGGGTATTTTGTTACATCCCGTATATTTTCGCCATGTTAAAAATCAAACTGTTGAGTTTGATTTTTTACACGGCGAAAATATACAAACACAAAATTTGACAATAACTTTTAACTTTAGACCATCAAACTGAACAATTTTTACTGTAGAGCCAAAATCGACTAAACATAAAAATACCGGTCATGAGCGTGTCGTACTCGCCCATGATTATGGTTCCGTAGTGATCATATGAAAAGCTTATCTCGAAATGTAGCTGTGTACAAGTTATTTAAACTTAAGGAATATTCAAAAGCAATCATTTATTAAATTTGTTATTAAAATTTAAAATTTATTGAACTCAATCTCAACCCACCGCTCGGGCACTCTCACCCTACTTACTACCAAGAAGATTCTTAAAATGTTTCCATGAGCATGTTAAAGCTTTCATTCATTGCTGAAATGATAACACATAATTTTTGCCTGAAAACTTAAAACGCGAATAACTTTAAATTTTAACTATGAAAATAATGACATTATTGTTTCAATCTTATTATTTTGTTTTAAATCAGTTGGGGTGTATGAGGTTTTGCGCTTATTCATTAACACGTAAATGCGACCGTAAAAGTACTCGACTGCAATATTAGTTTTTACTTTATAGTTTTGAAGTCGATTGTAATTTTATACTGAAATGTTTTTGATAATTATTTTTTTCTACCAACGATGTAGGCGTCGAGGCAGACCTAGAAGAGTGGCAGGACCAAATAGATAGAGTAGGTAGTAGTCCTTTTCCCGACCGTGGGACAGTGATGACAGTTATTTTTTGTAAAGTATTTAAAACTAAACATACCTTAAATACAATTATGAGGTATACGTTGCAAAGTGCCATAGTAGCTGCAACTAGAAGTATCGATTTGCTATCAAATATTCTAAAAATCATTCACATATGGACAAAAATAAAACCATCTCACGTCTAATAATAAGTCAGACTGTCAGTAGAATTTCTTCCGGAAATCTTTCAATAAAATCTCTGAGAGTATTATCGTGTCTTCCTTTACCGTATTATCCTGATTTTTGCTTGAAGCCATCTTTCTTCCCAGTTGTTAAGCCGTGTGGTGGCTTAGAATAGACTACTTTAATTTTTCCTGGATATCTTATGAGGTAACTAAGGTATAAATGGTTTTTTTAAATGCATTGTTTTGGTGGGTAATCGCCAGTGAACATTCCATCTTAAACTTTAAATGTACGGAAGGTAAGCCTTTGCTTGCACGCTTATAAACAGGGTGTATCGAAACACCGTAGTAATATATAAAGGGGTGGTTTAGACCATCAAATTGAACAACTTTCACTACAGAAAAGGAAATTTGCAGTGTAGCTACCTACATCAGATTTTTTAAATTTTTGTTTTATTTTGTCTCAGTTGCTCAGTTTGATGGTCTACACCAACCCTTTAAACATTACCAAGGTGTTTTGATACACCCTGTTTAATAATATTTTGATTTAAGTTACTGACTTCCCGAAAACGGATTATTGTCGTGATATTCTGTTTGTAAATTAGTGTCCATTACCACATTCTTATCCGACAACCGACGTCATTTCCAACGCTCATTCAAATAAATTGAAGTAAATTATTACCAACTTAATGACCTTAACGTCTTGTATCTCTTCATAATGGCTGCAAACAGATGCTGTAAACACTCCAATATTCCATTTCCTTTGCACGTCCTAGAGCCCCCGTTTTTGTCTTTAAGAGCACGAAAGCGTAAACAATTTCAGATTGTGCCTTCTACCTAAGCGGAAGCTACTACTGAGTGGACTTTTCAATTTTGCCGAGTGCCACGGAATTTATGCTGGGGAACAGCGTAGTGTTTTCTTTTCATTTCTAAAAGAGCATTCGTAGTTTCATAGTTGGAGGGTGCTATTAAAAAAGTCTCGCTATTGGCGCTGGCATCTAGGGAAACTGAAGGAAGAAAAGTTATAAAGCCTGTAGCTTCCCATAGCAGGATAAAAACCTCCTTTCACGAATAAAGGTGTAAGTAGCCATATACCATCTAGATTGCGATTTTTGAAACTCATACTTTGAACTCAGCTGTTAAAAATTTAAATATTACTATGGAGATATTCATATTTCTACTGCTAATTTGAATTTTAAAAATCTTAATTTGGGAGTTCGATTTTTGAGAGTCGAATCAGCAGTAGAAACATGCATATCTCCATAGTAATGTTGAATATTTCAACTGCTGAGTTCAAAGAACGAGTTTCAAAAATCGCACTCCTATATGTCCACGCAAACCCAGTGCGGATTGTTACCTTTTAAACTGCCTTAATCGAAGATTGATATGGCTTCATGATTAAGTGTAGCTTGGCAAAAAAGAGAAGAAAACGGAGATAACAGGCACAACATTTTTATAATCAGTATTTTGGACTAGCCAGGTTATGCATGATTTGAACGTTCTTTACATAAACTGCGATGGCGCTGAAACCCGAAATCTTTTTCTACTCTTTATTTGCTTAGATATTCACAGTTATCGTACAGATAACATATCTTGGCTCCAGATATTAAGCTAAACGAGCCATTTGAAGCATAGATACTTAAGATGGAATATCACTAAAATGTTAATCCATCCAAAGTCTGACAGAATCTGACGTTGCTTAACTTTGGTTATCGTTTCCAATACGTAATCTCCTCTATGCCAACACACGCTTCGAGGAAACTAGGATGGGAATGATTGAAATTGTGAAAATTAAAACCGTACTACAGAATTAAAATCCACATGTTGAAATGCTAAACCGATTTATAAATATCTGGACTCGGGTGAAAGCTCTCTAAAAGAATCCCTATCAATAAAACTATAGCATTAATTTAAAACCGGCCAGGAGTGTGTTGGAGAAGCCTATTATAGGATTCCGTAGCCAGTGTGTGGCTGCTTAACTATTTTCGCACACAATTTATTCAGACAAGGATAAAATTTTTAGGGTTCCGTGGTCAAGAATTTCGCCATGTCCGTCCGCGGCTTAGCTCAGAGACGCTTAGTACTAGAAAGCTATAATTTGACATGGGTATACCATTTTATCACGTCGACAAAGTGGTGAAATAAAATCTTGAAAAATCGATTTTTTAGGGTAGGTAGATGAATTTTTTTTCTCGTATATCCCACGGTGTGGGGTATCGTTGGATAAACCTTTAAAAATATTGTGGGTGTGGGAAAGTCATTTTTTGGTTTATGGATCCGTTAGCGAAATATTAAGCTTTAAAGGGAAATTTTTGTTAGAGTCAAGTGTCCCCTCCCCCTGCCAGCTAAACGGTTGTTACTGGATACGTGAAAAAATTCACGGCAGTAGTGTATATAATGAAGTTAAAAGGAAAACTATCACCGCTCAGCAGGCTTTACAAGTTAACGATTAATAGTCGACCAACTTGTAAAATGTACTTTTTAGACTTTATTAGCCGTTAAACCGTAGGATAAAACAAAAAGCCCCGTTCTAAGTTCGTACATTGTGACGGGCAAAAAAGGAACCCTACCCTGCCCGTGGCCCAACATGCACTTGGCCGGTTTTGTTAATTAAATTGATTTTCCTAAAAATCCTTTTAAATTTTCATTGGAATTACTTTCTAAGAGCTACATTGTATAACATTTAATTTCAATTCAGTTATTCATGCAAAAGACATTACAATAAGGTTTCTTTACAATTATATATAGAATGGAGGAAACTATAACACTCTGGTAAACTAAGTCTAAGTCTGGTAATAAACGTGGTATAAAATGTTATACCAAGAATAAACTAAGAATGAGCAAATTGTCTAATTATAAACCCGGAATAACTTAAGCCTAGTATAACGTCGGAGTAACTGTTATGTAGTATAGAAAAATTTTCGAAACCTAATGGAGAACTTGCACCAAAATCATAATGAGAAATTATCTGAATAATTCAATAATAATAGTTGTAAATAGAACATTACTGAAAGATTTATTCTAATGTTTTTTATTTCTAAGACATATTTAAATTATAAGTTACGTGGATCAGAACGTAATTTCACACACCAATCAGCGCAAAGTGACGAAGCGATTAGCATCTTGCGTGCGTTAGAATAGTAGGGCAACATATTATAGCGGATGATTTGTAATGAGCTTGACGCGTCATGAAAAGGATTGACGTCACGTCATGGCAGTGAGCGTTTTGGCGCGGAATTTGAAAAGTCAACTTTTGATTAGCAATAAAAAAATGATTTATGCATATTTTACCATTTTTGTTATTGGTATTTTTATGTAAGCTTTAAATCTTACTTAAGCCTAAATGATACATTAAAATATAAAACTGTGCAAGTTCCCCATTGAAGCATGTCGATTTCGTCTTAAAGTTTTTTTCATCGAAAACCTAGGAGTGTTACAAGTCGTAGATTATTTTCTAAAAACATTGGTACGAATCGACCTGGGATCGAATAATCGAACACAGAACCGTCGCTTCCTGCACTGCTGAAAATGAGGCTGTCATAGCACCACAACCACAAGGTGTAAGGGAATTGTTTCCGAAAACTCAAAAGGGTGAAAGTACCCGTCAATAAAAACAACTTTTACTATAAAAATAAATAAATAAATAAAAAGATATTTATTCATCAGAAAAGATACAGTTATTAACACTGATCATCAACATTTCCTGAATGAACAGGTGGAGCCTCAGCACAAATGCTGTTTTGCGGTCTCCCTCTTTTGTATGTACAATTTTAACATGCTTAGTTCATTGATAATATTCATTAAATACCTACTTCTATCTATACTGTTGCAGAGAAAAAGAAAATTATGGAAATATACAAATAAATTTAGATACCTAGTTACAGGTAGTAAGGCTACCTACTTAACATTAGTACATACATTCAAATGTTATATCGACTTATTAAATCTTTATATTAAAAATTAAAATAAAAGTTAAAATTGAAATTTTATAAAATGTCCGTTGTTACATTAATTAAATGAAAAATTTTATAAAACACAAGACAAGTTAATCACAACTCAAACTCTGGCAGGTGGAGTATATGCCGATCAATGGCTGACTAAGGGACCAACACAGATTTCTTTCTGGTCTGTGGGGACCAACTATGGGATCTTAAATAAAAATCAGCTATCTCACACTAACATTAAACTCCAACCGCGCACAATGTATGGAGGAGCAGATTTTTTTTTTGAGATCTCATAGTTGGTCCTATAGAAAAAGTTGTTTAAATATTGATGGGTACTTTCACCCTTTTTAGTTTTCGGAAGCACTTCCCTTCCACCCTGTATAATTTTTGACGTCAAACAATACAACACAAATTATATGAAAATACCCAATCCGATACATATACAGCAACCAAACCAATCCAATTTAAAATGATAGAACTTCGAGAGCTACAACGATGTAAGATTCCACATAAATGCATGCCTATCACGTCTTTGGTCCATCTCGAGCCACAGGGCCGCTTATCTCCACCGCAGTGGGATTTGCAAAAATCCACAAACCAAACTTCCTTGGAGGTAAAGCAAGAAAGCAAGATTGCTTCCGATTATGCGAGCTATGCAAGAAAGGCTTGAGCTAAGTGGAGTGTACAATTTGAATGAGTGCGTCTTTCTATGTTTGCCCGATGCTTGACGGTACGCACACTCCATTTCGACTTGATATGAAACCGTGAGCTGAATGGCCCTTTTCGAAACATTTCTTGGTGGGTTTTTTTCTGAAAGCACTGGGATTGCATAACAAAGTGCGCACTTTGATTGGCCTTTCGTCATTAGTTTGGTTTCGGCATTTTAAATAGGTTCTTGGTTTTGAAAAAAGAATGTTTGTGAGTAGTTTTGTTTTAGAAAGTGGTCGTTTTAAAGCTATTTCACCCGCAAATTCAACCACAGTGATGAATTTTTATTAAATTGTTAAATAATTTTTACAATTTAATAATAAAACAAGTGAAAGGGTTTAATCGACTCGTCTAGGATATATAACAATATTAGATAATTACGTACCTACTTACAATTCAGGTTCACTATCGAGACTTACTTACGAAAAAAACTAATTTTTGGCTAAAATCTGTCATTTCCATGCTGTTATCTACATACTGAATTTCATGGCAGTTACCTAATAATTAATTTACGTATAAGTATAGTATATCTGTGGAAAAAATTAAGACTCTGCTCTAAAAATTTACATTTTAGCCTTTTTAGATTTTTCCTGCCAACTTTTACACCGTAATTTTAAAAAGCCTTGAATTCTTCGTGTTTTTAAACTCAACAAAATTTATTATACATTCTAGATAACTATTATAGATGCACATGCAGAAATTATGGAACAATAATAACAACTATAATGAAGTATTAAAATCTTATCTTAATAATAGTATAGTCTATAAAATCAAACCAAAGAAAATCACAATTTTTATCTACAGGGTGAAATTGATATCATTAGCATCCTTTCAAACTAAGAGCTTTTACTATGGGAGCACGCCAATCGGAGCAAAAAAAATCAGCTATTGCATACATTTGTGTTGAGTAGGCGTTGCAGTTTAGTACCTATTGAACAGCAGATTTTTTTTTGTTCCTGTCTGTTTGCTACCATAGTAAAAGTTGTTCAGTTTTATGGGTAGACTAGTTTAAAAGGATGCTAATGTTTTCATTTTCACCCTGTACTATGATATACCCAAAACACCATATCGCAAACGAGCCGAAAAATAAAAGCTCAGGCGCTTAGTGAATCACGATCATGACACAAAACAATATCGAACCCAAAATACAGAAACGCAATCGGAAGAGCTAATAAAAACAATCGAATCTGTTAACGAGATACTGCGTCCGTACATCCGCAAAACACACATTCTACTCATTTTCACGGGATCGAATAAACATTGTTGACATGCGAAATCGGCGCGCGAACGACGGATCAAGCTTTCGGAATCTGTGCGATGGGTATACGTTCATTTTATGGGACGCACAACGTGATTCGATTTGAATAAAAGGTATCGGCCCCGACGCCCGATATGTAAATTCTGCTAGAGACAAGGTATACGTATGTAAATATCAAAAAGAGAAATATCCGGAGTATGATCTGGAAGGTAAACAGAACGGTCGGTTCGGAATGTCCTTAATTGGTGTTGATCCGTTTGCTAATAATTGAAATTCTGCTGTCCGGGTTCGTAACGAAGGCTTAATTTTCTCTTTAAATATTTGGCTGCAAAATATTTTTTTTGAGAATCGTATAGTTCCGCATTTGGGTGCTAATAAAGGACAGGTTTAATGTATTGACGATGCAAGTGCTGCCCGTTAAAAAAACACGTCTTTATTTATAAATATTTATAAACGTTTGTTGCTAATTATGGAACAATTATAAAATAAATATTGATTGTATTTTATTGATGCTCTGGATGTCAATGACATTAGTCTGGATGGCATAATGGGTTTATAATATTGACGTAACTAACGAATGTGCTATAAATGGATCCATTCCGCAATTTTTATTGATCGTTAATGTGAATTGGTATTAAAAATTATCTAGCTATCATCATCCGCACTCGACTCTCTTTCAGCAATTATTCAACCGGCTAATTTGAATAAAGCAAAACATTGTTAGTTATTTAATTATCAGTAGGTATAGTTAGCTGTCGTCGTCGTCGTCGTCGTCGTCCCCCCCCCCCCCCCCTCCCCCCCCAGTGGACCGACGACCTGGTGAAGTTGGATGAGGGCAGCGCAGGACAGGTCGTTATGGCGATCCTTGTAGGAGACCTATGTCCAGCTGTGGACGTACATCGGCTGAGATGATGATGGTGACAGATACGAGTAGTTTACAAATTTCTTGGTCAAAGCTTCTATTGGATCAGTACGTAATAACTGTATTGTGATAATTTCATATCCATCTGGTCTGGACCACATTTTATTTAGGTTATTATCTCTATAACAAACCGTATTATGTTGTTCTCAGGAGTCCTCGCAAAAAGAGGGATAATAGTACCTATGTTACTATGTCGGAAGATGTAAGACAAAGACATTATGAGGTAAATTAATCCTAAAAGAAAAACGGTCTTACTTGCTCATTTTCACCGACCTAAGCACTTAACGACCTTAATATAAAATGACAAGCTGTTTTAGACGTAAAAACTTTAACAACAAAGAATTTTCTTAAGAAAATTATAATGCCCATAATAAAAGTACGATTAAACTGGTATCCTCACTGAAAATTTTGCCCACCCACGTCAGATGAAAATGTGGGTACCAACATTCTGAGCGTAGACGTTATAATAAATATTTCAGAGTTTATTGCTCCTCTTATTTGACGACGGGGGTCTAATGACCAATTTAACGCTTATGAAGTGCAAATTCTCTGTCATACCGTGAAACGAGACATTATAATACCCAATTTCAGCTTCAGAAAGAATATAAATGGGCCACGCACCTGCGGGACTCGGTTCGCTTCCCCTTCGCACTTTTTTCAGTCTTATTTTAATTTTATCTTCTCACAGATACTGTAATCTTATTCACTGCCGTATATTTAATGTATTTTTTCTGGAATTGAAATACAAAGGTTTGAAAACATGTCTTGTTGTCATTTGTTTTAGATATTAGCTTTTCAAGTGTAGACAAATTTTCACAATGCTCTAGCTAGGTAGTGTATGTTATATTAAGGAAGGATGAGTTTTGAACTGCCATCTCATCAACAGTAAAGTTTTAGACACCAATTCTGCCAACTGCTTAAGAGTCCTATTAACGTTTAGTAGTGGAGCCCTCACCTCATCACAACATTTAAGATTTCTCAATCAAGAATGCCTAAGTACTTCAAATTACTACCAACGCTTTAAAGCTATTTCATAAAACACTTTTATAGGTTTTTATAGGTCTAACTATACATAAAAATTGGAAAAAGGAAATATTGTTTCGATATTCCTTGTTTACATTTTCTTTCGATATTATTAAAAGTGGAACATTTAGAACCTGTAAAAGTATTTAAAATAGTTTTTAGGCATTAGCAGTAGGTAAGTTGGAGAAGCATTTTTTTCATTTTGGGTTTTTTTATTGACAAAACTTTAATATTGTGATGAGTGAAATGAACTGTAAAAGTAATCTCAAGTGTACTAAAAATAAATTGCCTTTGACGCGACATTTCCTTCAATTAAGAGAAGCCCCATGAGTTCTTATAAAGACAGATTTTATGTGGCTTACATCTGTGAGCTGTCAGTCTACCATTTTAGACGTCGTCCTATAAAGCATGTTTTGGTTTCAGGTCGCCGTCCACCTACTTAAGCTTGACTTTATTTCTTCCAAGAACATAAATGACATACAAATTATAATTAAATTCAGAAGTGAAAGTTTCGCTTCTGGGTTTATAAATATCACTTCCGTATTATTTTTTTGTCTTTTCGGCTATCTTTGAAACGTCCTTCGAGCCAAAATTCACTACAAAATCATAAGATTTCAGTTAATTTATACACCGTGAATACATTGGGGTGCTTCAGACATCAAACTGAACATTCCAACTTTGAAATCGCGAAAAAAATCTCCTGATTCGCACATTTTTGTCGAGAAGCTATTGACAATTTCTATGGAACAGCAGATTTTTTTTCGCTCTTTTGATATTGGCTCCATAATGAAAGTTGTTCAGTTTAATGGTCTGAAGCACCTTGTTCCTGATTCAAATCGAACACGATTCCACGGTGTATTATTATAAAGCGAAAAATGAAGAAATAAAATCAAGACTTGCAATAGTCCGTGGCAGAAGTACGGTTGCCGGCATGTTCTATCGCGATTAGTCCCCGATAAAAGGGTGGAGCGGTCCCATTTCCGGTCAGAACTCGAGTCTGTGTGGAAAGAGGAAATGACGTTACATTCACAGTTTATTTCTCTCAAAATCTAAAGTTATGCATGCTTGTGTGAGATGTACTTAACAAAATTTTCTGCCCAAGGTTATATGGAAATTAAATTAAAGAGCAAATAAAAGGATTCTGAAATCAATACAATCATAAATAAGATCAAAATTGAGGATATTTTAATGGACGCAGGTGCATCTAGGTACGAGTATAATCGAACGCAGCGTTCAACCCATCAATACAATTATTTTAGCAGATTTCTGTCTATCCTTCCGTTTTTGAAACCAAAATGTCTGCATAGATTTTGTAGTTACCTACAAGATCTTGAAACTTACTAATAATTATGGAATTATTGCGTCATTACACTTGTAGCGACACCTTTTTGATGAGGTGTCTATGGTGATGGCCCTCAGCCGGATATGTCAGGATGTTGCTTTGACAGAGAGAGAGATTAAATGTCGACACGAATGTTTGTATTAATAATTACTGTAGTTATCGTGAACAACCAATAAACGTTCAGTCATTGGGAGAACCGTCCTTTTTATTCCTGCAATCAAGATTGGGCATTCGGGCAAAGTCTGATCTGCCATTTCCACGAGCATAATGTCCTCTATACAGGGCCCATCTTAATTAATTGACATTTTTTTAAGCGGATGATCAGAGCATAATAAAAAACACCAGCTGTCCCATACAATTGAGCCGAGCAGAATTGCAGTTTTGTATGGAACAGAATTTTTTTTTTAAATTTCGACGTTGGTCCCATAGATAATGTTGTTTAGTTTGATGGTCAGATCATCCCCTTGTACCCTATGTATACAGGGTCCTTCTTAATATGCTGACACTTTTTTAAGGGCAGACCAGACCATCAAACTGAAAAACTTTCTCTATGGCACCAACATCAACATCACAAAAAAAAATCAACTGTCCCATATATTTGGCTTGTGCAGGTTTGTAGTTTTGTATGGAACAGCTGATTTTTTTGCGATTGCAGCTGTTTGTGCGATAGAGAATGTTGTTCAGTTTGACGATCTGATCATCTCCTTAAAAAAGTGTCAGCATAATAAGAAGGACCCTATATACGCAAATATCGATAACATTTCTAATCGAACAACGCCGATCAATCAATTAGGAGATTAAGCACAATTCAACTCCCTTACCTACAGATTGATATGGACGGTAAAATATACGACCGACTGTCTTACAACGCAGGACAAACTATTTTTAAGACAACGGCCTAGGTCAGCGAAACTTTCTAGATCAACCCAAAAGAAACTATTCTAAAAATTCGGATTCTTATCCAAGAGACATGTAACACACCGTATCCGGCTTTGGGCGAGCGGAACAGCGATGCAGAGATAGTATGTAATGTATAGCAGCGGAATTTGTACGGAGTTTTGTAACTAACTTTGCCCTTTTGCGTTTGATGAAATTTTGTGTGGAAGTATTTTTAGCGAATTCACCCATCTGCTTGGTTTCTTTCTCTGGAAGTTTGTTTTGTATAAAATTGAGATTTTTGTGAGCCATAAAATTGTAGTTTTTTTAACGGTTCCTACTCAGGTACTCTGTGTTGTGTATTTTAGATGAAATAAAAATTGTCTAAAGTTTCTAGTAACAATAAGTACAAAATTTTCCTGTTTAGGTTCAAAACCGAGTAGGTATTGTAAAATAAGAAAACTTAAAATCAAAGAAGATAGTCTAACCTAACATCAAGTTGAACAATGAAAAGCTTTTTAACAGACTTGAGATATAACATTTTTGTGATGACATCTTAAATTTCATTTTGAGATTGAATCACGGAACATCGTTCTATTATACATTCAATATGTAAGGTAGTATATTGTGTTAACTTTGAAAGTATTTAATGCACCTTTTATTACAACGACTTTTTAGTATAAAGGCTTTTAAAAAAAGCGACCTATGGACTAGTTATATGTGAAAAGTGACGTTTTTAATTATCGAACTACCTGGATTTGTATCTTTTTTCTTTCTCTATTATGTGTTTTTGATACGATATATAAAAGAGATATGGAGGCGAAGAGAGGCAGAGGAAGACCTAGAAAGTATTGAATGTCGTATCGTATCTAAAACTCAAGGTCCTAGCGGAGAATTGACAGGATTTGGAATACTCCACCAACAAGAGCTTACTGTTTTAAAGAATAATAGGTAGATAACAAGATTATATCAATGATTCGATTAATGATATAACTAATAATAATTTTGTGGTTATTGACAATGCAAATATTAAACATGTATCTAACATTATTATCGTTTTTTCCCGTTTTTTCCGGGCAATTCGAAAAAAACTTTGCCACGTCTGCAGTATTAAAATAATGGATCCAAACATAAGCTTGAGTAAGTTCTGTTCCCGAGAAAGACACGATCACCCTTTTAGATAGATGGTAGGATGCCGGCAGTAAATATAGTCTGAAGGTAACGACATATTTCCGTCCCCACCTTCGATTAAGGTTATATTTTTAGATTAGGGTTATATTTTCAATACTAACCAATTAAAGCCAATGAAATATTTCAGATACAATCTAGAATCTGTTAGATTTTTATTAAAATTCAATGCTAGGTTTAATTACAAATTTGTATGGAAATCTCTGAGGCACTGTAACTTTAAAACTAAATATTTTGACGAAAATCTGACAACATACATGCATAGAGATTAGTTTCTAGAATGTTTCTGAAAATAAATTCTAATTTTCTTAAAAGTTTTGGTGTTGTAGAGTGTCTGTCATCTTATTTATAATAATTATATTCTATATATTCTAATTTTAATACAATAAAGTAACTATGAAGTAAACCAGATATAACCATAATTTAATTTACTGAATCCGAAGTGACAACGCCTGATTAACCGACCGGCAAAATTGTCTCGAACAGCCCTTATCAAATACGGATCGGAATTGAATGAAGATCAATCAACGAAACAGTCGAAGGGCAGAGACAATGACAATGACATGACAATTACTGATGTAAAACTGATCATAATAACATCTTGCTGATTTATTTTGATGCAGGATCAAAGGTACCGTTTTCATCAAAGGATCAGAGACAAGACAACCCTCTTTCACCCTTGGGTGACGTACGACTTGACTCAGGGCTACGCAGTGATTTAGTATGTGAAAAGCCAGCGGCCTATCATCACTTTTAACGTCATACTATCCTGATACTTTAACAATGCTACATTAGAAGGAATATTTGGTAATTGCAGAAAAGCTTCTGCACTATTTTCCTGAATACTACAAATATGCGAGCTATGTTAAGTTACAGCCTCTAAAATCCCACTACAGGCCTTACATAAGCCTTATATCAAAAATTAGGTATATGGATACGATATGTTGATGATCTCACAAATAAGGTGAAAAGTATTTCAAACAATCAGTATAAGAATGAGATGCTCGTTGGCAAAGTGTAACTTCGGTATCGAAATGTTTAGCAACGTCAGGTCCAGTTAGTATTTGGATGAGTGACCGTTTAGTTGTATTTCATCCAGATCATTCCCATGCTTCACAAGTTATAAGCAGGATGTTCTCGGATAGTTCCGTTAGATGGTTATGTAACTATTCATTAAGCTAGGTCGAAGGCCTATGAAGGTGGCTTGATAATTCTCTGTCTTCGAGTTTTTGGAATTAGAAATTATCGACAGCCTCGTTGATGGCAATCCGTAGTTTCTTCTTACCCGCATGGGAGATTGGTGTGAGTTGATCACAACCTATTACCCTAATAGACCTAACTTGCCTTCACCAATCCGCACTGGGCCCACGTCGTGGAGTGTAGCCCACTCCTTCTCATCTTTATTCTAGAGAGGAAGCTTTTTCCCTGCAATTTAGTTCTATAGGCTATAACTTACTTACTTTACTTACACAACAGGATCAACGGGCAAAACCGTTGTAGAGCCACTAGGTATAAATAACCTAGTACTACCAGAGTGAAAAGTTGCGTACACTTTAGTGTTGAGGGGCTAGTGAAGGTCGTAAAACTCCCCATTCGTCCGCTAAGCCGATTACTGTATGTAATCCGACCTCTACGTGACACACGAGCGTTCGCAACGCGTTCAATTAGCTTTTACTATGGCACCGCCTTTTGGGAATAGTGTTACGAAAGTATGAACTATGTTGCTTGATATTGAGCGCACTAATAATAGTGACATTAGGTCTATCTCGGTGGAGTTGCGCGTTGCGGATATATGGACACTCAATCATAAGGATCCGAGTTTATATCCGCACGGATGACATGCCATGGACCAAAAGGTTTTTATAACCTATGTACCGACTACTCTCAAACGGCTAAGGAAAACATCGTGAGGAAACCTTCATACGCTTATTTATTCTAATGCGAATGGGAAGACTATCAATACGCATTGTGCACGCACGCGGGGTTACAGAGTTGTCAATTTCATATAAAAGTTTGACATATTTTGAATATGGGAAAATAATTTAGAAAATCTAGATGCTGCGTCACATATAACATTTGCAAATTAAAGCTTTGCAATTTTCTCTGAATAATTTCCAAAATTACAAAATATATTTGGCCTGCGGCATCTACATTTTCTAATCTATTTTTCCATATATTAAATATCACTTTTATAGACGTTTGTATGACATTGACAACTCTGCAACCATCTTAAAAGAAAAAAAATAGTTTTACCCGCTTAATCTGTAGAATGCTTAAGGTCCTTCAGAAAAAGTACCGAATGTTTTAAGGAGATGATCAAACTAAAACTTTATGGGACTAACATTGGAATCCCGAAATAAAGATCAGCTGTCGTCCAATATGTTTCGGTCAACGAGATTTACAGTTTTGTTTTAGGGATAAAAAGGTTTTTTAGTTTGATGCTCTGATCATATCCTTATAAAATTGTGCATTAGGTATTTTATCACAACACTAGGAATTGCGGCGCTAGTCTGTTACTTACTAGGCGGTAGCGTGTCAGTTGCGTGCTCTCCGGCCTGCCATGAAGCTCCACCATTTTCTGGAGGCTTTACTAAGACAATCCATGATGTCACCCAAATTTCTATTACCCAACAACATCTAGCATAATGTGCTATTATAACTAGAGATTGGCAAAATCGTCGACACCATTATAGATTTTAACATTCGAATTAGAAAGAAAAACCTTTATGATAAAACTGAGAAAGTGTTCTGTCTTTAAAAATCGACTGCCTACTAACCATGACATTCGATCTATCTTATACTACATTCCAAATAACAACGAAGTTTAGCGGCCAGTTTGAATTACTGAAACAGAGATTTGAATCACTTCCTCTCACTTATTCTTAGAACAGCTTAAGTAACGTCCACGATATGTCGCATAGTATATCTTTCTGGGAAATAAATTGTTTTTACTACTTAGAATTGGCCAGGAAGCTATTTAGGAATCGGAAAAACTTTTCGTCCTTATTTGGAATGAAGTAAATATGAAGTAGAGTGCCAAAATAAGAAAACGGGTTAAAATCATGCTAAGAGTACCGTTCTGATAATTGTCTAGGTGGCGCTGCACCTGCCATGATTGCGCGGTGACTGATAAATTGCAGGAAGATTTTCAAGCACAGACAAATCTATCCGACATCGTTCTTCTTCGTTTGCTCTTAGTGCTGTCGGAACGTGAATAGTAACCGAGTTTCTCTCTAAAATACATTAAGTATGTTAGTTGAGGAAGCAATGCGATAAGATACCACTGCAGTGTCCTTTCACTAATGGAGGTGAAAAGGATTCCATAGTCCACCACAATCAATAAATCAATATACAAAGTGTAAAATTAAATAGTGCTTTAGACCATCAAAGCATAAGAATATGCTCACGACTATATTCCCCGAGGGGGTAGTCAGAGATATTCTGAAATCTCAGAACATCCACGTTTCACCAGCAGTACTGAAACTCTGTCCAGTGTGACGGGGGGGTGAGCCCGTCGCCACTTATAATAGACAGTGGGTACAATATATGCCTCCAAATTGAAGCATGTAGGTTTCCTCACGATGTTTTCGATGTAGACCATCAAAAGGAGTATTTATTCAAAGAATAAACGGTAGCCTACATATTTTTTGAGGTGGTAATATAAACATTCGACATTATTCCGTCGATTAGCATTTGAAATAAACATTTGACAATCAAAATAGACAAAACCAGAAAACCACGCAGGCTTAGTGGGAATCCCCATTTCCTTTCCATTTGATTGGATTCAGAAAAGGGAACAGATTGGCGTATATTGAAAATAATGTCTTTTAATTGCTTGTATCTATAAGCAGAGTAACAATTGAATTTGAGCATGCATACAGATAAGACGACAAATTCAATTCTTTATGCAAAATATTACTATTTGTGTCACTATAAAAACTTTGTACGTGCAAATAAAACAAAACATTATGAAATATTGCATGCCAACTGGGTCCATAACATGGCTACTATTAAATTCTAATCTCGTACACGTTATTAGTTTCCACGATGAATTTATAACGTGTTCTCATTCACATCGTCCGAAACAAAACACGAAAACAAAACAATCGGTCGATGTAAACGGATTACCCGCTTGTAATCCTGTCGCTACACGCGGCGTCTTTGAATAAAACATCGTGTTTGCTCCGCTAGCCACAACATTCAATCCTCCGCTGCAGAATATGAAACGAATGAACCCATTTCGTTTGCAGCTTTCAAATGTTTACTTTGGAAAATAGCTTCTTAAGAAATGCGTTAATTCTTTTCATTTATACGACATAGCATGAACAATAAGTTCGTCTAAATAGGTACGTAATACCGACTGCTCTCAAACGGTGAAGGAAAACATCGTGAGGAAAGAAACCTGCATACTCTGAAGAAGAATTACCAATGCGTCAGTGAAGTCATTGGGACGTATATTCGACGGCTGTAATAATGATTATCATGAGAACAATCACCAAATCTAATAAATCATTCTAAACTTACTACCAGTAAGAGGGTGTGACGAAATACCCTATAAAATAATTTTTAAAGGGGTGGTTTAGACCAAACTGAACAACTTTCACTATGGAGACAAAGTCGAAAAAAATAAACAATCTGCTGTCCCTTACAATTTGAGTTCAGTCGGTACTCTGTTTGAAACAGCTTATTTTGTTTTCACGATATCAACGCTGTCTCCATAGTAAAAGTTGTTCATTTTGAGGGTCTAAACTACTCTTTTAAATATTACTAGGGTGTTTTGTTACACCCTGTATTATAGGCACCATAGTCTAAAAACATAGTAAGGTTCAGCTTACATTCACAACGGCTGATCGAAAATTGATCGAATCTTGCACTTCATACAATACTAATCGCAAGGTGGTAAAATATTACTTACTTACTATGCTGGCTCAGGGACCCGAAGTAGGTCTTGGCCTCCGACAACAAAACACGCCATTCATCTCTTCTCTGTGCCATCTTCAGTCCAGTTGGTTACCTCCAGCTCCTCGAGGTCTGTTGTGATCTGGTCTATCCAGCAATACCTGGGCCTGTCCAACAGGCGACGCCCAGAGGGGCGCCCCAGTTACGCTCTCTTAACCATACGATCTTCCCCCATCCGTTCTGTGTCCGAGCCAGCGTAGTCGAGCAGATTTTATCTCTCCTAGTACGTTGGGAGTGGAAACTAGGTCTTCTATTTCCATATCTTTCCTTATGCGCCAACTCCCATCTTCTTCCTTAGTCGGTCCCAAAATCTTCCGGAAGATTTTCTGTTCGGCCACTAAAAGCTGTCCAGTGTCCAGGCTTCGCATCCGTACATCAAGTGCGGTCTAATGACAGTTTGTAGACACGTATCTTGGTTGGTCTGCTTAATAGTTTGGACACTAAGACCTTATGAAGGGCTGCGGCGCATCTTAGGGCATTTTGTACTCTAGTACTGGAGTACAAAATGTTAAAATATTGTCCTTGTTTATTATTTATTCATCTCTCGGAGCATGTTCAATTACTGTTATCCGTCCCCTAGCGCATGACCCTTGTCAATCAATCAATTGTAACTTTATACTATAGATCAGTTTACTAATTTGTTTCAAAATTTGAGGTTAAAACAATATAATTAATTGATAAGGTCAGCTTACAGTTATACCATATATGGTCCTTCCTAATTTGCTGACGGTTTTTAGGGGATGATCAGACCATCATAACTTTCTATATGGGACCAAAGTCGAAATCGCGAAAAAAAAATCTGTTGTTCAATACAAAACTGCAATCTTACTCGACCCTGATGTATGTACAATGATGTGTGTGATGTGTGTGATGTATACAGAAAGTTGTTCAGTGTGACGGTTAGATTTTGCAAAGGCCAGGGAAGTGTAACATATTTGCCCTAATCAAAACATTACATGTTAACGACTATATTCCCCGTCAGAGATATTCTGAAACCTCAGAACATCCACGATTCACTAGTAGTACCGAAACTCTGTCCAGTGTGACGGGGGGTGATTATAAGAAATTTCTTCTAAACAACTATAAATGTATCGTATGGGAAAGTTCTTAAAAAACAAAAGTTATAAATAAATTTGTTACGTATAATTATAATCATAAAACATAATGTTTTTCATACCATTACTTAAATCCTCATTTAGATAAACCAGTATAATACTTTTTGGTTGTTAACGGTAAAAGCCCGTAAAATGTTCTTTAAAACAAACATGAAACAGTATTTCGTTGAGCTCCTAAAAAGATAATTTACCGTGTATAACATATACAGACTTTAGCCTTGATAACATTTTACGGTTTCATTACTCTCATAAATAAAAATATATTCCGGAGTAAACGTACCTACAATATCGTGTTTCCAATTTAAAATGATGAGAAGAGCGGCAGCTTCGGAGCAATTCTAACAAAATATTCTCCCATATATACAACACTTCATCCACAATGAAATTGATTGTATTTTCTAGACTACAAAATATTTGTGTTGAAAGCTAACATTCTGCAACTCAATTTTATTCTGATTGTATGGAAATTTCTTATACCTTGATAAATCAAGACTATATATTATATTTATTTGTGACTATAGATTTTCAAATCAGTACATAAATGTACTGATTTGAAAATCTATAGTCACAAATAAAATAGGTATATCAACACGAAATTCATCTATTCAAAAGAGTAGGCATTATTATAATTATGTTTTAGTCTTCATCTTTTAAAACTCTTTCACCGTGTTGTAAAGTATGGCTATCGAGATGCAACCTGAAACTCTATGAATACACATATTTTAACAGAAGAATATAAATACTTCTAATAATACAGAGCACAACACACAATAAATTATACTATTGAAGTTTTGAGTTACATGAAGTAAAATAGTCAAGATCAGATACTTTGGTTTTCCTTTTTACTGACTGACTGATATTTCTCTTCTTTTTAGATGGAATACATAGGCATAGGCATTCCAGAGTAGTACTAGTTGATTAAGTACTACAGTTTAAAATACAAACAAGATAAAATAGTATTATAACAACACTAGAACAAACATAACTTAAATCTTACCATTCTAAACAAAACCACAGAGCATATTCAAAAATATAATAATGAAGAATACCAATGAATTATTCAAAGTCAAAGTCAATATAATTTATTCAATATAGGAGCTTGCAGAACACTTATCAAACGTCAAATCTTTTTTAAAGCTACCACCGCGTCGGAACGTGTTGTCGCTGTAGAGAAGATGCGGCCAGAAACTCTACAACATAACACGACTCAATAACTATTACAATATAAATTCTTAAGCTAAAGTTATGTATACAATAATACATAGTCTATTACAATAAGATATCCAACATCATTTGTACATATTGATGAAAATGAAAACAAAAAACGTATGATGACCTGCCGTACACGGCTTAGCATAAACCAGGCCTTTTTAACAAATTAATGGCAGTTCATTAATTCCATTCTCGAAATAATCATACGGATTCCTATTATTTACAACCAGGATTTTGACCTTCAAATATATTCCAGTTTCCGTTTTCTTTTTCTGTTAAAAGTAGTGAAGTGGAAATGGGACAGAGACCCTCGGTTCAATTCAAAGGATAATCAAATAGTTTACGGTTCGGAAACATTTGCGTTGTATACAGTTATGTGGGCACAGGTTGGTTCACAATGGCTTCTGGCAAAGTTTTTTCTCTTGCCAAGTGATTTGTGATGAAAGGGGATGATAAAGTTGATTCAGTAGTTTATAGCTTTATTTTGATAGTCGACCTAAAACATTTTACTGTACTATAAAGTGGCGAAGCTGTAATAAAGTGTGAATGAAGGAAAAACGATGCAGGTATGTCAGTCTTTTAGCTTCATGATCTGTACTAGAGACATTTACGGCTTGTTGTTGAGGTGAAAATTGAGTGGATTTTTCATCATGAGTTGACTGAACTTGATCTCTTTTTAGCCAAAGCACCTTCGATAAAACATGTATCATGTTTAGCCATCCACCTTTATATTAATAAAAGTATTAAAACCGGATAAGTGTGAGTAGGACTCGCGCCCTGATGTTCCGTACAATCATGTTTATCTAATTATGTAGATACCAACTGCAAATATAAGGTCTAACAAAATTAGCTGAAACTATTTTAAGGGGATGATCAGACCATCAAACTGAACAACTTTCTCTATGGAACCAATAATGAATTCGCAAAAAAAATCTGCTGTTCCATACTCGACCTAAATGTATGTGACTACAGATTTTTTTTTCGCGTTTTCGATATTGGTCCTATAGAGAAAGTTGTTCAGTTTGATGGTCTGATCATCCTCTTAAAATAATTTCACCTAAGTTTGTTAGACCTCATATACGTTTGTAATAGCAAAATATTTTTTTATGTATTATACGAAACGATTTTCGGATTTATAGACCTTGCTTCTTGCCAAATTTCATTATTCTAAGTCAACGAGAAGTACCCAATAGATTTTGATAAGTGAGTTGTGAGTGAGTGAGATGTCCGTATCTCTTCATTGCGTTTACTCAGAAGCTTGCAGTTTTCACATCTCCAAGGGACCATAGACCTTAGTATTTGATATTAATTTCAACTTCATACCTTTACACGTTCCTGAGAAATAGGGGTCTTGAAAGATGGAAAAACAGAAAGACAGAAGGACTGACAACAAAGAGATCCTAAAAACGGAACGGAATCCTAAAAAGAAAAAGCTGAAAAAGGACTTGTTTGCCATGCAGCTTTTCAGATGAGGACAATGAAAAATACTCTAAATTGTCCTTTTGTCGATCCAAGAGAGCGAACGACAAAGTTCTCTAACCTAGACACGTGCATAGCTCAAACAAGTTATCCGGTTAGTTTCTGCCAACGCGACAAATAACTATGCATGAAACAACAGAACGCATGCACAGCCAGTAACTACAAATTGTTTAGGCCAGTATTACCATCTTTATTAGCCGAGAGTCGGCGTAATTTGTCCGGGAGCCGGCTCTCATATTTCCCGGCTGGGCTTTATTTAGGCGGGGTCATTAGCATAATGCTGCATTACCGTTCACGTTCCCGCAGTCTCGTTCCCCTGGACAATATTCTGAACTGTGCACTTTGTTTCGCTGCGCTATATTTGTTGTTCCAGTGTTGATTTTATTAAAAAGTTTTAGCGTTAGAATTTTTTCTGTTTTAGCTCTTAGCGTTACTATTCTTTTCTTTAATCAATGACTGTTAGTTTGACAGCCATCATTAATAATTCAAGGGTCTAATTGTTTAACTACCCAATTCAATCGGTATCAAATCGACATGGTGTTATTGGCAGTTCTTAGCGATTCTGCTTCTTATTATTTAGTTAATTAATTTCAGACAATAGATATGATGATCATAGAAACAAAATATTACTTGAAAATTGCCTACGTAGTCGTTATCGATCTTTTAAACGATATAATTTGAAACTTGTACAGTAGCTTCACTGATTTGAAACTTCCTTCCAGAATTAATGAACTAATTGTTTCTAAAGTAAACAGTGTCAAGACAATTCTAATAATTCTGTGAATCATAGAAATGTTTGGCCCAATTCGGCTTTTGATAAAATTGTTTTCTCAAAACAACTTTATTGTTTCTAAATTCTCACTTTCACAAAAAATATGAAGCGATAAGAGATAAAACATTTTCCCCTTGCTACCGTTTCAAAAACCAATAAAAGGGTAAATAATAATCCGCTGCGAACTTTTGCAATAAGGCTCTTATGGGATTAATTCATATCCCCATACCATAAGTTACGAGTCGATATGAAAGTTTTATACGTTCTGACTCTAATGGTTGGCCCTGATTTAGTGGGGGCTCGCTTATTAATGTCTTTCCGTAACATGTAAGGAGCACGCCATGTCATGATTGGAAATGAAGTTGCGAGAAACTCGTCCAAAGAATGTGTGGAGATAGTTTGTAGAAAATGAAAGTTTTTAGTAGACGATGCGATTGGTGTAATGGTTAACACGCCAGACTGCCAAGGGTCCTAGTTTCGATTCCCGGGTCATGGATGTTATTTGTTTGTGCCGTTGTTCTATGGTTTCCATAAAGCCCGTTAGCTTACGTTAGGGATCAACACAATGTATTTGTGAGTTTTTTACACTCCTACGTTCACAGCGATTTTTTAATCTATTTTATTGGAACAACCAAAAATGAACACATAAGATTTGAATTTTATAGCTTTGAATTTTTGATGTGAAACATCTATTGGCGCGCTTTGGCTGTAAAACCGACTTCGAAACCGGAATGATACTCACTACATTTGACAGCTGTGGAAGAACGAAATTTTTGAAAAAAGCGCGCGTAATCGAGGGAGGGTACGGAATTTTGTTTTTCAACATCTGCTTGGCGTCCTGCGACGGCATCTTTTTTTTAATCTTCGTTGATCAACAAGCAAAATAATCTATTAGAATAGAACAAGTAACAAAAATGATATTTAAAAGGTCCAATGGACACTTGAAAATTTATTATTTTTGAATTTTTAAGTCAGTAAAATTTTTTTCATAAACATTACAGAAATTAATCATTGGAATTGACATTTTAAGTTAAGTAATTTCTTTTTTTCTTAAAGAAAGACAAGGAAAGTAAAATTAGGAGTTAAAACACATTAAGGAAGAAGTCTTGGAGTAAGGCGCTTAACATTGCAAGTTAGGAAATCTGGGCGAGCGAAAGATACTTAATACTTGGGAATGGCCCACTATCCACACTCTCTGTACTGTTTGGGAATTTCGCCAATTTCACATCAAGAACAAGATATTTTAACATCACTTTGTGTTGCAAATTTGCAATTAAGCTTTATTTTATTTCATAATTGTCTTTTATATTCAGATTTCCTAGCCTTATTAATGTTCCGTAGTCAAACAAGGAACCCTTATACTTTCGTCCATTCTGTCTGTCTGTATGCCCCACCTCAGTTACTCGTTCATTTTTGTGCCTATTTAATCGAAATGTATCCTGAAGACACATAACATAACAGTAACCCAAAAACAAAAATGTAGTAGTTAAGAAGAAAATATTTTTTCTACTGAACTTTTTCGATATATTTTCCGAAATACAACGAAAAAGGGGTTGGAAAAAATTTGATTTTTTTTAAATCGTGTTAGTTCCCGTTGGATAGGTCTTGTCTAATGGAACAAAACTCCAATAGAAAATAAATCGATATAACGCTTCTGTCTCGAGATATCTGGTTAAAACTTTTCGTCTTTTTCTACTTACACAATGACTACGGGACCCTATCATGGGCGATTCCGACATGCTCTTGGCCGGTTTTTTTATTTTCCCCTTTATTTCTGGACTACGTATATCAATATTTAGTTTTGATTTAGTAAAGTTTATTTAAAATTGTGTATTAATTGTCTTTATTATGTCCGTTTCAATAAAAATATAACGTGTTAAATTAATATTATGGCTTTTCTATCGTTATCATAATTCTCTGACTTATTTTTACGAGTATGTTATGACTTGCTGTTGCAGTTAGTTTTGAGTAGGTAAATTGGTACTAACAGTATTTTTAATAAAATTTCTTATTAGTAAAGCTTTCAGTACAATCAGGTTTAGCCATTGGTTTGTATACAGGGTCCTTCTTATTATGCTCACACTTTTTTGATGGGATGATCAGACCGTCAAACTGAACAACTTTCTCTACGGGACCTACATCGAAATCGCGAAAAATAATCTGCTGTCCCATACATTTGGTTCGAGTAGGTTTGCAGTTTAGTATGGAACAGCTGACTTTTTTCGGGATTTCGATGTTGGTGCTATAGAGAAAGTTGTTCAGTTTGACGGTCTGATCATCCCCTTAAAAAAGTGTCAGCATATTAAGAAGGACCCTATTTTGTAGCAATTCGATCTTTTCAAAAGACGCTTTTCAGTTATAGAAGACCTACTGGCCACCCAAAAAATAAATACGCGTGAGACCTTTTGTATATAGATGTGAACTTAGATGCGTTACTTATTTCAGGGCGTGGTTCAGACCATAAAACTGAACAACTTTCACTATGGTACCAACATTGAAATCACGAAGACGAAATCAGATGTCCAATACATTTGAGTCAAAAATCCATTGTTATGGAACAACAAAAAATATTTTTCGCGATATAAATTTTTAATCCTATAGCAAAAGTTGCTCAGTTTGATGCTTTGAAGCACCCCCTTTAAGTATATAACACATTTAAGTTTAGACTCAGAATACTTGAATACACTTTATGTTTTCGTACAAATAAACATTTAAAGGGGTACAATTTCTATATCAGTCCCATAGTGAAAGTTGTTCAGTTTGATGGTCTAAACAACCCCCTTAAAGTTTTAAATATTTATATTTACTTTTGAAACACCTTGTACACAGGGTGTTAGGGTAAACAGTTGCATTACTTTAAAGGGTGATTGCACCCATGATACTGAACAATCTATAGGAAATTCGCAAACAAAATTTTCGACTTTTCATACAAACGTTGGATCAGCTGATTGAATTTAGTGTGGAAAGTCCAAAAATTTTTTTGGAAATTTCCTATAGGTTTCTTAGGGAAAGTTGTTCAATATCATGGGTACAATCACCCCTTAAAGTAATGCAACTGTTTACCCTAACACCCTGTATATACGTATCTGCCGAAAAGGTAGCCAGGGGTAAGCAACTCTACCTTGCTATATTCATCTAACGCTTGATGCTCATCGGTGTAAACCACAAATAGCCACAAAGGGCCAGGTTAGTGTGACCAATTTGGTCAGCATCCGCCAAAGTGTATGCCATATCATCAGTGGTCTGTAAAAAGGGCGAAAGCGCCATTTCAATATGTTTACAGGAGAGCAGATTCTAAGTTTCAATTAAATAATAATTTCACTACTAGAAAGATAAGATAAGTATTTTTTTTATGTTTTAGTATTTATGTTTAATGGACTCTTGCTTGTGCATTAACACAGCATTTTCGCCAATGTCAAGTACTTTTTGCGAGTATCTTTCCCAATCTCAGGGTTTTTTTTTTTATCAAGAACAAGAAGAGATTGAGGATTGCGGGGCCACGTGGCAGGCAAAAAATAGACGCGCGAACACCACGCGAGACAAGTGCTCGTGTCAGAACCTGCAACGTAACTCTTAGACAATCGATTCGTTATTTTATTATGGTTTTTAAATTTTTAATAACTGATTATAACAACAGATCGTTAATGAGCCGATAAATTTTCTATGGGAGGTCCAAATTTATTTTTCGCTTTTCGACCCATATTTCTTAGGGAAGGTGTTTAGTTTCATACTCTCAATACACTCTTAGAATGTTGTTAGTACCTAATTAAAAACTAGTGTAATTTCTATCCTATCCCTTATACCTACAGTGTGTAAAATTTAAATATCGAACAATGCTTCAGACCGTAAAAATGAACAAGTTTCACTATGGAGCCAAGATCGAAATAGCAAAACACAGCTGTTCAATAGAAAATGTCAATAGCTACTTGACCAAAATTTATGAAACGGCACATTTTTTTTCCATGATTTCGAAGTTGGTTTAATATTAAAAGTTTAGTTTAATGGATTGATGCACCCTATAAAGTATGTACTCACTTAACGCAATTAAGTTTAAAGAAATTATTTTTCAAAGCAAATTCTTTCTTGTTCTATTGGTAAAATCACAGAACATTATAAGAGAGGTTATAAATGCAAAGTAGCGCTTTTACTTCGGAGACGGCTGTCGCCACTTGTCTTCCCGCTCACGCTGCTACAATTACTCATGCCCTCTCGCTCGCACCACACCGCGCGCCTTATAGTGTTATGCAAATCATTGCATAATCTGTGGCGACACGTTCCACGCCTACTTTGCACTTCTAGCCCCTCTTATAATGTTCTGTGGATAAAATAGTACCAGTGAAACATCCAAAACACGAAAACAAGTAGATCACGTGTCACATTTCACGGCTCTATTTAGGAGACGAGTCTAATTACCATAATGCAACATTGGGACGAGCACGGAGCTTTTGATTACATTGCTGGCCGCCGCAGTGAATGCAAATCGCGTTGGAGCACAATGACAGAATTCTACAGCGAATTGTACGGTTTTGTGCTCTGTCGCTTTAATTTACTTTTTATGTCTTTAAGAAATATGAAGAATGTTAATTAAAATAATCTTGTCTTAAAGTATGCGTTTATTCCATTTTATACAATACAGGGTCCTTCTTAATGCTTGCTGATACTCAAACTCAGGGATGATCAGACCGTCAAACTGGACAACTTTCTCTACGGGACCTACATCGAAATCGCGAAAAAAAAGTCTGCTGTCCCAGACATTTAGCTCGAGTAGGTTTGCAGTTTAGTATGGAACAGCTGATTTTTTTTCGCGCTTTCGATGTTGGTCGCATATAGAAAGTTGTTCAGTTTGACGGTCTGATCGGTCATACCCTTGAAAAAGTGTCAGCATATTAAGAAGGACCCTATGTACAGGGTGTAAAATTTAAAATGTTACATATTAAACGGGGTGTTTCAGATCATCAAACTGAAAAACGTTCACTATAGAGCCAATATCGAAATCGCGAAAAATAAATGTGTTTTTCCATAGAAAATTGTAATAGTTAGTCGACCAAAATGTATGAAACAAGTGATTTTTTCCTTGTTTTCGATTTTGGCTCCATAATGAAAGTTGTTCTGTTTCATGGTTTAAACCACACGATTAAATATAACTAGGATGTTTTGTTATACGGTAGCCGGGTTTGGAGTAGGGTCGTTGTCCCGTAAGCGGTGTATTTCAGGTCTAGGCGGGGATAGCGGCGTCGGCACTGTCTAAGAAATTGTTAATTCACTTTTTCAGCGTGAAACGAAACAGTTTAAGTAGTTTTTGTGATTTAAAAAAATACATAAAAACGTAAGTACTTAAAATGCAAAAAAATAGCACTCAAGTCGTGCAACACACAATTATTTGCAAAGTTATACAGGGTGTAACAAAACACCCTAGTAATACTTAAGGGGGAGCTTCAGACCAGCAAACTGAACGACTTTCACTATGGAGCTAACATTGAGAATAAATAAAAAAATCTGCTGTCCCATACACTTGAGTCGAGAGTGTACTACAGTTTTGTATGAAAGAGCATTTTATTCTTGCAATTTCGATTTTGGCTCCATGTGAAAGTTGAAACTGAATAGTTTGATGGTCTGAAGAACCCCTTAAGTATTACTAGGATATTTTGTTACACCCTAATATGTCAGGTAGTAGGACAGGGTCCACCTTAATATGCTGACAGTTTTTTAGGAGGATCATCAGACTATCAAACTGAACAACTTTCGATATAACACCAACATCGAAATCGTGAAAAAAAATCAGCTATCCCATAGGTTTAGTTTTTCGCGATTTCGATGTTTGTCCCATGGAGAAAGTTGTTCAGTTTGACGATCTGATCATCCCCTTAAAAAATGTCAGCATACTAAGAAGTTTTGTTTTCTGTTGCACTGTTTTTCCAGAATATTTCTTATCATCTAAAAGTGTTAATTTACTCGTATCATGTAATGTATCCTATTCATTGTTCATCTCCATCTGTACATAAAAAAAAAATGATTGTGTAACATGTTCTTTACGTCTAACAATGTTGTCGATCAGTTACTGTTAGTTAGTCCCAAAACTAGCTGAAATCTGAAGTGCATTCCGAAACTCTGCTAAATAAGTTATCCTGGTTTCCAAATCGCTTCACTCGATTGAGTTACAGTTCCTATTAGAGTGACCAGACGTCACACATTCCACTAATTGTCCTGTTTTTATTCATCCTATATTAGTTTTAGTATTTCTATGAAAACTATTTTATTTTATTTTAAAATGTAGCTTAAAGATTTTTAAAAACTTTATGTGCTTTTACAAGTGGCTATAGGCTTATATTTTAAGAAATACCAATTTGATTATTTCTTTTTCGAATTCTGCAAATTATTTCTTACTATAATTTGAAATAAATAAATTATCCCCAATTTTCCACAAACTTAATTTCTAATTGTGTTGTTACGGCGGTATAGATAAATCTTTCCTATAAAATGGACTACCTGTAATAAATTTTATTTAGTATTTTTAATACAGACCATACTATAAAGAGAAGTTTATTCCAAAAGCGCTAATGCGCTCTGTATAAACGAATGTTGCTGTATAAACGAATTCTGATTATATTTTCAGTACTAATCAATTTAAGTCAATGTAATTTTTCAGAAACAATCTAGAAACGAATCTCTATGCTTGTATGTTGCCAGATTTTCGTTAAAATGTATAGTTTTAAAGTTACAGTGTCAATTAATCCTAGCATTGAAACTCTATATTTTAACGAAAATCTGACACCATACAAGCATAGAGATTTTTTTCTAGATTGTTTCTGCAAAATTTTATTTACATTAGTTGGTTGGTATTAAAAACATAACCAGACTTCGTTTATATGCAGCGCACATTAGCGCTTTTGGAGTAAATTTCTCTTAAAAAAGTCAGCTAACAAATTTTTACACACATTCTTACATAGAACCTACAGTCTGAGTTCTAAAATCTAATATCCAATTTCAGTAACCAAACCTGGCCACCCCGGATCGACTTGTACCACGTCAGTCTGTAATTAAATGAGTCATGCGGACAGCCCCGGAAAGTTTGTGTTTCGAACATATTCTGACATCACCAGGGTTGGGCTTATAAATGTACATGGCACTTTATTGCAATTAGTTTTGCCTTTGGCGCAAAAGAGTACTTCAAAAGTAACGGTTGGGACAAACTGATAGTGATTTTGTGTATGATTTTTGTATGTTTTGCCTACGAGTATGACTACTTGTATTTACTCAGTATATTTTATACTCATTGTGGTAGGGATGCAAGCTGAAGTGGCAATGGACTGGTCATATCTGTCAAGGAATTGGCGACAAACCGGAAGTCAGAGTTTTTTCGCTGAAGCGAAGATTCAGAAAAGAAGCGGGGAGCAACTGGATGAGGAAGAGTTTCGTGGCGCGCCTTGGGAGAGTCCGCCGTGTTCGATGATATACTGATGATGATGATGATTTTTCCACTTTATATTTTCTCGATGATGATTAGGTTTGAGTAATAAAGCTTTAAAATTTGAGTGATTGCTGAATCAAATGTGTTTAAAAATATTTTAATAAAAGAACGACCAAAAGGCTAATACAGGATGTAAGGGGCCGCCCTCCGCAGACTAAAACGGTAAACTCTGACCATCAAACTGAACAACTTTCACTAATGGAGCCTACCTAAGGAAAAGCAAAGAAAAACAGCTGTCACATACATTTGAGTCGGGTAGGTACAGCAGTTTTGTTTTGTATGAATAACAGATTATTCAGGATTTAAGGGGCCGCCCTCCGCAGACTAAAACGGTAAACTCAGACCATCAAACTGAACAACTTTCACTAATGGAGCCTACCTAAGGAAAAGCAAAGAAAAACAACTGTCACATACATTTATGTAGGTACAGCAGTTTTGTTTTGTATGAAACAGCATATTTTTTTTCGCGTTTCCTGAGGTACACTCCATAGTGAAAGTTTTTCAGTTTGATGGTCTGAGTTCACCGTTTATTACACCCTGTCTTATGTTAAGCAGGGGACGATAAGACCGCCTTATTTTGTAGGTACCTTCTGTATTTCCTGTACGTACTACTAGTCTGTACACTACATTTTGCTGATTGACTTAGTTTGAATCTTCCACAAACATGTAAATTTTCTACAAAAAATAAAATGTATTATTTAAAATTTACGCGAATAGCCACAAAACATACAACAACCCAATAACGCTGATTACTAACAGTGTACCCATCTGTTTACTACATCGAAAAAGCGTTGATTTTTTAATCTACCAAATTGAATTCGGCAATTCGGCAATTTTTCTCTACCAACCGTTCAGGGTGGCAGATGCGGGCAATGTGCGGTAGCGGGCTGAAGGCACGCGTGAGTGCCTACAGTGTCTCTTTTTATTTCGTCAGCATTATGTACTGTGAAACTGTATTTGAACTGCAATGCAGTACAATTTATAGGGATTTCGTGAATTGCGACGTTTGAGGACTTTGTTACGAGATTGGTTTTGAATTGGACTTTGCAGCTTTCGATACATTTGTTTTTTAGGAAATTTTGTATTAGAATTTGGCGTGTTATTCTTTCATGTAAATCGTAACTTCATAACGCGTGTAGTGTTTTTTAAAATTAGTTGGTTCCTGCGGTATTGAAGTGGTGCCGGAGGGTACGAAATATGACGTAATAGCACGTTCACGTTATAGAGCGACAGTCGACAGACGTCATACTAACACCCACCCGCACCGCTCCACACCGCAGGAACCTAATCAGTTAAACGCTATACCTGTGGTGGCCCTAGTATGAGTTTTTGAATGTAATAGTTTCCTACGGTCGCAGCGGTGGAAATTTTAGATTTATGGAGTTGAAAGGGCAAGCTATTCGTCAATGTCTCCGAAGACGTTAGGAATAGGGAAAGGTGGAGAGAACAGACGCGGTATGCTGACCTCACCACCATATGGGATTAACAAGTCAGGAAGAGGGAGAAAATCTATTCGTCATTAATTGAGTCGTGTTTGCAGCAGTTTATAAGTCTGTAATCGTATGTAGTAATAGTAAAATTTCCGATCAGAAAATGTCCGTTTGCAAGCAATCATTTTGTAGAGTAGTAATAATGCATACTTTTTGGGCATAAATAAAGTAAACATCATAATAATTGGTGTCATCACTATCCTCGATATTTATTTTAAACTTGACTTCTACAATTTTATTTCAAATATAACTTCAACATAGACGATTATACGATCATGCAACACCATTTACGAGGTGAAACCCGTATAAAAGAATTCATTAGAAGATTGACGACCATTTTACAGCGAATACACCTTCGTACGATCATAAATTTACCTCAACATTTTCAGTAAAAATACAAGCGAAAATACACTTTCTGGTTAAAGTAAATGCACGTATACCTCGGTAATATCGCGAGAGTCTATAAATTTCTCACAGATGCGATCTATGTGTTGTATCGGAGGCTTAAAGTGCATTTCTGTATTAGCCGAAAACCGTCACGTAGGGAGGAAAACTTGTATGCTATGAAAACGTGCATCCCATTTTATATTCCGATGTAATTGACGATTGGCGAGATGAGTTGTATGGTTGAATGCTTCTGCAATGAATGGCTGGAAATCGTGCTGTACTGATCGATGTGAAAGAGTTTAGGGGATAACTTTGCTCAGCAGTGGGTTTGATTTTTTATTGGAATATAAGTACAATAGTAACAATGTCTCAACTAACAATAAATTAGTTATTAGTATTAGTAACAAAACACGGCAAGAAAAGTCACAAAATTAAATGAACCAACATTTTAAATTGGAAAGAGCTATAGTTATGCTGAGTTCGAAGGTTAAATATATTCCGGTCAAAATCATAACCCTCCGTTTTGCTTCGCCGCAGTGGGATAAAAAACAATTTTCTCTCCAAATGGATTTTCAGGGGATGATCAGACCATCAAACTGAACAACTATCTCTATGGGACGAAAATCGAAAACGCGTCAAAAATTCAGCGGTTCCATCCAAAACTGCTATCTGACTCGACTCAAATGTATGGGACAGCTGTTTTTTTCACCGATGTTGGTCCTACAGAGTTATTTGTTCAGTTTATTGGTCTGATCATCCTCTCAAAAAACCGTTAGCATATTAAGTTGGACCTTGTATAATACTAGATTTACGGCAAAAATTCTACGTAAAAAAACTTGTATCTTATCTTGTTGTGGGTGCTAGCAAGACAGCCACACTTCGACCCAGTGGGATCTTTTGTGTTAGCCCCAATACGTTTGCTTTATTCACCCTTCAAATACATGGTCAATGAAGGAGGCAATACCATTTAGGGGAAGAAACTTAAGATTTCCCGGTTTTGGATATCCGTCTCCGAGGAGTCACATGCGTTTAGCCACCAAGACATCACAGTCACAAAGGATAATTATGTTCCATGGTCTCCTCCTCCTCTCCGCACGCTCGGCAGCTGGGGTTCTAGGGTGAGCTTCATCTTGTGCATCATCGTGCCTGTGGCGTAGAAAAGTAGTAAGTAAGAAACTTGTAGGTACTATTATAGGTCTACCAGAATCTCATGGCATAAAAAAAGCAAAAAATATGGATTTTCATATGGTGGTTTCAAATTGTCATCTGTCTGATCAAAGTAGGCCATTTACCAACTGAGACTTTTCGCAGCTAAAAACGCGCTTTAGTCAATCGTGTGAATGCATCTCTACACTATGTGTTTGTTTCGATTCTAACGCGTGATTTTAGCAAACGCACGATTGTATCGATGCAGATTGCTGTATCACGTTTGCATCCATGCTGCATCGCGACTGAATCGATGCAGAAGCGCTGCTGTTGCTTACTCAAAAATTGTATTCCCTTATTTGCCATCAGATTCTAGTCGACCTATACTAAAACTAGCCCATTTCTTTAGTCAATCTGTTTTTCGAGCTAAGTCATTAAGGCCCGCATTGTAATCCCGCCGGTCCAAACTGTTATTACTGTTACTACATCCATTTGTAGTTTCACGCATATTAAACGATAAATTGTTCCCTAGACGAGAGGATGCTTAAACTTTAGTTGAAAATTTTCGCCGCTCTAGTGTTATCTGTAGCTTAGATTTAACAAAACATTTTATTACAATCATAACCGTAAATTACTACCTACGCTGTTAATGAGGTCAAAGGTTTTAATGTTATTAACAGGCATTATCAACATCATTCACGGAGAACAAAATATTTTAACAATTTACCACTAGTTTTTAATTACTACCATAACTTTAAGGGTGTATTCAGATGATCAAATTGAACAACTTTCCCTAAGGATCATGGGTCGAAAAACGAGATTTTTTTTGACCTCCCTTAGAAAATAGATCTGTTGATCCGCACTCAGGGAGAGTTGTTTAATTTCATTGTCTTAATACGCTCTTAGTAATTAAAAATAGTGGTGTATACAGGGTGAAATTGATATAATTACCATCCTTTTAAACTAAGAGTCTACCCATCAAACTGAACAACTTTTAGTATGGATTTTTTTTTTCTCCGATCTGTTTGCTCCTATAGTAAAAGTTGTTCAGTTTGATAGGTAGACTCTTAGTTTAAAAAGATGCTATTGATATAAATTTCACCCAGTAGTTTGAGCTCGCTGGAGTGGCTGGAGCTTCGGTATAGGAAACGATCACCGAAGTTAAGCAACATCAGGTCTGGTCAGTCTATGGACGGGTGATGGTTTAGAGGTATTTCGTCTGGAGCGTCTCCGTGCTTTGGAAGGTACGTTAAGCAATTGGTCATCTATAGTTACGTCAGATTGGCGAAGTGAATTCGTGAAGCTAGATTAGGAATTCGAGACGCTTATAAATACGGCTTATACATTCTCTGAGTAGAGTTTCGGTACTACTAGTGAAACGTGGATGTTTTGATGTTTCAGAATATCTCTGACTCCCTCGTGGAATATAGTCGTGAGCATATGCTATGCTATAAATTCTCTGACAGCAAGTTGGCCACTAACTTGCTTCTACCAACCCGCATTGGGTCCGCGTGGTGGAGTATGACTCACTCCCTCTTGCCATTATTCGCGAAAGAGGCCTTTGCCCTGCAGTGTGATGGGATCCTACAGGCTATAATTTTGTAAATATTATTATTGTTTTGTTGACATTATTCTAGTTAAAGTAGAATGAAAGAATGGACGAAACTTTAAGGGTTCCTTTGTTTCTACTACGGGACCCTTAAAATACGGTGTGTATGTATATTTATATTCAAAAAATTGTATTCCAAATAACTCTTGAGATCAATCTACTTGAATTCAAAACATTTACACCAAGTTTAATACGAAAACTTACTCACATATGCATTATTTACAATCACATCAAACTAATACGGAATATTATATCTGAATTCAAACTTCTGTAGGTACGAAACGCATGGTTATTACCCCTTCACTTTAAACCAAACTCATTAGGAAATACATTACGTCATAGATTATGGATGTAGATGTGATAGTTTCAAAAGACATCACCGGCGTTTCGTACATTTTTGGTCGGCAAAAGTGCCGGCCACCAAAGCTATATTCTGTTACGACTTGTCCGTCTAAACATTTATTCTTCTTATCGTGTGGGCATGCCCTGGTGTCAGAGTTTTTTCAGACCGCCTTACGGCCTCTGACGTGGTTTTTATGTAACGACTACTACCACGAGAGATAGTAGCCGGGACCAACGGCTTAACGTGCCATCCGAAGTACGGAATCATCTTTCTTTTCAGACAATCAGGTGACTCAGCCAAGAATGTCCAAACCAACCGGAGAAGCAAAAAGTGACATATCACTAGGTGTCCCCCGTGGGAATCGAACCCACGACCTCCGTGTCAAGAGCCCAATGCTCTTAACCATTAGACCACGGAGGCAGTTAAAGTTCTGTGAACTAAAGTAGGCCTTTATATCGCTCCTTAATAAACACAAATTCTTTCAACGAAAGCGGACTAAAAGATCTGTGACATTTCCTGTTCAATGAGACGTAAGCTGATTATGGTCGCAGCTGTTGCATTCCACCATGGATGATTGATGCCGGGTTTTCGTTGTTCTCTTTCCAGCAAATAAATATAAGCATGTGGAGCTGGGGGTATTCTAAATAATGGTTATATACAGGGTCCTTCTTAATATGTTGACACTTTTTTGGATGATCAGACCGTCAAACCGAAAAACTTTCTCTATGGGACCAACGTGGAAATCGTGAAAAAAAATACTCAAGCCAAATGTATGGGACAACAGATTTTATTTTTTGCGATTTCGATGTTGGTCCCATAGAGAATGTTGTTCAGTTTGACGGTCTGATCATCCTCTTAAAAAGTGTCAGCATATTAAGTTGGACTCTGTATTTACAGTATCTAAATTGCAATCGCAGTGCCCAAACTCTTTTTAGTGTGACAGCCCATCTCCGCTTTTAATAGATACAATACACATCTCAAAATTGAAGCACATAGGTTTCCTCACGCTATTTTTTTTCTACACCGAACTAGAAACATTATATTATAGACTTGTCAAAAAATCATATGTTTTCTGATACAAATAATGAGGAGACTTAAACAATCAATTATGCAGAATGTAAAAAAACACTCTCCATCAAACTGAACAACGTTTATTATGGAGCCAACATCGAGAAAAAATGAAAAGAATTCCTCACAGTCCTGTGCTAATCTAATCCAATGCAAACTCTTCACCATCACAATGTCATCAGACCAACGTGTGCCCTACATGCCACGCACGATATAGCGACAAAACGAGAAAACCTCGCTCGCTTTCGCATACTCAAAGTAACAAAGGCAAAGGCACGTCTCGATTTTTATCGTTTTCTTGGGAGTGGTATACTAAGCCCTCAGTGGACGTAGTAATGACCGCTAGATATAGCGCTTTTGCATGCGAACGAACGCCCTATTTTTGACTTTGAGCGCATATATCTCGAGACAGAAGCATTATATCGATTTAGTTTCTACTGGAGTTTGGTTGGACAAGACCTATTCAACGACACATCAATCGATTTTTTAAAACTTGAAATGTGTCGTGGGCATAAGTCACTTAAAAAAACCCCTCTTTCGTTGTATGGGAGTGTTGTCGAAAATAATTGCTTGCTACATTTCTGTTTTTGGGTTACTGTTATCTATGCCAAATTTCGATTCAATAGGTGCAAAAGTGAGCGAGTTATTGAGGCGGGGCATACAGACAGACAGACAGAAAATGGAAGAAAGTAAAAGGGTGCCTTGTTTGACTACGGAACCCTAAAAAGTGTGATGTAACCTTTTCATGCGCATCATGCTACGGCCTCTAGTTGTCGGCTTGCCCGACGATAGAAAGTCGAACAAAAGAAATAAAATCGGAAACGGTCGGATGCTGTTTGACCGGAGCAAGACATGTCGCTTCTACAACTATTATTTATAATAATCTTCAAAATCTTACGTCAGCAAAACGGAAGCAACCCGGCAGTTTCCCCGCAAATAATTAATTAATAATCTCCGCTCTCAAACTGTGATCAATTAAATGAAACTTTACCTAATTGCTGCTTAATCTCCCGTCGATTTCGAGCAATTTGTTACTTCATTTATTTTATTCTTAATTCGAGTCTTGATTTTGAAAGTACTTGACGAATTAATTCGTTTAACTTTTAATTTGAAATATTTTTTCCTCTTTTAAATTATATTTTGGTTCATTTTATCGTATTAATTTATCTTCGTGCTGGCATGGATGGGTCGTGGGTTTATTTCAGGCTGTATTACTGAGCTTTTCAAATACACATTTTTAATTATGTCTGTTTGTCTATTTTTTGTGAACGCATCATTTTAACATTAACTGTAGGTACTGTGTAACTGTTTAAGGCGCAATAGTAGGACGAAATACCTTGGAGGCATCCTTAATTTTTAATTTTTCGACTAGATATATACATTTTAACGAAACCAAAGTCATACCTTAGTATTCTTGGATAGTTTATCTAGTGAAATCATAAATTTAATACAGGATTGGAATTACTTCACTCGATAGAAAATCGTCACAAAGATGACGTATTTTCAATGTTTTTTAAACATTTTTCTCGTTTTTGAAGAACTTAAAATAGTTTCAGATTTTTGGTATTTATACTGACATATTCAACATGAGTTTATCTAGTGAAACTATAAAAAATCTAAAATGAATAGTACTTTTGATTAATTCTTTTTATTCGAAAATACGGCACACGCACGCACTTTTCGGAGGGCTGGGCAATCGCGTTTCTAATAGAAAATATTCGTCTGAACCTATGGCCCCTTAAACCGATTCGGATTGTTTTTTCTAAAAAAGTTAAGAGTACAATTTTATTTTATTTCATTGCAATCACTTCTTTTATGTAGAAGATACGATAATTTAAAGATTTCAATAGTAGCGGATCGGTAGGTACTTGGGCACTATTAATTAAGTGCGTACCTACTAATAGAATATAATCATTCATTTTCTCCATAGTTTTAAATACATGTAGGTACACATAGATACACGCATTCACATTAAACTATTTTTTTCGCGTAAGTGAGCTTAATGCAATTTGAAATGTAACTACTGTTCAATAAAGTACATATTATATTGCTCGAAGCGAGCGAGACGCGTTCGCGACTCGTGGGGGACGCGTGCGCGATGCGTGCGCTGAGTGAGTACTACGCTTGCATGGTTATTGTATATTATGTATTTTATTGAACAGGTGCTTCAGACCATCAAACTGAATAACTTTCATAATAGGACCAACAATGAAATCGCAAAAAAAAATCAGCTGTTTCATAGAAAACGTGCTCTTCGACCCAATTGTATAGGACAGCTGATTTTTTTATTCGAGACAATACTTATTGCATCATCATCACCTCAAACTATGGACATCCACTGCCGAACATAGTCCCCCCAAGGATCGAAAAGCAACCAGTCTTGCGCTGCCCTCATCCATCGGGTTCCCGCCGCCTTCACTAGGGCATCGGTCCACCTTTTCCCGTCACCGTCCACGCGGTCACCATTCGATACCTCTTCGGACCCATCGGCCATCAGTTCTAGGAGAAATGTGGACCGCCCATTGCCACTTTAGTTTAGCAATTCTTTTGGGCGTCTAATCTGGTTCTTCTTCGGATTTCTCCATTGTATTTAATTGAATTATCTCATTAGGTAATCTGCATTTGGTAGCATAGCAAAGCATAAATGACGACCATATTCCCCGAGGGGCTTGTCAAACATATTCTAATTATACTATACTCAGAAAGTCCATATTTCGAAGCAGTGTCCAAACTCTGTCCAGTATGACAGGTATTGTGTTCATAATACACTATTACACTGCATTTCATTTGGTAAATTTCAGTATACACATTTCAATGAAATTCGATTGCCTTAGGAACTAATTACAATGTTACCACGTAACTATTATAATTATTATCCCTATTAATTAGCCATTACGGTCAATAAATTCATTTTCATAGAGTTATCAAATTATTGCTGCATTTCAGCTAACATTGTTTTTTATTTAGCATTGTTTTAGGGTTTCGTACCCAAAGGGTGCCAACCGTCCGTCTGTCTGTCTTTAACTGTATGGAGGCCTCCATACAATAAACTAAATTTGTCACAGTTTTTTGTTTTTACCCGACTGTGCCAGAAGGAGGGTTATGTTTTCCGAGCGTATGTATGTCTATTTCTTTGGCACGCCCTACAGCCTAAATGGCTTTATGGATTTTAACGTATGAGGTGTCTTTAGATTCGTAAAGAGTGACATGGGGTACTTATATTATTTCAAGATGACGTCTGTGAATTTAAAAAATAGGATATGGGTATCAAATTAAAGCTAGTGAATAGTAGATTCCAAATATATAAATATAATATAGTACCTTTATGCTACGATTTTGACACAAGAGTGCGTAAAAAGAATGAATTAAACATAATTATTAAGGAAAAACAAATAAACCGTCTGCATGAACAAATTTATAACTGAAAAGAGAAAAACAAGCTCTATAATAACTCTTTTCAGTTAATAATTATTTCATGCACTCGGGTTTTTGTTTTTCTATTTGCTCTATCGTAAAAACGGTAATACCTACGTACAAGCGTCAAACTTGGTGTGAGTATAGAGGTATTCTAAGCTAAACAACATATAATTAAACCCGGCTAAGTGTGTGTCGCGCTCGGGTTAAGAATGCCAAAGCAAAAATATTTTTTGTTGTTACTGGTTGTACGGAACTCTCAGTGCGTGAGTCCGACACGCACTTAGCCGGTTTTTTGCTACGAGCTTAATCTTTATAGGTAGTTTCACGTAAACTTTTCAAAACTCTAATCACATCCTTTCATTTCAATCAAACAGGTGCCACACGAAAACCTTTAAAAGTAGACACATGAAACGAAAGTTCTAGCCACATAACGAAGTCTTAATTAAACTTATAAAGTTGATACGGTTGCAACATTAACTAAATGAGAAGATTTTATCAAAAGGCGTTAGGTATGAGTGGGGAATTTTCCGTTTGCGTTTCGTTCGGAGTTGTACACACAAGGAAATTGGAATTGAATAGGACCTTTGACTATATATATGTGGACTGGTTACGCGTGTAATTCTACTAACAAACATTTCTGACACTTTTCGAGGGGGGCGATTTAACATGAAATCCTCAACTTTGGATTTTATTCCCCATAACTTTAGATTCTAATTTTGAATGTTAAAAATCATGAAAAGTAGTCTCGTGTGAACTCCAAACGTTCTAAGTTCGAAGTTATTATTTCGCAATTATAGGCTGTCTCGTTTAGTGATAAGGTGTAAAATTGAATGTAAATGCACAAGATCAATTGTGCTTATACCGTGGCAGAGGGGAAATGCTACCGCAAGGCTAGTCCTTATAATAATTAGTCAAAGAATAGGACCGAATGTGTATAGAATCTCTTTGAATCCTACTAATATCATAAACGCGAAAGTTTGTAAGTATGGATGGATGTTTGTTACTCTTTCACGTAAAAACTACTGAATGGATTTTAACGAAATTTGGCACACAGATAGAATATGATCTGGATTAACACATAGGATACTTTTTTAAGGTCTACGCAGAAGGAGTCGCAGGCAACAGCTAGTAAAGAATAAAACCTTCAAACGTCATGTATTTACTGACATTTGTTACTGCAATTAATCAACCGAACATTGTATTACTAAGTTGTTCAGTAAGTCAGTCGACAGCGTTTACTAAGAAACTAATATTGAAACCTGCATGCTTCAATTTCGAGGCATGTATTGTACCCACTGTCCATTATGTGGCGACGGGCTCACCCCCCGTCACACTGGACAGTGTTTTGGTACTACTGGTGAAACTGGGATGTTCTGAGGTTTCAGAATATCTCTGACTACCTCCTCGGGGAATATAGTCGTGAGCATATGATTATGATGCATGAATATTAAAATAGCGAAAACAAAAATTAGCAGCTTTTTAAATTTAGGGCGAGTAGCCATTGACATTTTCTATGGAACAAACATTTTTGTTTTCGCGATTTAATGTTTATTCCCGTAATAAAAGTTGTTCAGTTCGTTGCTCTGAAGGACCCTTGGAGAGCGATTTTCGAATGTCACATGTTCAAGTCAGCAGTAGAAAACATCAAAATTAGGTAGGTACTATGGTTATTCACTCATGATTTTGAAAGAGTGAGATTCAAAAATAACACTTTTGTATTGCTTGGAATAATCGGAAACTAGTTCTGTTCTTTATTACTTCTTATCTACGAGCTAAATGGCTTGAGGGGAAGGTTGATAGCAGATGTGGGGAAATGGATTACAAAATAAGGACGACTGATAACTCTATCGTTCATAGGCATGTCGACCAAATGAGATCTCGGTTTGTTAGGCCAGGTATATACACCAGATTACCAGCTAATGGTAATATATAAATTAATTTAAATAACATTTTCAAACAATAAAACTATTTGTCTATTAAATTGTAAACCAACTATGAACCTACATCAAGTCGTTCACGCTAGAAGCAAGATAATGGTGGTAGATGTTATCACGCCAGTGTAATACCACGTACAAATTGAGCCAGCTTGCAATTAGCTGTAGACTTAATAGTCGTCAAGTGGATTGCCCCTAAATAAGGCTGTTACTGTTCGTAACGGCTCATCTATCATAGTTTTGACAATGTAATAGCGTAAACATAAAGTTAATATATCTTACAGGAGTAAAGGAACTGACATGAGTTGTCCAATGAAATCAAACTAAAACTGTTTTATTCAAAATAATATCACATGATCATCATCGTAGATCATCATAGAAATCCGTCGAAGAACTAAGGTCGACGACGTTGGAAACCGGATAACAAAGTTGAAGTGGAGATGGGCAGGACATTTGGCTAGAAGGGAAGATGGCCAGTGGACCAAGGCAATATCGGAATGGTGGTCAAGAGAAGGAAGAAGGTCTGTGAGTAGACCACTGATGCGATGGTCAGACGACATTGTAAGGGTTGCGGGTCATATTGGCACAGGACCGTGAGGAGTGGCGCAATAAAAAGGAGGCCTATGCCCAGCAGTGGGTTGAAGTGGGCTGATTTGATTGATTGATTGAATATTACATGCTACAGGGTCTGGTGAGCGCGGCGGGAACCCGTTGGATAAGGGCAACGCAGGACCGGTCGTTGTGGCGATTCTTGGGGCAGGTCTATGCCCAGCAGTGGACGTCCATCGGCTGAGATGATGATGATGATGAGTCATGACACAAAATAAACTATTTGTGTACCTACACGAAACTCATTTCTAAAATAAAATTATCGTTTGAGAAACCACGTCGCATATTTTATAACTTTCTCCATCTCGCATTGCAGTCATAAACATAAACAATTAGTTTGGTAAGTTATGTTTGGACCTAGTTGTTCATTAAAGCCATTGTTATAAAGTTCTCAACACATTATTACTATTCTAAACATTACACTGTTCAGCTAGAACTCCTAAACTACTTGGACACTAAAGTACGAAGTCCGTCAAAGTTTTCTCTCAACACAAGGTCTTGCTCAAAGGAGACCTAAATATTTGAAATAATTTTCGTACAAACATGCATGCCAATGGTTTATAGTTCACGGGTACTAGGTAATTAAGGATAAGGTTTTTGTGAGTGAAAGGCCAGCCAACTGAAACTTCTTGACGCTTGATAAAAAATCTGAAACCCTAAATCTAGCTGTCCACCCTAAATCTTTGGGAGGATCCATAGCGAAGCTATAAAATTATTACAACCAAAGCTATACGGGGTAGATGAGCGATGTGCAGCTACTTAGCTTAGCTTTGTTACCTAGTCTAGGTACCTACCTAGCTAGGTAACTAAGTAATTGTTTTATTGTTCTATGGAAAACGTTAATGGTTATTCGACCGAAACATTTCGTTAATATGGTCGTGCGTGATATTACCAAACATTTGAAGTCCGCATATTGTGACGGGCAACTACGGAACCCTCACTCTGCATGGCCCGACACGAACTTGGTCGGTTTTTATTTATTCACGATTTCGATGTTGGTTTTTCAGTTTGATGATCCGAAACACCCCTTTTAATGAGTAACGCATTGAAATTTCTACACAAACATACTCACGCTTATTATCGCTAATGAAAATACAAGAGCATCAGGTGTAGAAGCGTATACACCGAAACAACACTGAAGTAACTTTTGACAAAATTGTCATGTTGTATTTATTTCTCTTACAAACTAAACTATTCAACCTTTTCAGCAATTTCGTCCAGACTCCGAAACAAAAACAGACAATTCAATCAGGATTCAGCTGTAGCTTTCCTCCTAAAAGTTGAAGTACTGATACCTTTGCATGTAGTCGGGTGTACCGGTTGGCAATCGAACGCCGGCCGACCCCATTCTATTCGGTCTATCTGTTTCCATGATTGTTATTGTATTCTGTAGATCGGCCAATCCGCAGTGCTATTCTATTTTCTTTCGACAGATTCTGTCTGTCGTCTGCGCGGCTTTTCGCGTAAAGTTGTTGGTCTGTATTTTTAATAGTAGATGGTTTGGTTATATGGAAAGAATGGATGAGAGCAGATTGACGATTGCAATCTATAAGGCAGGCGTAAGTGGAAATGTTGGAAGGGGACGGCCTAGATGTACATTTACGGACCAAATTGGCGACGTGCTTAAAAAGGGCAGAGTGTAAATTTGACCTAATAGTTACCACTGAACTGAACAACTTTCACTATGGAGTCAATACCGAAATCGCAAAAAAACCAACAGTCACTGTTAGGTCCATACTTTTAGGTCGAGTAATTGACGTTTTCTATGAAACAACAACAGTTTTTTTACGATTTCGATGTTTGTTCGATAGTGAAAGTTGATCAGTTTGATGGTCTGAAGCACCTCATTTAATATGTAACGTATTTAATTTTACACAAGAAACAAAATGACTTAATCTAAGGTTATATAAGACTTAAGAGAAGTTTATTCCTGATGCGTAAATGCGCGCTGCATACAAAAGAAGTCTGGTGATATTTTCAATACTAACCAATTAAACTCAATGACATTTTGCAGAAACAATCTATGAACAAATCTCTATGCTTGTATCGTGTCGAATTTTCGTTAAATATACAGTTTCATTGCTAGGATTAATTTAAGATTTGCATGGAAATCTTTGAGGCACTGTAACTTTAAAACTGAACATTTTAAGGAAAATCTGACACGATACAAGTATAGAAATTTGTTTCTAGATGGTTTCTGCAAAATTTGTTTGAGTTTAATCGGTTAGTATTGAAAATATCACCAGATTTCGTTTGTATGGAGCGCGCCAACAGTAATATACCCTTAATGAATGTAGCCTGATAATATTCACAGCAGGACAACAAAATACATCTTTCAATTAAGATGAGAGAGCAAACTTCATTACAATATTGGTACCAGTCCCCGTGCATTTTAAACAAATGACATCCTTTATTTTATAAACTAACTACACACAATCGTTGATCGGATTGGTTGAATTTTCAATCGCCCCCTTTTTACTAGGTTAAATATTCAATTCTTATTTCAATACAAATAGTACACGAAAAGTTGATATTTTAGTACTTAATCCAACGCTTTGTACATCACTACAATTCATTATGTACTACATACTAGAGAACTATCATGATAAACAAACGATTTACGCCACATGAGATTACAACGAGCGTAGGCGAGTGAAAGAGATAGCGATAACGATTTAATAAGAAAGTGTGGCGATATCGCCACAAAGAATGGGACAGCTGTGTGACGTGCATTCTTATTTCTAGTATATACAACGTGTTAATGAATTAACGCAAAATCAAAAAGTAGTTTGTTTAGAATCGAGAGCAGAATCGAATTATCAAGGTTTCAACATACATAATTTTTTTTCAAATATTATAAGTAAATTGTGTGTAAAATTAAAAATTTACTGAATTCGATCTCAACCCACCGCTCAGGCACTCTCACCCTATTTACTAACAAAACAAGATTCTTAAAATGTATCCATGAGCACGTTAGCGCTTTCATTCATTGCTGAAATGATAACAAATCAAAACTTAAAATGCGAATAATTTTTAAATTTGTAAGCATCAAAATAATGAAATTTTTGTTTCAATCGAATTATTTTATTATAAATCAGTTGGGGTGTATGGGGTTTTGCGCTTATTCATTAACACGTTGTATAATAGTTCAAATTTAGCTATAGCCTAGCGATAGAGATTAGTATCCTTTAACAAAACCCAACAAAAACCACCAATTTGATACCCCTAAAAGCTTCTAACAGAACATCAAGCCAATTTATAACAGTACCTGATTGAAACGTAAAGCCTTCTAAATAAAGACGAAGATGGCACTATCAATAGAACGAATGTAACTAGGAGGGAACGAATGAATGAATGAACCAGTAGGCCGCGTCACAATAGCGCTGCCCCGACAAATTGCTATCAATAATTCAAACTGTTAGCCGCGATCTCGTTCATTCACTGATTTATACCTGAATACATGAATTTACTATTCAACGTTTATAAGCTTATCGAATATAAAATTAGTTTACACAGAATATTTTATTTTATATCGTGATTTTCTTCTTTTGGCGGCCTGGTAGCTCAGTCGGTAGTGAAACTGCAGCCTGTCCTGATTGTCGCGTTCGAATCCCTGAAAGGGTAAAATATTTATACCTGAGTCATGAATGTTCGTGTCTATTACAGGGTGTAAACTTAAATGCGTTACATTCTTAAATGGGTGCTTCAGACCATCAAACTAAACAACTTTCACTATAGGTACAACTTCGAAATCGCGAAAAAAATAATCCCATATAAATATATGGGATTATTTTTGCCCAAATGGGCTGGGGAGCCGTTGATGTTTTCTACGGAACAACAGTTTTTTTTTTCGAGATTTCTTTGTTGGTCGTATAGTGAAAGTTGTTCAGTTTGATGGTCTGAAGCACCCATTTAAGAATGATGTACCTCCTTGGATATATTCTATATCGTTGTCTAGTCATCATTATGATACAAGTCCGGGCTAGATTTTGATACTACTTTATAAAAGGGAATGGATAATTTGTATGACAATGCTCAAGACATTTAATTATATATTTCTCTGCAATCCTTTTGAAGAGAAAGATGGTGGAAACTAATTTTTTCGCTTAATGACCAACATTAGAAGAAGAATTTTAATTTTCGACAAAGAATAGCAATTTGATTATTCTCGTCTTAAAAGTTTTTACAAACAAAAGTTTCAAGAATCCACTTTTCGTAGCTTATTTATGTACGCTCAGAAATCTTATCAAAAGTTAAAAGATATTTTATTTTATTATTTTTAAAATTATCTATCATATTAATGTTAGCTTTAGAATCGATACCACACAATTATTTTTAGTATGACAGACCAAATTTTTTGCATTTTAATGTTTTTTTTTTTTTTGTAATAGTAGTTATACACCATACGTTTTTAATTACTAACATAACTTTAAGGGTGTATTCAGACAATGGAACTAAACAACTGTCCCTAAGGAAAATGGGTCGAAAAATAGGAAATATTTGGAACCTTTCTTACAAAAGTCGGGATCAACCGATCGATTTTCTATGGGAGGTTCAACAAATTTTCTAATTTTTCGACTCATTTTCAAAGAAATAAAATACTATTAGACTGCATATTTCAAAGTATTCTTTCTTAAAAATAGGTTTATTTACAACATTTACACTATAGATACATAAACATAAACGCTATAAAACTAATCAAAAATACCTAACCAAATTAAACTAAAAAAAAAACAAAACATTTAAAAATAAACAGAAAGGCAGAATGAGGCTCCGTCGAGCACATCTTCTACTCGGCTTATGCTAAATATGCTCGAGGCTGCCGTCTTGTGGGAAAGTGCCGACGCTGGCAGCATTTTCTAGCTGGACGGCAATTGATATGCGTTGCCCGAGGTAAGCACCAGCCCTTCGGTCTCTAGACACATCGACCAATCGCGACAACAACTCCTTGAAGAGTTGTCAGGCTTACGGTCCCCACGACCCCAGGGTCTCCACACCGAACGGCGCAAATAAGTAACGCTCGCCGAGGGTTACATATTTGCGCCTCTTATTGCTTTCTGCAGCAGTCACCGCCGAGCCAGCTCTTCGAGAAGTGGCAGTGGCTATTACACTATTCTGATTCTGACTTTTCATTTGAAATCATACACATATTTACCTAAAATCCATTAACATTTTTCAACTGCGCAAAACATCAGTAAGACTTATAAACATGGTATTACCACAGTATTACTGTACTTTATTTGTCTTTAAAGTTTATCTTTTTCTTGTGTTGCCATCTCCTATCAGAGGTTGTCTACCATTAGGCCTATTCAGACCCTGGAGACTGCAGCCTTGAACAGTGAGGTGGTGTTCATATCGAACCATTGACCTCCCACCTCTACCAGGCATTCGTATTTCCAAAATGTTCTCCGATTGAATAGCCTGGAGAAGTTTGTAGAAGGCCTATAAAGATGAGAAACAAAATTTATAAAGTTTAGAAACTAAAATACGTAAAGAATCCACGTAATCTCGTTAGAGATACAGATTGAGAGCTGCATCGACGCCGCCTCTGAATTATTGATGACTGCGCTCTGTGGCGACGCCGGGCACTTTTATGTGACACTGCACATCCCTAATAACTTTCCAATAGAGGCTATTGGTTTTGATTTATGGTTCAAAATTGTATAGCACTGATTTGTTCTTTCTGGCACAAATAGAACTCTTTTATCCTTAGGTATATTGTAACATGCGTTCCAGCTTAGAATGGGCCATCCCAATTATTCCCGTGAGTGTCGTACGAAGCGACTAAGGGATTAAAGGTTTCTTATGCAGTGTTTATTTGGGCAAAAGGCTACCTATCTCTCACTACTCATTAGTTACTTCATGCATGCTCTAGCCGGTTTCATATCAACTATTTGGTCAACATACTTTTTGCCGCTACTTTATATTTTACTGAGTGATATTTAAACACTTTTTAAGGTAAACTCCTAAATTGCAAAAAAATTTACAGTTTCTTACATTTTAATCGAATAGGCTTTGCAAATTGCGAATTGTGGAGAAACAGATTTTATTTTTGGTTTCGGCTTTGCTCTTATACAGTAAAAGTTGTCCAGTTTGAGAGTCTGAACCACCCCTGATTTGGAAAGTGTTTACTCCTATTTTTATAGTGCGTCTTAAATTATGTCAACCATTATTTTTCTTTTTTTAGAATGCAATAGTGCAGCTAAAATACAAATTGAATTCGAAAACACAGTAGCTCGTAATTGGCATATGAGTTTAATCAAGACCACAATGCAATTTATTTGCAAGCTTTTATTAATTGCAAACCACACATTTTCTGATGCTGTTACAAATAATTGATAGAGGAATACATAAATTCTATATTCAATCGTCTGTTCTAAAGTTCAATAGGAACATTAAAACTCCATCTAAAAAATCTAAGAGCCATCTCTTAAACACCACTTATCAAATGAAAAACCGGTCATGTATGAGTTGGACTCGCGTACCTTTCTCTATGGGATCAAAATGGAAATCGCGAAAAAAACCAGCTATCCCACACATTTGGTCAATTAGGATTGCAGTTTTGTACAGCAGATTTTTTTTTCGCAACTTCGACGTTGGTCCCATGTAGAAAGTTGCTCAGTTTGATAGTCTAATCATCACCTTAAAAACCATCAGCAAGAAGGACCCTTCCCGTCTCTTTCATATTCAGAAGATCCACACATCAATAGCAGTGCCCAAAACAAGATTAACTAAAGTCTTTCTTAAAATATATCAACACACTCAACAGACAGTTCCTAAATAAGCCTCTATCTTCTAAATCCCTGTTTCTCCATTTAGAATCAGTACTTACCGGACATCAATCTTGTTGCTCTTTCCAGCTTTTAGTAAATATTGCAGGATCAGAAATCAGGCTCCATTAGAGAGACCGAGCTAGTCTCAGCGGGGCTTTACTCAATAATTCACGGTCCAAGTGTGACGCAGGCTTTAAGTATATCTTACCTTTGTTAAAAGACTTTTCTTCTCGAATGTGATACCTATAAGAATATTATTTTTCCAAGGTTTTATTTAACTTGCCTTGTTAGTTAGAATGTTTGGTACAAATCTTGCGAGTGAATTATGTCCGACTTCTATTTCATCGAGTATTTCATCGAGCTAAAATTGAATGAAAATTGCTTGCAACAACTGCATGCATACAACAATTGGAATAGATATTTTCTAATTATCCCGAAAGGGAAAAGGTTTATGAGTTTACGTAATAATCTCAGAATACAAAAAGGTACAATTTATTCAAATTCAAATATTGTAGAAAAAATACAAAGTGCGTATCCACAACAGGCTTCGTCAAAGGTAATACAATACTCACATCCGCAACAGGCTTTGTCAATGGTAATACATCACTCACATCCACAACAGGCTTCGTCGAAGGAAATATACCACTCTGATCCACAACACGTTTCGTCAATAAATACATCCCGTATATCTGCAACAAGCTTCGTCAAATTCCTACACAAACAAAAAAAAAAGGGGGGGGGGACCTACAACCTGCACATCTAGTATGATTTCTCTACACGCGCGCGACGCGCCTTCGTTGCATAGGAAATAACCCGCTCCCGCACTTTTCGGAGAGCAAAAGTCGCGCTTCCCGCGACTTGTAGTATGGAAAAAAGTCGAGTCGCGCGCAAATAGAAAAATCATGCTGGAGGGTCTGTAAACCTCCTCCAAAGCCTATGTGTAAAAGATACAAATATGTATTATTGTCATCTTGTGACGTGAAAACACGTCACAGTTACAAACAGATAATCACGAGTCTTTTATCATCTCATGTGATTGTACGAACTGTTTTTGCACTTCAATTGTTTTTTCGCTGGAATATTATACTCTACTTTTTGATACAGCTCGTGAAGATAGCGAACTTAATGTAAAATTTAAGTACTGATTGTGAATGTGAGAAATTTTTTCTATAAAACTTTCAATCCAAGAGAATTTATTGTGATAGATAACAAACTCAAACCCAAAATTAACTATTTCACATAATGGTTGCCTGAAAGAGATTATCAATGCAATCAAATGAAAATCTACACAGTTAACGTAACAATTTTTCAAGACGCAATATTTGTGTTTCTACCTCTTTTAAAGTAGAAACTAAACGAGCTGTAGAGACTAAAATAAATGACTTCGTTTATAAATATATTTAACAGAAATCCAATAGGTAAAATCATTGCGACTTAAGGTTACGATACCGCAGTACCTCCTTATTGCACCGAATTATGTTTTAATAATAATTATGTGGTACAATAATTTCAATTAAAAATTGTATTGTATTGTAATACAAACTTTTTTCATTTCTTTCAAAAAGCTTTCTTTCTCGTAAACATCGGTTCGCAGCACTAAAAGTGTCGCTGCAGGCATTCTCTACCAATGAACAGCAACTGCTTAGTTCATATACCTACAGTCTTGGAGACCGACGAACATTGTTAAAGGATATTTTAGGACATTGTATGTATGTATGTATATGCTCACGACTATATTCCCCGAGGGGGTAGTGAGAGATGTTCTGAAATCTCAGAGCATCCACGTTTCACCAGTAGTACCGAAACTCTGTCCAGTGTGACGGGGGGTGAGCCCGTCGCCACTTATAATGGACAATGGGTACAATACATGCCTCGAAATTGAAGCATGCAGGTTTCCTCACCATGTTTTCCTTCACCGAAAAGCCAGTGGTGTTACAAATCGTACATAAATTCCGAAAAACTCATTGGTACGAGTCGGCCTGGACGGGGATCGAACCATCGCCTCCTGCACGGCACGCAAGGTTACTGGCCACTGGACCACCACGGCCTTTTTAGGACATTGAGTTTCATTATTATTATATCAGTCGTTGCTGTCCCACTGTTGGGTAAACACCTGCGTTATCTTCTTGCGTTCATGTTTTAAGCTTCGGTATATGCCAGTTCTTTAGATAGCCATCGATTCCGAGCCGCCATCTTGTAGGTCCATTCGTAGACGATCGTACTTTTTGTGCAACTTTTCATCAACATGGTCTTTGACATGTATAAGATGCTCGTCGAATTATGCACAATAATGTTCAATTTTATATACGATTTCATTTACAATAACGAAAGGTTTGTTTAGCTTGTTCAAAAGCTTGAAAATGGATCGCTAGAATATGCGATTACTAAGCGGAATTTCTTTGCAACTCTCAAATCAGGTTTTGTAGCCAACAGCTATATGTCACTGAGTTGCTGGGAACTTATTGTTGGATAAATTGGGTGTTCACTTTTTTACTTGCAGATGATCTGTTCAAAATATCGGAAAAATGTGCGATGTGGAATGAACAGTCGAAATAGGTACTCAGTTCTACAGGTTTGCGTAATTGGCTGCTGCAATTGGGTTTTATCATTTGTGGTTTCACTTTGTGAGTAGCTATAACTATGTAGGTCGTGAAAAACGTATAAACGTAACATATGCTCACGACTATATTACCCGAGGGGGTAGTCAGAGATATTCTGAAACCTCAGAACATCCACGTTTCACCAGTAGTACCGAAACTCTGTCCAGTGTGACGGGGGGTGAGCCTGTCGCCACTTATAATGGGCAGTGGGTACAATACAAGCCTCGAAATTGAAGGTTTCCTCACGATGTTTTCCTTCACCGTAAAGCCAGTGGTGTAACAAATCGTACATAAATTCCGAAAAACTCATTGGTACGCGTCGGCCTGGATGGGAATCGAACCATCGCCTCCTGCACGGCAGGCAACGTTACTCGCCACTGGACAACCACGGCTATTACCTAACAATATGCTCTTCGTAAATTTTGACCTGCAAACCTGCAGGTATTAAATTACTAGTGGAGAGTTTAATGTTAACAAAAGAAAGCAGAAAAGTTAAAACGTGTTTTTGTATCTAAGCAAACATCATTTCATGCTCTTCGTATCTACTTTATTTCGACATAGAGGTATTGAAAAAGTTGTGGATAGAATAAAAAAAGGAAAGAAGAAGAGTTGAAATTGACCACGCCATAATTTTCTAAACAATCTGGCTAGTGGAATGGGCTGTAACGTTATACGATGGTATGCATTTATGATATACATTTAACAAACCTGAACATTAATAATACTTTGTTAACCTGAATAGAATAAAATAAACCCGTGGTCTTAAAAATCTATCAAAGCCACATCCACTTCAACCACACCTCAAACAATTTAAATCTTTTGATTGCATCAAAACCTAATAACAGTTCATTTGTAGCTTCACGCGTCATAACAAAACAGCCCCCTTTACCATGGATTTCAACTATTAATTATGCACTTATGCGACGTGCCCACAAAAACTGTGAGTCACGGGAATCCCACAGGCGTCACATAGCGTCATGATTGCGCCCACGTTTTAATTACTGATGGTAATCTGCTTTTAGCCCGCCATTGCTCTGACGAACTTTTCGTGTTTAGCCAGACTTCAAAGGGATGTGTGGCAAAAGGCTTTTTGAAATGGTGAAAAGATGTTCCCGAAGTTGGAAGGTAGATGTTTTGTAAGGCTTTTGGAAAGGCTAATTTGGGTTGTCGATTTTCAATCTTGAACACTAAATGCAAAAAGATATATTATTAGTACCCTTTCTTTTTCGCTGTGACGTGTTGTACCTATAATAAATAGTAACGCTTTATAAAATATGCTGATTTGATACTTAGTCAAAATATAGAAGGAGAATTAGATCATCGAACAAAACAACTTTCACTATGGAACCAACATTGAAATCGCAGAAAACTTCAGCTGTTCTACTGTATAAAACTTCAATTTCTTCTGCCTTCTCGGTCCAAATGTACGGATCAGCCGATTTCCTTTTTCGCAATGTCGATAATGGTCCAATAGTGAAGGCTCCATCGTCTAAAGATTGGCCATGCCTCAAATATTATATCAAGACTTTACATCTGTTATTTGCCAGTAGCATATTGACTAAATCCCAGTATCAAAACCCCGAAGGTCTTGGCAATATTTTTTCAGCAGGCAATTGTTTTGTTAGTAATACAAACAGGCTTAGCCGAATAGGCTTACAAGAAGTATCATGAGCTTGTATAACAAGTCTTTTGCAAATAAGAAACACAACATTGGCTCGGACAAAGGGAATGCTTGGCTTATTAATTCATTTGGTGTAAGAGACAAGATGTTAGTGGTTTTGTTATAGTTTAACTTTATTTTTAGGAGCTTATATTTTGATAGTTAAAATATACCATGCCTGCAGTAGGTTGACTGAACATCCTTTTTTTTAATTACCTACTGGAGAAATTTTAAGGTAAAGTGGGTCAAAAAACCTTTTTGGACCTCCCATAGGAAATCGATCGGCTGATCCACACTTTTGTATCGTAGGGGTGTATAGTATAATCGCAGTTGTAGTCTGTAAATATTTTGATAAAATAATCCCAAATAAAAGAACAAGTAGAATAGTTTATACCTAAGTATTTCGAAACTCATAAGCGAATTTCTTAATTTTAAGATTATTATATTTTCTGTAAGTCAAAAAACGAAACCAAATCTTTCACTGATGGCAATAAACCATCATTATCATCAGCCTTAGATCATTCACATCACAGTTCATAAGCCTCTCCCAATCCGCGCCACTAAACTATCCAGTCGCCACCTGCTACCCTGCCCTGCTACCCTCATTGTAAGGAGCGGTGATAGTGGTACGATTCCTGGCCTGTACTTACCACTAAGTTCTAATACGGAACGGTATGGAATTTATGTACAATTGTATTTGACATTATCACTAAAAATTAACATGGCGATGAAGGAAAACGACGTGACGAAATCCGAGAATGGAAAGAAAATACCATAAGTTTTGAGGTAAAAAATATGGGCGAGCTTTGGGCGAACTCTACGAACCTCGCTTGCAATTTCCCATTTAAGAGAAGTTTATTCCGGATGCGTAAATGCGCGCTGCATACAAACGTAGTCTGGTGATATTTTCAATACTAACCAAATAAATTCAATGAAATTTTGCTGGAACAATTTTGAAACAAATATCTATGCTTGTATGGAGTCAGATTTTCGTTAAAATATACAGTTTCAATGCTAGGATTAATTTAAGATTTGTATGGAAAGCACTGAAACTTTAAAACTATACATTTTAACGAAAATCTGACAAGATGTTTCTGAAAAATTTCACTGACTTTCATTGGTTAGCATTGAAAATATCACCAGACTACGTTTGTATGGAGCGTGCCAACAGTAATATACCCTTAACAACAAAATAAAATTATGTCGGAAGGCCAAAAAACGTCTCTAATTCCGCCAGCACTTTCGTAGAATCCATTAAATATATCACAAATGATAAAACAAGCCACAAACCTGAAAAACATGAACAATTTGAATCATACTTATACATACATGATCTTATTTCGTAAGTTAATACTACAAAGGTACGGTTTTTATTAGGCTGTTTACAAAGGATTTGTCCCTATGCCCAAAAAGGTTTTACTTAACTTGTATGTTTGGAGATTGTGTTGTTCCTAATAACGTTTTACTTCAAGAAAAAGACATTATTAAATTCAAAATTATGTTAATTGAATGTGATTAGGGAACGTTGTGGTTTTAATGTAGATTTAGTGGTTAAAGTAGAGAAGGGAATGCTTCGATGGTTTTGAAATATCGAAACAATGACGTTAGTAGACATTTATTAGTGTCATTGTATCGATAGGATGAATGAAATTCGAACTGCGAAACAGATATAAAGACTGAGAGCTTGGAAGGAAATAGTGGTAGAAGCAGACCTAGCATAATGTACCTAGCCCAGATTAGGGGCATTATTAACAAATGACAGGTTAAAAGTAGCTGAAATCGATGGGAATATGAATGAATGAAATATACTTTATTTACACCAAAAGCAAAATACAATACACAATAGGAAACAAAACTGATTATGGTACAAATAAGGCGGTCTTATCGCTAATAAGCTATTTCTTCCAGACAACCTAAGGGTAGAGGAAATATAACAAAGAACGGGTCGGTGTTACAATAAAACAATAATAGTAATAATGTGAGGGAAGTGAATACAATACAACAGAATACACATATATCCTATATATAATTAGAGGTACATGGATAAATAATACATATTATATATATATATATATAATATATATATATATATATATATATATATATATATATATATATATACATATTATATATATATACGAATATATGACACGGTGTGTGTCAGACCCGCCCAAAGTGGATCAATAGTCTCTGCCTAAGCCTCAAGGGAAAAAAGCGTGTGTTTATACAATGTGTTAATGAATTAACGCAAAACTAGAAAGTAGTTTGTTTAGAATCGAGAGCAGAATCGAATTATCATGTTTTCAACATAGGTAATTTTTTTGTAAAATTTGAAATTTATGAACCCGATCTCAACCCACCGTACGGGCACACTCATCCTACTTACTACCAAAACAAGATTATTAAAATTTATCCATGAGTACGCTAGCGCTTTCATTCATTGCTGAAATGATAACAAATCATTTTTACCTGAAAACTGAAAATGTGAATAACTTTAAATTTAACTATCAAAATAATTAAATTATTGTTTCAATCTAATTATTTCGTTATAAATCAGCTGGGGTGTATGAGGTTTTGAGCTTATTCATTTAGACGTTGTATATGTATGTCTGTTCTTTGCATTTTACTATTTTGTCTTGATTGAGACCAAATTGAACTTAGTAGGAAATCATAAACAGACCAGAGAAAGCTTTGAGTTTTAGCTGTGTTAATCACAATGAGCCATTTTGTGATAATGAAGTATGTTATGCATATAACATACCTACTTTATTATCACAACATGGCTCATGTCATCCTCTTGTCTGTTTATGATTTCCTAGTAAGTCCAATTTGGTATCAATAAAGACAAAATAGTAAAAATGCAATGAGCAGACACACACACATAAATACACGTCTTTTTTCACTTTGGGCGGGTCTTACACACCAATGCTTTCACAAATGCCAAAACTAAAATCATACGTACATAATCGATAACTGAAAGCATTTGATACGCAACTTACTGAATACGCAAAAATAACAAAAATCTTTTTGTATGTCGGCCGCGTCAATATTCAATTATGTAAAGTGTGTTTCTTAAAGCTAGCGATCATAATGTAGATTTGTTAAATTATGTACGAAAGCATCGTTGATCAGTATAATTTTTCTGAATTTAATTCTGAACGCATTTTGAAGAACTACGAAAAAATAAAATCAAAGCGAATGAAACAGCAATCATAATAACTTCTCACTTCGCTCGCTTTAACAAAAACCTCTCATGGTAAGCACATAAGCTAAAATTGCAGCAGACAACTGGAAATTCACTAATAAAATATTTTCAAAACACAATTTCGTTTTTTATTTTCACACAAGCCACGTCCGAAACCGTATCCACGTGCTTAACGAACCACGATTTTGGAACAGAAACACAATAGTGTTTGTCAAAACGATATGATATATCGTTTAGAGCATAGAACAACGTATTCGAAGGCAGTCGACCGTGATATTTGGTTGTGTGAAAATTTTGAAACGGATACCCAATTTTACGGTGTATGGTTCTGTTTAGATTCTTTTGATGTGTTTTGTTTATGAATATGTCAATAAATGTTCATTTAATGCATGGCGGTCGTTGACATAGTAATAATAATAATAAATTGTTTATTTAAATCCAAACAAAGCCAGATACAATATTAGTTAACAAAATTAATAAATCTATATTTAAGGCTATAATTTATTACATAGGGTAGCGGTGGTGTTTCCATAAGTTAACCAACAGATTAACCTGAGTGGGGCTTCGGTTACAAAATTAATCAAACAGAAGGGCTTTGCAAAAACCAAATCGCACGCACACTTAGACGCGTACGTACACACGGCGACGGATCAACCTACCCATAGTTGAACTCTATGTTCATGGACATAAAGTCCAACTATGGGTAGGTTAATCTGTCGCCGTGCGTACAGTGATCTCAGGTCAAGTCAGTCGAACGTCCCGTGCTGTCTATTCATTTTGAACTTAAAGCCAGACCACGACGCGGCGTGCAATCGACACTTAGCATTGCTGCTCATAAAATTTCTGAAAAAACATAACCCTCCTTCTGGCGCAGTCGGGTAAAACAAATTCTATAGATAATATCGATACTAAAACAGGGTGAAATTGATATCGTTAGCATCCTTTTAAACTAAGAGTCTACCCGTCAAACTGAACAAATTTTATTATGGGAGCAAATCGATCGGAGCACACAAAAAATCAGCTGTTACATACATTTGAGTCGAGTGGACATTGCAGTTTAATATGGAATAGCAGATTTTTTTTTTGCTCCAATCGGTTTTCTCCAATGGTAAAAGTTGTTCAGTTTGATGGGTAGACTCTTAGTTTAAAAGGATGCTAATGATATAAATTTCACCCTGTAGTGTCAAATGTTATACTCGAGAGCGTGCGCGTACCAAAATGGTTCGAACTGTTATATTAATAATAAATAATAATAAATAAATACCTAAATATCTTGTTGTATTGACATTGTCACACAAATTATCTAGTCACATTTAAAGTACCAGAATCTAGCCTGGACTTGTATTATGATGACTAGACAACGATATAGAATACATAAATAGATACAAACGTCCATGACTCGGGTACAAATATTCATATTCATCATACAAATATTTGTCCCTTACGGGATTCGAACCCGCGAACCTCGGCACAGCAGGCAGGTTCACTACCAACTGTGCTATCGGGCCGTCGAAGTATTGAGTATTGTGTGCGGGTATGATACCACATCACATAAAATTAAGATTTGTTAGAAATAAATTTGTTTCACTATGGGAGCAAACCAGTTAGAACAAAAAAATTTCAGCTGTTTCATACGTTTAACTCGTGTAGGCATTTCAGTTTAGTATGGAGCAGAAGATTTATTTTTCCGCTGACAGGTTTGCTCCTATAGTAAAAGTTGTTTAGGTTGATGGGTAGAGGTTGTTTAAGTGTTTGCCTTTAGTTGGTTTACACACTGTATATTATTATGATATTAATGATACCAATTCGGATATAAACACTCCCATTTATTTGGTTTGGATGTTTACAATTAATACAAAATTCAGTCAGTCAGAAATGTATTTACAGTGAAAATATCACCTTTAACAATATGGCTTTTCATGCAAAAGCCTCGCATTGATATGAAAACAATCAGTTGTTCAATTAAACGTTTAAATTAATAAATTAACTTGTGTAATGAGGAAAGAATAGCATGGATTCTTCTACAAATTATAGTTGAAAAAAAAACGAACACAACCATGACATGTGCCTACATAAACTGAACTTTATCGAGCGATAATGGAAAACATTCCTATCTAGTAAATTTGTATCTGCTCTGTTTTTATTCTATTTATTTAAATGTACACTCTATTTATTAAACACACACAGACACTTTTATAAATACAACAGAATAGACATGTGCAATTTCAATTGTTTATACAGACCAGTGACAGAGAGTGTTTGAAAAAGATGTACGTGTAGTGGGCACGTATATGGGCATATAAATAAATACTATACTAAATACAATTTAATATATGCAAATCAAAACACGGAGAAAAATATCTAATAGAATGTGACAACTACATATTCATTTTAGCAGGCTTAACTAGAAAATAACAGACTTTATTCGAACATTTTTTTTATCAATCTAATTCTGGTAGTACTTAAAATCTTTTCTAGGAAAGTCTACTAATATGTTGTATGTTGTCACATACAGGGTCCTTTTTTAAGGGGATGATCAGACCGTCACACTGAACACCTTTGTCTATGGGACCAACATCGAAATAGCGAAAAAAAAAATTTGCTGTCCCATTGAATTTGGCTCGAATAGGTCTTAGATCAAAATAAAATTAGGGGATCGGCCTTACGCAAATATTTCAAACCAGAAAAATAAGTCAAAACAAATGACAGGTATACTTCAAATATTTACCGAGATGAGAGACAAGTGTAACCAAATGTACTACTTGTGTGCTTCAACTAAACACGCTTTGGGAATATCCATTAATTTTACTTGTAGGTTTGCAGTTTTCTATATAATAGCCTTTGACTATTTATATGTGGACTGGTTACACGTGTAATTCTACTAACAAACATTCGGGGGCGAGGTAACATGAAATCCGCAACTTTGGATTTTATTCCCCATAACTTTAGATTCTAATTTTGAATTTAAAAAATCATGAAAAGTAATCTCGTGTGAACCCCAAAACGTTCTAAGTTCGAAGTTATTATTTCGCAATTATAGGCTTTCTCGTTTAGTGATAAGGTGTAAAATTGAATGTAAATGCACAAGATCAATTGTGCTTATACCGTGGCAGAGGGGAAATACTACCGCAAGGCTAGTCCCTATAATAAATAGTCAAAGATAATAGCATATTTTTTTTCGCGGTTTCAATGTCGGTGCCATAGAGAAAGTTATTCAGTTTGATGATCTATATGCATATTAAGTTGATCCATGTATAATACTAGATATTAACTAAGAGAACATAATCGAACAATAGAACTCTAATTAAATAAGAGAACATAATCGATCAATAGAACTCTTTGATTTTTAGTTTTATGTGTCAGTAAGGAAACAAGACCTTTCCTCTTATCAACCCTAATTTACAAAAGCGCGTGTCCAGGGACATCCCGTCGCCATTTTGAGATTTACGCGACATCACGGCATCCATTTGGTTAAAACCTACTCACGTGTAACATGCAAAAGCACTCGACCTGAAAACTCCTGAAATGTGCTGAAACTACTCTCACCACCTACCGAAATGTGGCTCGCTCGGGGCCTCAGTAATTAAACAATTTTCATTATTTTCCCTCGTTACGGGGGTAATTGTAAGATGTATAGAGTAAGGGACAGCGTTCAGAGAGCTAGTATGGAGTGATTTCTACGACTGCTGTTATTCACATTAAAAACCGACCAAGAGTGTGTCGGACTCTCCCATGATAGGGTTCCGTAGTCATAGTACTCTTATTAGAAGAAAAACTTTAACAATTGTTTTTCTTATCTAACGAAATATGAGCATGCGAAAGAATATTTAAGAGCGTTTGAACGCCCAATTTATTTGGCCGAATATTTTAATCTTGTTTCTAAGAAAAGGCATATAGTTTGGTGGCGCTGTTATAAATGTCCAGAGGATTTATAGCAGCGCTTTAAAATTGTATGCCTTTTCTTATTCGATTCAATAGGTGCAAAAATGAGCGAGTTAATTGAGGCGGGGCATACGGGCAGAATGGACGAAAAGGAAATAAAAATCCTTTTTAGGGTTCCTTATTTGACTACAGAACCCTTAAAAGGACCGACGTTTTTGCTTGAAAATATGTAATGAGGTGAAATTTTATAATTTTAGTGAACATTTCAGAACCGATGTTTTATAAATGTTCACTGACCTGTATTAAATTAAAATATTAATTCGAAAGTATACTGAAGACCTAAATTTTTTAATACAGTTGAAGGTGAAGGATTTATTCACCTAGATAAGATTGAAAGTCATATACAACTCAAAAGCTGATAATCATAAACGTAAATAACCTTCACACCATGTTCCTAAATATAGCAAAATCTAGTTAAATTTTATCGCTGATTTTTCATACTCAGTACCGAAAGAAACAAAGTTTAAAGCACACTGACAGATTACTTCTTTACAGCATGTCCATAACAAATAGCGGTGATCAAACTGCCACTAATTGGCATACGAGTTCTCGTATCGCTTGACGTTGACATATTTGACGGCGACGCGATCCAGTACACATAATTAAAGTCTCTCGCATCAAAATTACTCTAGATTTTTGGCACAATGAACCAGTGTTAATGTAAGTTTCTAAATATTACTATAGTTATATTTTGGAAATGTGTGTGTATTTTGAATTAAACAGGGAATAAACATAAATGCGTTACATATTTAAAGGGGTATCAGACCGTCAAACTGAAAATATTTTACTACGAGAACAACATTGAAAACATGAAAAAAACGGCAGTTTCATACATTTTGGTCAAGTAGCTTTATTACAAGTAGCTTAGTATTGTCATCTTCTCTGAAACAGCAAATTTTTTTCGTGATTTTTAAACTCGATCCCACATTCAAAGTCGTCCAGTTTAATTTGTAACGCATTTAAGTGGACGGCCTACGACAGGGTGAAATTAATATCATTAGCATCCTTTTAAACTAAGAGTCCACCCATCAAACTGAACAACTTTCATTACGGGAGCAAACCGCACGGTGCGAAAAAAAGCTGTTCCATACTAAACTGCCTACTCGAGTCAAATGTAGCCAATAGCTGTTTTTTTTTTGCTCCAATCGTTTTGCTTCCATAGTAAAAGTTGTTCGGTTTGATGGGTAGACTCTTAGTTTAAAGGATGCTAAATCAAATCAAATCAATTTATTGCCACAAAATCATAAAAAGAAAAATAATTTAAGAATGCTAATTATATCACCCTGTATACGCGCATGAAAATAACTGTTATGACTAAATTAAAATTTTATTAAATTAAAGTAACAAATATGAGCACGGTCTATTATTTTAAAATAATCAAGTTATAATTTTGTTATTTTTTAAATTGTACAGTATATATCATTAAATTTATGTATATTTTTGAAGTGCTTACCGGTAGAGCCAAACGTTTTTGATTAAACAACATAGAAAACAACTAAATCTATTCCTAATCTTTTTTATTTTTGAACATTTTGTTCTGTTAAGAGGGTACCGAGCCTCCAGTGCTGCCATCAATCGTATCTTTTTATATCTAAATAATAATAAAACTTACAAAAAAAAACCTTCACCCTTATTCGTGAGAGGAGGCCTTTGCCCTGCAGTGGGATTCTACAGGCTATAACTTACTTACTTACTTACTCAAAAATAACAATGGCACATTATAGTCATTGTTGATTTTAAATTTAGCGAAATATTACGTTTAAGAGAAGTTTATTCCGAATGCGTAAATGCGCTCTGCATACAAACGAAGTCTGGTGATATTTTCAATACTATCCAATTAAACTCTATGACATTTTGCACAAACAATCTATGAACAAATATCTATGCTTGTATCGTGTCAGATTTTCGTTAAAATATACAGTTTCAATGCTAGGATTAATTTAAGATTTGTATGGAAATCTTTGAGGCATTGTAACTTTAAAACTGTACATTTTGAGGAAAATCTGACACGATACAAGAATTGAGATTCATTTCTAGATTGTTTCTGCAAAATTTCATTGAGTTTAATTGGTTAGTATTGAAAACATCACCAGACTTCGTTTGTATGGAGCGCGCCAACAGTAATATACCCTTAATGTCTGTAGTTATTATCATTAAAACCGCCAAAAGTCGCCATTATCTGCGGTTTTAAAGATACGGATTAAAAATCCGTAATGAATCGATAAAGACAATTTAGAATGATTACAATGTGACATTATTGTTATTTTGAAATGTTTTAATAATTGTTAAGCAACTAATAAATATGATTGAGGGCAACACCAGAGGTTCATTGCCCCCTTAACAGAAGATTAAGAATGTTTCTCAAACTCCGATGAGCAAAACAGTTTCAAACTAATTGAAGAAATCCAAACAAAATAAAGGTAACTTCGCAACAAATATTTGGCAAGATATTAAAGAAAAATATATCTCGTACTTCATAATAAAACTCCAGTTCTTAAGAGAATAGACTAATACCGTTTTGTCCATACAAACGGATTCCCCTGTTTCCTCCTGGATAATGACCCTAGGGTAAAAAATTTTTACCGTACCCTATGGATTGCTTTTTTCCATGAATTTACTGAAAGAACTAGGCACCTTCGAATATGACCAATTTTACTGCCCGTTTTCAAACATACAGCAAACAAATTTGACGAATATAAACAAAAAAAGCAAATCATACAGACATAGTTAAAGTCGGTCGTCAGTCGGTCATTCGGAAAAGTGACCTATTCTGCAAATTTAATCGGAACTTCTAGCAGTAATACAGGGTGTAGTAGACAGTTGTATTACTTTAATGGGTTATTGCACTCATTAGACTGAACAACTTTCCCAAAGAACCAAAGTGAAATCCGCAAAAAAAAACAGATTTTCATAGAAACGTTCGATAAGCTGATTGCATTAATTTAGTATGGAAAGTTCAAAATTTTTGTCGCCCATTTCCTATAGGTTTCTTAGAGAAAGTTGTTCAGTATCATGGGTACAATCACCCCTTAAAGTTGTGCAACTGTTTACCCTAACAATCTGTATAAGTTCTTGTAAAATTAGCAAAAATTTACTTTAATGGGATGATCAGACCATCAAACTGAATCATTTTTAATCGTGGATAAACATACAGGGTCCTTCTTAATTTACTGACACTTTTTTTAACGGGTTGATCAGACCATGAAACTGAACGACTTTATCTATGGTATCTACATCGAAAAAGCAAAAAAAAAATCTGCTGTCATACATTTGGCTCAAGTAGGTTTGCTGTTTTGTATGGAACAGCAGATTTTTTTGCGATTTCGATGTTCGTACCATAGAGAAAGTTGTTCTGTTTGACGGTCTTATCATCTCCTTAAAAAAAACTGACAGCATATTAAGGATAAACCAGTAGAATTCGCGAAAAAAAATTGAGTACCAGGTTTGGAGTTTTCTATGGGACAGCTGTTTTTTCGTGATTTTGACTTAGATCCCATAAAGAAAGATGTTTAGTTTGATAGTCTGATTAGCCCCTTAAAATAGTTTCAGCTAATTTTTAATTGAATTGTTTACTAAGTGATTTTGTAAACATTTTCCATATTGTCAGGGGTCTTTCAGACCATCAAACTGAATAGCTTTTATTATAGGAGAAAACCTGAAATAGCAAAAAAATCTGCTGTTCCATACTAAATTGCAATGCCTAAGTACTCGACTCAAATTTATGAAGCCGCTGATTTTTGTTTTGCGATTTTAAGTTTGCTCCAATATTAAAAGTTGTTCAGTTTGATGGTCAGAAAGAACACTGACAATTTGGAAAGTGTAAAAAAAACACCACGTAAAGTTACCTGAGAGCAATAGAAAACTCTTTAAAGAAATTTATAAATACACACACACACTGGTAAAGACTCTTACAAAGAAGTAATTAAAGAAAATTACTGTAAATTGTTAACGAACCACCAATCTTCATTACACCTAGAACCTGTAAATTCTTGTTCAATTAATTTTTGTCTTTGAACATTTCGTTCCACGTTCCAATTGTAGTTGAAAATTAAACCGAATAAATAAAAGCTGTTAGCGAAATAAATTTAAAACGCGGAGGCACAGAAAAGAGATATACAGTACAGCAACTTCATGCGAGCTCCCGAATGCGTTATGTATTTGGCCCACTAAGGTAAGTTAAGCCCAACGAGAAAAATAAAAGACATGCTTTTGGGCGCAAAAATCGACTTGGTATAGCCTTTAATTACAATGTTTCAAGTACAAAAATTGGTTCCAATGATTTTTCACAACATGGCGACGTTTTTAATTATCTCGTCGTTTCGGCAAACAACTTGAAAAATGGGCGGAGGTGAGGGGTGTGCGCAGTTGCGCATTTGCCCATAAATTTTATTCTGCGCAGCCAAAGTCTTGCTCAAGGTGTTTTCCGGCCATTATCCTTCGGGGGGCAACAGTACAGTATGCCACCACTATGAAACTATGAGATGACACTGTATTATGCTACTGTAGTTACTGCTTATAGAGCGGTAGAGTGGTTACTGCTTATTACTGCGGACTAATGAAGGGACCACACTAGTGATGGCGAAGCGCCCTGGTAGGTCAACCAAACCAGTGATTGAATTAAGCAACCTGCCCAAGAGCACCCCTAAGGGGGTCGGACCTCGGCAATGGGCGTCGCTGGGACTACGCGGCGGATTCTGTAATGGGGATAGGTGAGAACCGGCCAGCGATGTGCCGGTAGCGTCTGTAGACACCAAAAGAGAATGCAGTGGGGCAGAGATCACGACTGTCCCCGCGGCGACGACGAGGACCTACAAAAATGGGAATAAAACTGCATTAGTTTACTACAATGCAAGCTCATGGTAGACGTACTTAAGTGCCTCAGCGGGCCGTGTACGTCGCTCGTCTGTGTGCGTACTGTATATTTCTTGTCTGTGGCGGAGGTTTCTTCAAGCGTTGGATTTCACTTTGCCTCTACAAAATAATTACGTTCTGTCCCCGGACAAGCAAATAATTAATGGTAGAAATAAATCTTAAACTTTTGTCGAGTTTGGTTACTTACCTTATTTATAATTTTAATACTTCACGACAAGTTTTTATCTCTCGTCGACTGAGATTTTGAGAATTTCCGCTTTAGGCTGAGTACATACTTGAATCATGAAAGTTGGAACTGAAAATTTTTAATTAAGAGTTTCTTAAATATGATTTAGTGTCACTATAAGTTTGCATAGTTGGTAATGGATACATTAACAGGACTGCCTATGGCAGACGAATAAAAAAAATGCTTAAATGTATTATAATAAAATACAATGATACTTACGTGCTTTAATTGATGCACTATCCCTTTGCTTCCTGAATGCTTTCACAATGGAACCTAAATCGAAATCGCGAAAAATTAAATCTGTTGTTCCGTACTAAACGTTAGTAGTACGTAGCCTTACTCGACCCAAATGTATAGAACAGCAGATTTTTTATCGCGATTTCCATATTAGCTTCATAGTGAAAACAGTTCAGTTTGATGGTCTTAAGCACCACCTAAGATTTGTAACGTATTAAATTTTACATCCTGTATAGGTGCGTGGTGACCTAATGCAGATAATACGCCCACACTACATGCGAAGGCCTGTGTCTCAGTAGTGGGAAGGATAAAGGCTGATGATGATTTTAAAGGCACTAAAAAGCCACCCGACGGAATCCAGCCTAAATCTCTGACTCTCGAATACTTTCCTTATTAATTTTTGAAAAATTTAATTTCCAAAGAGTTCTTTAACTTCGTTACTTATAAATTCTCATTAAATGAGACTGCAGTTAATTACTCTAGGATTAAGTTCTATTTATTTCTCCGTCTGTGCCCGTTTCTTAAGCGGATTCATCGCTATACTAAGCTTTCACTATTTATTTGTCTAACGAATTAATCTGAGTCTTTAGCTGTACGGAATAGATATCTTTTTTAATTAACAACGGAAGTATTTATTGGTTTATCGTGGTATTAAATTTCATTTTTTATTATTACGTTATTATTAAATTTTATTTTTCCATAATGTGAGTTACATATTAACAAACTCGTTTTTTTCTAGCCTACTTTGTGTCCCACTGCTGGGCAAAAGCCTCCCCTCTTTTCCTCCAATCCTCCTTATGCAACGCGAAATCGGGCCAACCGTTCAGGGAGGTATTCAAATCGGTGATCCATCTTCTTTTGGGTCTTCCTCGACGTCGGCAACCGTCTTGTGGAACCCATTCTGTGGCTATCTTGGTCCACCTCGCCGGGTGCATACGGCAGATATATCCCGTCCAGTCCCACTTCATAACATACTCGTAGGTAAGAAAAAAAACAAAGAATAAAGTGAATAATAACCCTATAAACAAAACCTTTTTTTTTTTTTTTTTTTTTAAATGAAAAAGTTTATTTCAGTTTCCTTAAATCTAATACTAAGACATCGCAGGAACCATCTTTTGAGTAGCTATGAGTTACTCGTTACAGAAGGTTCCGCTCTTCCCGTAATGTACATAATGAAGTAAGTTAGGAACACTGAGTTTGAACATAAAAGAAAAAAGAAAAAAATTAGATAAAAAGTTGTGTGTGTTAATGTGTGTCAGTGGGTGTGTGTTTGTGTGTGTGTGTCTGTGTGTTTCTGTGTGTGTAAATATACTTATGTAATTTTATTATACTTTGTATTTAAGTAATTCTTCCACTTCATTGTATTTTAAAGTTTTTAGCCATTCCGTGATCGTGTGTTTGCATTGATGATGATTGATTGAATATATGTTTAGCTTTTTATTTATGTTATTGTATAAATAAATACTTAAATAGTTTACTGTAACTTTGACTAGCAAATGCAGTTTTTGTATTTTGGTTGTAAGGTATAATATCTTTTCCTCATTTAAGGCCTCGCCTTGGGGCACCGTACCCAGGAGGCTGGCAGCACTCCCCCTCTGGATTGCTAGGCTTATCTGCTGCCGGAGGAAGCTGCCAGCTCTCCTGTCGCCTGTACTCTCGACCAGGCGTCCGGACAACTTTAAGGGGATGTAATTCGGAGCATGCTCCATACAAACGTACTATGGTGATATTTTCAATACTAACCAATTAAAGTCAATGAAATTTTGCTGAAACAATCTTGAAACAAATATCTATGCTTGTATGGATAGTCAGATTTTCGTTAAAATATACTTAATTACTAGGATTAATTTAACATTTGTATGGAAATCTTTGAGGTACTGTAACTTTAAAACTATACATTTTAACGAAAATCTGAGTCTATACAAGCATAGAAATTTGATTTAAGATTGATTCTGTAAAATTTCATTGAGTTTAATTGGTTAGTATTGTAAATATCATCATAGTACGTTTGTATGAACATGTCCTCCTAATGAACAGTTTTGCTTGCGGTCCCCATGAATTTCTTTTTAAATCAGATAATGTAATTAGGAACCCTTTGTAAATGAAAATTCCCCACGATTATTTAAATTTTTAGGTCAGTTACATAATTATTTTAAAACAAAACATGATAAGACAAATCGTCGAAAGCTTCTCTCCTTTTGAGTATAATTGTCAAAAATGATGACTTATCATCAGAGGTCGGATTCTGCCGGTCATTCCAGGGCCGCATTGTTGTATGTTGATATGGACCCTGGATATTTTAAAACTATTAAAAATATAGTAGTTGTAAATGTTACACACAGTAGTGGATGTTAGAGTAACGTCATCATATTTGAGCTCTGGATAATCTTATCTCAATCTCAATACTTAAATTAATGCAACTGATTACCCAACACTCTGTTTACCCTTTATATACCTGCTACACAGTATGTACTTTTTACTTTAAATCTCCCTCAAATCCCCTTATTTCTAAAACAACTTCGCCTAAAACCACTCATGACTATTTTATTCAGATTAACAGCATTGTTTTTGTTAGAAACCTTTAAGCGGTGCTTAACATTGATGTCAACGTGTGGGTTGAAACTTTAACACGGGATCAAGTAGCGAAGACTTTCTCTGAGGTGCTTAAGTCGGCACCTCTTCGGAATCCGTAATAGGATCGTGACAAAACTGGCGATATTCCCAATATTATGCATGTAAAAATGACATTTTAGCCGGCAGATGTAGTAAAGATAGTGCTGTGTTTTACAAATGATTTCGAGTACTAAAAATTTTAGGCATGTTGATGTAAGGTATAAAAACAATAAAAATAAACATTTAAGGGAGTGGTTTATACCATTAAAGTGAACAACTTTCAGTATGGGACCAATATCGAACTCTGAGCTAAATGTTATATTTGTAGTTTAGTTTAGTTTAGTATGAAACAGCAGATTCTTGTAGTAGTTGTAAGTAGGGTGAGTGTGCCCGTGCGGTGGGTTGAGATCAAGTTCAGTTAAATTTTACAAATAAATTATTATATATTTTGAAGAAAAAAATCCTATGTTGAAACCATGATAATTCGATTCTACTCTCGATTTTAAACATACTACTTTCTAGTTTTGCTCTTAGTTTTATTCATTAACACGTTTGTATATAGGCATTAGTTCACGCGTGTCCAATAGTGTTAAAGCATTACGCCAAAGTATACTGTATTAAAAGCAAGCTGCTGGGCACAGTGGAAGTTAAGAACCTTTAAGAATCATTCGCCTCTTCGACTATTCCTTAAATTATTAATATTGCTAACTTTACCCGAAATTAACAATCAAGCGAGTAATTTTATACTGCTCGACTTCGAATACGGCTCAGAATTTCTTCTTCAGCGTACGCAGGTTTCCTCAGGATGATTTCCTTTACTTTTTGAAGTTGATAATGTCACTCAAAAATGTATTCAATAAAAGCATTTAATGTGTTAACATTAAACAATTTTCGTATCTGAATGAATTGCAAATGTTATTCTTTCAGTAAATTATTCATTATGAATTCTCGATTCAGAAATAAAATTGTTTGCATTCTTTTATTTGAGGTAATTTATTGAGAATTCATTATCATTAAATATGACTGAGAGAGATTGTATCTTTACATTTTCTTGATGGACATGACACATAAAGACTGTCTTGAAGCATTGTAGTATTTTTCTGTCTTGGATAACTTCGCAGAGTATGATGGTGGAGTAGCCTTAACAGAATCGTATAGCGCCTTACATCACTATTTAAAGAGTTACTACGTAAAAGATACATCACTCCCTCAGAAAACTATAAATTCACACGCTTTAATTATCTCTCTTTCTCGCTGCGATATTTGTTTGGAGCTTCCGCTTGCGCTTGTGGCAATCGAAGCGAAGCGAAGTATCCGGCACTGCCCAAACATGTAGGCTCTTATGGCGATGTGTTGAGTGACGGAGGCCTGCTTGCATGTCCTATCCAACAATGCGTTTAAGCCACTGTTGGGACTGCTACATTTCTGCAGTGCATCACAGATGTTTGCAAGCGCACAAGTGGATGGATTCCATGCATTCACAACTGCGAAGAAGTGCGCGCCAGGTCCAATGGCATCCTGAGAGAGATAGCTGATGGCAGGGGCTGTCTTTTTATCAGCCACATGTGTCATATCGACGGGGAAGTGCTAAAAACTCCTAACTTAATGTTTTTACGATAACGACTTATGAATGCAGTTCGATAGAGAATGAATTGCGCGTCTACTGATATTATGAATTAAGTTGAAATTCGCAAAATTGACGTAGCTAGGCACTGAAGAAATATCTCCTATATTGAGGTCCATCACAACCTGATTAATTTTTGCCTCCTGTAAAATTTGATTTTTGTAAGTTAGGAGTTGTTAGCACTTCCCCGTAGATATCACAAAGTTGCTCCTACAAATTAAATATTAAGATAGACCTAGGTTTATTTATTACTAACCCTCTGGATTTTGTTGTCTGAAAATAAGTTATTGTTATTTATTATTTATTTTGTATCTCTGTAAAAGGTCTACTCACGGGCCGTAGCGTAGCCCGGATCTTTGAAAGGCTTGCATGGGGACACAGGTCCAACACGTACAGGCCCCTTTGAGACACTTTTATCTTAATGCTATGGGATGCACCAATCGTGGTCTAACTCTGAATGCATTATGTAAATGCATCAGACCCCGTTAGGTGCAGAGACTATTGAAGAAAGGAAAGGAATTATTTTATTATTAATATAGTGTTGATCAGGCAAAAGATGGAGTGGGTCTGGCGGCAAGGTGGGTGACAAGAGAAGCGTCGGAAAGACCTGGATGCCATTGGCGAAGGACCGAGGACCCAAGTTAGGGAGAAGGCTTTATACACTGCAGTGGGTGGATTCGAGCAGGAGGGGCTGATGATGATAGCTCGTTTCTTAGTTATCCTGTTTTGATCATCACTCATGTTATACAACTTGTGACGCTGGATATAGTTTCACTGCCAGTGAAATGTGGACCTTCTGAATATGATAGGTACATACTTAGGTATTTGGAATATATTTGGAGGTACATCTAACATAATCAGCGGCTAAGGCATTGTGTTCTGTATGTTTGTGTGTTTTTGTGACACTGTCGACCCTTTATACTGGAGTGAGATTTTTGAAAGTCACCGGATGAGTTAAATGGCCGATATTCTCTGATTTCCCAAATTGCATTTTTGAATCTTACCGGTGACTAAATTCTCATACCCATGAGTTCAATACGAGTGCGGACGAAGTCGCGGGTAAACTCTAGTATTTAGATAACATTTTGTTGTAACACTTTTTCTCCTGTGGCAATAAATACCTATTTCATTCCATTTGTATTTCTGTGTGAGCTCATTTTTTCCTTGTAGGTAATGGCTTGACCCGAATAATCGATTTTCTTCGTATACTCCTAGTGAGAAAGCTCCTCTAAATAAATAAAATTCTTATTCAAATATCAAATATTGTTTCACCTTCCTAAATCTTCAATGACTCCTATCTAAAAATATTTATAAGAATACTACGTCAACAAATAACAAACAATCGGATCAAATATCTTTTTCGACTTTATTACATAAAAGTATGACTATATTTTCATTCAAGAGTCGTTTAATAAAAGCCAGTGACTTTAATATTAAAGTCAATATTCAAATGTCGCTATGCAAATCCATTCGCCGTAGCAAATATTCAGAACCCAGAGGTCAGAAATGGATTAATGGATTCAGCCAAAGTGACCTTATTTAATAACTTTGGCGGAGTGAATAAGCCGACAAAATTAAATCGTAGGTTCCCAACCGGAGATTATGGGTATTTGAACGTTGTATTATATTAGTTAGTTGGTCATTATTTTATCAACAAGAACGTGCTAGTCAAGGACTTACTACGAACTTACTACAATGAATGCTACATTGTGTTATATTTTCAGGTTATTTTTGACGACTTCTAGTTAAGCGGATCGGAGATGTATTTTCAGTTTTATGGGAGTTTTGTTCTATTTGATAAGACCTATCCAACGACACCTCACTTGATTTATTAAATCAAGATTTTATTTTCCAACGCCCTTTTCGTTGTATGGAAGGATCGGAAAAAATTTGTTTTTTTTTCATAATTACCACATTTCTATTTTTGGGTTACTCTGTCTTCATGGCAAATTTCGATTCCATAGGTGCAAAAATTTGCGAGTAATTTTTATGGGGCATACAGACAGACAGGCGAATAGACAGATGGATAGAATGGACGAAAGTATAAAGGTTCCTTGTTTGACTACGGAACTCTATAAATGACTTGATGGAGCGAGCGAGCTCTTTGTGGATTTGACGCATCTCTGAAAAGCGGGCCTTAGAATGTACAAGCTTGATTCTTCCTGTGTGTATCGTAGGAGGCGACAAAGGAATTTTTATATTACAATTTAATTGAATTGAATTACTTTGAATTTTTTTCGTTTTAAGTATTATCAGTCCTGTGTCCGATTATTTTATTTATGCACATTTCTTTATACTTCTTCTTCTTCTTCTTAAAAAGCCCTGGTGGTCCGGTGGCGAGTAACCTTGCCTGCCGTGCAGGAGGCGATATGGTTCAATCCCCGTCCAGGTCAACTCGTACCAATGAGTTTTTCGGAATTTATGTAAGTTTTGTAACACCACTGACTTTTCAGTGAAGGAAAACATCGTGAAGAAACCTGCATTCTTAAATTTCGAGGCAAATATTGTACCTACTGTCCATTACGAGTGGCGGCGGGCTCACTCCCCGTCACACTGGACAGAGTTTCGGTACTACTAGTGAAACGTGGATGTTCTGAGTTTTCAGAATATCTCTGACTACTCCCTCGGTTAATAAAGCCCTGAGCATATGCTATGCTAGATGCTTCTTCTTCTTCAGGTTCCTCTTCATTACTGAAGGTTGGCAGTCAGCTCAGCATATCCCTGTCTATCTCTCGCCAAACACCATTTCTTTATTGCAGGCTATAAATTAACACCATATCTTCACAATCTTCGAAGCTAATGGCTCCACAAAGTAATGCTGAATTTGTGACAGATCATGTCATTTTTTGTACTGTTCTCATAGCTACAGTGCATATTAAAATAATACCTGCATTTTTGCGTTTACCAGAACTTTGAGCGACTGTAAACTCCTAAACCGACTGCAGTTATGCAGGCAGACCTGGTCCATCCTCATCACAGACATGCTCTACACCCTATGAATACTGAATTAGCCTTGCAGCTGATGATAACAAAAAGTACGTCTATCTCTTATACTATTACTAGCGGACCACCCTTGGTGTCGCACGGGTGCAATGCGGATACTAAATATATTTACATATAAACCTTCCTTTTGAATCACTCTATCTATTAAAATAAACGCATTAAAATCCGTTGTGTAGTTTTAAAGATCTAAGCATTCATAGGGACAGACAGACAGACAGCGGGAAGCAATTTTTTTTATACTTTGTGGTGATGATGAAAGATCAAATTAATTAGTAAGATAAATTCGATCGAATTGATTGTTCTAAAATTATACTTGTACGAATCTATGACTAACGGCGAGGCATATCTTTGTTTAGTGAATACATAAATGATAAATTGGCAAATATTATTACTACAAATATTGACATCAAAGCTTCCATATGTATTGAAAAGACGGTAAACGAACAGGGTTTCCTTTCAGTGTAAATAACGTAATGTGAATGTTTCCGGAGCGAAATTTGCTCACATTCATACAAATATTTAGATTCTATGAATGTTGAATTCGTCAATTTCAATTCATGTTGGCAATTTAGACATGTATAATGTATGAGAATGAAATAGAAGGGAAAATGAAATAAAATAGAAGATTAGAAAAAAAAATAGATTAAAGAACAATTTGATGCAAATCTTCTTCTTCTTATCGTGTGGGCAAGTCCTGGTGTAAAATTTTTTTTTCAGACCGCCTTACGGCCTCTTACGTGATTTTTATATAACGACTCCTACCACCAGAGATAGTAGCCGGGACCAACGGCTTAACGTGCCATCCGAAGCACGGAATCATCTTTCTTTTCAGACAATCAGGTGATTCAGCCTGCAATGTCCTAACCGACTGGGGAAAAACGCACAAAGTGACATATCACCAGGTGTCCCCCGTGGGAATCGAACCAACAACCTCCGTGTCAAGAGCCCAATGCTCTTAACCATTAGACCACGGAGGCAGTTAAAGGGGGGTGGGACCATCAAACTGCACAACTTTCACTACGGAACCAATATCAAAATCGCGAAAAAAAAACTAATGTTCCATACTATCCATAAATCTACTCGAGCTAAATAGGTACATGGGACAGCAGATTTTTTCTTTTGCGATTTCGATGTTGGTCCTATAGTGAAAGTTGTTTAGTTTGATGGTCTAACCCCCCCCCCCCCCCCCCCCCCCCCCCTTACAAGTTTTATATGTTTCTTTTTACTTTTGTAACATCTTGTATAGTATAGAATATAAGGGAATAAATTATACAACCTAGTATAAACCAAGAACTAAAAAGGGCAAGTTAGTGGTCAAATAGCTGTCAGATAATTTTCAAATCGCCAGGCCTCTAACCTCTATCTGACGGAACTATCTGGGACCAACTGCTTTATGTGCCTTCCGAAGTACGGAGATGGTCGAGATGATAAACGGCTCACTCAACGTCATTGTGTCACAGTTTTTCGGTAGGTACTTCTAGTGAATCTTGGAAGTTCTGAGTTTTCAGAAGGACTACCCCGCGAGGAATATAGTTGCTATGCTAAAATTATACAGACAGATGTAAACATAAATGCTTTAGGTAAATATCGAACAGGGTGCAAATCATCAAACTGAACAACTTTTATTGCGGGATCAACTGTAAAATCGCAACAAAAAACTGCTGTTTTATACATTTTGGTCGAGCAACTATTGACATTTTCTATGGAACAGCTTATTTTTTTTCGTGATTTCGATGTTGGCTCCACAGTGAAAGTTGTTCAGTTTGATGGTGTGAAGCACCCCCTAGAGTATGTAGAGTAACGCATTTAAGTTCACACCCTGTATTTTTGCTATTTTAAATTAATCTAAGTATTTATAATAATAAAACATAGCCAATATTAATAAAGAATAGTGTAGCTTTTCTATATTTTACTATACTTGTGAAATAATATTTATATCTACTTTAATTGCGTTACATACTTCCCAATAAAAAAGTTGACCGTCACGGGACGCCCGGCAGATGTGAAACTTCTCCCGATTTAAATTTCGAACTTCCGTCACACTAACAGGTTGCCGATCAGAATTGCAAAGCCGAGAAAGAAGTTTCACTTCAAAAATTTCTCATACATTCCGGCAAACCTTGCTAAAGCTTTATAAGTACTGTTATGGATACACTTAATATTTTACCTGTATACCCCTCCAGGGGAATACATTCGTGAGCACAGGAGCATATAAAGTGAACAATTGAAAGCCACAAGTTCAAAACAGTAAAATAAATTGTAATTTCAAACTATTTCAAGCCAGTCATTGGCTCAATCTGAGCTCGCTTGAGCACTCAGTCAGATTGAAGGCGTTCCAGGCTTTCATGTTACAATCGAAGCTTTCAAGATTTCCGACATTTTTCGCTTCAATGCCGTCGCGTTTGGTCGAAGTTCCGTAAGTTACGTTACGTATTCTGATATTTAAACAGTCATGTGAGTTTAGAATTACCATGCCTTTGGTACCGAGATAAGTACCTACACTTAGGTGCATCGAAAGCGATGCGCTTGCTTAATTTCTGCCATTCGTTCCAAACGGCAACGTTGCATACGTCACTTGCTGTACGAAGTAATAACAACGATGTGGCAAGCTTGACTAGGTACATTTTTGCGCGTATCGTCTGGCAGTAGGTTATTACAGCGTGAGAATTTATCGTTTTCTAAGGAAGTGATATATCTGTTACGAAGTAATTAGTAATCTGTGGTATTACGGACTATTCAGTTGTAGAACTAATTTTGACAAATGAAATAAAATTTGAAACTAATCAAATTTAATTAAACCTTATCTACATAAGTTTTATGACTGAATCTTCTTAAAATAGTCGCAGTCACAACTGTGACTATTTTATACGACCTTTTTCTGAACGAAATGTATGAAAATATATGGTATATCGTCTTTGTTAGTGGCACACGCTTTTATTAAGACGAAGCCGGGCTCTCTCTGTGGTCAAAACTATTTTCCCCGAGGGGTAGTGAAATATATTCTACACTAATCGAGCCTGCGACTTCGTACGCGCAAACTGCAGACCAACGGAAAAATTAATTACTTCAAAACTTGAAATACTCATAAATTTTATGAAATAAACTCCAATCCCATCCAAATCGGTTCAGTCCTTTTTAAGTAATGCGTCCTCAAACAAATACACAATAATTCTGAAAATCGAATTATTGCGTTCTATTACGTATCCTTAACATTATCAAAATATAATTTATTGTTATCATAGCATAAGCATATGCTCACGACTATATTCCCCGAGGGGGTAGTCAGAGATATTCTGAAACAACAGAACATCCACGTTTCACCAGTAGTACCGACACTCTGTCCAATTTGACGCGGGGTGAGCCCGTCACCACTTATAATGGACAGTGGGTACAATACATGCCTCGAAATTAAAGCATGCAGGCTTCCTCACGATGTTTTCCTTCACCGAAAATTCAGTGGTGTTATAAATCGTACATAAATTCCGAAAAACTCATTTATTGTTACAATCTTGTCAAATCAACATTATTACATATTTAAAATTAGACCCCGATCAACTTAAGTTCGTCGCGTCATCAATGAAAGGTTTTTATTCTCAGCAAACTTTTAACGAGAAAAGTTTAAAAATTTTGCTGTTACTTTTTAAAAGGCAAAGTTACTTTTGTACGTATCTGAAATTGTTTTATCATTTAAAAACTTGCATTTACGTAATGTCCTACGGTCTGCAAAAAAATTCAATAGGCCATTTATTTGAACAATAGTATGGTATTAGGGTAGACAGTTGCATTCCTTTAGTGAGAGAGTGTACTCATAATACTAAACAACTTTCCCAAAGGAACATAAGGGATATTAGCAAAAAAAAAATTCGACATTTCATAAAAACCACAGAAAACCTACTATAATTACTGATACTGAATGTTCGATCAGCTGATTGCATTTGGTATGGTACCTAGTACTATAACTATACTCCATTCAAAATAGCAACGAAATGTTAAGACTATTTTGCATTACAGAAACAGAGATTTGATTCACTTCCTCTCACTTATTCATAGAACAGCTTTAGTAACGTCAAAAATATGTCGGATAGTATATGTATCCAAATAAATTAATTACATTGGGTAATCAGAATTGGCCAGAAAGCTAAATAGGAATCGAAAAATCTCGTCGCCCTTATTTGGAATGAAGTATAGTGCAATAAATGACTTCGACTTTACCTGTGGCACAAACGTGGTATAAAATGTCTAATAAACCCGGAATAACTTAAACCTAGTATAACGTCGGCGTAACTGTTCTGTATCATAGACAAATTTCAGTTTTTTTTAAGTTTATCTATGAACCGCGATGTTGCCACCAACGTAGTTACGATTTTATAAGTAAGAAATTATTTTCTCCTTATTCTTAGCTTATTCTAATCATAACTATTCCTAATATAAGGATCGAATAAGTACGTTTTTATTTGTACCACAGTTTAAGACCAAACATTTTTTTACGAATAGGTATCCTATAGATTTCTTAGGGAAAGTTGTTCAGTATTATTGGTACAATCACCCATTAAAGTAATGCAACTGTTTACCCTAATAATATATAAACCCTATATATACCCTATAAAAGTGTTAATGAATAAGCGCAAAACCTCATACACCCCAACAAATTTATCATAAAATAATTAGATTGAAACAAATTAGTTAAAATTTAAAGCTACTCACATTTTAAGTTTTGAGGCAAAAATGATTTGTTATCATTTCAGCAATGAATGAAAGCGCTAACATGCACATGGATACTACATTTTTAAGAATCTTGTTTTGGTAGTAAGTAGGGTTCTATTCTAAACAAACTACTTTCTAGTTTTGCGTTAATTCATTAATACGTTGTATAATTCTAATCACAAAAACAGGCAAAAATGGTGGTGCACAGTTCCGTGATAAAGTTTGTGATCGTTACGTTCGAAGAAATACATTATCATCATGAAACTACTAGAAAAATAATTATCAAACTATTAACTCCAAACTGGTAATAAAACTAAGCAATTAAACTCAAACCACAAAATTTATTTAACTCTAATGAGTAAAAACAACCTTAATAGTAACAAAATTGAGTCTACATTAGAAAATGGAGGTGAATTTGTTGAAAATCAGTGAGGATATTTTACATTAAGTTAGGACGAATACACACGAACAAATTGATGAGATTGTATTTGAGTTGGATGAAACGAAATTAATAACTTAATATATAATTTAATGTATACTGTTATTTTTATACAGGGTGTAAGGAAATGTATCATTAACCTTTAAACCACATACTCTACACATGAAACTGAACAAGTTTTAGGATGGGAACAAAACTTACAGAGCAAAAAAAAAATCTGCTCTTTCATTCTAAACTGCAGCAGCAGCTTGTCGATATTTTTTTTGTTCTGGCAGGTTTGCTCCCATAGTAAAAGTTGTTCAGTTTGATGGGTGGAGTATGTGGTTTAAAGATTAATTATACTTTTCCTAACATCCTGTTTACACAGTGAAATTTAAATAATTGGGATCCTTTTAAACTAAGACTCTACCCATCAAATTAAACAATTTTTAGTATGGGTACAAACTTGCTTGACATCTCAAAAAAAAATCCGTTGTTTCATACAGCCGCGTCGGTGACGTGCAAATAAATTTTACCTTTATTTACTAGTGATAAGATTTCCGTTGCGAGCAAATGCTCTTCGATGCTCTTCTGATGTGAATTGACCCTTAGAGTCCCGTTAGCAACCTTTGAGTACGGAACCCTAAAAGTAAGATAAAACTGAAATCTCTAATTATACGGCGAAATTTATATCATTAGCATCCTTTGACTACTTATATGTGGACTGGTTACGCGTGTAATTCTACTAACAAACATTTCTGCCACTTTTAGCGGGGGGCGAGGTAACATGAAATCCGCAACTTCGGATTTTATTCCCCATAACTTTAGATTCTAATTTTGAATGTCAAAAATCATGAAAAGTAGTCTCGAGTGAACCCCAAATGTTCTAAGTTCGAAGTTATTATTTCGCAATTATAGGCTATCTCGTTTAGTGATGAGGTGTAAAATTGCATGTAAATGCACAAGATCAATTGTGCTTATACCGTGGCAGAGGGGAAATGCTACCGCAAGGCTAGTCCTTATAATAATTAGTCAAAGTTAGCATCCTTTTAAACTAAGAGTCTACCCATCAAACTGAACAACTTTTACTTATCAAAACGCAGCAAAAAAAAGCAGATGTTGCATACATTTTAGTTGAGTAAGCATTGCAGTTTAGTATGGAACAACAGATTTTCTTTTTACTCCGGTCGTTTTGCTTCCATTTTGTTCAGTTTGATGGGTAGACTCTTAGTTTAAAAGGTATAAATTTCACCCTGTCTGAGCACACTAAACCCAACCTTATGACCGATTCATTGAAAATCCCATGCAAATAGGTTCGGGATCGGACCGTGTGTAAGATCTACTATTACTGGGTCACGGAGGACGGTCATTACAGGCTGCCCCAACACGGAATGGGCGTGTGTTTCAAAACCTTATACAGTTAGTAATGGACTTATTGATATAAGTAGACTTGATTTACAGTACTTGGGCAAGAATTCGGTTTTATGTAAATTCTTAATAATGCTAATGGTTTTTAAAGATCATACCATTAAACTGAACAACTGTCTACTGGACCAATGTCGGAATCTCGGAAAATATCTGTTGTTCTATAAAAAAACGACATACTCTTATCCCGAATTCACGGGACAGCAGATTTTTCTTTTCGTGAATTTGATGTTGGTCCCATCGAAAAAGTGGTTCAGTGTGATGGTCATATCTTCCTATTAAAGTATTTTAGCTAATTTTGTTAGACCTAATGCTGTATTAGGTCAAAGTAGGTCATAGTAAAACCTAATCCTGTATTAGGTCTAACAAAATTAGCTAAAATACTTGAAATTGATATCATTAGCATCCTTTTAAACCAAGATTCTACCCATCAAACTGAACAACTTTTACTATGGGAGCAAAGCGAACAGAGCAAAAAAAATTTTGCTTTTCCAGACTAAAATGCAGTGCCTACTCGACTCAAATGTATGAAAAAATATCAGCTGTTCCGTACATTTGAGTGGAGAACCTTTGCCGTTTTCTGTGGAACAGCAGATTTTTTAATCGCGATTTTGATATTAGTTCCAGAGTGAAAGTTGTTCAGTTTGAGAGTCTGAAGAGAAATTGAGATGTTACGCAATTAAGCATTCAGGGTGTTAGGGTAAAAAGTTGCATTACTTAAGGGGTGGTTGTACCCATGATACTGATCAACTTTCCCTAAGAAACCTGTAGGAAATTTAAACAAAAATGTTTGCTTTTCATACTAAATGCAATCAGCTGAGCGAAATAGATATTTAACTAAACATATTTAAAGGGAGTTAAAAATATGCTTAGTAGTAGACCGTTTTCTGACCCACTCTATAAAGGATTTATCCGTCATCGTAATTACATATTTGATTGAGAAAGCTCTCCAGCTCCAGTATAGAAACGTAGTTCCTACTAAACTATTCAAAGGATTTCTACCACACACTATAAATAGACCTGTAACTTCGTCCAGTGCTTAGGATGGCGTTAGTTTCCCAGAATATTTACTAGCTAAGAGCAGGTGATAAATTTGAGTAGGTGTTTCAAAATCGTCGGTGGTGAGGTTTTCACTTTGTTAAATATAAAGAGGATATAAACTAAAACTCGTCGTTGTATTTCCGGCTTATAATGGACCACCGCATGGCTTAGATACAGGGCTTGAAATACCGGTATTTTTTGAAACCGGTACCCTTAGAAAAATTATATGTCTAGAATGAGCCTAACGCTTCTACCGTATAAAGCAACACGGTCACAACACAAAACGGGTCAACTTTCTTAGGTTAGTGTGCGTGAGGCGTCATATAAATTATATGGATAGGATTTAGAGGCCAGTATTGGTTGCCATTTTTTCGACGCTATCTTAGCTTCGACTGTAAATCTTGACATATAACTTATCCAAGCCGGTATCATTGGCCTAGGTATCATACCGGTACCAGACGTCTTACCTGTACTATTGGTACCGATACCAGACGTAGTACCTTTACTTTTTACTTTCTAATCCATATCGGTATTATACCGGTACCAAACAAATATTTACATTAGTTAGAGTTAGAAAACAGATTGTAATAATAAAAAGGACAAGCATTCTTATAAGCGGCGCGTACCTGAATTAGGTACCGGTACTTATTAGGCGGAATACCGGTACCCGTTTGGAATCGGAACCCAGGTACCGAAATGGCAAGAACCGTTAATTATCTTTTGGTACTGGTTCCAAGCCCTGCTTGTACTGCAGTGTTTTTGCGGACAAATAATTCTAGGTACATAATATCACTAAGGAACCAAAATTGAAATCACGAAAATCTACTGTTCCATACATTTCGGTCGATTAGCCTTTTACATTTTCTAGGGAACAACAAAATATTTTTCACAATTTCATTATTGGTTCCATAGTAGTTGTTCAGTTTGATGGTCTGAAGCGCCCACTAAGGGTTGCGACACATTTACCGACGGCGACCGACGGCGGGCCCATTACAAAAACGACATTTAGTATAGTAGAAAGCATTTAGTATCCATCTGCCATCGACGCGGCGACGGCGGCGGACGGCTTCCCATACTAAATTGTCATTTTTGTATGCGCCCACCGTCGGTCGCCGTCGGTAAATGTGTCTCAACCCTAAAGTATGTAGGTAACGCATTTATGATTACAAACTGTATTATGAAAGACACTACATGTATACCTATTTACCTATAGTGTATATTCTGTTGCTGCTTTTCCATGTTAGTAAGGGAAACACCATTCGGTTTCTAAAGCCTGCGTAATAAGCATGTATTTTTAATTCTCAAGTCTTCAACTCAAAGCCCTGAAAGTAAACGCTCGCTGGAAATGTGTTAAGCTAGCCTAAGTATAATATTAGTCTAACTTTTGTAATTGCTTCCAGTTTTGCATCCAACACGAGGGAAATGTTTATTTTAGCTTATCATCTCGTTACACGCGAATTCTAATTACATAATAATACGTTATTTAAATTAAGATTAGACGTTTGGAACTTAGTATAAGCTTAAGCTAAAGATTATCCGAGAAATGATGGGAGATTTAAGCATTTGAAAATTAAAGCGAAAATGAAATGTAAATATTTAGGTTTCAGCAACTATTATTAGAAATAATGAGATGACAATTATGACTTTTAATTTGAATGAACAAGGAGATTCAAGTTGGAATGACAGGAGTGAATATAGTTGTAGAGCTTCTATCGTTTATGTAAAAATGCTGATCAAAGGATAGACGTTCTTCATTTTTTGCTTTGGTAAAAGTTAGTTCTATATTTTGAAATTTTTGTAGTGATCATTTCGTCTACTCCTTAACGAAAATACCCATGAGGCATCTCAGTACGTTCAGAATGGAACAACTTTATAGATCTTAATACTTATATCAGAACTAAATATTTTTACCTGTTTTTTTCTACTGCAGGGTAAAAGACTATTCTAAAACCATCCACACCTCTCTATTCCGTTTTATGATCAGCCGATCACTCTAAGCCGAACCTTTATAACTGAAAATTTACATACAACCGATTCTCACGCCTGTGTCCCAGACATAGGGTAGGCAGAGACAGATCGCCACAAGCTACGGTTCTGACACAAAACTAAAGCTCTTTGCTGTTTAACGTATTAATAAAACGAAAAATTATGAATTTTTTCTTTAAATAATTATGTTTTTTGTCTGCTTTCCCTAAGGAATTGATTAGCAAAACAAAATTAGAATGCAATCAGGTGATCGAAAAAGAATATTACCGTTGGCGCGCTCCTTATAAACGAAATCTGGTAATATTTTCAATCCTAACCAAATAAAGTCAATGAAATTTGTAGACCCGATCTAGAAACTAATATCTGTGCTTTACATTTGTCAGATATTCGTTAAAATATATAGTTTCAATGCCAGGATTAATTTTAAAATTTTGTGGAAAACTTTGAGCTACGATAACTTTGAAACTATATATTTTAACAGAAATCTGACAAATATAAAGCACAGATATTGGATTCTAGATCGTTTGTAAAAAATTTCATTGACTTTTATTGGTTAGTTTTAAAAATATAACCAGACTTCCTCTCTTAAAAATTTTCAGCCAAAATTTAAAATAAAACCTTGTCTTTTTATAAAAGATGAGTCGCTAATAAAATAATAGACACACTTCCTTTTGACACCGTCGTGGACTACAAAGGAGCTATAATCTTTTAAGTGAAGCTCCATTCACTTTATAGCCATTAGCGTTGTAATAACTTTGCAGGAGTCAATGATTTTCATGGTTCCGTTTTAATCGTCATGAAACGCAATAAACAAACTATAACGGAATAATTTACGGTCTCATAGTGCAGGCAATCATTGAGCGAAATTGAGCTGTGGTGTTTCAAACTATCATGAAAGTAATGCAAAGCTATTGGCATTCTTTTAGCGTCTCCATACTTTAGATTGCAGCAGTTAGTTTCATATAATAATGCTTACAGTTCTCATTCATTATTTATAAATTTGGTTTGGTTGCTAAGTTCCAAATAGTTTCAATAAATACGTTCTATGAAACTTGGTTGTGATTTCTTTTCAGCCTGGGTTCAAACCGATACCCTGTACGAAAGGCGAGGCAACTAGCCACTTGACTACCGAGGCATAGTGTAATAAAAACGAATAGAGGTAAAACTTAGCGGTTGCGACAGGTCAATCGAGCGCGGTGCGCGGCGGCCGGGAGGAGTGTGACTCGGCCCCCTCAGCCTGCGAGCGTACCCTCAAAGCGAATTCAATTAGGGCACGCCCACGTACGCCCGTCCCCCGCACACCGCGCGAGCATAGATCACCGCGATCGCTGAGCTTCACTACTAATAGCTTTTATTACACCATGACCATGACCACCAAAATTAATTCTGAAAATTGGAATATACGAACCCTCTGTGTGTGGTCCGACACGCACTTATCAAATTTTTTTATGGCAGCTCGACGCAAATTCATGTTATGCAAATGAATTTTATCAGGGGTTCTAAGCTTCATAGCTGTAATAAGTTAACGATAAAATTTAGTCCGAATACGAGGAAATTCGCTGCATTTCATTACTATTATACTCATTATACATTCTAATTGCACAGTGAGCCGTAATATCCACTAATCTCGTTTGCCATGTCGCATTATGATCATATAAGAGTAGCATATTTTAAAATCGATCATAAGAATTGGAAAAGGTTTCCCGTAAATACAGTAAGTAAATAAGAGGAACCGCTTATACAGGGTGCTAGGGTAAACAGTTGCATTACTTTAAGGGGTGATTGTACCCATTAAACCGAAAAACTTTTCCCGTGAAAAATATAGGAAAATCGCAAAAAAAAAAAGACTTTTCGTACAAACGTTCGATCAGCTTATTGCATTTAGTATGGAAAGTTCAAAATTTTTAGCGTATCTTTTCCACTTTCGCTACTATGTGTCCATGCATACGTAACACAGTATTACCATATGAATAAACAATAATAGTACACTATAGAAGCGAAACTATGGTTAAACCAACACAAGATTGGTAGGCGTATCTTGACATTTAACGCGGGAGTTTCGTTTCTATAGTGTACTATTATCATCTATTCATATGGTATTACCTACCATCTGCAACAGATGTAAAGGCCTATGATGATGATGGTAGGTATTACCTAATCTGACGTTAGTTTTGCAGAAATAGTTTTAAATAAACATCTCTTCTCTAACTTCTCTACACAGTCAGTGACACAATTTTTCCAAAAACCTCTTTACTTTTCCTTCATTCCTAGAGAATTACTTCTAAACCCGTATTTTCTTTCAATCGATTGGTTTGGGCTTTATTACTTTGCAAGGAAGCCATTTTTCAGCCGCTTAGCGTGAGCGCAACCCTCTCTGAAATATCTTAAACAAATTTATGCAAGCTAAGGCAAGATGTTTTGTTTGTACGACGTAAATAGGTACGTTTACGCCCTTTGCATCCCTTTGGCTTCCGTATTTGGTTTAAGACTGTTTAGTGGAGTTGTTTTGGAATCGATGGGATGGAATGTAAAACGTTTTACTGGTAAATGGTGTGGTACACTGAAGTGTACGGGATTGGATGTTCGGTTTCGTAGAAGAGAATTTTACATTCTTTTGTTTTAAAATAAGGTGTGACGTACCTACATTAATGCACGTGTCATTTCCGGTAGTCACGAGTTCGAATTAGAGCCAAATCAAACAAGATATTTTTGAGCAATAGGCGATTACGCAACTACTCCGCAGCGACGTCGCAACTGAATCGCCGCGATTTTTGCTGAACGTTATTGCCGCGACATCGCCGCGATTCCGCCGTAATATCGCTGCAATATAGCCACGACACTGATTAATCTCAGAAATACCGCGGTGATGTTGCGGCGATATCGCGACGAAATCGTAACGTCAATGCCTACCCTCAAGTATCGCTTGTGCTATATGGCTCTTACTACCTACCTACCTACCTATCATTCAGCTAGGACGGAGATTGAGCACTGCTATTAAAATGTGAATATTGTAAATCTAACTAACCTGGGAATTTATATTTATAAGCAAATGCATTAAAATGTAAAAAGAATTTCCTAAAAACCATATTCCAAAGATTTCTATTCGAAAATTGAGTTGGGATTAAAAAGCCACTCCCTGATGGATGATTGAGTAAAACGTTGAATATTCTATAAAATTTCAAACAGAAATCAATCTAGGTCACTAAGTGCATTCGATCGTACGTGCTGCAAACGAAGTGATGGATGATACGAGGCAAAGTTTGCCTTACGAATAACTTAAACTTTTATAAAGTAAATATATCTCCGTTTACCTCAAAGCTTTAGCTGAAGGAAGAGCTATTTTTATCTCACAAGAGTAAACGCACTTGTGACTTTCTCCCACTTACCTTAAGAGCGTCTTCGTCGTAACAAAAATATGCGCCTGATATAAAAGATTATGCAACACGTATAACATGGCATTTACGTTTTTCGATAGAGTAAGGTTTCTTTATGGCGCTAAGAACAGCTGCACTATTAACCATTTACTTTAAATTTTTAACAAAACACCCGAGTAATATTTAAAGGGGTGGTTTGTTACAACTGTAACTATAGAGCCAAATTCGAAATAGCGAAAAAAACAGCTGTTTACTAAATTGCCTACTCGACTTAACAGTCTAATCTAAACTACCCCTTTAAATATTACCAGAGTGTTTTGTAACATCCTGTTTAGTCTGTCTATCTCACCCAGTTTTATCTACTAACTAGGCTAGCGACTTAAAATTCGCAACAAATCGAATGTATCTAAACAATATTGTGTATATTTTGTTGGTCAAAATACGAAACATTTGGAAAGCTGAAAAGCGAACTCATGATTTCACAATAAATTTGTGAGGCCGGCTCTATGCAATTTGAGTTGGCTCTATTCAATTTGAGCTTAATAAATTCCAGAAGCCACACTACAAACTATTTGCGAAACATTTATTAAAGTTCACTCTGTACATTCGATAGATATTATTTGGCCACCTTTGTTTTATCCAATAGGACCAACATTTTGAAAATTTTCCAATATATTTTTTATATACAATAAAACTACAACAGGTACATAAATATACATTAAGATCATATTTGTTAGGCAAACCTATACTTTTATAAAACCTTAACGCAAAAAAAAAATGGATTCCATACAAAACTGCAAACCGACTCGAGCCAAATGTATGGGACAGCAGATTTATTTTTTACGATTTCAATGTTGTTCAATTCGATGGTCTGATCATCCTCTTAAAAATTGTCAGCATAATTATTAAGAATGACCTTGTATACATACCTTATTAGTAATAAACTTCAATATAATTTACTTCTTTAACCATAGGAAACCTTACTTAAACCACATTATGTCAGAAAGATGTGAATGCAGCATAGCATATGCATGTGCAAGCCGTTTGATTGATGAAGTAATATTGAAAGGCTTCCAAAGCCTTTGCAAAAGTTATTTTGAATAGCCTTCGTCGGGAAATACGAACTCTGAATAAAATATTGATTTTAGTCTTACAAGACCTAGGATTATTTTGATAGACAGGTTTCTATTGGGCGTTTTAAATTTAATACATACTTACCTACTAGATAAGATAAAAGAAGTGAAGCGAACAAGCGATCTTCTTACGAAAATGTAAAAGATTGTACGTATTGTGTGTCGGACATCCAAATACATGATTTTTCTTTCATTCTTTCTTTCAAAGGAAGGAGATAAACTTGCCCTTTGTATTTGTCTACTTTGTTTTCAATGAGGCGTTTTCCAAGACTAGTAATACGAAAAATCACTAGATGGCAATAATAAAAAGTTTAGAAAAACTTGTCACATTGACAGTAAAAAGTGCTGTTTGTCTATGGTTTGCATAATGTCTGACAGGTGATGTTGGCAATGGATAAATTGTTCACTACCAATAAATACGCAATAACACCGAACATTTTAGTTTGTTATACATAAATGAACATAAACTGTACAAAAAGACGATGAATTCAAAGTATCACAACGTCTTTCATATAAAAACAATCTTAATCTGATTAATAATTCAAAAAATTGCTTCCTTAAAATAGGGAATCGAGAAAAACACTGAACACTTTCGAGTTGTAAGCTCAATGAGTACGATTGTAACGCCATCCTACCTGTGTCTTTGCACTATTTTTTTAAAATGAACACGCCTCATTGTATTTCCATTACAAATTAAATGTTGAACTAAGGACTAAGTAAGCATTTTGAGTGTCAAATAGTGATACCTAGGTCTGCTATCTTCTCCTTTTATATTAGTACGAGCAATATGTTATAAAAATCAGTCATGTCATAGTGGAAAGATTGGCCAAAAGGCCAAGTTCGTATTCAAGCTGGCTGCCCAGAGTACGCCAGAAGGCCTCGTCTTTTGCGGAGAGGCTCCTTCTCTTATTTCCAGCTCGTCTAAAGACTATGTTCCTCGTGAGAATGGAAACTCCATTGCTATTCAGCGCCGTTGTTTATTTATGTTGTCGCATAGAGTCTTATGTAATTTTGATAATCACGCGCTGAATATACTACAATCTAACAATAAGAAAATGTAATAACTAGAATTATGTACTTGATATGAATAAACATGGACTATGAGGTATTAATAAGTATTTAATACTTACATTGTTGACTTTTATATGATACATAGTTGAAAAAAAAAACAGTATTATTAGCGAATTGATGATAAATACGTGTCGTCCTTGATATGGAAAAATAATAAACTTATTTTGATTCTTTGCAAAATTTAATCCAGTTAGTAACCATTATAATTTATTTATTTCCATTATTTATAAAATATCGAGATTACCAATATTCACCACAGATTTCTTCTTCTTATATCTAGTTTTATAATCCTACTCTTAAATAAAAAACCTCGGACGACTCGCACCACAGTAACATTCTCTATCTCAGTTCTCACAGTATCTAATCACAAGTATGACAGTGACAGCATCATATTTGAGATGTTTAAACCTAACTGGGATTACTTGATTACGTAACTGCCTCCGTGGTCTAATTGTTAAGAGCATTGGGCTATTGATACGGAGGTCGTGGGTTCGATTTCCACAGGGGGCACCTAGTGATATGTCACTTTGTGCGTTTTTCCCCAGTTGGCTAGGACATTGCAGGCTGAATAACCTGATTATCTGAAAATAAAGATGATTCGTGCTTCGAATGGCACGTTAAGCCATTGGTCCCAGCTACTATCTCTAGTAGTCGTTACATAAAAACCACGTCAGAGTCCGTAGAGCGGTCTGTAAAAACTCTGACACCAGGGCTTGCTCCCCACACGATAAGACGAAAAAGAATTTATATGTAAACATAATGTACATATAATATAAAGTACTGAAATATGATGCTGACACTGTCATCCTTGTGAAAACATACTGTGAGAACTTTGAGATAGAAATGACGTCGTTCAAGTCGATCGAGAGAAAAAAATCATTTTATTCTAATGTAATATCTTTTAGCTAAAGTCTTAGCTTTGACATGATCCATAATTTCGACACATCCATCTTTATTAAACATATAATGACGACTACATGAATCTCCATTATCAATAACAGAATGTATAACCACCTCATTATCTCTAGGTATAGTTGTTGTACTCTTAAGAGTATTTCGCGGCATTTTTTCATCGTACTCTTCTCCAAGTTTGAAAGTGTTTTCGTTGTTGACAAAAAATGAATTGACTCGAATTGTCATTTCTTCTCCGTCTAGAATGATTTCCAACATAGGTGATGCCATTGCTATAATTCTTCGAAGGAAGTAGTTAACGCCTACTTCTTTCAGATAGTCATCAAAAAGTTCGCTTTTATGGTATTGGTATTTTCCTGTGATATGGGTCATGTCCATTTGTACTCTTTGTCCTAAAAAGTTTCATAATAATACATTTTTTATCAGTCTTAGCTTAGTCATTATTTTAAACATTTGATAGATTTTTTTGGGCCTACGAATTATTTCTTTATTCGTTACCTTTCCAGCTAACAATTATTCATAAGAGGAAGCTTGTGTTCTGTAGTGGAGCGTATATTATTAAGTAACCAAACGGAAAAACTAGGATTCCCTTTCGATCCGTCCGATCCGTCAGTGTCCGTTTGTCTATCAAAGGCAATTTCCTGCAATATTTATCTTTAAAACGAAAGTCTTAGCTAAAGTACCAAAGTGAAGTTAAAAATAAGATTAAACAAATTTTGTACTATACCAAATGTCCTTCCTTCCTTAAAATTTGAAGAATTCGTTTTAGGTATTTCTTTTCAAAATATGTAACGCATACATTTAATAACGATACCGAAAACAAAATGTAATAACGATACCTTGTAACTTCCAATAATAAGCACACAGCAGCGACAACTGAAAACACTGCAAAGTGCAAACTCAACGATATTGCAAAAAAAATAATTTGGAAGCACTATTTTAAAATAAAAACGTGACGGTATAAAACGAGTGAAGTGCTCAAATTTGTGACTCTTAATGAAAACAAAATCATGACATTGATAAACCTGTTTGACTTGTAGTTATAATAAGAGTAATTTACAATAAAAAATACCTGACAGTAAGTACAATGTAATAATTGCATAAACTGTAATGCCGCATTCATACTGTCGTTTCTCGAGTATTAGGTTACACTATAAACATAATTATTAACATTGGCACCAAGCCGACAAATAGATTGTGAATCAACTCATGAACAAAAACAGTGTATGTACCAGCAATAAGAACCAATTTTGAAATTATTCTTCCGTAATGGCACACTACAGAAATTATGTAAAATTACTATGCGTTATTAGTATTCTTTCTTCGGACCCAGGCAATACATGGTTGTATAAGGTGTACCTGCTTAACGTAAATAGTACTTACTTAACATTTTTGGAGGTCAACAAGAATACAAAGAAAACGTTTCTTAATTTAAAATAAAATGTAGTTTTTTGCTGTGTATTCGTATAATACGATGACAGTGAATAAATCACTTGGGTATCTTATAAAATTAAACTAAATAAGCCTTCAATTCAAATACTTTTAAATATTCGACGTATCGTTTAAAATGAATTACTTATTTAAAAACATTTTGGTAAGTATCGTATATGGAAAATGTTGAATCGGCATAAAATTGCATGACAATTGTCATGTTGTCATTACAAATATTGGAAGTAAAATTGTGTCAGTGCCATCGGAGTCTTTAAAAAACAAAGGATTGTTTGTAAATGAAACTAAAACACTTAATTGCTATCAGGATATTTTTATTGATCGTAAATTCTATGCCTCAGACTTTATTCTACGGTAAAATCTTTTCGACACCACATTGGACTTTTCATGTGTCAAATTCTCTATTAACTCATCTTCGGTGAAAATATATTGACATGCGCATTTATCCCCAGTTTGTTGTATCACAGAATTTATCACAACTTCATTATCACTAACTATAGTTGCTATACTTTTGATAGCTCCTCGAGGTAATTTCACTTCAAACTCTTCTCCTGGTTTAAAAGTATTCTCAGCGGAAATTAAGGATGAAGTCTTGATTGTCATCATTTCTCCATTAAAACTAATTTCCAACAAGGGTGATGTTAGTCCAATTGCTTTGCGTACCAAATAAGGAAGACCAACAGCTATGAAATAAGCGTCCAATTCTTCGTTTTTATAGTTTTTATATTTTCCTGCAATTATTTGTGGCATTTCGATATTTTTTTCTTCTTTAATAATTAATAATGTGCCTTGTCTTCAAATTTTAATACTCAATTTATCTTCAGAAAATGAAATAATGTGATGATTCTTTCAAGTAATCTTGATACCTCCGCTTTAGATTAACCTGAAAAGTCGAAAAACTTAATCTTATCGTTCAAAGTCGTTCGTTTGTTCAAGGTGATTCAATATTTTCGAACAAAAATTAATTTTACAAAAAAGTAGATTTATAAATCATTTTTATTTTGATCATATCAAAGTATAATGTTGAACAGCATTATAGTAATTTAAAATAGATTACGTTAATCACAATAATTGTAAAGAGTGAAATAATTTATCCCATCCATTGATGTAATAATACACACTTAGCCATAGTAGATTTTATAATCTATAGATTTTATTATCTATCACCTTGTTAGAAGACACTTCCTCTTCGTTAAAACGAGTTTGTTTACATAATTATTATCATTCTATTATCAACACAATACAAAAGGATTCTCACTTCCCCACTGGCAGTTCGTTATTCCAGTTTAATATAACTATTCCAAGAATTAATTTACTGAAATGGTTTGTCAGAAATACCTCCACAAAATCTTACGTTAAAACGGAATTCGTATTTACAATGTGCACGATAATAATTTATCTGACCTTGATTTCAATCTGACGTCTACCGTCTGGTTTGATGTGTTGCCAGTTAATAAAATTTAAACTAGGTATAGGTGTACCTCTTAGCATGCGTATTTTGTATCTAATTCAGTTTATAAAAATAACATTCAACAATATTGTGCAGTGTATTGGATTAGTTTCCAAACTCCATGAAACAATAATAGTTATATGGTTCTAACTGACAATGTATATACTATTAGCTAAAAATATGAACGGCGTTCAAAAATAGACGATACAATTTTTTTTACGGTATTTGTAGCGTATATTAGTTGTAGCTGTCAAGATAATGGTATACGGCGTATGGCCAAGTGTGAAGATAACGTAATATTTCATTATATATTCATTATATTATACTTATTTGACCAAATCATAATTTAAGAAGTGGTTTGTTGTATGTAGAAGAACAGGATTAAGTACACATGCAAGATTATTAAATATGCAAAGTGTTAATGAATAAGCGCAAAATCGCATACACGCCAAATTATTTGAAACAAAATAATAAGATTGAAACAATAATTTCATTATTTGATAATTAAAATTTAAAGTTATTCGCATTTTAAGTTTTCAGGCAAAAATGTTTTTTATCATTTCAGCAATGAATAAAAGCTTTAACATGCTCATAGATACATTTTAAGAATCTTGTTTTGGTAGTAACTAGGGTGAGAGTGCCCGAGCAGGTGGATGTGTAGCCGAGTGCATCTGTACAGATGAAAATTCTACCTATAATATGTTGAAAACATGATAATTCGATTCTGCTCTCGATTCTAAACAAACTACTTTCTAGTTTTGAGTTAATTCATTAACACGTTGTATAAATATCTTGAACGTTGCAACAGCAACTATCTTGCCCCATTTAAAGTTCCAGAATCTAGCCCAGACTTTTATTATTATGACTAGACAGCGATATACAAATATACTATAGGGTCCTTCTTAATATGCTGGGGATGATCAGACCGTCAAACTGAACAACTTTCTCTATGGCACCAACATCGAAATCGCGATAAAAAAATCAGCTCTTCCATACAAAACAGTACACCTGCTCGAGTCAAATGTATGGGACAGCAGATTTTATTTATTGATTTCAATGTAGGTACCATAGAGAAAGTTATTAAGTATCGCAAAAGGAGTTAAATAATTTCGAAGCCGCGACCTTCGGATCAGCAAACAGGTTCACTACCTACCGACTGAGCTATCGGGCTGTCGATTAAAATTCATACAAAAGTCAATTAAAATATGAATTTCCTGAATCCTGCTATAAAGGTATCAACAAACAAAGCTTATATTTAATAATTCAATTTTATTTACAAAAAGTACAATACGTTTCAACTAATCAATCCTACGGAAGTACCTTTTACCCGGCGTTTTAGCTTTGTCGTGAGTAAGAGTAACAACACAACCTTCATCGGTAAACAAATAATGTCGTCCACATTTCTCTCCAGTAGCTATTACAGAGTTAGTCACCACTTCTGCATCATTCACAATTGTCGTAGTACTTTTGATAGTCGCATCAGGCATCTTCTCTTCATATTCCTCTCCAAGTTTAAATGTGTGTTCCACTGTCCTTACCATAGACGAAGACTTAATCGTCATCGTGTCACCATCAAGTCTGATCTCCATTAATGGTGAAGACATTGCCATCATTTTACGTGCAATAAATGGTACACCGACGGCGACGAAATAATCTTCAATTTCCTCATTTCTGTGATGCTGATATTTTCCTGCTATTGAAGGCATTTCTCACTTTTCAATCGATTAATTCTTATCTTCACTTTTCTGACTTTTTTCTTATAAACACGTCTTGATTGATAGAGACGGCAACAGTGTGTTATATTGGGATACTCTTATAAAAGAAATGTTTTAATTAAACAAGTCATAATGGTTATCTTAAGTATCAACAATGGACCAATAATAATAGACGTATTATCAAAGAAATTCAAAGATAACGTGATAACGAAATCACGTACATGAGATTAAAACAAAGTAACAGATAAAAATGAAAGGTCCCACGATTATATATATTCCCCTTATAGTTTCGCCACGTCTGTCCGTCTGTCCGTCTGTCCGTCTGTCCGTCTGCCCGTCTGTCCGTCTGTCCGTCTGTCCGTCTGTCCGTCTGTCCGTCTGTCCGTCTGTCCGTCTGTCCGTCTGTCCGTCTGTCCGTCTGTCCGTCTGTCCGTCTGTCCGTCTGTCCGTCTGTCCGTCTGTCCGTCTGTCCGTCTGTCCGTCTGTCCGTCTGTCCGTCTGTCCGTCTGTCCGTCTGTCCGTCTGTCCGTCTGTCCGTCTGTCCGTCTGTCCGTCTGTCCGTCTGTCCATCTGTCCGTCTGTCCGTCTGTCCGTCTGTCCGTCTGTCCGTCTGTCCGTCTGTCCATCTGTCCGTTCACGGCTGCTGCTGCTAAGCTGCTGAAGATAGGAACATCAAATTTAGAAAAATAATTTCAACGGAGGGTGCACTATGAAATGACTTTTCGATATTCTTATTTCATTCGGATGAAGTCGCGGGTAAAAGCTAGTTATTGATAATTCAGAATGCAAAAAGTACTTAGTCAGGTTTGGCGTGTTGGTAGTTACGGTTGTCAGTTCATGTATGTGTTCAAGCCGTCTGGGCGCATTATGTCCAATTCTCAAATTGTTCAATCCTCCAATTCGCAAATCGTTCAATTCTCAATAAGTCCAATTCGCAAAAGGTCCAATTCGAAATAAGTCCCATTCTCAAATAGGTCCCATCCGCAATAGGTCCATTAGGTTTAGAAAATAACATCGCAATCATACATTTAATTTCAAGACAAAGTAAACGATAAAGTTATAATTTTTGTTTTTGGTAATTTGAATTTTTTAACTCCTTAAGGATCTTACATAAGTTAATTTACATTGAATAGTTACTTTAGGGAGGACAAATTGAATTCGTATTCAGCACAATGGTGGGCCCAGTAAATTAATTTTAGTAAGCAAAGTTTGGAAGGGAACTCTGTCTTAGGCCTAATTTACTCAAGGAAGTTTGTAGTATCTAGTCTAGGCGCTAGATAATGGGTTACAACACTAACTTAGAATGTTAATAAAATACTTGTTTTCGTTACAATAGTATATTTGCTAAATACACATAAATTTATAATAATATTCACCCAAAAATAAAAGAAATCGAAAAGAATCTTTGACTAATTATTATAAGGACTAGCCTTGCAGTAGCATTTCCCCTCTGCCACGGTATAAACACAATTGATCATGTGCATTTACATTCAATTTTATACCTTATCACTAAACGAGACAGCCTATAATTGCGAAATAATAACTTCGAACTTAGAACGTTTGGGGTTCACACGAGACCACTTTTCTTGATTTTTAACATTCAAAATTAGAATCTAAAGTTATGAGGAATAAAATCCAAAGTTGCGGATTTCATGTTACCTCGCCCCCCACAAAAAGTGGCAGAAATGTTTGTTAGTAGAATTACACGCGTAACCAGTCCACATATAAATAGTCAAAGAAAAGATTTTTTTTATCCAATTTAAAACAATATCTAAGAAGCAAATGTTTTTATGGTTTAAAGGAGTTTTTTGATGAGCATTAATAAATAATAATAATGATAGGTACCTGTAACATAAATATTACAGACGACACAGAGTATACAGGAGAATAACTTTCTCTATGGGACCAACATCGAAATCGCGAAAAAAAAGGTGCTGTTCCATACATATGGCTCGAGTAGGTTAGCAGTTTTGAGTGGCAGCAGATTTTTTTTCGCGATTTCGACGTTTGTGCCATAGAGAAAGTTGTTCAGTATGACGGTCTGATCATGTCCTTAAAAAGTGTCAGCATATTAAGAAGGGACCCTACTTAGTTTCGGTACTAGTAAAACGTGGATGTTCTGAGGTTTCAGAATATCTCTAACTACACCCTCAGGGAATATAGTCGTGAGCATATTCTTATGGTGTAAATTTAAATAATTAAATATTTTAGAGGTTGCTCTTCACTATCAACCTGAATAACGTTTACTATGCAGCCAAAATAGAAAAAGCGAAAAAAAGAAGAAGTTTTATTGCAGATTTTTTGGGATTTCAAAATTAGTTTAATTGTGAAAGTTGTTCAGTTTGATGGTAAAAACTGTTCAGTAGGCCTACCATGAGTTTTCACTGTACTTTACTACTGTATAGAAAGTATAGTAATTTAATACTGTATAGATAGAAAATTACTCTTAGTCGATACAATTTTGTTTTAAAAACTATTTGTGTTGCATAATTAAATGAATTAGTTATGAGTGCAAAAATTATAAGATTTAAAATAAACTTTGACGCCACAATCAGGTAGTCTGGAGTCTTAAGTACCTATATCTGAAATATCGCAAATGTTTAACCAAGTTTATCCTTATAACCTTACTTCATTATCAAAATACCGAAAGATATTAATTAAATACATGACATTTTAATATACTCGTATTCTAGAAAGGGGTTTTAACATTTTGGCATAGTGGTAACCAAAATTTTGCAGGAATTACGGAAATTTTTCAAAAATGCGGCGCACCCTTAAATCTATGTATACTGATAGAGGATCTATAGACAATCAAAAAATTTCATGTGACAAATATTCCTAAAGTGCAACGTTTACGTGATAATCCATGTTAAGGATCTTGTAAAGATAAAAATCCTAACACATTCCCCTCCAAATACCTATAAGATGTACCTAGTAAAAAACCGGCCAAGTGCGTGTCGGACTACATGCAGGGTAGGGTTCCGTAGATGCCCGTCACAATATACGAACTTAGAAGGTTTTATTTGTTTTATACTACGGTTTAACGGCTAGTAACGTCTAAAAAAAGCATTTTGCAAGTTGGTCAACTATTACTCGTTAACTTGTAAAGCCTACTTAGCGCTGATAGTTTTCCTTTTAACTTCGTTATATACACTGTACTACTATACTACTGCCGTTAATTTTTACACGTATCCAGAAACAACCGTTTAGCTGGCAAGGGAGGGGGACACTTGACTCTAACAAAAATGTTCACTTTAAAGCTTAATATTTCGCTAACGGATCCCTAAATCGTAAAGACCTATCCAACGATACCCCACACCGTGGGATAGACGAGAAAAAAAATATCATCCCCACTTTTCCTGTAGGGGATACATTTTTCAAGATTATATTTTACCACTTTGTCGGCGTGATTAATATTTATATCTATGTCAAATTACAGATTTCTAGTACTAAGTTCAGTACTAGAAATCTGTAATCTGAGCTAAGCCGTGGACAGACGGACAAACGGACGGACATGGCGAAACTATAAGGGTTCCTTGTTGACTATGGAACCCTAAAAATGTTTATGGTATACCCAATATAAGAAAAAATACAGAGGTACTTATTTATCATAATTTATTTCGAAAAAGTTATCTTTCGATGTTGGTCCCGTAGACAAAGTGGTTCAGTATGATGGTCTGGTCCTCCCCTTAAAAAAGTGTCAGCATATTAAGAAGGACCCTGTATAGGCTGATTATGATGATGTACAGGTGGATGTGTAGCCGAGTGCATCTGTACAGATGAAATAAATGTTTGCACTTACAATTTAATAAAACCAAAACCCAATCTAATGAGAAATTAATTATCACCAATAAGTACCTACCTCTGTATTTTTTTTTATACTAAGTGTAACAGAAAGGTGTAATAGTTTTTTTCTGTTGTTCTTCTATTTAATTTTAATTTCTGCTTTTTGGAAATGTAGTTATTAAACTAAACCCTTTCTCGTTATTCCTGAATCACGCACCTACCGTATCTTAGTGAAATTAATGTACCTATTATCTATCAAACACACAAATAGATGTAATAATTAGTTAGCATTGTTTGTAGAACCTAAGGATGAAAGACCTAGCTACCCATAGGACAGGGAATCCTAGTTTGGGAGCTAGGCACCGTTTCTCAACTTGTACTTTAAGATGTAAATAAAGTTATTTTTATTTTTATTTTATTATTTAATAAAACATGTTCATACCATAAACATTTACTATTACACCTTATATCTATTTAATTGGAGGAAAATGTGTTAGTATTTTTATCTATACAAGATCTTTAACATGGATTATCTCGAAAACGTTGCACATTAGGACTATATGTTTTTTGACATTTTTTCTCTTCGATATACATAGGTTTCAGGGTGCGCCGCACTTTTGAAATTCTCAAAAAATTATGGTTACCATTATGCCAGCCTCCCATATCAAACCCCTTTCCTAAAGGATACCATTTATATTTTATCAAACAAAATTTCAATATAAGATTACTTAACACTCACCCATCCTAATCTCTGTAGAGATACTGATCAGGTAACAGTTAATTACTGGATCGCACCCAAGAGGCTTGGATGTTACTATCTGAATATGAACATGAGCTTAACCATGATCCCCATTGAGCCCAGAAGCCATCTAATGAATTCTCATCCAGACTAAATTGACCTCTCTTGAAACACCATGCTCTATCTATCTTTGCAGCAATCGAGTTCAAAATTAAATGGTTGGTTAATGAAGTTAATAATTCAATTTATATTAATAATGGCATGGTGGCTGGTACTAAAGCATGTATAGAATGATAAATAATATTTACAATTAGTATGTGCTATTCGGGGAACAATAGGTGTATGGTACATTTATTTGCTCCATTATCTAGAGTTACGAACAATTTTGTTCGTTGGGATATCTGTTTTCTTTGATCATTAATAACTATTATTATCTGTGCTAATAGTATTTTTGTTACCTCAGTCTATCTATTATGCCCGAGTGTTTATGTTATGATACTTAAACACGGATGCGTGGGCTTAATTTACAATAAACGTACCTGCTACATCGTTAAATTTTGTTGCACAATTTGCTATTCTAAGATAAGTCTTTTATACTTTTGTACCACAAATTATGCCGCCGGGTGTTAAAATGTCAGATTGGGTATTTTTTACCCATGGAATTCTGTTGTTATTTTTATCGGTTTTCAAACTAAAGCTCATTTTATGTTTAACGTATTAATAAAAAGAGAAATTATGATTAAAAAAACAATTTTTTTGTCTGTTTTCCCCAAGGAACCAATAGAAAATTAGCAAAACAAAATTAGAATGTAATCAGAGGTGCTATTGTGTAACTCTTTACGATTACGATACAATACACGAATACGGATCGATCGTGGTTAAAATTTCGTATTGTGTAAAAAAATTTCCTCGAATCGGCATGAAATGAATGTAAATAGAATGATTTTCACACAAATTTCGCGTCTGGTTTTTGCTTTGTCAAGAATTTGAAGAAATAAAAAGGCCAATTAAAATTAAGTAAAACACGGATTTGCAGCTTCAAACTTACACTAAAAACGAAGAATTTTCAATTTTGAGACATAAAACCTTTTTTTTTTCAAAATAAACGGAATCTTACCAATAAATATACAAATTTTTATTTAGAATGCAACTATACGAACAAAACGCAAACCAGTGGCAACATTTTTAATTCTCTATGGTTTTTCAAGTTCTGCTACTCGATACTAGATGGCGCTTCAAATGTCTTTATTTTTTTTTATTACAACGATATGAGACATGAAAGAATGAGAAAACGCCATAGATTTAACACTATCGCTGTTTCGTTTGCACACACCTTTGGTGCTATTTCGAAAAAATGTATGATATTCAAAACGACAATGTCATAACGTAAAATTTTATTGTAAAAAATTTTACAATCGTTATATTATTGATACGAAATGACAATTACCATACCATACTGGAAGGGAAGAGAGGCAGAGGAAGACCTAGACAGAGTTATCTAGCCCAAATGAAGGAAGATGAGATGATGACGATTCCACATGAAAAGAAAATTGGCAGCAAAACCGGGAAGCACGGCCCAACAGTAGGACAGCAATGGCTGATATACCTAATAATAAAGTGAAAAGTTGTTCTTGGACCCCTAAGACGACACTCTGACCGGAAAAACCACAACTTTGTCACGGATAAACTGTCCCAAAGTAAGTTGAAATTTTATCAATTTCTGGCTAACACTAACGAACACACAATTAAAGTATTTATTCAGAAAATTCTGCCAAAGCTATCCATGTCAAATCTACACATATAACAGTCACCGCTAGTACAATACATTTGGTAGTAATTAGGTTGACTCTACAAAAAAGAGAGTTGAGTCTGAGTCAATCAAACAAAGTGAGGTTTTCTATTGCCCGTCAACTCATCATGTTAAAAATTCAACAAAAAACAAACAGGAGTCTGTGTTGTGAACAATAATTAATATGATTTCGTTATTTATCCATCTGCTCTCCGTTCTACGTTAGTGGATATTGTTCAAGGGGAGCGGGGAAGAAATTTCTCATATTTGTGTGGCGTTATCAAAGCAGAGATAGGCGGAGTGGAGTTGTCACGGTCAGGGCAAAGAGGGTCCCATACAAAATTGGACGATATTAAAGGGAATGTTTTTGGGTAGACTAGGTAAATAGTAGCAATTCAGTTCTGTTGCTGTGGGTCACAAGATAACTAACATGCTCGTGGCTTCGCTCCTCGCTAACCTAACCGAGTAATGAAGAGCTATCTCGATAACTGTGAATCCTAGCAAAAAAATAGCTAATTTTTCGAACCCCTGGGGTACCCGTAAACCCACCCTTCCACATGCAAAAATGAAAAAAAAATATATTTTTGAAAATTTTACAAGTCCAGCCCCCATACAAATTTCAACCGAAAATTCGACTAAGTCGATGGTTCATACAATTTCGATCAAAATTTTTCTAAGTCCCAGCTCCATATAAAATTAGCGTAAAAATTTTCACCCTCTGCGACACCCTAACCGTTGTCAGCGGTATGCGGCGTGACCATACATCTCCACTCAATTCCAGTATACCAATTTAAATTTGTTTTTATAACTTTTCAGATAAGCTACATCTAACTAACCCAAAAATTGCTGAGAGTCATAACAAAACCACAGAAACAGCAAACAAGAGAAGAGCTGAAGTCGCTTCCAGAAGTCTTTGGCAACATCAATCAGCAGCTAAAAATGAGCACTAATTGAAAATATCAAGGTCCGGTAGCTACTTTGATCAACATTTAAGTATTTGTATGATATTTCATTGTATAGGTTGTTTAAAAAGTAGGCGAGGGGGTGAGGTCAAATTGGTATGAGGAAGAGAAGTAAAGTATGTAGGTATTATTACTCTTTCCTATACTGTTGGTATAATGGTTGCCATGCCGGACTGGAAACAAGCTCGAATTTCTGGCCGGGTTCAAATCTTAAATTCTCTATGGTTCAAGGGGAGCGGAGAAGAGATTTCTCATAATTGTATGGCGGAATCAAAGCAGAGATAGGCGGAGTGGAGTAGGTAGTGGTGTACGGCGTGATAATACAACTCCACTCAATTCCAGTATCATCATCATCACAGCCTATATACTTCCCACTGCAGGGCACAGGCCTACCTTCAGTGAGGGTGTATGGGGGTTAGTCCACCAAGTGTGCCCAATCGGAATTTCTTCTTCAGCGTATGCAGGTTTCCTCACAATGTTGTCCTTCACCGTTTGAGAGTAGTCAGTATTACGTACATACGTTAGAAAAACTCATTGGTACATGGCATGTCTTCCGTGCGGATTCGAACCCGGTCCTCAAGATAGAGTTTCCATAGCTCTCCGCAACGCGCCACAAACGCTCTTATTACAGTATCATCATCATCGGCCTATATACGTTCCCCTGCAGGGCACAGGCATACCACTCTAGGAGTCCATACCTCTCCGCAATGCGCCACCGAGCTCTCCAGCATAATGTGACACTAATTATACTGGACACCGATTTAACTTTATTTTTATAACTTTTCAGACGAGCTACATCAAACTTACCCAAAAATTGCTGATATTCATAACAAAACCACATAAACAGCAAACAAGAGTATCTAATGGTTTCCATAATAAAAAGTCCTATTATGTATTTTTAGCGAGTTCGGTGTGTAGAGTAAGACTCAGTTGCTTTTGTAGGAGTGAATTTATTGTAAAAACTTAAGCTAAATATATCTAAAATAAAGTATGTACAACTAGTAAGGAAATAACAGATTCCAATTGGACCAACGGGATGCAGCACGGGCCGCGGTCTTGTGCACCTGCCCCTCGCACCGCACGTCTAGTCTTGTTGTACTGTGACCCATGATATCTTTCAAGTCAACAGTGTATGTAAAATCTGTAAATAAAACATTATACTTTACCACATTATGTATTTTTATTTTATTCTAATATTTCCTGGAGGGGATGGCAGGCTACTATAATACTTTTTTCTTGGGCATTGTCACACAAATAATGATGATGATGATGAAATGTAACTTCAGTATCAGTTTACAATGGGCTCACTAACAGTTACCTACACTGGATAGAGTTTGGATTTGAAGAATTTTCTAGTGCGAGATTATATCAAATGAATGATGAAAGGTTTATCGATTTAATATTGATTAATTTCTTGTAAAGTTTAAGAGTTATACATGGTGCATAAATATTGTATGTCACGATATTTTACTCATGGATAAATTTAAATAATGTTCATAATTTCCCAAGATAACTAAGATACTCAGGAAGAGTTGGTGCCGGTGACTCATAGAGAGACCTTTATCCCACCAGTGTGGGAAGAACGAGCCCAAAAATAATATTATTTCGAATCTATGTTATGATAGTTCTCATATAACCTTATTCAACTTACATAAGCATATGCTCACGAATATATTTCCCGAGGGGGTAGTCAAAGATATTCTGAAACCTCAGAACATCCACGTTTCACCAGTAGTACCAAAACTCTGTCCAGTGTGACGGGGGGTGAGCCCGTCGCCACATAATGGACAGTGGGTACAATACATGCCTCGAAATTGAAGCATGCAGGTTTCCTCACTATGTTTTCCTTCACCGAAAAGCCAGTGGTGTTACAAATCGAAGATAAATTCCAAAAAACTCATTGGTACGAGTCGGTCTGGCCGGGGATCATACCATCGCTTCCTGCCCGGTTACTCCCCACTGGACCACCAGGGCTTATTCAACTTGTAGGAAGATTATTTACCTATTTTTAACATATTGGACTTAACTCTGATAATAGGTACCTACCTACCTTAGCTATGTGCTGTGATGATGTCAGGGGCATATTCACATAATATAACAACTGTTGTCAGTCTCTTCTCCGCTGCAGCATGAGCTACAGATCATTGTGTGATTGTATCATTGATTGCTCATTGGTTGTAAAGATTAGCCAGCCAAAAATAGTCCCATGGCAGTCTCTGCTAGCAATATTGAAATATTTGGGAATTTTCTTGTTAATTTTAGATTTTTTACTACCTCCTACTTGTAAGAATGGCTTGCTTAGCTCCTCGCAGGGTCTTAGCACTTCTAGAAAACACACTGCAGTACTCTTTCTAGATTGTTTTTATGTAAATAATAGATAACCAGCTAATTTCCAGTACCATTTTCTTGCTAGATTTAGGTAGTTCTAGATTCCTTGAAGTTCCTTACTGCTTGTAAGAATGGCTTCTTTAGCACCCTCGCAGGGTCTTAGTACTTCTAGAAATCACCCTGGAGTACTCTTTTTAGACAGTTTCGACGTAAATAATAGATAACCAGCCGATTTACTTGGCAGGTTTAGATTTCTTTAATTTTCTTATTACTCTCTTACGAGTTGGTTTCTTTAGCTCCCTCGCAGGGTCTTGGTAGTTCTAGAATTCACGCTGGTGTACTCTTTTCAGACAGTTTAAGTCTAAATTGTAAGTAACTAGCCAATTTCCAACACAATTTTCTTTTTGCTTATTTACACGTAAAAACGCTTGTATCACATTTTTCCTATGGATGTACAAACAAATTGTAGAGTTTTAGTTATATATTCACTGCTTTATTTGTATTTTGTTAGTTAACTTTTGTAAAAAATGTTTAATTAACATCGAATATCACAGTTTCATTCCGATTGCGGTAGCTCTTGACTTGCCGTAATCATTTGACGTTTCCAATCTACACGATGAGTTACAAAATACAAATATTGGTACTTATGAAGGGAAAAACCAGGGAAATCATTCATTCATCCGAGTGGGATCGGTCGATCGGTCGTGTTCGGTTACACAATACAAAAATGTTCGTTTGGCAGCCGAACTCTTATTGAACTGTCAAAATGGTTCGATCAATCGTAATCGTCAAAATTACACAATAGCACCACAGGTGATCAAACGTTTGGTGTGCATGAAAAGTTTTAATAATTTTTTGCGAATTTTCCTTAGATTCCTTGGAGAAAGTTGTTTAGTATCATAAGTACAATCACCCTTAAAAGTAGGTACTTAATGCAACTGTCTACACTTACACTCAGTGTAGGCTGGTGATAATGATATGGGGTAGAAGTAAATCTTGTCACATTTGCATGCTTGAGAAGGTAGTTGTAGTAAAGATTCTAAACATCCAAAAGGGGATACATTCGTGACAATTTTGTTTGTTGCATTACTAGCGACCCACATCTTGGACGCCCGGGTGGGATCTACAATATACTGGGTCTTAATATGCTGACACTTTTTAAGAGGATGATCAAATCGTCAAACTGAACAACTTTCTCTACGGGACCAACATCGAAATAGCGAAAAAAAATCAACATTTGGCTCGAGTAGGTTTGCAGTTTTGTATGGAACATCAGTTTTGATTTCGATCTTTTTGCCATACATAAGTGGTTCAGTTTGACGGTCTGATTATCCCCTTCAAAAAGTGTCAGCATAATAAGAAGGACCCTATGTGTACCTACACATAAACTTTCCGGAAGAAATTCTCTATATGACAGTAAGAACCGTGTCAAAATCCGGTGCGTGGTTAAGGGGGAGTTAGCGAATATAGAGACAGGCAGACGCGGAAAGCGACTTTATTTTATACTTTGTAGAGAAGAGAATAGATGATAAAGAAAAGGTGTACATGAAATGGAAAATGTGCTAATTGGTTTTACGTTTGCTCGATGCGGTGATATTTAGATAATTTATTTTATATACAGTCAATAACGAATTAAAATAACGATTTGTTAATCAAAAATGTTCTTTTCAATAATATGTTTTGGCAAGTGTATCGAATCTAGGTGTGGACTGTCCAATATTGTTTAAAGCTATGAAATTATAATAATACTGTCAACATGGTATGACTTTTGAAAGTTTGAAAACAATTTTATAAAACTCACTAAGATCATTTTAGTAATTTTAGTTTGTTTGATTCTCTCCAAAACTACTAATGAAATAAAACTTTGTGTTATGTTTAGTAACATATCAGGGTGCTACAGACTATCAAACTGAACAACTTTCACTGTAGAACCAACATCTAAATCGCGAAAAAAAAAAGTTTTGTTTCGTGGTTTCGAGGTTGGCTCCATAAGACCGCCATTTATATGTAACGCATTTAGAGAAAAAGTAAAGCCAAAAGAAAATATGAATCTTAAAACATTTAAAAAAAAAACATTGTTATCTACTTATTCAGAAATCTGCTATGTAGTCACAGGCATAGCTAGTGAATTAATAAAGTTCGTTTGAGTTAAGGCATGCGTTTAACATCGCGTTCAACATTTTCTCGTTAAAAAGACCCTTTTAACGAGAATTCCATGATAAAACCGTTTCTGTAACGTCAATCCAAATGAGGATGTTCCCGTTGTTTTTCTTCGTTTGATGTTCGATAATGACAAGTCGAACTTCGAATTCATTTTGCAAACAGCAGATTTGAATTTCATTTACATGAGACGCGTAGAGGGAAACGCTTAAGAATTATTGCATGGGTACCTTTACAGAACTTTTTTTTACATTGTAAACAATAACATAACAAATTTATCAAGAGCCGACCGCAAAATTATGGACCTAAGTTTATTCCGAAAGCGCTAATGCGCGCTGCATACAAACGAAGTCTGGTGATATTTTCAATACTAACCAATTAAAGTCAATGAAATTTATCTGAAACAATCCAGAAACTAATCTCTATGCTTGTATGAAGTCAGATTTTCGTTAAAAATATACAGTGTTGATGCTAGCATTAATTCAAGGTTTATATGGAAATCTTTGAGGCACTGTTACTTTAAAACTATACATTTTAACGAAAATCTGACTTCATACAAGCATAGATATTAGTTTCTAGACTGATTCTAAAAAAATTCAATGACTTTAATCAGTTGGTATTGAAAACATCACCAGACTACGTTTGTATGGAGCGCGCTCCAAATTCTATTCCCTTAAGTAAAAGTCTATACAGGGGTTTATACAACGCCGTCAGGTTTCCTAGCAAAATCATGCCGCAAGTACCTTTACCATCATGATTTATGATACCATTTTTTCCACCTATCTGTTTGGGAAGTAATTGAGGTGTCATCTGAAGGAGACCGATGTAAAGAACTGGAAAAACTAGGGTCGCTACTTCTCTGCCGCAACTCTAGGCTTGCCAGGTTCAAAGAAGTCATTTTTAACCCTAGAATTGCGAAGTTGTGGCAGACTAAGAAGTGGCAACTCTAGTTTTTCCAGTTCTTTAGATTGGTCTCCTTCAGATGGCATCTCATTTACTTCCTAAACAGATCGGTGGAAAAAATCGTACCATAAATCATAACGGTAAAAGTACTTGCGGCAAGATTTTGCTACGCAACCCAGCGGCGTTTTATAAACCCCTGTGTAAATCACATTTCGTTTACCAAACAAATAGGTGCATAAATTTACGGTCGGATCTTGGGCTAAAATGACTTCTACAAATAAAATTCTGTCTTGAACTGAATACAGACACGCTTGCACTCACACCCTCACTAGTGACGCGCGCCTAACAATAGGTATTGCCGGCAATGTTCCCACTGGCAGTATTGCTAGTAGGTTTCCTAATTCCCCGCAATATTTCCCAAAATTCCCTGTAAGAGTAAATCATTTATCAAAAAATCACACCCTAATCAGTAGTTTTTGCGAGATGCGTGCACATAATAAAATAACTATCAAAATGCATTCTCTTACGTATCCTCTATAGGGTGTAACAAAACACCCTAGTAAAACTTAAGTAGGTGCTTCAGACCATCAAACTGAACAACTTTTACTATTGAGCCAACATCGAAATCGCGAAAAAAAAATGTATGAGAAAGCAAATTGTTTTTAATTTTTTCTAGACTTTGGCTCCGTAGTGAAAGTTGTTCAGTTTGATGGTCTGAAGCATCCCCTTAATTATTACTAGGGTATTTTGTTACATCCTGTATAACCAACTAACAATCAACAATCGTAACAAAGAATTTTCTATGTACATAATAGCGACATATCAACCTAGCCATAGTGAACTCATTTTTCATGGATATAGAATAAATCCAATGATATATAAATAACGGACGTTGTAAAAACAGCTCTCTTAATTTCTGCGGTTTCTAGTCTTGTTTTATTTGTAAATTTCCATTGTGCTTTCATGAGAAGAGAAATTATTCATTTTTTTGCGAATAATTTTTACCCAGCTTGAGCAATGTTGCCGGCAGCGTTGCCTCCAATGTTCCCAAACAAGTGCGTGCAATATTGCTGGCAATGTGCATCACTAGCCCCCACACACACCCACACATACCCCAAGACCGATGATTACATGCCTACTACTTACATACTGACTACTATACATACGTATAGCTATCAATCTACGTATTTATCGAGTTACGCTGTGAGCTTATTTTGTCAGAACGACTTTCGAATTCCGATAGCATGTCAGGTTTAACATTGCCGAAATAACGAAGAATAATATACAACCTGTATATCATTTTTCGTTATTAAATTTAATACTTTACTTACATATCGAACAGGGTGCTACAGACCATCAAATTGAACAACTTTCAATATGGGGCCATCATCGAAATGACTACACGACCAACATGTACTCTTATGCACACAGTAGTTTTTTTTCATTTCATAGTTGTTCCCATAGTGAAAGTTGTTCAGTTTGATGGTCTAAACTCTAAAGCACCCCATAAAGTATGTAAAGCATTTAAGTTTACAACCCGTTAAACTGATTTTTAGTTTAAAAATAGTTCAGTAATGATTCGATAAAAATAATGACAATAGCGAGTTTAAATGACCAGCAAAAAGTGATTCGAAAAGCTTCTGATAGTCTGTTGCAAAACTATACTTCCAACTTTAAAATTGCATCTGCAAAATCATTCGCCCGACTCCAAATAATCAGGATAACTTTCTGTTCGATTTTTAATATCTACCTCCAATCTCCGGGGCGATTACCCCCCAATAGAATTATTCTTTCTTCGAAATAAAAAAGAAACTCCCTTCATTTCCATGGAAAGCGATCTGAGGCCGAGTCGATCCCGTTTATTGGATTCAAATCACATCCGCGAGGGACAAAAACTTGGCGATCAAGTGCTCTCAGATGACGTTTATGTTTCAAGTAGTTCTAAAGTCTCGGGACCTTTATGTCTCTATGGAAAGAAAAGGGTTGTTTGAATGGTACTATAAAAAGCTGACAAGACATTTATTTGTCATCGTGTACCAAAGAACGATGCTCCGTAAGATAAAATCGACGATTACGTCTTTAATAGGTACGATCTTAGTCCAAACGAATTTATTGTTTCTACATGTATGCCATGTTAGCTTAAACAAATGAAAGATTGAAAAAATAAACTCTGGTAAAGACAATGATATACAACGTGTTAATGAATAAGCGCAAAACCTCAACACCCCAACTGATTTATAACAAAATAATTAGATTGAAACAATAATTTCATTATTTTGATAGTTACAATTTAAAGTTTTTCGCATTTTAAGTTTTGAGGCAAAAATGATTTGTTATCCTTTCCACAATGAATGAAAGCGCTAACGTGCTCATGGATACATTTTAAGAATCTTTTTTTGGTAGTAAGTAGGGTGAGAGTACCCGAGCGGTGGGTTGAGATCGAATTCAGTAAATTTTACAAACAAATTATTTAATATTTTGGAAAAAATATCCTACGTTGAAACAATGATAATTCGATTCTGCTCTCGATTCTAAACAAACTACTTTCTAGTTTTGCGTTAATTCATTAACACGTTGTAGATTGAAAATTTCGTCGTGGCCTGCGGGGCGCCGACAGCTCTGTTGGACAGGAGCATGCCCCGGATAGGCAGGTCGTGGGTTCGAATCCCGCTCGCCGCCCAACTTTTTCAATCTTTAATTTGATCTTAGTCCAGTTTCAGTTGGAACACATAATAATAATATTATGTTATACAGGATGTAAGGCATAAATGCGTTACATACTTTTAGGTGTTGCTTCACACCATCAAACTGAACAACTTTCACTACGGGACCTACATTACGACGGTGATAAAAAAAATTGGCTGTTTCAAACATTTACGCCGATAGTTTACACTACAGGGTTCTTCTTTGTATGCTGACACTTTTTAAGGGGATGGTCCGACCGTCAAACTGAACAACTTTCTCTATGGCACCAATATCAAAATCGCGAAAAAAAAACAGCTGTCCCATACAGAAGTGCAAACCTACTAGAGTCAAATGTATGGGACAGCAGATTTTTTTTTCGCGATTTTGTTATTGGTACCATAGAGAAAGTTGTTCAGTTTGACGATCTGATAATTCTCTTAAAAAACTGTCAGCACATTAAGTTTGACCCTATATAGGGTGTAACGAAACACCCTAGTAATACTTAAGGGAGTGCTACAGACCATCAAACTGAACAACTTCTCTATGTAGTCAACTTTGGAATCGCAAAAAAAACTTCTGTTTTATACAAAACTGCAGTAGGTACCAACTCGACTTAAAAATATGCTGTTTTTTATCGCGATTTTGATGTTGTTTCCATACTGAACGTTGTACATTTTGATGGTCTGAACTGAACCACTCCTTTAAGTATTACTAACGTGTTTTGTTACACCCTTTAGATACATGTATAAGTAAGTATGGTGTGAATTTCTTTTTTTACTAGCTTATTTTGATATCTCAAGTATATATATAAAAATTATATAAAATAGATGTATGGGAGTGAATGTTGGGTATGGAATAAAAGGAACGAAAGCAGAGTGAATGCATTTGAAATGCGCTCCTTACGAAGTTTGTGTGGTATTACTTTGGTTGATCGAATCAAGAACAGTGTGATAAGGGATTGGTGTAAGTTGAAGGATGATATAGTAACAAGGATTGAGAGGGGTATGCTTAGATGGTTCGGTCACGTAGAGAGAATGAATGAAAGAAGACTTACGAATGAAATATACGAAGCAAAGGTGAGCGGACGTGTTGGGAGAGGCCGTCCGAGGAAAACATACCATGATCAAATCAATGATCTTTTCGGAAAAGGACAAGTGCGTAGCACCCTCAATCGACGGAAGTGCATGAAAAGATGTATGAATGTGAATCAGGCTAAAGAGGTGTGTCAGAGTCGTAGCGTGTGGAGATCCGTGGTCTCTGCCTACCCCCATGGGACAATGGCGTGAGCTTATATATGTATGTATGTTATATAAAATATATATATTAAAAAGTATATCTGAATAAAGATAAACATAGATAGCACAATATTATTTTATATGCATGAAGAATCACAAATTCAAATTAACGAAATACCGAGAACCGAGAACAAACTTGTTATTAATATCACATGCTCTAGAGCACCTATTTACCCACAGTAACATTTTACGTAACAATTAAACAAGTCAAATTGAAATGTAAGGAACATATTGACAGTACAAACACATTTATCCGAGTGTTAATTAAATGTCAAACTGTTGAGATAAACAATTCGTCTGAAGAGATCTCCTGTGGTAAGGACATCTGCTTTCGTGCATTCAGACAATGGTGATACGGTAATTGGTATGTGTATAGACGACTATAATGAAATACACTAGTGACTTGTGGAAGATGGTAGTATTATTAGAAGTAACATTGCATTAAAGGTAAGCGCATATTACGACGGGCCGCATCGGGGCGGAGCGGACCGCATCGCATGGACGGAAATCCGCCGCGCAAAAATGCAACCCACTCCGCCCCGATGCGAAAAGCCTAGCAAATACTGAAACGTCACCGTTTCAGATCACACTCAGACCAAATTGAACAAATTTCAACTATGGAGCCTTCCTCAGGAAACGCAAAAAAAAACCGCTGTCCCATACATTTGAGTCGAGTAGGTACAGCAATTTTGTACGGTACAGCTGATTTTTTTTCGCGTTTCCTGAGGTAGGATCCATAGTGAAATTTGTTCAGTCTGAGTTCACCGTTTCAGTATTTGCTATGCTGTCACTGTATAGAAGCGATTTGGGCGATTTTTTTTGCTCTCTGACTACCCCCTCGGGAAATATAGTCGTAAGCATATGCTATGCTATGCTGTGTTAGGTCTAAAGACAAATTCCCCTTCCGGGCCTACAACAAAACTCCAGTGGTGGCTCAAGATAGTGTTCTTTTCGAAAAACCATCCTAGAAGTTACCGAAATAATATGTAAACTACCGTACAAAGTCAAGCACTCTTGCTAGATAAACTAGACTTTGTCAAAATCATCAACACCAAGATGGCAGCCATATTTTTAAAAATAGATTAGAATACTACAATTTGTAACACCACTGGCTTTTCGGTGAAGGAAAACATCGTGAGGAAACCTGCATGCTTCAATTTCGAGGCATGTATTGCACCCACTGTCCATTATAAGTGGCGACGGGCTCACCCCCCGTGACACTGGACAGGATTTCGGTACTACTGGTGAAACGTGGATGTTCTGAGGTTTCAGAATATCTCTGACTATCTTGGGGAATATAGTCGTGAGCATATGCAGAATAGAATAGAAAAGACAAATTAATAAACAAAACAAAGTCGACACATATAACCTACCCTGTCAATGGCGCAAATCCCAGCTAATTCCCAAATGACTGCTAAAGCTAGTTTCAGTGAAACAATTACCCAGGGACATTCTCTGAACAAGTTGGAGGTTTGATTAAACTGAGACCGCGGCTCGCACCTCGTCAGTTGTTTGTAACTGACAGTTTTAAATGGTAGCGGTTAAAATATTCACTAGATGAAAACTTTAAAGAAAAATGTTAACGGGGTCTCTGAATTTTGTTAAGTTAGGTATTTACGGACTCGTTTTTAGAAGCAATATTAGTTTTTGTTACAATTTTGATTATTTTTAGTCGACTTCAAAAACAGGAGGTTATTAATTCGTTTCTACAACGAAACTACTTTTAGCCCGACTGTATGTTTGTGTGTCTATTTCTTTGGCACAGCCTACAGCCTAAACGGCTTGGATGATTTTGACGTATGAGGTGTCATTAGATTCGGAAAAATTGTGAGAGCTAAGAGGAAGGATCTTTCTTTAAGACTAGAGTGAGCCATACCGATTGTAAAGTGTCCACTTTTTTTGACGTTTAGGTTTGAGTGTGTGGTGTCAAATAGTATGGACAAAAGGCACCCAGTGACATATGACCTTATGTTTACGGTCACTTTTCACACACACTAGCTCAAAAAAAAGTGGACAGCCGCATAAACAAATATCTATAGTTCCATCTCCTTCTACTATTAAAGGTACGTCATAAGACAAAAGAGACCAACTACAATCATAAATTTATGCGGACTCTATGGAGATCCTTCCTCTTAGTGTGAGAATGACATAGGCTATGCGAATTAAAAAAGAGAGGGGGAATAAACAAATTATATTTGCTCAAATAAGGTTGTTATAGCTGATTAGTGATTATAGAGCTTGTTTTTCTCATTTCAGTAGGTTTTTTTGCAGTCGGGTTTTTTGTTTTTCTTAATTCTTTTTAGTTCGGCTAGCATGCCACCCACGATAAAGCGGTAATACGGGAAAAAAGTCATGAGCGTTTGGCATACGTATGATAACAAAGATGGAGGCACATCTCGAGTTTTATCTTTTCTTGAGGGGGGCATCCATGGCCTAACAAAATCACAACTAGATTATTTTGTTATTTCCCTACTAAATGTATGGGAATTTTGCGTTTCCTGAGAGTTCTGATATCTCGACTTCAGTTGACCCCGTAGAGACATCTGTTCCTTATCAGTAAGAGGATCGAACGGGTCGAAAAAAAAGTCTTGTGAAAATTTTATTTTTTATCGATGACTGTAAATTTTTTTCTAAAACTATTAATGCAAAAGTAAATTCTACCAAAGTTAGGGTTAATCTCCTAAGAACGTTTTCTATTAGATATAATGCTTCTGGTAGCTACCCTTTGTGCCCCATCTTAACTCTCCACCCTTTATGTATAGAAGAAGATAATCCATAAGCATAAGCATATGCTCACGACTATATTTCCAGAGTGGGTAGTCAGAGATATTCTGAAACCGTTTCATCAGTAGTACTGAAACTCTGTCCAGTGTGACGGTGAGTGAGCCCGTCGCCACTTATAATGCACAGTAGGTACAATACATGCCTCGAAATTGAAGCATGCAGGTTTCCTCACGATGTTTTCCTTCACCGAAAAGCCAGTGGTGTTACAAATCGAACATAATTTCCGAAAAACTCATCGGTACGAGTCGGCCTGGACGGGGATCGCCTCGTGCACGGCAGGCAAGGTTACTCGCCACTGGACCACCACAGCCACGGCTATGAAGATAATAATATACATTAATGTGGGAGTTTATTAAACAAGCAATTCGTCGAGTATTTATTAAATGAATGATCAAATTACATAAATTTTATTTAACCAGAAATATACCAATTACATGTACCAATTAATTTACTGATACGTCAAACTGAAATCCAAACACAAACCGAGCACAGGAATGCGTGAAATCAAAACCAACATTATTCTATTAATTAGAGACAGGTTATCGTTATTTCTCCAACAAATTGTTGTTCCATTCTGAAATTCAATAATAATAATGGTAAATGTAAGCTTTGTATGGTATGTGTAACAAAGCAGCCTAGTAATATTATTAATAGTACTAGTTTAACAAAAACGGTCAAGAGGGCGTCTGACTCACCCATGATAGGGTTTTTGTAGCCATTGTATAAGTATTGTATTGTTTGAGTTCGGAATTTATGTACGATTTGTAACACCACTGGCTTTTCGGTGATGGAAAACATCGTGAGGAAACCTGCGTGCTTCAATTTCGAGGCATGTATTGTACCCACTGTCCATTAAAAGTGGTGACGTGCTTACTCCCCGTCACGCTGGAGAGAGATTCGGTACTACTAGTAAAACGTGGATGTTCTGAGGTTTCAGAATATCTCTGACTACCCCTTCGGGGAATATAGTCGTGAGCATATGCTTATGCTATGCTGTATAAGTAGAATGTAAAGAAAAGTATTCAAACTGTTTATCTACCTAAGAGAAATTTTTGAAACATAAAAATAACCACAGAACATTATAAAAGGGGTTAGAAATGCAAAGTAGCGCTTTTGCTTCGGAGACTGCTGTCGCCACTCGTCTTCCCGCTCACGCTGCTACAATTATTCATGCCCTCTCGCTCGCACCAAGCCGTGCGCCTTATGGTGTTATGCAAATTATTGCATAACCTGTGGCGACACGTCCCACGCCTACTTTGCACTTCTAATCCCTCTTATAATGTTCTGTGACGACAACGCTATTTAACTTCATGCAACACTATCTAATTTGTTATTAGAAAATCTATCGTTGCGCGACAGCATCCATTATAATTTTCATTAAAAGTTCTTGCTTTTTTTCTAACTCCATTTTCGTTGTATGGGAGGGATGGTGTGGATTTTTTTTGTAGTGACATTTTCGCTCCAATAGTAAATGTTGTTCAGTTTGATGGGTAGAGCATATGATTCAAAGGTTATAGGTGACACTTTTCCTGACATCCTGTATATTGGTAAATGGAGTCGCGCTGTGGGTCTGCTATTGGGTAGTCGCGTCGCGTGTCGGTCGCCGGTTGCCCCATCCCCGGCCTACAACGAAGCTCCAGTGGTGGCTCAGGATAGTTTTCTTTTCGAAAAACAGCCCTTGAAGTCACCAGAATATCTATATAATCGTACAGCGTCAAGCACTTTTGCTACATAAACTAGACATTGGCTTAATTATCAATATCAAGATGGCAGCCATATTTTCAAAAATAGAATAGCATAGAATATTGGTAAATGTAGCAAAGCTTCTGACCACCCCAAAAGGGATTTTGGTCGTGAAATAAGAACTGCGTGTTCATAAAAGCAACGAAGATAGACTATGGGATAAAACATTAAATAGAATTCACGTTTATTTTCAAATTAATGAAATGGTTTTGCCATTTGTTATAGTGTGTAATTGTTAAATTGGTTGGTTTACAATTTAGCACCAAATTTCGTCTGCTTCCATAAATCCCGTCTAGGGAGAACCCGTGAAGATTCAAGGTCTCTTAATTAAAGGTCCTGACCCTTCCACGCCCAACGGCTTTTAATCTTGATAGTGGCTCTAATAAACCCGCATAGTTTGACGTTGTAAAACGTATATGGTTTAATTTTAGGGAAAAGGAGCGCATTAAATGTATGTACCTCGTGGGGATGAAAGGTCTTTGTAGATAGGAATACAAAGACCTTCTGAAATTTCGGAATTTCTGCGTTTCACGTTCATTTTTGAATAGTACGGAATTATACAGTAGCTGTGATGTAGGCGAGTGTCGGAACGCAAACAAGTACAGACTGAGTGAAATGTAGTATGACACCATTGACAGTGGTTGACAGCTACAGACTCTAAATGCACTGACTAACTTAAGATTATGATTATTAGAGGTTGTGTGACTGGCATGTTGCATGGGGCATTGCTCATTCGGTATTCACCTTGATTAGAAGAATTTATATTCTTCTAATCAAGGTGAATACCGATAATCCTGTTGCCGTTCCTTAACTGATTGTTTCATTTATATGAAATACATTACAGTAGCCAACAGATTTATGAGCACATACATACTTTACTAACTTTTGGAGCTAGTTATTATCTTTACTTGCCAGCTGTATATTTTATAGCTGTAAGGATAATGCATCATCATCATCAGCCTTTTCAGGAAACAGGCCTACCCTCAAGGAGGGTTGTTAGCTCGTGCGACCAATGCGGTACTCCACTGCACTTACTAATCAGAATATCTTCTTCAGCGTATGCAGTACGTATGCAAGATTCCTTACGATGTTTTCCTGCAAGCCGTATTCACATTACGACGTGTGGGCGCAGAAGGAGGACGGAGGGTGCAATATAAAATATTACCGATAGAGTTCCAAAAGTTCACCGTGTGGCTCCGTCGTCCGCCCGTGGGGCCCGTATGGGCATTCTCTCTGTCGACTCTATCGGTATTGAAATAGGTATTATTCTAAATTGCACCATCCGCGCCCGTCCGCGCTCGCACGTCGTAATGTGAATAGAGTATCACCGTATGAGAGGAGAAGGTTGCAGAAAAGCTTATTGGTCAATGTCATACATGCGGGTTCGAACCCCGTCCCTCATGATTGAGTGACTACTGACATTACCTTTTTGTAAGTAGTGTCATAGTGAAATAAAAAGTAATAGTGGTGAAGATCAGCGGTCGCGCAGGCCAATCGTGCGGGGCGTATGGGGGCCGGAAGGAGCGCGTCCCGGACCCCGCTGCCTGCACGCGTACCCTAAGGGTCAGTTCACACCGAGACGCGACGCGGCGCGACGCTGCGCGCACATTTTTCATAGAATATACTTTATTCACTACACGAAAAGATACACATTACATTGTGAGAATTCAGATTACGTTGCACCACGCAGCACTGCGCCTCGAGGTATTTGAGTATCGTCGCGTCGCGTCGCGTCTCGGTGTGAATTGACCCTAACAGCCAGTTCGCACACTGCGCGAGCGTGGATCCGCCGCGACCGCTGAGCTTCACCACTATTAATTTTATTACATTATAGTAGTCCAAAAATTATATTTAATTTTTATTTTCTCGCAATTGTTTATTAGTTCGATATCATTATAAAATACAGCTTCTTACAAAAGTCACATGTGCGTGTAGTATGTTTGTTTGTGTGTATATGTATGTGTGTGTATGTGTTTGAAGTACATTACTTCTGCAATACGCATTTTTCATTGCAACAGTTAAGTAGGTATACTATAAAGTCAGTAAAATATCTTCACATTTACACGCATACAAATGGTTGACAATAGGAAAATATACTTAATCAAGTAAAGTGAGTAAAAAAACTATTCAATTCAAAGATTACAAGACTTCACATTCACTCTGCTAAGTTCCCTTTAGCGGCGCGCTCTCTTGGCAAAACTCGTTTCAAAAAGTTTTCCTTGAATCCCACTGTTGGCAATTTTACACATTTCACAGAGGCTCAATACCGTCCAATAAAAGCGAAAAAGAGTGCAGCAACTGTATTGTGGGTGGCTCTAGTGTTAGCGATTAGAGAAACGATTAAATTTAATTCTAAGATGGTCAACGCAAGTGTTGATATTTCCATCATTTTGAGAAGAAAAAAAGAACGACAGACTGTATTTTATGCACTTACGGTCAGTTGCACTTACGTTCATTAAAGTTAATCCTCCATTAAATCTCTTGCTAGCTTTTACTACGTCAACAACAGATTTAATGAAGGATCAACTTTAATGAACGTACGTGCAACTGGCAGTTAAATAAGTGCTAATAATATTATCTATCCCAAGTATAAAACAGTTCCGTGACTGACTGTCTGACAGACAACACACAGCCTAAACCACTGAAGATGTTTGGAATAAATAATTATATTACTCATATTCTGCATAGAATATAGGATGTTAGTGCACTAAGAAAGGATTTTTCGAAGCTCAACGTAAAGAGGTGCAACGAGGCTCTGATGTAATATTGGAGTAAAATAATTTCTGAAATATCAACGCGGATGAAGTCGCGGGCAAAAGCTAGTGTAGGAAATACTCGTTAATTTCATAAAAATACGAAGTGCATGGATGGCTTGAACAGGCTTTATTAAAGAAAATATACCACTCAGATCCACAAGATCCCCAACTTGTTTTGTCAATAATCCTGTATATCTGCAACAAGCTTCGTCAATTTCTATATAAAAATTTAAAAAGGGGACCTACAACCTATAAACCTCCTCCAAAGCCTCTCCCTGAGGGATGGTTCCAAGAACGCTGGTAGAATCCCCCTCTGAATCACCAAGCTTATGCGCTGACGAAGGTGACTGCCAGCAATCTTATCACCAGTGGTCTCTATAAGGCGCGCGGATATCTCTTTAACAAGCAGGTTTGCATCGGGTGCCCATGGTCCTAGAATCTCCACTCCCACAGGAACATATAATACTGTATAATTCATTATACTGTGTACTTTACTGCTTTTGTAGTCAAACAGTTATACAACGTGTTAATGAATAAGCGCAAAACCTCATACACCCCAACTGATTTATAACAAAATAATTCCTTTGAAATAATAATTTCATTATTTTGATAATTAAAATTTAAAGTTATTCGCATTTTAAGTTTTGAGGCAAAAATGATTTATATTCATTTCAGCGATGAATGAAAGCGCTAGCGTGCTCATGGATACATTTTAAGAATCTTTTTTGGTAGTAAGTAAGGTGAGTGTGCCTGTGCGGTGGGTTGACATTGAGTTCAGAAAATTTTAAATTTTAAAAACAAATTATTTAATATTTTGAATAAACTTACCTATGTTGAAAACATGATAATTCGATTCTGCTCTCGATTCTAAACAAACTACTTTCTAGTTTAGCATTAATTCATTAACACGTTGTAGATAAAAATTCGAAACCAAAATGAACAAAATAAATTCAAATGCAGAAATCGTCCGCTTCTAGTGGCACCAATACCTTTCTAAAGGTGGAAGGGGTGGGGGACAGGGGGATCCATACTGCTGGAACGCCAGTGGAACTTTGTACTAAAGGTGACATATGCACCTTAATAGCACTGAAAACTTTATTGTGGCTCCCATTTTCAAATAGGATTTGTAGAGCAAAGTTGTTCATGCTGTCATAAATTCGAATTGATATTCCATTTCATAACTAGTAAGTAAATGTTCACTTATTTCTATGTTAATATTAATAGAGAGTTTCGGTAGCGCGTTGCGGAGAGGTATGGACTCTCAATCATGAGGGTTGGAGTTCAAATTCGCATGGACGATATACCACAGAGTATTTCTAACCTATGTAAAGTAATACCGACTGCTCTCAAACTGTGAAGGAAAACATCACGAAAACACCTGCTTACGCTGACGAAGAAACTAAACTGAGCGTAGACCTGTGCCCTGCAGTAGGACGTATGGAGGCTGATGATGATGAGTAATATTAATCTAGACTAGATTCTAGAGTCCTTTGGTTTGGTTATTACGCTCGTGTTTTTAGATGGGTGACCGCTTAGTGGTATTTCTTTTCAAGTTCCATGAATTGTTTTTGCTTTTGAAAAAGTGATATTTCCGTCATCTTTAGAGAGCACTCTACTTCAATTCACTCAAGAACAAGCGAGACAGGGAGCGAGTCATACCCTACCATGGGGCCCAGCGTCGGCTTGTGCAAGCATTCGCTGTTTCAGAGTATGAAGTTACATTTAAAAAAAAAAAACCTATTGTCAATAATATAGTCAACGATTCTGAAGAGTTTAAAGTTTTGCGTTCATTTCTACACATTCTGTGTAGGTGGAGGTGCTTCAGTTCTTAAGAGAAGTTTATTCCGAACGCGTAAATGCGCGCTGCATACAAAAGAAGTCAGGTGATATTTTCAATACTTATCAATTAAAGAAAATGAAATTTTTCATAAAAAATCTAGAAACAAATCTCTATGCTTATATCTTGTCAGATTTTCGTTAAAATATACAGTTTCAATGCTAGGATTAATTTAAGATTTGTATGGAAATTTTTGAGGCACTCTAACTTTAAAACTGTACATTTAACGAAAATCTGACAAGATAGAGAGAATAGAGATTACTTTCTAGATAGTTTCTGAAACATTTCACTGACTTTAACTGGTTAGTATTGAAAATATAACCATACTTCGTTTGTATGGAGCGCGCCAACAGTAATATACCCTTAAGAAAAACTTTTAAAAAGGCTAAAGAAAAAGTGGCTGTTCTATAGAAAATATAGATGGTTATTCCAACTCAAATGTAGCGGGACCCGTCGCAGTTTTCGTAAATACATCACAATACTAGTGTTTCAAGTTTTGAACTCCACTTTCCAGGTTCCTTCTTGAATAGACTTGTTTAAGGTGAAATGTCACGGGTCACGTTTCATGGAAACTTTTACAACACTTTGTCGACATTAATCTATCAAAATGTAAGTAAAACGCAAAGTAATGAATTAGCGTCTCCTGTAAATTTGTTTTTTTTAGATAGAAGACTTTAGTTTTTCCTCGTAAATTTGAATAACTTTGTCATTGTATAAAGATAATTATAGAAAAAGTTTGATATTAATTTGCAGTTTTATTTGTTATGTTAAAAGAAAAAATTCATCGTCTTGTTTCTTGTATATTTGGAGGAAATAAAGTCATTCGCAAATAATAAATAATAATTGTAAAGAGGAGGCAAATCAGCATGGACTGGCAATCCATACACTCTAAAAACTCAGAAACAGCATGGTTCCTCTTATTATTTTATTTTCTGTACAACCCTGTCAGTGCTCCATCTCCGCTCCGTCACTCGCGTTTGACAGCTGCTAAAAGTAACTTTGGCGCCGCGTATCTAAATAGATACAGACCGTGTCGTGCATTGACATAAGATACGTTTTAGTTCGTCGTGCAGTAAAAGCAGGCGAAATCGGGACGGTGCAGTCACGTGCTGTGTATCTGTAAAGGTGGATTTCCGATGTCAGCGGCCGATGCGTCTGACGCGCGCGGCTCGCGGTCGACGGCCGATACGACAATACTAGTTACTATGAAAACGTATGGCGCCGCTTCAGCTGCCAGCGACTGACGCGTGCGTCAGACGCGCGCGGCCGATGCGATAGACATATGGCATACGACAGAACCACGCGTTAGACGCGCGCGTCAGTCGCATCGGCCGCTGGCATCAGAAATCCACCTTTATAAATGAACTATTAAATAATCTGTGAAAAAATGTTATGACCCGCGTCGGTTCACCTTAATTTCTCTGGCCACTCTGTTAACTAAATTGAAAGAAGTCTAAACAAAGCCCCTATATTTTTCTGTTAAAGCGCAACTGCATCTGCACGCTCTCTTAGGTGCAAACCTTTGTTCACTAAAATACCTTTTAGTTCTTTTATTTGACTTAGGACTTTAGTTTTTTTACTCGACGACGGTGAAGCCACAAGGAGTGTGTTGTTTTAGCGGTTTGTTTTTCCAAGCCATTGATTGGTTTCTTGCTCTACTTTGAACAAACTTAATTGGTCTTTTGATATTTGAACAATTCGTGGTTTCTTTTAATTGTTTTTGAGTTCAATTTAAAATTGTATGGCATTTTGTCTTTCTATTTTAGTCGGACCACAAGGGATGCACCGCTCCGTAGGTAGCAGCGTGACAAGATGCGGAGGTAGATAAGCCCGTTTCGATCTGCCATTCCATCGTAGACTTTCGTGGCTGATTAGGTACTCTATTTATTTGCATCGCACTGTGTGCGTCACGTCATACGCACTTAGATAAAAGTAAAATTAATTACTTCGATCTAAGCATACGCACATGAGTTAAAATATCCAAGAGCACTCATTGAGAGGTATAGCACTCGTGGTCGGACTGTATTCGAGAGTTGCGAGTTCGAATTCTAAAATCGAAAGTAAAGTATATTTCATTCATTTATTTCATTAATTTCTTTCATTCATTCATTCATTCAATCAATTCTGAAATGTGTGATATATAAGAAGATTTTGGAGCATCTAGACATATTCCCAACTGGACAGAGTAAAGTCAGGAGACAAAATGTATTGAAATCAAATTAAAAGACAGATATAATTATGATGGATCAAAGGAGGCAAGTTATTCAACATGATGTCATAGTTTTTCAATGCGCCTCAACTGATATCTGTTGAGGCGCATTGAAAAACCTAGGGTCTTATTGTGTAACCACCTGAATCAATCGGTATCAATTCGACATGGTGCTTTTTGGCGAAATATGATTATCGCAGAAACAAAATATTACCTAAAATTGCATAGTACAGTCATAATGTACGTCACTGATCTTGTTAACGATATAATTGGAAACTTACACAATTGCCAAAGTCAAAGTCAAGTCAAAGTCAATATAATTTATTCAATATATGAGCTTGAAGCACACTTATCAACAGTCAAATCTTTTTTAAAGCTACCACCGCGTCGGAACGTGTTGTCGGTGTAGAGAAGATGCGGCCAGAAACTCTACAACATAACACGGCTTAATAACTATTACAATATAAATCCTTAAGCTAAAGTTATGTATACAATAATACATAGTCTATTTAATGCCCTACTGGTTTAACTTACGTACATTGCCTTCTAACTGCTCTATTCAGGACCAACCACCGGGTGCTTGAGATGAAATACTATTCAATCAACAGTCTCACCCATTGTCAGTTCGGCGATCATTTAAAATACCAAAGCTAAACTATGCTACGATGGCCTCAAAAACTGTTTGTTTTAATTATAATGCATTAAAATAGCACACTTTTAAAAATAAGCGAGCACTTAAAAGAGCAGCGTGAAGCATATTCTGCCAGAGTTAAAAAATAGAACTGCATTTTTTAAAGAAAAAAAAATCTGGTTGAATTATTCTATCCGCGAATAAAGGGATAAAAAGGACTACTGTTTCATTCTAGCCGTAGTGCTGAAACAACTTAAGTGAAACATAAACAGACAAAAGCCTGAAATTTATTGCAGGCATTAATTTCTTCTCGGAGTGTAGACAGAATGTAATTATTTTGTTTAAGCATTTTGGTGCGAGCCCTAGCTGTAAGAATATCCTTGTGCTTAAGTAAAAGTGTGTACTAATGCAACCGTTAAGACGTTTGTTTCTTCTTGCCTTCATTTTATAAATGCTAGTTCAGTATATTTGACGCAACATTTAATTTCTACACACATACGTATAAATTGTAATTTAATGAACGCTCGGAAACTATACTTTTCTACAATTTTATTAAGACAGCCTTGGAAAATTTTTTAGTGAACCTAAAAATAATCATTGTTATAAGCATATGCTCACGACTATATTCCCCGAAGGGGTAGTCAGAGATATTCTGAAACCTCAGAACATCCACGTTTCACTAGTAGTACTGAATCTCTCTCCAGTGGATGAGCCCGTCGCCACTTATAATGGACAGTGGGTACAATACATGCCTCGAAATTGAAGCATGCAGGTTTCTTCACGATGTTTACCTTCACCGAAACGCCAGTGGTGTTACAAATCGTACATAAATTCCGAAAAACTCATTGGTACGAGTCGGCCTGGACGGGGATCGAACCATCGCCTCCTGCACGGCAGGCAAGGTTACTCGCCACTGGACCACCACGGCTACATTCATTGTTATTAGTTGTAGAAAAGATTATTTTTATGCATCGATGTTTCAAATGGCGTGGCGAAATTATGGGTTGGAATGATTTAGAACGACATGCAACTTGATAGAAGAAGATGTTTTAAATTGTTTTTAGATTTTAATGTTTGTCTCATAGTAAAAGTTGTTCAATTTGATGATCTCAATTACAGTAAAGTATATAACGCATTTAAATTTCCACTCTGTATAATATTATTAATGTTAGTGACATTATTCGGTATTATAGGAACGTGCACAATGTGAATTGGTAGACTTCACATAAGCATCAGAATTTATGCTTCAGCGCATGCAGACTTCTACGTAATACTCAACTAAATTCCTATGAACATGTTTTTTGTAGTTTTCCTTTCATCTAAGTACTTAGGCGCTACTTAAATAAATGTCTATATAAAGTGTTCCATTTATAAAACACAGCTTAGCTTGAGATAGTGAAATAGCCTCTACAGGGGTATTATTACGACCATAGTCATTTATCTCACAAAAATTTCACACGGTTCAAATAAATGGGTACGACAGCGGATTCCAATCAGTTGGGTCACTTTTGCAAAAGGAATGAATGAACGAACAAATCGGTGCCCGCATTCGATACCCTTTGAAATATTGATGACGGATCGACCCAAGGGGACGATTATTCGTGCGCGGATCGCATCTCGGTGTATCGAACATTCAACACTGACGATATCCGGCCTGACAATTTTAGAAGTTTTTATTGCTGTTCCCAAAGTGACGCTATACTGGCAAAGATTATTTTGCTTTCGAATGTCGTAACTTTTTTGGTAGTGGCATAATGCTAAGGTTGATTTTTGTGTGAAATTCAGTTTGGAGGTTTGGTTTTTAATTTTGTTATTCGTGTTCGATTTTTTGAGCATGTAAACGAGTATTTCTGTGCGTTTTATGAGCCGCGACAGATTGGAATTGATAAGTGGGAAACGAGAACTGTTCCCTTTTGTTGTAAATGCAATAATTTTATGAAAAATTATCTCGCGCATTTTTCAGCAGGGAAAGCTCGTTAACTATTGAAATGTGTAATTTTTGTACAACTATTACAGTTTCGCCGCTTTTGGCACTAATATAGGGTGACATTTTAAACTTAAATTTCAAGCATTATTTTAAACTAAGATTCTACCCATCAAACTGAACAACTTTTACTACAAACCGATCATCGGAGCAGAAAAAATCTGCTGTTGCATACATTTCAGTCGAGTAGGCATTGCAGTTTATTAGGAACAGATGATTTTTTTTGCAACTTTCGGTTTGCTCCCATAGTAAAAGTTGTTCATTTTGAAGGGCAGACTCTTAATTTAAAAGGAAAGCTAATGATATTAATTTCACCCTGTAGAAATAATATTATATAACTAGAAACTTTGTGACCTCTTTTAGTTTCAGTTTTCTTTTCGTAGTCAGAAGGTATCAATTGTTTTAAAAAATGTATTAAACCTGAATTACCCGCTAGACATTGTTATATAGATTACATTTGAATTAAATTTATACTATTATTATGATGATTACAACAACGATAAGTATAGAATTATAATTATGATAATTGCCTATACAGGGTGTAAACATAAATGCGTCATATACTTACTGGGGTGCTTCAGACCATCAAACTGAACAACTTTTACTATGGGACCAACTTTGAAACCGCGAAAAAAAATCAGCTGTTTCACACATTTCTGTCGAGTAGCTATTGACATTTTCTATGGAATGGCTTATTTCTTTTTCGCGATTTCAATGATGGTCTGAAGGAATCCCTAAAGTATATAACGCAAACGTTCATGAGATTATACCGATAGGTAGATAGAAACATACAATGACGATTCATATTCACCACAACAGTAATTAATATAATTATACATATGATATCACTTAATTAGTGTCCGTAAGAATTACAGAGGAGAAATTTTTAGTTTCAATTAAAGTTTTCTGGGCGCAAAATTCTGCAGGTTCCAACAAACTTTATTTCCGAACTTTACTTTCCTTTTTTTGCTTTCCCAAAAACACTTCTAGTCACTTTAGTGCCTAAGTTTCGGAATGTTCTAATTGGAACCATTCTAGATTTGGACGCTTGCTCAAAATTTATTTATGATGAATTTCACTGACACCGGAATCGCTCTGCAACTTTACTAATTTTGGGTACCAAAGTTGGTACCGTACGTACGGTTCCTGAAATGTTTAATCACATTTATGTTTCAAATTATGCGACATGAGAAGCGTTTGTGGATTAGAACTCGTGAATAATATATTCACAGTATTACACAGCAAAAAGGTGATGTGTTTGTGCTCACCCATAGATCCATAGTAGGTGTTAGTTAAAATGACTTAAAATTATGTTAGTGACAAGAATTTTACACTTATTTTACATTAAGGGGGCCTAGAACCCCTATGTAGGCTATTCCAATGCCCAATAATGAAATTTTGGAACCGCTCTGCATTGGGCTCGAGGAGAGTAATGCTGCGCTCTATACCCTGATAGCTCTAATCTCCTCGTACCTCTTACACATCATTAGTACACATCCCTATAGCTCATATCCTTAGCACGCATATCTCGCTCGAGCTGTATGTAAAAAGAACTCGATTAGCACCACCTCCAGTACTGCGCTAAACAAAGCTATGTAAATGGAGTGTTCTGATTGGTCATTTTTTCCTTTAGTGGACAGCGAGCAATCGGTCCTTATCAGCTAATAAACCTGTCCTGTAAACGAAGATTAAACATCTCAATAGTTGCCATTCAACAATTACTTAGACAAGAGTCAATGGACTATTAGGTACCTCTAACTAGAGAATAATACTCGAAAGTTCCGAGTAATGAGAACTTCTGCAACTCGAACGTTAGTATTCATTTATTCCAAGTGGAACTTAGGTACTTGAAATTCCTTTGAAGAGCTATCTATTTCCACTAGTTTGGTTCCTGCGAAACTTTAGTTGGTTTGGTTATTTTGACAAAATATTATTTTGATAGTATACTTTATAACATTGAAAAAGTTTTTTTGTTGCTTCGGTACAGGCCCGGTTTTCAGCGAAAGTGTGTCATTACCCTGGTGTCGTTAGTTCTGGGACTACGAGGCTGATGGGGTGTCAAAAGACGCGTCTTAATGAGGGCTACAAAAAGAAGAAAAAAATTAAATTGATTGAAATAAAAATTGAAATTCGAAAAAATTAGAAAAATGTAGTCGTTATTCGCCCGGTTTTGGTATGATAAAATTCAGAGACAGAAGGGTTATAGCGATTTTGTTTCTATGGGAGTTTTGTTCCATTGGATAAAACATAGGTCAAATGACAACTCACTCAATTTAACAAAAGACACATTGTATTTGTTATTAAAAAAATTAGTTTCTTCATAACTACAAAATTTCTGTTTTTGGGCTACTGTTGTTTGTCTTCATGCCAAATTTCGATTCAATAAATGCAAAAATTAACGAGTTCTTGAGCCGGGGCTTATAAACAGACAGACTGTTTGACCACGGAACCCTTAAAATATGGACCACGCTGCATAAACATTTTACCACTTACAACAGCCAATTTTCACACAAAATTAAAACGCCACCCTTTTAAAAGCGCGAAATTTCTCATATTCGAAAAAGCGGCATAGAATAAATGCGATGTGGGACTTTCACGATAAATTGCGTCGGCACTGGCCGGGTAATTGGCAGGTGACCGGCACGATTATTCAATCTCGGCATTGATGAATTTACTGGGCAACGTATGCGTTACCGTATTCCCTATCATTGTTCTATAGACTGTCTCGAAATTGCTGCGGGCCTGGTGGACGCAGGAGTAAACAGTTATGCGAAAAAATAAATACGGGATCATCTGTTTGCCGTTGCAAGTTATAATTGACAATTTATTTTCTACCCGAAGCGGGCACGATTTTATGTGCTTATTGGAACAATAATGTCTGTTTGAATCGTAATTTACATTTTTCAAACTCAAACTCAGCATAAGCATAAGCATATGCTCAGGACTATATTCCCCGAGGGGGTAGTCAGAGATATTCTGAAACCTCAGAACATCCACGTTTCACCAGTAGTACCGAAACTCTGTCCAGTGTGACGGAGGGTGAGCCCGTCGCCACTTGTAAACTCAAACTCAAAATGTTTTATTCAAAATAATATCACCGCATTGGAAGGTGTTCCATTGTAGAGAAGATGGTGCCAGAAACTCTACAACACACATCTTTAAAAAAAAACAAAATATACAAAGTACACTTACAAAATACAATATTGAATTACATAATCATATAATCATCGAGTTTATAGAAGCCTTTATTACAGAGGACTTGCTTAACATGGGACTTAGAATCTTATCATTTTATAATTTTATTGATTTTATTTATTTCCTTTTTGGAGATCTTACAGCTAAATTAACTATGCTTATGTTACGGGTTTAACAAAGATCCATAGTGATTTCCACTCACAACGAAGTCGAGCGAGCCCGTATGGTAGCTATAAAATGTCTTATATTGGAACAATCGAATAATTTAAATAAGTGAGAAAATCATAATCTTTCTTCACGAATATAAAAAATATTTCTGCCTCAACAGTGATACTAGTATTTATTCTGTGACAGTGATGCCGTATGGACCCAAAGGGTTGGTTAAGAGGTAACACGGTCTGCAAGACATTAGATAAATAGGTTTTTACCAAGTCTAGTGCTGTTGCGCTGTTCCCGAACTGCGCAGTAGCGCTTTCGCCTACAAATTTTGTATCTGCGCAGTCAAGGTCTTGCACAACTCAAGATGTTTGCCGGCTATTGTGCTTAATACGTACGAGTACCATCGGTTTTTACTCATTTTATGTCTTCATTGCTTGGCCTGTAAATGTATGTTTGCTTTTTTCAATATTATGCTTTTAGTTAGATTTCATAGGTTAAATATATCATTTGAACGTTATGAACATTTTATTACACCAAATGTTACTATACGAAACAGGGCGCACCCCTGAAATGCTGTTACGAGAACTTTACATAAAACTATGTAGATGCAACAAAAAGACAATAACTCGAAATTGAAAATGAAATCGATTCAAGACTGCACTTTCAGAAAGAGATTGGAAAATTGTTGGTAGATTCATTTCAATGCCGAAGGAGTATTTCTTTGAACTATTGATTGCGATGCTCTTTCTCAGAGTGAATGAAAAGTTTCATCTGTTTGATTGAATATTATCATTCGATGAGGATTGAATAATTTCATTTTGTAAAGATCTGATATTGGAAATCGAGATGAGATCTTTGCTCTAGCTAGGGAGTCAATCTACTGAATATTGCATTTTGACCTGACTTTTTAGGATTCCGTACCCAAAGGGGAAAAACGGGACCCTATTACTAAGCCTACGTTGTCCGTCCGTCCTACCTATTTAGGGCTGTAAGTTTTGAAACGTAGAACTTTGAGTCATTATAACTTTAAACTATATATTTAACGGAAATCTGACAAATTTAAAGCACAGATATTGTTTTCTAGATCGTGTCTAAAAAAATCATTGACTTTAATTGGTTTGTATTGAAAATATAACCAGACTTCGTTTGTATGGAACGGTAATATACCTTTAAAAACCTTCAATTTATTAAGAAGGGCCCTATGATCACGGATACGATTTCATTAGGCCTCGCGACGTTATATATTAGTCTACCTACGCGCGGTCAGCTTATTTTGGTTTTGCGTAGCGTGATGTGTCGCCGTGTGTACAGACATAGTCATCATATCGTATGACATTGTTTGTCTTCCTGCTTGGATCCGGGAAGTTTAAATTTCGAGGTCAAGGTTCTTTAGCCAGTCTTCCGCTGCCGGGTTTAACCTATGGAGTTCTTCAATTCCATCGGAGAAACGGCGCAGAGTGCACTCATTTACCACAAGGGTGAGGTTTGGTCAGGTGCCCTGCAGTCGCACATCGATGACTCCCTCAGGCCCCACTTGAAGAGGTGATAGTTAGACCTTCCATGGTTAGTTCTGAACCGGTTTAGCTTGAATAAATAAAAAGATTTTTTCATCAGAAAAGATTCACTTATTAACACTGATCATCTACATTTCCTGAATGAACAGGTGGACTCCTCAGCACAAAATGCTGTTTTGCGGTCTCCCCTTTTGTATGTACAATTTTAACATGCTTATTTCATTGATAATATTCATTAAATACCTACTTCTATCTATACTGTTGCAGAGAAAACGAAAAATTATGGAAATATACAAATAAATTTAGATACCTAGTTAAAAGCTCACAGCCTACATGGAATGAATATTGATAAAACTTATACAAAACAATACACATTACTATCAGATTCTACAATCCATTCAAATATTATTATTAATATATTCAGTTTAATTAAAGAAATAACAATAAAATATAACTAACTTAAATTTAACTAACTAAAATAAAACTAGCTTAATAAAATATTTACACTTAGTCGAAAAGCCCTCCCCGGGCCATACCAGATGCAAAGGTGCCCATAACGCTTGTCGCGTTTCCGCCTTGGATGGCGATAGACAACCTTTGCATCAAGTAGTACCCGGAGCGAGCGTCGTTCCCCCTCTCCTGGAGTCGATGGCCGAGCTCTTTAACGAAGCTCAAACCTTCCGACCCCCAGCAGCCCGTGGTCTCAAAGGCCAGTGGCACAAAATCCTATCAGTTGGTCAATCGCCGCTTTAGCTCCCACGTCGTCCCAGGCTCGCTGTACTCCTGGGAAACTGGGTGGGGACGCGGTCGGGAAGAGAGCCGTCCATCGTCAATGCATCAGCAGCAAAAGGTATGCAGGCCTCGTCTCCGTTGAGTAACATAATTTTAGAGACAAGGCCGACAACCCCATGCGCCGATGCGAGAAAAGCCGGCAGGCTCAAATTCCGCACACGCCGCACACCCAAACCCCTATGGCGGATGGGAAGAGATGCCCGGCTCCATATTATATTCGCCCATTTAGCCCAGGTCCGGTCCTTATCAAAACCAGCCGGTACAGGCATAGTAAGACAGAAGATACTGTTACGAGCGACGGGTTCCGGGATTGGAGTGAAACGCCAAGTCCAAATTTACAGAGTTTATTTAGGTATCTCTTACTTACGGTTCTCCGCGCAGGGATTCCCCTTACACCACTGTTCACTGTTCACTATGTTACTACTAGAAACGCACTACACTTCTAGAACATTCCTAAACAACATTAAAATCGAAAAATGTTTTCATCGGTGTGAGGTCTCGAACCCAGGACTTCTCGATTTAAGGGAACGCACCTTACCGATTGCGCCACGGAGACGGTTAATAAACCGTCCGAATTTTTGAATGCCTTTTTACGTTCGACGTTTGGTAGCATCCGTGACAATACCATATAGAATAGGTCCCGTACGCTCAAAACTAAGTCTAAAAAATTCCCACATCCAACTAAAATACAAAGGTGAAACTAAACGGTCCAACTGTTCATATAAAACACCAACATTGCATTAACCGTTGAAACATCACTCGGCCGCAGTTGGCGGACTTACGTGTAATCCTAAAAGGGTAATATTTTAAGAGAAAATAGCTGCCTTCCTCTTGAAGTGCACTCAAGTATTTACCGCGTCCATTAAACCCATTAACGCTCCAGCGTTTTGACCACAATGACAGTGTTAGGGTTAGGATAAAGAGTCTAGACATACATACAGAAAGTCACGACCGTATTTCCTTTCGGGGTGGTCAGAATGTTTACTGAAACCTCCGGGTGTTAACCATACCTACCTATACAAGGTGTTACAAAAGTGAAAATAATTATTTAAAACTTTTAAGGGAGTGGTTTAGACCATCAAACTGATCAACGTTCACTATGGGACCAACATCGAGTAGATTTTGTAGTTTAGTATGGAACATCAGAATTGCACTGACTGAATTGTAGTGCACATTTAAATACGTTAAAATGTGAATTAAAAATTCCAGTAATAAAGAAACATCGAAATTGCGAAAAAAGAATTAGCTTTTCCATATTTAATTATTTAATTGAGTAGCCATTTACGTTTCATATGGCACAAAAATGTCTTGTTTTTTTTTCGATTTACAGTGAAAGTTGTTCAGTTTGTTGGTCTGAAGCACCCCGTGTAAAGGTAAACAGTTGCATTACTTTAACACTTTGGCTGCTGACGATCTAAGTCGTAGGTCAGCAACAAATGGGCCGCAGTGCACAAGAACCCACGTAGCGAGTCAGTTCTATAGGCGAATGCTATTTCAGCACTGCGCGACTATCTTTGATTTGAACTTAGCTGCCAAAGTATTAAGGGATTATTGTACCCATGATACTGAACAACTTCTTCTTCTTCCTGCCCTTATCCCATTATTTGGGGTCGGCGCAGTATGTCGTCTTCCTCCATTCATCTCTTTTAGCCGTCATTTCAGCGCACACACCTTTTTTACACATGTCATCTTTCACACAATCCATCCATCTTTTCTTTGGTCGTCCTCTCTTTATGCAGCCATCCACATTCAGATTTAACATTCGTCTTGTAATATGCCACTCATCTCTTCTCATCACATGTCCATATCACGATAACCGATTATCGCGCAGCTTTTCATTCACAGGAGCCACTTTCAAACTTCCTCTAATATACTCATTACTAATCTTGTCCATTCTAGTAACCCCACACATCCATCTCAACATTCGCATCTCTGCTGCATGCAGTCGATACTGAACAACTATCCATAAGAAAACTTTAAGAAATTCGCAAATTTCCACATTTCATACAATGCTAAGGTTCGATCCTATAGGGTTTCTTTAGGTTTGTTAAGTAGCATGGGTACAATCGTTACCGTAACCGTACCGTTACGTTACCGTAACACCCTTTATAGTATGTTACGCATTACATTTTACTCCCTGCATTTTTAAACGTTCATTCAGAGCAACGATTATTTTTATCGTATTGAAGGTTCTAGATGAAAATATTACGTGTCAAGTGTTGAAAGCCCTTCAACTACACGCTGCGCTGACTATTTTAAAGTCTTAAAAAACTCGTTCAAAAAGTTAAAAATAATATACCTCTCGTCAAAATTACTTTACTCATTTTGGCTGGATTCAATCAAACTTGAATATATCCAAAAATATGTACAAGGACTAATTTTACTCTTAGTTAAATACTAAATAACTTCATTTGTGTTCTACCACACTAAACCCATAGTTATTCTCGAATGAATATAATGAACGAAAGTACAATCCACCTAAAGAAAGAGGTCGTTGTATCCGTACTTATTGCAATGTGAGGTTTTATACAATTTTAATTTGTTAGGATTATACGTCACTTGTGGGTTTAAAATCAAATCAACACAAGTGACATGATAAGGACGATATGTCAATTTTGACATTTCGTTAGTCCCGGCATAAGCTTTACGCCGTCAAAATTGGCCGTGTAAAATTTACTTTCGCATAACTCATCTTATTCATAGATTAGTGGTTGGTATAACGCAAAACATAGATTTAGCATATACTACGTTAGATCGGCTACGGATGATCCAAGGCGAGACCAAAAAACCTGAGAATCATGGCTCATATCATGTTCGAGAATGGTCTCGTCTATCTATCTCGCTCAAACATACTTTAATGCTATGCCCTTTCTCTTTCGCATTTCCGATCTAACGTAGTATATGCTAAATCTATGACGCAAAATCAGTTACTCTAGAGTAACCGGCGACTTAATCTAAGAATAAAAATTTACTCGCGTTTGGTCAAATCCGGCCTTAATCTATAAAGTCTGTGCTATGCAATATTGTTCCAACTTGTATGTGACTGCACATTAGTAATCGTTTTAAGGAATCTATTAAAATCCATAAAAACAGTAATCCAAATCCTACAAATATTATGAATTTGAAAGTTTGTGTCGATGTATAGACGTTTTTAGCTTAGTCACTGTTAAAAGGCTGCACGGATTTGGATGTTTGACACTCAAATTAATAATTATGTAATAGATATTTTATTTATTAAAGTCAACGTACAGGAACTAACATACTAAAGCTTGTAAGACATAAATGCAAAAGCTTTCCTAGGCATCACAAAAATGCATGAGTAAACAGGAAGAGATGGTTCGCCCTACAAAATAAACAGCTAAAGAAAAAGAAAATGTTTTATAACTACACCAAAAAGGATGCTACATCTTAAGAAGATACCTACTCGTTAATTTGTTAAAAACATCTACCCTTTCACGCAACGAGCCATCCCAGTAATGGTTTTTGGTGCAAGTCAGAAGAAAATAATGTATTTTTCTCGTTTTAACATTTCTTACATTTTCGACCATTTAATTCTTATCTAACCATCGCATATATCGCTGGGTGAATACAACAACGGCACAAGTCAAAAAAGTTGATTTTGAGAAAAATTACATTAAAGTTGGCGCGAGAGAGTGCGCGCGAACAAATTCGTCTGTAGTTACTACACAGCAAGGGTTAGATTCAGTGAAATATCGAGTTAGGTCTATATTGCACGAGATAAGATTTTTACGATTTTGTTGTATTAGAAATTAAGTAATTTGCTGTTTAATAACCAAAAAAAAAAAAAAAAAAAAAGTATGCGATGTAGAACCAGAATACGGTGCTAACTCAAATTTGTAAATTTTTGATTTGTGCCTTTGTTATATTCACCCAGCGATATAATGATACAAAAACATCAATATAATTTTATTATGACTTCGTACAATTTTATTCCATTGGGAATTCGTTTTCTGTTGTTATATTTTTACAGAGGGAAAAGTTTGAAAACAATAGACAGCCAGAGAAGAACAATTTTATTATTAGACACATAGAAGAGAGGTAGAGAAACACTATGACATATGTATTTAGCATATGATTCTTTGAAAGAAAAGATCGGTGAACACAAAAAGTAACAAGATTGGCGAATATACAGCCGAGCTTAAAATCCGTGACTTATCCTTGACACAAGCACGACCTTTTCAATTCAATTCAATATATATTTATTTCGGAAAACCAGTTCCATAAAATTTTTATTAGTAAGTACATAATGTCATCTTACACCCTATATTAGTAAATTACACCAGAAGTGTCATGGGTAACTGCTATTCCCTTCAGCATTACTAAGTTGAGCCAAAGGGACAAGTTTCGTTCCAATGAGACAACCAGGCATTACTAGTATTGTCAATGGACATGAGGAACTGCTCAAGGACGACGAAAAGGGGGGCACGGGGACAAAAACAAGAAAAATCTAGAAGAAATCTACAAATAATAGTTATATTCTTACACAAAAGGTTATTCAAGGTTAAATACCTTTTCTTGAAAAGTCTGGAAAGCTCATGGTGATCTGATCAGGGAAAAATTCAATCAACCGTAAGGTTTAGTTTACTGAAGACGATTTTGTCCTGAGAGTATTCATAACGACAAGAAGTGTTTAATATGGGACCGTGTGGAAACTCCACACGGTCCCATATTAAACACTCAGTTACAGAAACGCTCATTAAAGTTAATCCTCCATTAAATCTCTTGCTGTCACTTTTTGTCTTGTTGACGTAGTAAAAGCTAGCAAGAGATAGTCTTTTAAATTTATATTAGCCAATAAAAACACTATCTTTTATAGCCGTGGTGGTCCAGTGGCGAGTAACCTAGCCTGCCGTGCAGGAGGCAATGGTTCGATCCCCGTCCAGACCGACTCGTACCAATGAGATTTCGGAATTTATATACGATTTATAACACCACTGGCTTATCGGTGATGGAAAACATCGTGAGGAAACCTGCATGCTTAAATTTCGAGGCATGTATTGTACCCACTGTCCATTATGTGGCGACGGGCTCACCCCCCGTCACACTGGACAGAGTTTCGGTACTACTGGTGAAACGTGGATGTTCTGAGGTTTCAGAATATCTCTGACTACCCTTTCAGGGAATATAGTCGTGAGCTTATGCTTATGATGCTATGCTAAAAACACAATTTTCTTTCAATTAGACCAAACCAGTGCGACCCAAGCTGGAGAAGCAGGCGTGAACGATCGTCACGTCTCAAGAGCTACGTGAGCGGGAAACTCCAGTGAAATTATATTAAGATCGCGCCGCATAAGATGTATATTTCAGAATTTATCAGATACAAGAAACGTTGATAAATGTTGGGAAAATTTTTCTAAAAATACATATGGGTTGTATTATGATCGTATTTCTTTTTTCTGGTTCGGTATCTTTAACTTGTAACCACTTTTCCTTTTAGTATGAGCTTTTACTCATAAATAGATATTAAGGCACGAGGACGAAATACCTTGCAGGCATCTTTTATTTTTCATTTTTCAACCAGATTTATACAATTTACCGAAACCAAAGCCATAACTCAGTATTCTTGGATAGTTTATCGAGTGAAATCATAAATCGAATACACGATTGGAATTACTTCACTCGATAGAAAATCGTCACAAAGATAATCGTCAATAAGAAGGTATTTTCACGTATTTTAAAAAAAAATCTCGTTTTAGAAGAACTTAAATAGTTTCAGATTTTTGGTATTATCTAGCGAAATCATACAAAAAATAGATATAAGTACTTTTGTTAATTATGTTTAATCGAAAATACGACTCACGCAAGCACTTTTCGGAGGGCTGAGTAATCGCGTTTCTCATAGAAAATATCCGTCTGACCCTATGACTCCTCAACTCTGTTCCTTTAAAGTTCGTAGAAGCAAGCATAATTTCTGATTTAGTCAAGTATTTAAATTTAATGTTTGTTAAAATATATAAATGACTTTCTACTTTCTGTGATCACAGATATTGTATTTGTAGCATCACAGTTAGTTTTCTGTATCAAAATACATTTTTTTCCTCTTCAATTAACAGTAGGTTGAAGATACCTTATTGATATTCTGATACAAATTCTAAAACAAAACAAAATCAGACATTAAATCCCAAGAAAAAAACCATTTATATTAAAGAATTTCAAACAACTTCATTCCAATTTCACACAACAGCAAACAATTCTTACGGGAAATTCCTGAAACGTTTTACTACATAACGAACTTCCGTATTCATATTCATACACTGCTGAATTACTCCATTCATTTGCACTCCTTAAATATGTATGAGCGCACGTCAAAACTTTTGTAAGAGAACCGAACTAAGAGTGCTTCGGTATCACTCGGAACTTGGTGAAATTTAAGTAGGTACGTACAAGTTTAAGTACAGCAGTTATTAAGGCCGAGACAATGTATACTGTAGTCAAATACAATATTCAGGAAAAGCTATTGTAGGGGAAAATGTCTTATTGTTCGTAGGACCATTGTTAGGAGCCGTTCGGTACTTACTAATGGAGACAGCATTGTCTTGAGAGCGACTGAGTCAGCATCGGTTCGGTTTAATTGTATTGCACTTTCGGGTCTGAATAGGTACATTCGGATAATCTAGTATATAAAATGAAGGAAATATTTGTTGATGATTGAATAATTTTTTATGTCCGCTTGTTTATTTGAACACATTTTTCATGATTTTATTTTACCACTTTGTCGGTGTGATTAATATGTATACCCATGTCAAATTACAGCTTTCTAGTACTAAGCTTCTCTGAGCTAAGCTGCGAACAGACGGACAGACGGATGGACATGGCGAAACTATAAGGATTCCTTGTTGACTACGGAACCCTAAAAAGGGTGAAAATCTCACATAAGTACAACTTCTTTCGGGCATGAGATATACTAGGTCATTCTGTAAACACTTTCAAATTTTTCAGTGGTTCATACCATCAAACTGAATTACTTTTACTATTTCAGGTTTGCTCCATTGTATGAACTACTTTTGAAAATTTGGAAAATGTTTAAAACGTTACAAATTTAAAAAACCCCCAACGCCAAAAACAAACATTTAAAAAGTAAACAATAATTCGGTATCTATTGTTTTTGAGGTAAGCAAATGTATGTTTTACTTCTTAACTCTCTTAAATATATTTTAGGTCAATTAATGCGAAGGGGACCGCTATGAAATGACCATTGATTTTTTTACAATCACTTACATGAAAACTACTGAACCGATTTTCATAAAACAAAGCTAAGAACACTCGCAAAAATTAGCTTTCTATTTAAAAAACCGCATCGAAATCGGTCGTTTGGAAGCTGCGATGCCACAGACAGACAGACCGACAGACAGACAGACAGACCGACATAGACGTCAAAACATATAACACCCCTCTTTTTGGGTCGGGGGTTAAAAACCACCCAGTATAGGCCCATCACACATTCCCAATATTGTAATGTAACAATGAACACTAAATAGGTCAGGGCATGACTCTAATCGATCTTTGAACCCATAAACAAATTTAATTAAAGAAGATAGGGGAAGTAGGAAAAAAATGTATGCGTTATAAACATTTATAGTGAAGTTATAACTTGACCTAATTGTGATATTTCACCAATTATAACTTTTTAAGTACAATACTTAAAGGGATTGTAAAAAAAACGATAAAATTACCTCGCAAGGGATTAACTACATATTATGGCAATAAATTATTATTATTATGAAATCTAAGAAACACAATAACACGCACAGTTTAAAAAATAAAACTACAAACAAAATAAGGATTGCTTTTTTATTTTTATTTCTGGTCAAATTTTCAGAAGCAACAAGATTTAGATCGCGTAAACAGGGCGTGTACCCGGATTTTTTATTTTCGATGTATCGCGATAGTTTCCGAACTTCATTGTAATAGAGTTGACATTGGAACGGAAACGGTCACGCAATTGCGAAGTTCAAATGTCTGGGTAGACCCTCAGTCTATCATCATCATCATCCTATCATCTATACGCCCTACAACAGGACACAGGCCTACCCTCAAGAAGTATGGTTGTTAGTCCACCACGCATGCCCAATGCATGTATGCAGCAACATTCTTTCCACTTTTATATTAAACCAAATAGTGTCTTAATTTAAAATATATATTATATATCATACTAGTAATATACTATATAAGCGTAGGCATAAGCATATGATCACGACTATATTCTCCGAGGGGTGAGTTAATTTCTGAAAACTCAGAACATCTACGTTTCACTATACTTCACTCCATATAAGGACGACGAGATTTTCCGATTTCTACTTGCTTTCTGGCCAATTCTGATTACCAAATGTTATTAATTTATTGGATACATATACTATCCGACATATCTTGGACGTTACTAAAGCTGTTCTAAGAATAAGTGAGAGGAAGTGTTTCAAATCTCTGTTTCTGTAATGCAAAATGCCCTTAAAATTTGTTGCTATTTTGAATGGAGTATAGTAGTACCGAAACTCTGTCCAGTGTGACGGGAAGTGAGCCCGTGTCGCCACAAATACATGCTACGAATTTGAAGCATGCAGGTTTCCTCACGATTTTTTCCTTTACCGAAAAGCCAGTGGTACTATAGGTATTAATATTATACTAATATTCGATGTAAGCTTGTGCTACTAACAAAATATGGGCAATTGCAGTGTGAAATAATACAACATTATAGATATTCCTACAATGAACAGTGGTTCCGTAAAAAAGAGTGGGGTGTATGACGAGTGATCCCGACTATTAGACACCGGACTGGCATCTAAACTGCTTAATCAACCTGCCTACAGCTATTCTGTAGTCACTCGAAAATTTGACTGTGTCGAGGCGATGCAAATGTAAATTAATATCTATCCCTTTGAAATAAGTTACCTATTTCAATTGAATTATATTTCAGTTTCGAGGTGGAGAAGGATTGATTAATTGACTGATAGAAATATTATGATAAGTTTTTAAGAACTTATAATATGATTCCAGCGTGAGTGGATATCATGACATAAACATAAAAATCGTTTATTGAGTTCAACAACGTGTAAACCAACAATCTCAGTACTGGCTCCTAAACTATAAAAGTCTGTATGGTTATGTTCTGAGGTTTCAGAATATCTCTGACTACTCCCTCGGGGAATATAGTCGTGAGCATATGCCTAATTTTAATAATTACCTAATCAGGTAATGCTTTTGATAACCTAGTGATTTACTCATCTAAAACATTAGCATCGATTCAAATCTAATTCTAACCCAGAATTAAAAATGTTAAGTGAAGTTTATTCCGAATGCGTAAATGCACGCTGCAGACAAACGAAGGCTGGTGATATTTTCAATACTAACCAAGTAAAGTCAATGAAATTTTTCAGAAACAATCGCGAAACTAATCTCTAAGTTTATATGAAGTCAGATTCGTTAAAATATACAGTCTTAATACTAGGATTAACTTAAGATTTGTATCGAAATCTCTGACGCCCGGTAACTTTAAAACTATACATTTTAACGAAAATCTAACTTAATACACACATAAAGATTAGTTACTAGATTGTTTTTGAAAAATTTCATTGACTTTAATTGGTTAGTATTAAAAATATCACTAGACTTCCTTTGTATGGAGCGCGCTCCGAATTATATTCCCTTAACGGGTTCGGAAAAATAATAACCGCGTAACTCTCAAAAACTGTTTTAATTCTAACCCGTAGTTATAATAAACTTAAAATTTTCCTAATATTTGTTACTGAAAGCAGTGAACTCGGCTTAGGTTAGTAAAAAAATCTAACTACTTTAACAACAGATAGAAAAAGTCAAAAATGCTTTTCAAAATTAATGTTTATTGGACCAATGGTTAACAAAACAATGAAATTATTGACTGATTGTATGAATATTACCATGAAATTTACTGCAGGAAAGTTAACTGCGTCCATTGTGACGGTCAGAATAATTAACTGGCATTATCAGACGATTTATTAATGTGGGTGAAGCAGAAGTTGTATATGTGTTATGTAGGTCTGAAAATCCAAAGAAATTTATTAATGTAAATTCGATAGGTTTAAGACTATGAATGTTAACCAAACTCAAACTCAAAATGTTTTATTCAAAATAATATCACATGGATAGCTTTCTGACATCATTTTTGACTCTACCAACGCGTCGGAAGGTGTTCCGTTGTAACCTAGTAACTAAGTAATTACTAATGTTGCTATAACCAAAACGGTCTCATGATGTACTGCAAACCTTTTTGCAAATTTTTCTTTGTTTAAATTTCCTATACCCAAAGGTTCTCTGAAAGAAATCGCTTTTAGGCGATAAGACCACCTTATTTGAATTTTATTGTTTTTTTTTGTTTCTTCTATGCTGTATCTGTGTTTTGGAGTAAATAAAAGTATATTTCCTTCATTCATCCAACCCCATACTATCTGTATATAACACATGAAAGCAAAGGTAATTATGGTATGTGTATATTTTCCTAGTCGCACTATACCGGTATGCGCTCCCCCCGCTCGCCTCCCGCACACTACGCTCGATTGACCTGTCGCGATTGCTGAGCTTCACCACTAGTAGTTTTTATTACACTATGGTAACGATGTCCTGAAAAAGTAGGTATAAAAGTTCAAAAGAAAGACCAACTGAATGTTATTCTTACATAAAATTTCGTCGAACACCCGATTCTCGTCCCAGTTTTTTCTATTGTCAAAATAAACCCTCTAGTATTGCCGTCACGTTCCTTCTTAAGCGGTCCACGTCTGAAATTAAAGAGTGAAAGAGGTCGCTATGTGGCTTTGTGTATATTGTTACAGTATCCACTGAAAAAACACTCTTAAACTCGGACATTGAAACTTGGGCCGCAAACTCATCCCGTATGGAACCTTGATTTGTACGTGAACAGAATTCTCAGTAATGTTTTGGGTCACTGAATGTCCTTTTATAGTCAAGTAAAAATACGGGTTGTAAGAAAATATTTTTTTAATATGCAATTTAAATTTCACATTTTCAGTTTTAAGTACTAAAACTGATGTTTTAGGGTTCCGTAGTCAACAAGGAACCCTTATAGTTTCGAACCCCCCGCCAGCTAAACGGTTGTTTCTGGAGACGTGAAAAAATTCACAGCAGTAGTATATATAACGAAATTAAAAGGAAAACTATCACCGTTAAGTAGGCTTTACAAGTTAACGAGTAATAGTTGACCAACTTGTAAAATGTACTTTTTAGAGTTTATTAGCCGTTAAACCGTAGTATAAAACAAAAAGCCCCTTTTAAGTCCGTATATTGTGACAGGCAACTACGGAATCCTGACCCGCGCGTGGCTCGACATGCACTTGGCCGGTTATTATTTATTTTTAAAGGTCAGTTTTCATTATATTGTTTGTTTTAGATTATGAATTTATACAGAAAAGTGAATAGTGTTAAAATTTTACTAAAATTCAATCTTTCTGAAAATAGTTTTCTTCTTAGTTAAAAACAAAGGTCCCGTGGAGTTTTTTCTTTGGATTTACTTCTAAGAAAAAATATTTATTCTTTTATATATATATTTATTCCAATTGCACATGTTTTTTTACTTTATTTATATAAAAAATTAATAAGAACATTTATAGTTGGATGTTATCTCTAAATGATAACTTTAATTATAATCTATAGTTTAAAAAAGAAAACCGTATGTTATAAATGATTTCCTTTCGCTATCCTAGCGTATTTTTACTGGGCTATTAATGCTCAATCTCAAAGAGATAGGGTGAAGTTTTTTCTTTTATTATGAATGGTCAACGGCTGTCGTTGTGCGTTTTATTATTGTAACTTTTGGGTGTTGCTGATAAAATAAATAAATAGGTGGAAAGGAAACAATGGCTTATGTACACACGGCGAAACATCGAGCTACGCAAAACAAACATAAGCTGGCCGCGCGTCGTTATACATTACTCTACCAACGCGCGGCCAGCTTATTTTGGTTTTGCGTAGCTCGATGTGTCGCCGTGTGTACAGGGTGAAATTTAAACCATTTGACAAACTTTTAGGAGACGAACTACTTATTTATTACTGCATAGTTCATAATACAGGGTTTAACGGTGTTAATATCGAACAAGGTGCTTTAGATCATCAAACTGAACAACGTTCACTATGGAGCCAACATCGAATCGCAAAAAAAATCACTTGTTCCATTGTAAATATCAATACTTGAAAAAAAAATATCTGGTTTTTTTCACGTTTTTATATTGGTACCATAGAATAAAACTTAAAAAAAATAACTTCAAATTTTCATAGAATATTTATTACATATTGTATTGGATTTAACGAAAATAAAAAAAAAATTAGGAGAGAATAATACAAGAAACTTTTATCAACGTTTTTTCTTCTCGCTCTATCGTAAAAACGGTAATACAAACAAGCGTCAAACTTAGTATGATTATAGTAATAACTCTACAGTATAACGACAAATAATAAAAACCGTTTAAGTGTGTGTCGGGCTTATGATAAGGATCCCGGAGAAAACACAATTTTTCGGTAATATTGTATGGTGATACGGAGCCCTCCGTGTGCGAGTCCGACTCGCACGTTGCCAGTTTTTAATCCTTCCTTATCAGAGGCATTAAGCCCTCAACCCAGCTTGACATCAAAATCAGACAACCTCAACAATAACCGTGTCACTGCTAATTACGGCGCATTAAAACTGAGGCAGACTGATAGGACAAATCCGCTTGCGGCCGGTATCAGGCAGATTAATCCGATTTGAACTGGATTGTACAAGCCCCGGACGCCATTGTAACAAATACATATTAATTCTGACCCGAATCCGCACATAATTGAAATGACAATATTGGTTAACGTAGAGCTAATTTTAACGGTCACATTTGACGGTCAGATGCTGTTTAATGAAGCTACATTTATGATTTTAAACTATCTAAATTAATGCAAGTTAATTTTCATTTAACCAGGTAATTCAGTAGCGTCACTAGGATCACATCAGTTTGACACTTAACACCATTATACAAGGTGTTACAAAAATACAAATAAACATTTAAGGGGGTGGTTTAGACCATCAATCTGAACAACTTTCACTATGGGACCAATATCGAAATCGCGAAAAAAAAATCTGAGTTTCCATACTAAACTACAAATCCACTCGAGCTAAATGTATGGGACAGCTGATTTTTGATGTTGGTAAGTGGATTGTAGTTGGATAGTGAAAGTTGTCCAGTTTGATGGTCTGTACAACCCCCTTAAAAGTTTTAAATGTTTATTTTTACTTTTGTAACACCTTGTAATCAGTATTATCTTAAAAAGATTCAAACTATTACAAAACAAAACCATTACATACATTCTTTTCTTTTATTCCTTTTATATTTTTCGTACAAAATTAGGTAAGTCATTAATTATGCAATTAATCCAATTAAACTTCTTTTAAATCCAATTTAATTATTTTACAACACTGGACTTTGTGCGATCGGTACTCGTGTCTGCGTAGACCTTAAATAAAACCGGTCAAGTACCAGTCGGGCTACTCACGTACCCAGGGTTCCGTACTACAGAACCACACGACATTATTAATAAGTTACAAAAAGTTTTGTTTTCTCCGGGACCTTTAGTGCGAGACCGACTCACACTTAGCCGTTTTTTACTATGTTTTACAATACTGTAGAGTTTGCTCTATAATCACACCAAGTATTTATGACCTTTTTTACGACAGAGCGAGAAGAAAAAACGTTGATAAAAACTTGTGTCTTGCATGAGGTCCCCCTTAATTTTTAACTTCTTCACATTTTATTATTTGTTAGCAAATCCGCAATTATGTGTAATCTGTGAAAATTTCATCTGTCTAGCTATTACGGTTCAAAAGTTATAGACCTAAATAGGTAGGGCAGACTGACGGACGGACAGCGTAGGCTTATGAATAGGGTCCCCACCCTTTGGGTACGGAACCCTAAAGAAGTATAAATTCAAGTGACAAACATCTATCCGAACTTTTACATTTATAATATTCAGTGTATTAGTGGGGTTTTGTTTCGGTGGAATCGGATCACGCGATCGAATTCGACAAAACCATACATTTTATTTTAGGCGAAACTGATATCGTGTTCAAAGTGCACCTTTGGCGGGTTATCCGTTTCCACTAGCAATGGATCATGATATCCGAGTGGACTAACCAAATATCTAAAAATTCGAATTTTATTTGTGCGCACACCGATTTCACCCATTCCTGTCGCTCATTAGTTTGCTGGATGAAAACTGATAGCTGAGATGAGCTGATGGGAGATAAGCTCGTCTTTGCACGACTTATTGTAATTTTTTCATAATCATGTTGTTTTTTTGTACAATGAAGAATAAGGTTATAATAAAACAAAACTAAAATATTAATATAGGGTCCAACTTAATATGCTGACACTTTTTTAAGTGGATGATCAGACCATCAAACTGAACAACTTTCTCTATGGGACCAACCATGGGGATTGAAATCGCGAAAAAAAAATTGCTGTCTCATACATTTGGCTCAAGTAGGTTTGTAGTTGCAGATTTTTACAAGTACTCATATTATTTACCACCACTGTGTAACTTAAGTTATGGTGTAAAAAAAATCGAGTTCGCTTGCTTCGCTCAGTTTCTTTGCTTATTATGCGGGGTTTACTACAAGAGTTCCAAAAATGTTGCCCTTGATAACTAATAAGTATTAGGTACCTTCTATCTCGAGAAGTCGAAGTCCCAAATAACTGTAGCCTTTTCCTAATAATAATACCTTAATAATACTTTCAATGCCTTACCTCAATTTCAGTTCTAACAATAGCTCTGACTTAAATGCAGTTTGGAAAGTAATTTCCACAGATAAAACTACGCCCCAAAACCAAATAAACAATATAGTTAAAGCATGTACTTTTTATTTCTGCAGTCCTGGGGGCCTAGACAAAATGCACACGCTACTTATTCTACAGACGTCAACGCCGCAGCGTTATCTTGCATATAAAAAAGAAAAAAACAGTGAATGATTGAGTGAACTGAACGCTAATCATAGAGCAGATTTAGCTTTTTTTCTCTGATAAGCGACCGTCAATAATTTGTGACATTGTCTAACATTCTGTCAATTTTCTATCGTCGATAACGCTGCGGTGTTAACGTTTGTAGAATAAGTAGCGTGTGCATTTTGTCTAGGCCCTGTTCTGTGATCGATGCAAAGACTTTTATTTCTCTAAATTTTTTGCATTTGGCCCACCAATGACATGATGCTGACACGATCGAAGAAGAAATAAAAGTATTACCAAACACTTTCACAAATATTTTGTTTAGTAGGTCACACGTTAATCGCATTCGCTACCATACCTTTATAATCTATAATTAATTTTAATTTTCTATTTGCACTCTGAATAAAAGAGAACTTAAAAAACCGTGCAAGAGCGTGTCGGACTCGCCTATGAAAGGGTTCCGTAGTAATTATTTTATAAAAAGCTTGGACATACAAAGCTTTAATTTCGTTGAGCGCCATCTATCGATCTAGCCGAGAAAATAAATAGTTTCAAAATTTATATTGCAGGATTTTTCCGACACTGTACTAGAACGTTATAATTTTCATTGAAAGTACTTAACGAGAGCTACTGTAGAATATTTTTTTAGATTTTAACTTCAGTATTTTAAAGTGATACGCTCTGGTTTTGACTTTGAGCGCATACTTATATCTCGAGATACGACTTAGTTTGTAAGGGTGTCTTCTTCCACTTTACAAGAGCTCCAAAAACACCTCACTCGATGTATAAAAACATATTTTTTTCAACCTTCTTTTCGTTGTATGGGTCGAAATAAAAATGTATTTCTTAACTACTTACCACATTTCTCTTTTAGGGTTTTTCAATATGTGCTAATGAGCGAGTAACTGTGACGGGGCATACAGACAGAATGAACGAAAGTATAAGGGTTCCTTCTTTGACTACGGAACCCTAAAATACTTATAGTGAAAACTATAATTCAGTTGGAGACCAGAGACCGTAAAGTTTTAAAAATCTAATTTATTTTGTAGGCAATAAAATTTAAATTGGAATTATTATGGGTAACCTAAGCTTCAGCTACTAAGCTATAGTAAGCCTCTACAGAGATTTCGTCGTAAACGGCTACAGTAACATGAAAGGGGCGGAGTATAAACTGTAGGTTGTATATATCGTAGTATATATGTCGCAGCCAAATTGTGAAATTCACTGCATTACAGATCGGCTAGCCGTTTTAAAATACACAGCCTTTTCGTATTACGGCGGATCGACGTTTAGCCAGTATGTATTACAGCACAGCTGATCAAACGTTAGCTGCACTGTATCAACGCTTCGCGTTCTTCAATTTGCCTAAAACATGCTAGCCGTAATGTAATTTAGTGGGTCTTAAATCGCTGCTTTGAAAGTTTTTAGTTTCAATTTCTAACACTAGCGGCGCTGCCGACCATAATAACATCAATTGCGTCGAATGTAGGAATCGTGCCAGTGAAAAGAGTAAATATTAATGGTTTGGTATTTTTAAATACAGGATGTAACAAAATTATCACCCTAGTAATACTTAAAGGGGTGCTTCAGACTATTCTCTACTATTTTATACAACACTGCATAACCGACAAGACTAATGTTTGGGACAGCTGTTTTTTTTTATGTTAGCGATATAGTGAAAGTTAGTAGTTTCATGGTTTAAATCTCCCCCTTAAGTATTATAAGAATGTTTTGTTACATCTTGTAGATAGTAGAGAAAACGTATCAAATTCTAGTAAAAACACTGATCTTCGAGACTTTATATTATTTTAACCATTGTTTTTGTATCGTTTTGATAGTCACCTTTCAAAGCAAATTTATTACAATACGCCTAAATGAGAGCCGTTGTATTGTAGAACGTATTACAACGACAATCCGGATAAACTTTAATCTGCCTTAATTCAAAACGGCTCTTTATTTTTAAATGGCTGGTCGTTTTGTGATGTGGCTAATTCTACAAAATGGCTGCCACATGTACTCGGTTTGGTACATTTTGGATAACATTGACGTTATCGACGCAGGACGACAATGGATGTAGAGAGGTGATTACAATATCATTAATGCCAAACTTCCTAGGTTACTAGAAAATATTTAGGTAATCTAGAAAGCAAGAGGAAGTTGTCGGCGGAAATTTTGGCAGTAAAGATTATGAAAAATCTATTGAACGAGCGTTTTGTAGGTCCTGAGCGTGGATAAAATGTGATGGAAAATTCTAGTAGCGTACTACTTCTGAATGTATTATGCAGAGATTTTATTAGGTCGCGCTCCCAAATAAAATCTTTGGTATTATGCTAGACTTCGATGTAGTAGGTGATTTTCATCAGATTTCTATTCAGCATGCTTATTGACTACTTACTTGACACATTGGTAATTAATTAGTAAATTTCTTTAGAATAGTTTTAGCACAGTATATTACTAAATAGGGCTTTCAGCAGCGCAACGCCTTTGATGTCGGGTACATACGAAAAACTACCAAAATCTACCAAAATTTAGCAAAAAAAAAACCAAAGAAAACCAAATACTACTAAAATTAATCAAAATCTACCAAAAAAACCCCAAAACTACCAAAAACTGCCAATGGTACCAAGGCATGCTTTAAATTTGCGCCTGCCCTCGTCGGTCGATCCCGACATCTTTATACAGATCTCGGGATGCGAACCGCACCCCCCCGCTTCCCCTCCATTGCTCTGCGCATGTACATCCGTTGCGCTACACTGTGGCTTTAGTAACGTACAAGATAATTATATCAAATAGTATATCTAATGAATAAATTATATTCACCTACTAATTTTGAATTGGCCAGAAAGCAAAATAGGAATATACTTTCGTCATTATATGGAATGAAGTATAGATGAAATATAGGATAGTCGATTCACAGTAATTACATTAGGTATCTAGTTTACTAATTAATTTACTCTAGCGCTCTCAGCTAGTGTTATATATTTTGAAAGCTACACGAAGTTAAGGGTAGCGGTATCTAGTACAACATTGCACATACGTTGTTCTAAACTATTGATTTTACTGAAAACAAGCAAGCTACGCGGAAATTTGGATATCAGATTTTAGACAAAATTTCTGATATTATATCCAAAAGTCAAAGTGAAAGTCAAAGTCAAAATAATTAATTTAATACAGGAGCTTGAAGCCCACGTCTTCTTATCCTGTGGGCAGCAAGCCTTGGTGTCAGAATTTTTTCAGACCGCCTTACGGCCTCTGACGTGGTTTTTATGTAACGACAACTACCAACAGATATAATTGCCGGGACCAACGGCTTAACGTGCCATCCGAAGCACAGAATCATCTATCTTTTCAAACAATCAAGTGATTCAGCCTGCAATGTCCTAACCAACTGGGGAATAACGCACAAAGTGGCATACCACTAGGTGTCCCTCATGGGAATCAAACTCATGTCCTCCGTGTCAAGAGCCCAATGCTCTTAACCATTAGACTACGGAGGAAGTCAACTTATTAAACGTCAAATCTTTTTTGAAGCTACCACCGCGTCAGAACGTTTTGTCGCTGTACAGAAGATGCGGCCAGAAACTCTACATTATAACACGACTCAATAACTATTACATTACATTTATAAATTAAGCTAAGGTAATGTATATATCGTATAACAGTCTAATAACCCTACGTTGTTACAATGTTGAAAATAAATCAATTCATTCTATACAGTTCATAGTTTACACAAAGGTTAAAGAAAGACGAGTCATGCAAATTATCTTTGTTGCAAGGTTCTGCATTATGAGTACTGTTTATGCTAATACTGGGATTAGTCTTTTAGAACCCGAAGGAATAAAGTTTACTTAAATTGGATTAAAGAATATTCATTTAGATTTTTAGATGTAGGAAAATTGTTTGGTTTGTTACAACATTACATAATTTTGGAAAATAAAGTATTCTATTCTGAAAAGGTGAAATAAAAATATGTAATGTAAATTATATTATTATATAAACGTTATAATCGTAAAATATCTCGAAATTGCATCGTGAATATGCACGGTGTCGTATATAAAGTGATTTACGTGATATTAGTAGAATTCGTAGTAATAGAGTTGCTTGACCGAAAATATTCACGATGTATCGAAAATTGGAATTATGTGTAGCTCCTATGATTAGCACACTATGTGATAATAAGTGAGTAGAAGCTTTTCCACAAAATTTATTAATAGGAACTATCTGATAATGTTTCATTGGATTTCCCCGTATACCACGTGTTAATGAACAAGCGCAAATCCTCATACACCCCAACAAAACAATTTATAACAAAGTGATAAGATTGAAACAATAATTTCATTATTTTGATAGTTAAATTTAAAGTTATCAAGCAAAAATGATTTGTTATCATTTCAGCAATGAATGAAAGCGCTAGCATGCTCATGGATTCATTTAAAGAATCTTGTTTTGTTAGTAAGTAGGGTGGGTGTGCCCGTGCGGTGGGTTGAGATCGAGTTCAGTAAATTTTAAATTTTACAAACAAATTATTTAACATTTTTAAAAAATTACCTATTTTGAAACCATGATAATTCGATTCTACTCTCGATTCTAAACAAACTACTTTCTAGTTTTGCGTTTATTCATTAACACGTTGTATATAGAAATTTCATAATAAATTCAAAGCTCTGTAAAATCACGTCCTCATGGCGTCATGGGTGTTTTATTTAGAAGCTCGACAACACTGAACTTATGTTTAGTTAAAATTTTGTCACCATTTTGTGAGCTTAAATTTACACAAGCTGTTTTGTCAACGTTAGATCCTGGAGTGAGTTACTTGTTAGCGTTAAAATGTTTAACTTCCTTCACATTTAAGCCTGACCCGTTTTAAAATACCTGTCAAGAGCGTGTCGGACTCGCCTATGATAGGGTTCCGTATTCATTGTGAATTCATGTGACGATTTTAAAATTCCGCTGTTCCATACAAAACTGCAAATCTATTTGAACCAAATGTTTTATTTAATAAATGTCTTGGACATTGTCACACAAATTATCTAGTCACATTTACCAGAATCTAGCCTGGACTTGTATTATGATGACTAGACAACGATATAGAATAAATATATAGATACAAACGTACATGACTCGGGTACAAATATTCATATTCATCATACAAATATTTGTCCCTTACAGGATTCGAACCCGCGACCCTCGGCACACCAGGCAGGTTCACTACCGACTGTGCTATCGGGCCGTCAAAATGTATGGGAGAGCTTATTTGTTTTCGCGATTTTGATGTTGGTCCTATACTGGGTGTAAGTGACAGCCTGGCAAATACTGAAACGGTGAATTCAGACCATATGGAGCCACCCTCAGGAAACGTAAATAAAATAGTCGTTTCATATATTTGAGTTGAGTAGTACCTAAAGTTGTTTTGTATGGAGCAGCAGATTTTTTTTCGAGTTTCCTGATGATGGCTACATTGTGAAAGTTGTTCAGTTTGATGGTCTAAATTCACCGTTTCAGTATTTGCCAGACTGTCACTTACAAACTATATAGAAAGTTGATCAGTTTAATGGTCTGATCATCCCTTTAAAAACCATCCCTACCTTTATGTATTAAAAAATACGGAATACAAAAAACATAAAACTAAAATTAGAATTAATTAAACGCTCGAAGTATTCCGCAAAACCTAGTTTAACATAAATCCATCAAAACTGGAAAAGCCGTTACAGTTTTTAAAACACAGTTCATGTTTCATATCCATGTTTTATTTGCAGAAAAGTTTTATCTATCTGACAACTAGAGCATAGAACCTTTGCCCTGGCTGCCATCCAAAAATCAGTCCATGCATTGGCCTGTGAACCGCGATCTGAACAAATCATGTGTAAAGATATTTTTGAAATTCAACTGGCCTATCTTGGAATAACTTGCTATTGTGTTTGTTTTGTTATTTCCAAATTGGTCCATGATAATGTCGTTGCATGGCAGTACCTATTCGTTGGAGCCCTGTTGAGGAAACTTGAAAATAACATTAAGAGGACGCATTGGAAATTTTGACGTCAATGATCTCAATTATTGTCAGTAATTACAAAACGAATGAAAATATAAGTTGGTAACCTGATAGTTCATGAAAAAAAAAAATATTTTGTTAGTTTTCAATACATGATTAGGTAACTTTTGTAACAGAGAAAATAATATCAAACATAACTCTTTTTAAAAAGAGATTCACATCTTATGGGCAAACGGAACCGATTTAAGCCTCTTAACTTTCTCAGTAGATGAGTCTATACAGTCATACTCTTTAAAATTGTAGAAAGAATTTCTCAAATGATCGTTTCTAACTAAATAAAATAACAAAAACCATTTTATCGGGGTATGTGCGAGTTGCGGGGTTGCGGTATGAGAATTATTGTTCAACAATGCGTCGCCTTTATATAACATTATGACAAATAACTAGCTTTTTAGCTTTGGATTCTTTTAATTTTCACCATTTGTAGATAATGAGTATTTGAATTTACTACGCATCATCATCAGTCTTTATACGTCTCACTGCAGGGCACAGACCTACCCTCATGTAGAGTGTATGGGCGATAGTTCAACACGCGTGCCCAATGTGGATTGGTAAACTTGACATATTATAATATATTTAGAGTATGCAGGTTTCCTCACGATGTTTACGCATAATGATGTAGTAAAAAATTTTTTTACGAAAAGAAGAAAACCGAAAGCTAAGTATTAGCAATTTTAGTGTTAAATTAGGAACACTAATACTGCTAGTATTAGTGTACCTACTGAATCAAATGAGATCAAATTATAGATTTCTTATGGCTTAGGCTTTTGTTTTTACACAGAGCTTCGCAGTCTTCCTAAGCAATCTAACAAAGAAAACCATCCCTTAAAGCGAAACGTATCAACTAAAATCCGGGTTAAAATCACAAACGACATCACCAAACTTTTGCAAGACGAAACAATTTCGTGTTACTATCGAGTCACTTGAATGGCTTTTGGCCCCACGGGACCTTACCAAAATAACTATGTTCTTTCATCAAAATTCCTGCCACTATCACGGAATCCGTTGGATGCTCAAAGGACTAAGGCTAGAGTGTTAATAGCTGATGGTAATCTACATTTTCGTGAGACGCCATTGCCAGAGACCTCTTTTGTTACCTGTTTAGATTCAAAGTGGAACTTTGGTGTTATGGTAGGCAGACACTTTTCGTATGTAAAGAGAGGTCATTAGCTAGATATCATTTGCGAATTTCTTAGGTCTTGGTGTAATTTGAATATCTAGTCATTCCTGTTTAAAATCAGTTTTGATACAGTGTTGAGATTGAGATTGAAGTGTGGTATAATAATAATAAACAGAACTAGGGATTAATATAGGGAAGAATACACGCTGCCAGGTTTGAGTGTGGGACCACTATTACTCTCAATCTTCATTCACTAACTGTTGTCCAATTTTTTTCTCCTTTTGTGTATTTATTCTGCACTGATTTTCTTTTGAGCAAATAAACAAAAAAAATTAATTATAAAAGATAAGAAACCCGAAAGTAATGCTTATGACAGAAAAGTAGCGAGTTAGCGCTTATCGTGATATGTGACTTGGAGAGATAAGTGCAATATGATAAGGAGAGTGGTCATAATTATAGCTTTACGAGGAGAGGAAGACTAACGAAAAGATGGATGGATTGGATTATGTGAAAGATGACAAGTGAAGAAGAAGTGGTCGCTGTAATAAAGAAATAATGATCTGAATAAAAAGGTGATTAAATATTGCGCTGAAACTAAATCGTGGGATGGGAAAGTGCAGGGGAATGATGATGATGATATTGAAAGAGTAAATAAAAATTATCAGTACCTAGCAAATTAAGCATTATACTTACGACTCATAATGACTAAAGTAAGTTAAAACTGGAAGTAATGGCTAATATTCCCCGAAGTAAGTAGTTGGAGAATTTCAAATAAATCCACATACCACTAGAAGTGCTCAAAATACTGTAACAGAAGTGTGTCTGTACATTAAAGATAGTTTACAAAAAAGATGACGATATGGTTTGGTTTTTAGCTGTCCCTGACTCCAAATCAACCTTTTTTAGAATTTTTGTATGTATGTTTGTTTGTGCGAGCATCACGCGAAATTTACCGAACCGGTTTTCATGAAACTTTTTTTGTTTAATATTTTATGATCTGACTTAAAATCTGGTATATAATTTGTACGGACGAAGTCGGGTTGACTTTAGCTTTTAAATATTCTTTTGACAGTACCTCAAAATTGAAGCATGGAACTTATAAAACAATTAATGGAGTCTGCAGAACGAAATAAAAATTAGGTCGAGTTAAATTTTCAAGGTTCTTCTTTATTTAAAAAGAGCATTTAATAAAAAAATCGTCTAGAAGCCTAAATGAAGGATATTTGGATTTATATGCTATAGAGGGATAAACAATTAAAGATTAAAAAACATTTCGCAAAATGTTTAAAACGTTGTAAACCAACTTTTTCAATAAAAGGATACAGAGTGTGCTACAAGAGGAATAAAACATAAAGTTTCCAACAATCCGTCATGTGAATGCAGCTTTTAATAAAACTGGAATAGAACTGATTTATGCGTGTTTTGTCTGGCTGAAACAAGATGGCGCTTGTACTATCTGGATGGAGCCAGTTAGTGCAGATCCAGACCGCAATATTTCCCTTCTTTTCCAACTATGTAGAAGATTTAGCGGCGCATTTAGACGGATTTGCTATATTAAAAAGAAAATTGTCAGCGAATATCTGTCTGTGTCAATTTAGTATTTTTCTGAAGCTGCGAAATGGATGACAAATTTAATATTTAAAAAGACGTAGGTACGTAATCAAATATTGAAAGACTTGTTTTTCTCTTAATGGTATTTGACATCAACATTGTTTACATGCTCTGCAAGAAATGTAAAATACAATTTTATTTTATATTCAAATCTCAATAGAATTGACAATTGCGAAATACATTATTGAAATTCGAAAAAAGCGACAGATTTCGTCTCAGAGATTATTCGATTTCAGTTGAAGGTGATTGACGTCATCTTAAAAAGGATTCGATAATGATCAAAAGACCAGATAAATAGGTAGAACCGACAAAGGAAAACTTTTCAATATCGTGTCGCTACATATTTTAGTGGGAGACGGGGAGACGGCAAGTAGTCGAACTTATCTCGAGGTCGAAGTAGTGTTGGAGAAAGTTCAGAGTGAGTTTATCGATAAGATAGGTAGAAAATCTAAGTAGAAAACGGAAAATTAAACTTCTAAGTCCAGTATCGAATAAAATTGTTGAGTTTATCAAGTCGATTATTTGTGAAGAGTTAGTGACTGAGTAGAAAGATATCCGGCATGTTTTCATCTAGGTAAACAAGAATTTTTATCTCTAGACAGAAAAGTTATTTCTTTAGGATATAATTTAATGGTTTTTGCACAAACCAACAAAATCGCATATTCTTAACACTACGCTACTTTTAAAAGTAAGTAGGTATGTACTTTAAAATCCTACTATATGAAAGTTTGTGACGATGTTAAGATGTCTGCGACTCGATCAGCAGGAGCAGAAGACTCACAGCAGGAGTCGCCATCTACTGAAATCTACAGATATTAGGGATCTCTCCTTGTTCATGAAATCCTACCTGGACGACGTGGACCTAGGAAATTACCTTTAGATCATGGGATGACAGCTACAATAGACCTGTCCAGGCCGTATATATTGGTCAAAAACCAAGCACAAGCATTCAAATACATAATAATAACTCCATCACGCATAAACAGCTGAACGGTTGGATGACATTTGGTACAGTCGCCATCAGATATATCATAGCAAACAAAGTGGTAAAATATTTCTAAGCAGTTCTAATTTTCAATAATTTCATTACACGTAACCAATCAAAAATATATGAACGCCTAAGGTAAGGATGATGATTTACTTCGTTATACATTTCAATTTTAAATAACGCTATAAAGAAATTATTGAAAATTTGCTGTTCAGATATTTATGACACTAACTTTACGATGACTTTAAGATATAATTGGTAACATTTACTGTATAGAATTTATTGAAAATTAGCACTGCTCAGAAATATTTGAACACCTTGTGTGCTACGATATATATGATGGCGACTGTACACAAAATATAAATGTTCTGGATTACCAGCTGATACTCGTATCGGAAGTGCAAAAAAAATCTTGGTCTATGAGTTTACCACATAGTATACTTTTTAAAGAAAACGTAGATGAGGTAGCGGCATTGACCAAGAGATCAATGGGCAGCGGGCAGAAGCTACCTAAAAATTAAATACCTTTTTAGGGTTCCGTAGTCAAACAAAGGACCCTTATACTTTCGTCCATTCTGTTTGTATGCCCCGCCTCAATAACTCGCTCATTTTTGCACCTATTGAATCTAAATTTATCATGAAGACAGATAACAGTAACCCAAAAACAGAAATGTATTAGTTGTGCAGAAAACAAAATTTTCTCTCATACAACGAAAAAATCCTTTTTTATATTGCTTGAGATATCGTTAGTACTTTATAAAAAAATTATAACGGATGCTGTAGCTCAACAACCATTTTCGGAAAAAACCAGTAAAATTGATTTTTTCTCTAATGAAAAAACTGGATAGCGTTGCATGAAAATAAATCGCACTATCATGTTGCGTTTTAAAACTCTCTTAGGTAAGATAAACAAATTAAAAACTTTTCTTCTTTTTCTACTTATACAATGTCTACGGAACCCTATCATGGGCGAGTCCGGCACGTTCTTGACCGGTTTTTATGCAATTCTGATGTTGTATCCATTCTGAAAGTTGTAGTTTGAAGGTTTGAAGCACCTCCTAATATATGTAACGTATTTAACACACACTCGCTCGCTACGAGTGCATCACTGGTTTTTGATTACCATCTATAATTCGTTTCACATAGGAAGATGCGTGTAACATGCAATTTTCGTGCTTAGCTTCATGAAATAAGACTCCTGTCAGAAACTTAGACTACTTATATGAGGACAAGATACGCGTGTAATGCTACTAACAATTTTTTCTGACATTTTATGCGGGGGACGAGGTAGCACGAGATACGCAACTTTGAATTTTATTCCATTAGTTTAGATTCTAATTTTAAATGTTAAAAATCATGAAAAACAGTGTTGTGTGAACCCTAAACGTCTTAAGTTCGAAATTATTGTTTCGCAATTATAGACTGTCGCGTTTAGTGATAAGGTATAAAATTGTATGTAAATGCGTAAGATTTTTCGATCTTGTACGTTGGCAGAGGGGTAAATGCTAAGGCAAGGCGGGTCCGGATATAAATTGTCTAAGGTCAGAACTCATGTGCAGTATAGTGTAACTTTAAGAAATCTTACCAGCATCATAAACATATAAGATACAAGTTCTAACGATATTTCATTACATTTACCTCGATAACATCCAAACTTTCACCACTACCTCACAGTATCTACTCCAGGAAGGGAACTTACGTCGAACTTCACCCAAATCTTGAGAAATAAACCTTACTTATCCAGCGTGTACCCGTGAACGATATTTATGGGACTATCTTTAGACCTCTTTGCTACCAGCTTTTATGGTGAGTCCCATTTATTCATATTGACCTTTTTATGGTGACAAAACCGATGGCTTTTGACGTTATGGCAGGCCTGTCTCACTCCACAGCTCAGATACGCTTGACAGATCGGCTTGCAAGCCGATCCCCACCGAGGGGTAAATGGCAATAGGTTAGGTATACCGTGTAAACTTCTCGGTCAAATCTCTTTAGCCTTGCCGCCATTTTGTGAGTAGTCAATAAGAGACTTGAAAACCCTAGGGATGTCACGCTGCCAGCACGTGAAAGAATGATACAGGGAGACTATGTATTTGGTTTAATAGGGTTTTTGACAGCATGTAAAATATATAATCTATTGATGGCATACGTATTGAATATGCATTTTGGAAACTAACTATTCAGTCATTTAAGAAAATATTTTGTGAGAAAATCGACAAAGAAAATGTTTTTTATTTTGTCTAATTTAGTTACGTGATCGTAAACGACTATGATTGGCCGAATAGTTGATGACGTCAACTTTTTGTAAACAGTTGCGTGTAGACTGTGAGTGTCGTACAAAGTTTGCGTCATCGTGACGTCACCTGCTTGTTGCCACGTATATTGTCAGGAAAAGCGTTTTCGCGGGATATTTAAATATCATTTTTTGTTTTTGTTTTTGTTTTGCATATTTGTAATGAAACGTAAATTATTCATTTTCTATAGAGTTCTTAGACATCAGTGATTAACGTAGAACAGTTTTTTAAAACCTGTCAATACCCTATTGGCGTACTGGCATAGAGGAGAGAGTTTGAGTTTGTGAAATGACGTATGTAGGTACTTAGCTATAATTTGAATATGATATCGTTTCTTCGACTATCCCTCGGGAATATTTTAGTCATAGTACAACTATACTTACACTACCGACATAATATTATCTACACTGTGGTCGTAGGTAAACTTTTTTAATTTTTTTACGTTAAAAGTGACTTACTGAAAGGAACTGAGGTACAAATAAGGCGATCTAATATTTAGGTAAATAAGCAACGAAAAACTATAGTCACGTTTTTTTTACTTTTAAAAGAAGCTTTGCTAACATTTAAAAATAAAGAAATAGAAGTAAATCAAGTTGTCCAAGATTGAAATACTTGTAATTCAAGTTGTTAAGAATTTGCGATTGAGAAAATTTCAAGAAAAAAAAACAAAGGAATTGCAAGAATTGTTTTTCATTAGATCCGGTCTTGCAAGACCACGGTTGTAGAATTCCAAAACGGGAAACAATTTGCAATCAGACGTTCCTTTGGCGAATAAATTAAAAGTTGTCAGAGAATTAGAGGTTTTGGAATAATCATGATTGTTACTTAGGAGGTGGGAGACGTGACTCTGAATCGTGCCTGGAAATTTAAACAAATAAATCGGCCAAGAAACTGTCAAAGAGAAAGCTTTACCTAGGTACCTCCTCTACTAAAATGTATGTGTTAGCAGATTTTAAAATTTTTGTTCCGTATTAAAGGCTAAACTGCCCCTTAACATAATACGACAGTGTTCTGTTCCACTTTGAACAATGGCTTGATTTAATGATCGTTTAAATTAAGTTAAATGAAATTAAAATAAAATTTAAATAAAGCCGTGGTGGTCTAGTGGCGAGTAACCTTGCCTGCCGCGCAGGAGGCGATGGTTCGATCCCCGTCCGGGCGGGTCGTACCAATGAGTTTTTCGGAATTTATATACGATTTGTAACACCACTGGCTTTTCGGTGAAGGAAAACATCGTGAGGGAACCTGCATGCTTCAATTTCGAGGCATGTATTGTACCCACTGTCCATTTTAAGTGGCGACGGGCTCACCCCCCGTCACACTGGACTGAGTTTCGGTACTACTGGTGAAACGTGGATGCTCTGAGGTTTCAGAACATCTCTGACTACCCCCTCGGGGAATATAGTCGTGAGCATATACATACATACATACAAATTTAAAAAAATAATTTTTTCTCGTAAGCATTAGGTACAACATGAAAAGAAAAGGAAAAGAAAGGAAAAGAAATATAGCACAACTTAACTTAACTTAGGTAACTTTTAAAATTGTTGCTTATGTGCTTATAAGATTTAAAAAAAAAATGTTTCTGGCATTATTGTTCCTCGCCTATTGCCTCTGGTTTTTTATATGGTTTTGCAACGATCTTGCCAATATTGAACTTGAATTTGGAGCTCGCTTCGCTTGCTCTCGATTTTAGTTAGTTCGTGTTTACTGCGACCTAATCGTTGCAGTAAAATCTCGTTTCGGGTTATTGGTGTGACTTTCCTTGATTTCCTTCTACGAAAAAGTCATTGCTACTACGCCCATATGCTCCAAAATTAAACACCTACAAAATGGCGAACAAATTCAATCAATCAACAAGTATCAATCTAAACATCCTCTGAAAACTGCAAAACTCTACTTTGTTTCTGATTTTTTTCCATAGATTGTACGTCAAGTGATGACGTCACGAACGAAAATATCTCTAAGGTTCCGCCCTGCCTTAAACTTCCAAAACGCCTTATTTGTGGACTAACCCTTAAATTCAGTTCTAGCTACGGGCCTGCATCACAATGTTTATGGGGATTGGGGTTAACGTTACGCTCCCGCAAAGTCACCCCACTTTAAAAATTACCAAATTTCATGTTTCTAGCTTTGATTTTCTACATCAGTTAGATGCTCCAACTGAAGAATAAAAGTTTTACGTCAGCCGCGTTATCAATTGAAAATACGTGGCGTGAACGATAGCGTGAATTAAAATACAAGTAACGCCACCTATCAGATAGTTGAAAATTTTATTTCTCTATCTTTTAAGACTCGGACTCACAGCACATTAGAGAGTAAGTACTACACTCAACCGTAAGATGGCGTCATGTCTTTATAATATTATCACAAAATTACCGTAAAATTATGTTATAGGTACTAATGCCTCCGAGTCATTTAAATATTTAAGTACCTACTGTGTATACTAAGTCATCGAAGATAAGAGAAAACCTTATTTTGTAAAATGTTTTTGAACTATTGGTTTTCGTATTTTTTGCAACGGTAAATATTTAATTACGACATCTATGAGAAAAACTGTGAACTATTACGCCGTAACTTCAGCACAAAGACCCAAGTTAGTTTTTTCATTACCTAAATGCTCCGACGTTGTAGTTTAAAAATATTACAGTAGATGTAGATAGCCTTTGCAATGGCACAGAATAAAATAACATCATCCCTGCATATAATTATTAAGAAAATAAAGAAATAATTACTCAGTTATTTTATAAAAATAATGTTGCAATATAAAAGTTGTTATAAAGAAAAAATGAAAGTGGAAGATGACGGGAAAACATTTGCAATTATGATATAATTACGAAAATATTAAAGCTTTTAATTTATCCATCGAAATAAATAAGCTTTGTATCTTCGTATTTATATTATAAATTGCAAAATGTTAATTATGACGCGGCATCTACATTTTCTGAATGAATTTTCCATAATATAAAATATTGCTTTTATTAATACCGTTTATAGCACAGTGTGACCTAAACCCGCACTTTACGCACGCTTTTCCGGGACCTAAGTTGTCTATTTCTGCACGGTGCGTAAATGAATCGACTACCTTCACATATGTAAAAAAAATTAAACAAAACCCTTTGAAATGTCGTTTGAAGCTTGGAAATGCACAGAAAACAAATGACAAGAAGGGGATAGGTTAGCGATTCTCCTGCAAGAACCTTCCTGTTGTAGAAAAAGTGACAGCGACGAAATCAAAGAAAAACGCTTAGTTCGTTTCGCGAAAATTGTAACTTTCGAGCAGCAATGGACTGTTCGAGCAGTGAATTTAGCGACGATGAGAACACCGAAATTGTTCCGGACGCGATCAAAGAAATGGCGAAAACGGTGACACTGAATTTGTTGCCCACAAAATCAAAAAATTTCAGTTCATTTTCATTTTCGGTATCAAAAAATCATTTCAATGTTTCTTTTAAAATAGCAATCTGATCCCTCGGGGGGGGGGGGGGGGCTGCCCCCCCCCAACCCTCCTGCTGCCCCTCCCCTCCCTGCCATCCGTCCGGGGCGGGTTTAGATCACTTGTGCTATAAAATAGTATACGATACTCGCGACCAAACTTGCCTATTATTGCACGGCGTTTAGCACCCTCGCTGCGCTCGGGCGCTAACTTCACGCCGTGCAATAGTGGGCGACTTAGGTCACTCGTATCGTAATGTACTATTAACTGCGTCAAACTTTTAACGAAATTGACAACTCTGCAACCACCTTAACTACCACTTTACTTACTGCTTTCCCCACTGAATCATCAGAAGCATTGTTGAAAATCCCATCTAGTTTATCTAATGGATTGAAAATTAAATAAAAATTATAATTTTATAGAAATCGGTGATTTATTATTTACAATAGCTGTTTGTATCGATCTACTTAATTAAATAGGTAAATTTATCTCAAGTAAAATATTGTTCCATTTTAAATATGTTTACGGAAATTTCAAAATTACTAATTTCCTTTAACATTCATAACCATTTACCATGAGTGTAAAATTAAATTAAAAATTAGAACAGAACAGAATCAGTTTGAACAAGAACAGAACAGAATCAGTTTGAACAATAAATTTTCAATTCTTATTATTATTCTAACAGGACGCTTCAGACCATCAAACGGAACCACTTTCACTATGGAGACAACATAAAAATTGTAAAAAAAATCATATGTTCCATAGAAAATGTCAATAGCTACTGGACCATGTATGAAACAGCACAATTTTTTTCACGGATTCAAAGTAGGTCCCATAGTAAAAATTGTCCTGTTTAGTAGATTATCTAACGCATTTCGGTTTACAGCCTATAGTGATTTCAGTAATCAAAATGTCTCTAGCAGTTCCCAAACTTTGTCCATTGCTCCTTCATCAGTGATTTTACGCTTTTTCGCAGTAGCGTAAAAAAACGGATGTAAGTTATTAAAAATCCAGGCTTGGATCGATCTGCCACTCGCTGAAAAGAAGGCTATTAGCTACTAGATCATCATGGTATTGGAACTTACAGGCTATTCACTTATTGTTTCTTTAACGTAATATGGTATAGATTGACCACAAGGGCTGTACCGCTTATTGAGTGTGACAGAGCTCTGGAAATATTATCTCATGTGTATATGACGTACATGATCTGCTCCAAATTTAGATTGTAATTTTCGGAATGACAAATACGGCGTTGCTCAGGAGGCAGCTACTGCTTATTACTGCGGACAATTGGAGGGATCACGAAGGCTCTACCGTGGCATTTGACGTTGCTGGGACTACGCGGAGGATTGGGTAGAGGGGATCAGTGAGAAGCGGCTTAAGATATGCCTGATCTGTAGATGCCAGAAGAAACTAGATGGGCAGAGGTCGCGGCTGTCCCTGCCGATGGTGACGTAGAATACGGTGACGACGCATTGCTACCAGTCATGTTATGTGAGTTTGCAGAGTGGCCACTCTGCCCTACAGCCCTTGTGATCAGACTATAGTACTTTAAATAACCTAAGCTCTATAATTATGCGTTCACATATTTTTTCTAACCATAAGAAAAATTACGACTTTTACTCGGAATGTACTAAACACAATACATTATAATACTGATGGATCATACACACAAATTATCACATAATAAAATAAATAGGTAACTTTTACATACAACACTTATTCATTTAAAGATAGAATGTTTATTGGTCCCATTTCAGTTTTTAGATTATGTAAAACTTATACTAAAATAATCTATTAAATAATTATTCCAATGGCGATGATATAAATATTTCGGCCTTTATAGAATTCGAAATTATGTCTTATTTGATTATTTTATTGATGCATTAAAACACTGTCAAATTTTTTGGTAGGTACTTAGGTTTTGGACCTTAAATGAGGTCCAAAAGGGTGTGTACAAATAATACTAACTTAGTTTTTAGTTTTCTCATAGATTAAAAAATTGGAATGTTTAGAATTTCAATCTGCATAGACACTCGTATTACAAAACCAAATGTTAGTTCTAACAGTTAAGCTATCGCCACAGAGTACCTACTATAATTACTGCTATCGCATAGCAATACCACATCCTGGATACACATAAGAGGTCATCACATGTCATGTCAGTGAGTGCGAGTGATAGAGGACTACGCCATTGCAAACTGTCGTCCACTTCCCATACCAAAGGAGTTATGTCAAAATTGGTTGAAGGCAGGCAATGTCTACAAATATATTGTACATGGGCCATACGTAGTAGGTACTCTAATTTATACTGTGCCAATACTCGGGAAATTGTCCACCCGTTTCCTCTTACAAACAGCTTTCGAGGTGCTCATATTATTTGATATACTTAATTTCCAGTTGAATTTTTTCCCAGATGCTGACTATCACTGACAACATGATCATTTCGATCTTTGATTAGATGCTATTAATATCTAATTAAACTGAATATACATTTATGACCTTTATAATCAAACCCTTAAACTATTTTGGTTATTAGGCTGAGTAACAATAGGTGTATCTTTAATTGCTTGGGGAGATTCAGGCGGATGATATTCGGCGGCTTCCGCGTCTTTCTCTGCATCATCTTCATCTATGATCGAAATGTCTCTGATGGATGGACGGTTTGACCGTCTCCAACCTGAAACAAGGTCGATTTGATTAATATCAAGAGTGATACTGTAGGTAGATATAATATGTTTGGAAATAAATATAAATATTTGGGACAACCATTCTCAGGATGACGAAATTTAAATACACAAGTATTTAGATGACACAACTGTTTTCAATTTCAAAATCTTTAACAAATATCACTTCTGAAATTAACGCTTGCTTAAAAAATGCTTATTATCATAGTAATCCATAACTTAATATCGACATTCAGACTTAGCATTCAGACGCAACAAAATAATATATGTTTTACGATTTTTTTTTCTGTTGGAACATTAATTTTTACCCCAGTGGCGCCAACATAAACATGTAATACTAAAACAAATACACAACACAAAACGCCATATTAATTATTAATTTTAGACAATAGTAAATAAATACACAATGACTAACCAAAATATTATGTACGTGTGTGCTTTGGTTAGTCATTGTGTATACGCACGAAATAGCAATCTACACTAATATTATAAAGAGGAAAGATTTGTACCTATTTTTGTATGTTTGTATGTTTGTAATGAATAGGCTCAAAAAGTACTGGGCCGATTTAAAAAATTCTTTCACCAATAGAATGCTACATTCTTCCAATTTGACATAGGCTACATTTCATTTTGAAAAAAATTAGGGATCCTTGGTAAAATTTGAACAATGTAACCGAAGGTGTAGAAAAATGAGTCTTAAAATTTATTTGTCTACCCCGTGCGAAGCCGGGACGGGCTGCTAGTGATTTAATAAAGGTGAAACGATGGTGAAGCAATACTACAGTATAAGAATGCGTACTAAATCATTTAAACCTGCTTACACTGTATTTAACACATAAATTAATACGGCTGATATAATAATTCTTGCCTCTCTAACCCTCTATTTTTCCACAGACAGAGGAAGTCCTAGACAGAGTTATACAGCACAGGTGAAAGAATGTGTTAATGTCGACACTTGCGGATAAGAGACAGAATTTGCGAATACTCCACCGAAACATAATTCCGATAATTTATAAAACCGGATGCAATTTGAATTTTTTTTTTTTTTCACCACTTCCGAATTAGTTTTTTTTAGCTTATCCGACAGCTCATTTGAAATATTCTTCATACAAAATATGTCAAATGAGTGGCCGGAAAACTGTGAATGGTGAAACAGGCTCTAACAGTACAGAAACAACAGTTAATTTAAGATATTAATAACAAGATAAGATTAATAACATATTATCAACAAATCATATTTTAGAGCGCGCTTTAAGAAATAACCATACTCCATTCCAAATAGCAACGAAATTTTAAGCCTATTTTGAATTACAGAAACAGAGATTTAAAACATTTACAGTCAGTTGCATGTACGTTCATTAAAGTTAACCCTCCATTAAATCTCTTGCTAGCTTTTACAATGTCTACAAGACAACAAGTGACAGTAAGAGATTTATTGGAGGATTTACTTTAATGAACTTACGTGCAACTGGCAGAAACACTCCCTTATTCTTAGAACAGCTTTAGTAATGTCCAAGATATGTCGTGTAGTGTATCTTTCTGATAAATAAATTATATTTGCTAATCAGATTCAGCCAGTAAGCTAAACAGGAATCGAAAAATCGTTTCGTCCTTATATGGATGGTCATTCATCTTAAGCGGTCGATAGGGCCATAGGCTATACATATAACATATAAGAACCACATTGTTACGTTAAAACACAAAGAAAAATATTTCAAGACAGTTGTCTATCTTACTTACTAATGTATACTGATGAATTTCTATCGAGTTCCTCTGAAAAACATAATTCAAATGTACAATTTGAGACTAATAATGCGTACATGACACATTGTTACGTAAGATTAAAATTAAATTAAATTAAATTAAATTAAAAAAAAAAAAAAATTTTTAAAGACACTTTATCAAGAAAAAGAAGAAAAAAGCCGTGGTAGTAGTAGTGCAGAAGGCGATGGTTCTCGTACCAATGAGTTTTTCGGAATTTATGTACGATTTGTAACACCACTAGCTTTTCGGTGAAGGGAAACATCGTGAGGAAACCTGCATGCTTCAATTTCGAGGCATGTATTGTACCCAGTGTCCATTATGTGGCGAGGGGCTCACCCTTCGGCACTACTGGTGAAACGTGGATGTTCTGTTGTTTCAAAATATCTCTGACTACCACCCCCTCAGGGAATATAGTCGTGAGCATATGCTATGCTACTCTGTCAAGAAGAAAGAAATTATGAAACAGTAGAAATGGTTTTAAAATACAACGTTCAGTTTAGCTATACAGGGTCCTTCTTAATACCTGACACTTTTAAGGAGATGACCTAACTATCAAACTGAAAAACTTTCTCTATGGGACCAACCTCGAAATCACGAAAAAAAAACGCGCAGTTTTGTATAAAACAGCAGATTATTTTTTCGCAATTTTAATGTTGGTGCCATAGAGAAAGTTGTTCAGTTTGACGGTCTGATTATTCCCTTAAAAAGTGTCAGCATATTAAGAAGGACTTTGTCTATTTATAGTATTTTCACAGATTTCTGATCATATCTTTGGAATAAACTATACAATATAACTGGCTTTAGATATAGGACCATGCTTCGTTTACTCAGTTATCTATTAACGAAAAACAAATTATCCCGAAAACTAGCTCTAGTTACATTAGAATTTTTTATTTCGAAAATTCCTTATCTACGGGGTGTAACAAAACACCCTAGTAATATTTAAAAGGGGATGCTTCTGACCATGAAACTGAACAAATTTCACTATGGAGCCAACAACGAAATCCGCAAAAAAAAATCTGCTCTTTCATACAAAACTGCAGTACCTTTTACCTCCTCGACTCAAATGTATGGGTCTGCAGTTTTTTTTCTTGACTTTGGCTCCATAGTGAAAGTTGTTTAGTTTCATGGTCTGCAGCATCCCCCTAAGTATTAATAGGGTGTTTTGTTACACTCTGTATACATTAAATTAACACCGTTTAAGCGTTTTCGAAAATTTGATTGCAAAAGAGTAGTATACCATAATCTCAAACTATCAAATTTATAAACAAGAAAAATGTATCGTATAATAGTAATATAGGATATTTCAAAATCTCACCTTCTAAAACTGGTGGCTTAGTAGTCCTCGACAGAAGTCGAGGTCCAGTTAGAGTTATCACGATAGCACCTATAGGAGCTGTGATAACGATGGACAGGATACAAATGGTGACGACAGTCTCAGCGTAAGTTTGCATTTCTGACGTCCATTCTGGGGTCCCATTTATTTTGTTGACGTAGTCCATTGCTACCGGTCCTAAAGCAGCCTGCGGGAAAAACACAGTGATAATATTTTTAGTTTGAATAATGTAATGTATACACAGACTCATCAATACCATAAAGTACATAAGTATAACGGGCGAGGTTAACTCAGAGGTTTGCAGCGGTCTCACAACACATAGTAGTAATAATGTTGATAGAAAACAAAATAAGAATCATTTCTAAAACACAAGGATGTCCATTGATAGTATTGTTTTTCTTGATTAACCTGAATATCAACCTGAAAATAATATCGCAAATAACCCGTTTTTCGGTTAAAAGTATTTTACCTCCAGTGGGAAAACATGGCTAAAAAGTTTCGAGATATTTAGGGTTGAGGTGCGAAATGCCACTAAAGCTGCGAATATCATCAAATGTTTTGATTGTTCAGCGAGTAAGCAACATATTTGAGGTCAGATTTTCTCATAATTAAGCACTTGGTAGTTATTACAACTATACATTATAACCCTCTTAATATGCTGACACTTTTTAAGGGGATGATCAGACCGTCAAACTGAACAACTTTCTCTATGGGACCAACATAAAAATCACAAAAAAATATAGTTGACTCATACATTTGGCTAAAGTAGGTTTACAGTTTTGTATGGAACAGCCGATTTTTTTTTCGCGATATTGATGTTGGTACCATTGAGAAAGTTGTTCAGTTTGACGGTCTGATCATCCCCTTAAAAAAGTGTTAGCATATTAAGAAGGACCCTGTATTTTAATACCAACAATTCCTTATCCATTTAAAAATAAATCATAAGCTAATTACCTGTACAGTAGCTTTGGCCATCCAGGCAAGACCAACGAAAATCTTCTCTTTCATGTTGAGGCTGCTCCGTACAGCGCTTGCGCTAGTCACTATAACACGAAGAATTACGCACACGACCAGAGTTCCAATTCCAGACAACCACAAATGAGGTTGTATTTGTGCAATCTGAAACAAATTCACTATTATGTATCTATGTATGTATGTATATGCTCACGACTATATTCCCCGAGGGGGTAGTCAGAGATGTTCTGAAACCTCAGAACGTCCACGTTTCACCAGTAGTACCGAAACTCTGTCCAGTGTGACGGGGGGTGAGCCCGTCGCCACTTGTAATGGACAGTGGGTACAATACATGCCTCGAAATTGAAGCATGCAGGTTTCCACGCGATGTTTTCCTTCACCGAAAAGCCTGTGGTGTTACAAATCGTACATAAATTCCGAAAAACTCATTGGTACGAGTCGGTCTGGACGGGGATCGAACCATCGCCTCCTGCACTGATTCACTATTATCATCATCTCTAATGTTATCATAGTATGTACCACTACAAAGTACTTATTATAGGTCTTCTGTCACAAATGTGCACGAAAAAGGGAAGACGTTGCAAAGTTCCTTACGATTGGAAATAGAAATGAGAGGTAAAGACCAATATATTTCAAAACTCAATAAGCGGCTGCTCTGTCCATTCCAAGTGGCAACGGGCTCTCTCCCCGTCACAATAGACAGATTTTCGATACTCCTAGTGAAACTTGGATGTTCTGAGGTTTCAGAATATCTATAAGGTCAAAAGGTCGAGAACATACATAGCATAGCATGGCATTGCTTTGTATGCTCATTAAGCTAATATCAAACACACATTTATAGAACTACAAAAGTCAAATTGTAGTTGCAAATTTACTTCTAGCACCTTGGATATTCTTAAACGGTCTCTTCAACATGCAATATCTGCGTAAGAGTGAACAGATCTGGCACATTAAATCCGTTTCTTATTTACCTAATACGGCTATACATTAGGATTAGCTTTCCAAATTACAACAATTCAGAAACTTACATGGACTTGAGCACCAGTTATAGAAAACAACATTGGCTCAAAGAACATCCAAAATATCTCGAAAGATGTCACAACAGGATTGTCTTCAAACTCCCAGCCAAGGTCTGACCAGTTTTTGCTTGCGACAAAAGCAAAAGTTATTACTGCCAGAGGACCTGAAATACAAGTAATGTGGCCATCAGTTACCGGTATTCATGGAAAAAGTTAAAAACGTGTTTTATACATCGCATCAAAAACATGGGAACGATCTCTTGTCATTAAGATAGGGCGCTAAATGTTCTACCGAGCCGCTGTTTTGGCCACATGAGAACTGATTAAATGAATTTCACTGATTTCACCTACTACTGGAATTAAAGCATAAAGAAAAAGCTTGGAATAAACTTGCCGTTATCACGATCTCATCAGTATCTAAGATTACAAGAGAAAGCCCAAAACCAAGCTGAAAAAACAGTGGAAACTTTAACCATGCATTCTACTTGTCAAATTGAACAGCTTTCAAGATAAGAAAGAAGAAGAAGGGGTCAACTTCGAAATAGCAAAAAAAGCGTAAGTTTCCAGAATGACTAAAAATGTATTCTCTATATAGCTATATAACAATAAAACAACAATAATACATAACACTCACAGACACATACACCGTAATGACCAGCGTCAGCTACTAGGCTTTTTATGATGGAAAGCAAACGACAACGACACAAAGATTATAACATTCACGACCGAACCGGGATTCGAACACAGGACCCTAGCTTGGGAGTACCGTTACACCAATCGGGTTGTCTAAGTGTCATGACACATAATTACGCGTCTACTAGGAAAAATGGCGCGTAATAGTGTGTCTGTGAATTTATGAATTTATGTAATTGTACTTTGTATATTTTGTTTTGTTTAAAAGAAGTGTGTTGTAGAGTTTCTTGCCGCATCTTCTCTACAACTGAACACCTTCCGACGGGGTGGTAGATTCAAAAACATGACGTCAAAAAATTATGTATGTGATATTATTTTGAATAAACAATTTTTGACTTTTGACTTGTCATAGGACGCAGATTAGTACTGAAAATCAAGTCACGCGTATTTTGGCGGACGTGTCATCACCCTTTGGGTGCTTACGGCTTACAGACCAGCGACAGTGTGTGAGCGACAGCTTGCGAAGATTGTCTCAAGCTGTTGCTCACATACTGTCGCTGGTCTGTAAGGGCGCTAATAGCTAAATATGACATACCGGCACCGTCCCATCCGATTTCTTCAAAACCAAGCATGCAGAATATTCCGCCGGAGAGAAGAAAGAGTACTCGTAGAGGAACCAAGAAGGCATCGTTCCGCTCAGGTACATATTTGACTAAATATCCAGCCAAAGCACCGACTAATGTACCAAGAATTATACTTAAAGGACCCTGAAATGAATAAAAATTACACTGGTAAAAGATGAACAGTAGTGTTTTAAAGAACTAGGTATGTACTCTTAATTTCGATGACGAATCTTTTCGAATAGTAACTAACAATTTATTTTGTTTTCATTTTATTTAATATTATTATTGTATATTACTGTAGGTATCAGTCATTATGAAAAATCTAAAATTTCTGTTTAACCTGGTGCAACAAATTGTAGTCATTATCAAAATAACACTAATTGGAACATTATAATCCCTTTCGGGATGGTCAGAAAAATTACTACAACTTGGTACTAGATGTATTGCATGCAGTTGTAACAAAGTCCACTTCATACTTAAAGTTTCAAGATGATTGTGACTGTAAAGTGGTGCTAGGTGTCTAGTTTTCGCCCACAAATACACTGCGTAAGAACCCTTAGTCACCCACACACCCACGGGACAAAATGGGTTAATCCTTTCTCAGACCCTCACTGAGAACATCGACTATTATGGCATAAAGTCACCCGCGTAGCTAAGAGCGTTTTGGATAGAAAACTGCAACCCAAATTTTTAGAAGCACCAGTGGTTGTGAGGATTAGTGGAGGCAATGTTAGTGGTCAACTTGCTATTCACCCTACCCCCGCGTGCTGTAGCAGTATGGCCTTCTGACCCTCATTCGTGAGGCCTTTGCTCTACAGTGGGATCCTACAGACTATAACTAACTTAAAGGCAGAGGCTTTACAAATACCTACAATTTCTTTTTCCTAAAATTTGCTCATAATGAGAAATCAAAATAATATCACTCCACTTACTTGAATTATAGTCATTGTTAGAGAAGAACTGGAGAACATTACTGTGAAGATAATGCCGAATATAGCAACGCTGGCTGCATCATCGATTCCAGAGACCGCCAGGACGAGGGTCGGGATACCTTTAGATACTCCGTACCCTTTCCTCCTCAGTCTGAACAGACATGGCACAATGACAGCTGGTGATACTGCGGCTATTATTGATCCCAGAAGAAAAGCTGCAAAGATAGTAAACAAATAGGGATATGAGCAAAATATTAGCATGCTATTCGTTGACGTGAAACTTATACTAAACATTTCTATGATTCGTAGCATTTGAAATTAAATTTCATGAAGAAAAAAAATTTTTGCCAAGGCGTAACTTAATAAAAGTAACATGTGAAAATAAATCAGCTGTTGACTTACCCCAATCCCAAGGTAAATCAAGAAGGTAGTATGCGATCACAGAGCAAAGTACGAACTCAAAAGCCCACGGGATTAAAGATAGTTTGATCACCGTAAGGAAATGTTTCTTCATTGCATGAGGATCTAGATCCAAACCAGCTCGTATCAACAATATTGTTAATGATATTTTTCTGAAATCAGATAATTTATGAGCGTACTTTACAAACTTTGTATAAATGTCACTAAAGTACTCTGTCATAATATATTAGTGGTGTTCATAATTCTTGGCCAGTATACTTTGATCTATTATGTACTAGAGAAGACACGAGAAACAAATGTCATGCGCCACATGTGAGTATGAGGAGCGCGGGCATGAAAGAGAATCTAGCAATTTACTGAGTGAGGTACCTAAGGGGTAGCTGCACTTGAATTGGACTGCATAATAAAGTGTAATTTCTTCTCTAGTACGTAGTACAATAATATCTCTATTTCAGTGAATATTTTGATGAGCTACCTTTCTCTTTTGGAAATTCACTTGATTCACACATTTTTTTCAGGTTTAGACATTTGTTTAGCATCAAGTATCAGTGTTGAGGACCTGACGGAAATTCCATCAACCCAAATATTGAGATTTACGATGCCATCGAATAAAGATTAACCAGTCAACAAGAAAGAGCTTGTCAATTTATATCTGTAATGAATTAAGTAACGTCGCATAACAAGAATTTCTAGTTATAAAAGAAAAATATATATTTAACTCCTAATTCGACTGGTTTAGAGGATTTTTATGAGATTGCAATTTTTAATCAACTTATGCATATGTATTATGTTAATGTTTGTTAGTTTATCGTCATTCCGGTTCAAATCGTGCAACATTATTTTAGTCTGCTTCCTAATATTTGTTTGATACGATATTGTCTCTCTCTTTTCCTTTCTGATATTCTACAGAATCTGAGGCCGAAATTGTAATAACGTGCATGCATGAAACTAGAATTAGGGGAAACATTCATACACTGAAGTAGAAATTCTGATGCTTATGTGAAGTCGACCAATCCGCATTGTGCACCCTTAGGCCTTTGCCCTACAGTGGAACGTATAATAGACTGGTTTAATTATCATTATCGTCATCAGATAATGATTAAATCAGTCTATAATCCTAATGATAATACAAAACTCCGATGCATTCATGTATAAAATCTATGTCCTCAACAAAGTAAGTTAAATAAGTAGGTAATAATAACGATTTTTAACATTTACCTTATAAACGAACAAACATGCTGATAATCTTTATCGAAATCGACAAAACCGACGTTCTTCGATAATATTCCAACTGCTAGCATTCCAATCAGTCCAGGTAGAGTTGTGACTTTTAGCATAAGCCATCCACCCAGGTGGGCTGCGATAGTAAGTGCTGCTAGATCGAATAATTGACTTCCAGGTGATACTGAATCACCCACAACCATCCATATGTTCAACCATACTATTATACCTGGAAAATACATTGGGAAAAATCATTAAAGTATAATAAAGGGTGCAAAATTAAATATGTTTCATATCTTAGTGGGTACTTCAGAACATCAAACTGGACCACTTTCAGTATGGAGCCAAAATTCAAATCACAAAAAAAATTGCATTGACTTTTCAGCAGCAGATTTTTTTCGCGATTTCAATGTTGGCTCCAAACTGAAAGTTCAGTTTGTGGGCCTGAAGCACCTTTAAGCTGAACTGTTGAATATAGACGTCCACCGATACTTGATAAACAGCTCTTGATTCAGTGATCTGCATTTATCTGCGACCTGTTAAAGGTCGACTGACCCATAAACACCGTCAAATTGATTTTGTTCCAGTGCCAGTCACCACTCGAGTAGGTACTTAGGTCAACTATCGGGTTATGATATACAATGTTGTATATCATAACCCGATATGGTTCCATCTAACTGTCCTGTCAATTGGTTAATCCATCGCCATAACTTATCAAAACTCACCTATTAAACACACTGTAAATGTCTGTGCGATCCTTCGAAAAGACGGACAGAATGGATATGGACATATTTTTTGCCAATGCGGTGGTTCCCATGATGGTATTGATGATTCTTCCTGATGACACTTTTGACAACAAGCGTACCACCACGATCTGAAGAGAAAAATGTACAGTTTTTAACAATTTATATTCAACATTATTAAAAATATCTGATTATCTGTAAATAAAAATCTCACTTTCACATCAGCCTATATACGTCCACCGCGCGTGCCCAATGCGGATTGGTAGTCTTTTAATACGCATCAGAATGTCTTCTTCGGCGTTTACAGGGTTCTTTACGATGTTTTGCTTCATCGTTTGAGAGCATAAGTACAAAAGAGAGAAAAATTCATTGCCACACCGCATAACTTTCTTACGGATTCGAACCCTAATATTATTGAATAATTTGTGCTCTCATGATTGAGTGTCCATACATCTCCTTTGTGTTTAAATATCCATCTATAGGTTTCAAAGACCGCCACCACCACTGGCTTTTAGGTAAAGGAAAACATCGTGAGGAAACCTGCATGCTTCAATTTCGAGGCATGTGTTGTACCCACTGTCCATTACAAGTGGCGACGGGCTAACCCCCCGACACACTGGACAGAGTTTCGGTACTACTGGTGAAACGTGGATGTTCTGAGGTTTCAGAATATCTCTGACTACCCCCTCGGGGAATATAGTCGTGAGCATATGCTTATTCTTATCCTATGTTTCAAAGAATCTGTACTTACCTTTCAATGTGTTCACTTTGGTGTGATAACGATAAAGCTTTTTTGGAATAAATTGTCGACGTCGTTGAGTATTTCTTGAATTTACCTTCAATGTGTGGTCGATCTGCAAAACAAAATATTCCATTAGGTTAAACTAATTTTATGCGGTTACTTACTGACCCTGTGCTTTTAACCTTACAGTTATTTTCCGCAAAATTTATAGGTTGCGATTATGGTATAGAGCGTACCAACAACACTTCAACTTTACTATCAGTAATTACGTTACATAAATCGGCACTACAGACCAGATAGTTAACCTTTTTATGTCATATCCAACTTCCTTTCTCGGTCTTGGAAAAACACATGGTTTCTTCTAAGTTAACTTGAAATCTGATTCAATCCTTCCATCTATTAACGTAATTCTTGGTATCAGATTCAAACTTGTTTTGTCAGACTCCGCTTTTACATTTATTCGGCAAAGCCAGAAATATCACAATTTTGAGAAAGCTTTCGTATCTTAATTACCAACAACTTTTTTCCACATAGAGAAAAATCGTAAGACGTACTCTGATCAATCGAAAGAGGTGTTTCGATTACTCGAAACCGGCGAGAATGTATGAGAAGAGATGTATGGATTTAAATGAGGCGAGAGATGTCTACCCTCCAGGAAATGATGCATGACGTTATAGATAGATAGATAGACGGAAAAAAATTTAACTGATTTCACAATTATGTATCGATGCACGGAGGAAACAAAGGAGCGAAGGATTGACAAGGCAATTAGGTCTGTCGGCATTATATTAGGTCATGACATCACAGTGTGCGTGGCCTATGATGCTCAGTTCGAACGGACGGACCGCCGTTCTTTTTGATGAGAAAGGTTTTTTCAATAGAACTCATCTAAAACGGTGAAGTGCACTGTTCCTGGATTCGGTTTTATGGGCGGAACCTGCGGACTCGTCTTGTCCCCCGTCCCTGCATTTTGGAGACGCTCCGCTCCTTTCTGTCCTCCATGTATCATTACTAGCAAAAGTGTTCTAGAAATCGAAAAGAGTGAGAACTATCATTAACATCATACCCCATGGTGATTCCAGTTCTGCGTTGTGAATATTGCTTTTTCGTCTTGAAGGACCTTCTGCTTGATGAACTGATAAGCGGCCATTCCTGCTGATGAAACACAAATCTAAATATTTTTTATTTCTCTTCAACAAAAACTTTAACAGCGTATAGTTTTTGTGGATCTATCGCACCAAGGGTTCAGAACCACCGCACAATATATTTAACTAACCAACAAATAGAAACATTTTTTTCAGGCCCTTTAGCGCGAGACTGACTCATACTTGGCCAGGTTTTATTATTTACGGTTATACTGCTGTTTGGAATTTGATTATTTAAAACTGAAAACACTAATGAATAAGAACCGGTCAAGTGCGAGCTGGGCAACTCGCGCATCAAGGGTTCCGTACCACACAACATATTAACTTAAAAGTTTTTTTTTCTCCGGGACCTTTAGCTCAAGACCGACTCACACTTGTCCGGTTTTTATTTTTTTTGTTATACTGTAGAGTTTGCTCTATAATCACACCAAGTTTGAAACTTGTATGTATAACCGTTTTTACGATAGAGCGAGATGAAAAAAAGATTGATAATAACTGGTTTCTTGTATGAGGACCATGGATATAAACAAATGGATGCCAATCCTCCTTACCAGCATCGAAACACGAAAATTGGCCATGGAGATGGCGGCGGATGTTCGCCCTTCTTTCGTACATACGTTTCCGTCGACGTTTCCAAAGTGTTTACTTTGTCCCTCTCTAACCAACGACGCAAAACACGTTGGAAACATGGACGGAAATTTATGAAAGAAGGACGAACATACCGACAGCCAGTGCCTATTTTCATGTTTTACCGCTTGTAAGGCAGTTTGTTCTCCAGGTATAGACAATACCCATTTCAGCTTCCTGATGAGGACTCTGAATTTTTAACTTTTTGTTTTGTTATTATCATGCATCAAATCTAATACAATGATACATATTAAAATAATAGGCTACCTAATGATTTATTCAATTTCAATCTTTTAGCCAGTTGAACACTAAAACGTATGCTTCCACGACACAACATGTGTCGGCGGTCGTATAAACATACAGTGTGTAACATAATAAAGGATCCAACTTAATATGCTGACGGTCTTTTAAGAGGATAATCAGACCATCAAACTGAACAACTTTCGCTATGGGACCAACATCGAAATCGCGAAAAAAACAAGCTGTCTCACACATTTTGCTTGAATAGGATTGCAGTTTTATACGGAACAGCAGTTTTTTTGCGATTTCGACCATGGTCACATAGAGAACATTGTTCAGTTTGATGTTCTAATCATCCTCTTAAAAAGTCATCAGTATATTAAGAAGGACCCTGTATAGCAGAGCTTCTGACTCACCCTGAATATGTTTGTGTTTATTTGTATTTGAATTTGACACAAATATAACATTTCAATTACATTTTGATGAAAATAATTATGATGATGTTAAAAAATTTTAGATAAATAAACGAAAGACTTTAATGATAAGCATTGGTCTTGTTGATCTACATGTATAGAAGTAAAAAGTAACAAATACAATCAAACTGAAAATTCCTCCTTTTTTCAAAAGCAACTTGACGTTGCTCACATGTCGTTGAAAATATCATCAAGAAATTCAAAATGGGCAAGCATTCAAAACTCGTATCACGAGCCTTGCTTAGTTCATGTGTTTGGCGCACCCTTTATTTGTACACATGGTTTTAATAGATATTATTATTACACGATAGTAACTCGGCATGTTTCATATTGACATTGAACTAGAGGTCGGATTAGAGCAGACATTTATCCTAGATACCGATAATCACTTTGACCATATATGTAGAACGGAATCGGAAGTAATAATAAATCACATGAGTGTAAATTTTATAATAAATATTGAATGTATGGATAAATTGTTTGTCAGTAAGAATTGATATGTACATAAAACTGAGAATGTTATAAATTTCTTTTTATTGAATTTACAGCTGTTGTTAATATCGCAATTCTTAAATGTATTAGTAAAAAGTGCTATCATTGTCACGGTGGCAGATGATATGTTTTTGTATTTAAATAAATAATAATAATAAAATAATATAGTTCTTAAGTACATTGAAATATTAAAAATGAACGGTAGGAAGCATATAGGGTCCTACTTAATGTGCTGACACTTTTTAAGGGCATGATCGGACCGTCAAACTGAACAACTTTCTCTATTGCACCAACATCGACAACGAAAATCATTTTTTCATACAAAACTGCAAACTTACTCGAACCAAATGTATGGGACAACTTTTTTTTTCGCGATTTCGATGTCGGTCCAATAGAGAAAGTTGTTCAGTTTGATGGTCTGTTCATCCCCTTAAAAAAGTGTCAGCATATTAAGAAGGACCCTGTATAGTTCAGATTGTCGAGGAAGTATCGGAATCGATCTCAAATCAGAGACGCACAAAATAGCGTGAGGTAAACATGACATAGAAAACTGTAAAATGACAAAATTATGACTGAAGACTAGCCCAAAAATAAGCGTACAATATTTAACAAATAAAATATTATATATAAAACTTGCTTTAAACTTTAAATACATTCAAAACTCACCAACTTTTATTAAGTCCTTCAGACTCATGCGCCGAATCCGACTGCAGACTATCGTAGTGGTAATACAAGCTACTATGAGACATTTTAACACACTGTCATCCACATGTATTAAACAATAAATTTTAATTCACAAAAATGTATACTACAATATATTTTACAAGAACAAAACGTTTTTCACAGTTTAGAGAGCGAGTCTAGTGTGCGCAAGAGCATGCCGTTCCTAGTACGCTACTCCAAGGCAAGTGAGCTATTACAAGAGAAGGTTTTGAATGCAAGTCCTGCCGCCCGCGTACCTCACCCCTAGCACGTGACTGCCTCAGAAGCTTTCAGTTTCGCCGGCCGGCAGGTCAGTGACCGACGACTTAAAAAGCCTACTTTATGCGTAGAGAAGTAGCATCTGTGCGTGACAGGCTGAACTAGATGGTACTATAAAACAATAAGTATTTGTAGACAAAACGAATTAGTCCAGTAAAAACACGGGTCGAAAGGAAATAAATTATATTAATCAGTTTTTTTGCTAGATCGTTTAAAAAAAAATTTTTGTAAGATACTTTATTAACGCACCAAACAAAAGTTCGTGTTTTTTATTTTTAATACTACATTTTTTTTTAATTTAAAGTGTCAGATTTCTGTTTTTTTCTTTTAGGTTCTGTGTAAAGTTTATACTAAAATTTAGTAATTCTGAAAATAGACATAGTTAAAAACAAAGGTCCTGTTGTGATTTTTCTTTGGATTTACTTCCAATATAAAAGAATAGAAATGTATTTAACAAATGGCATAAAAAATTGTATATACTATTTTTGCAAATTTTACATGATTTTCAATCTAAATGATAACTAGAAATATAATCTAAAATATTAAAGAAAAAAAGCACACTGTTATAAATTATTTACTTTCGCCATACAAGCGCACCGTAACTTTACTGGGCTAAATAATTAAGCAAGCTTACTCAGTCATTACAAAATTAATAGATTTGTACTTAAAGATGTTAACATATTTAAATCCAGTTTTGAATGTAGGGCCACACTCAATGCCAAAAAGCTCAGAGATGTTAACAAGGAACTTTTGGAAGGAGGGCAAAGTGAGGCATTCCGAGTCGAGAACAGGTTGTCTATATTTAGATTCCCGGTGCGACCTGGCAGTTCGCACGCTGAAATTTATGTGGTTAAGCAAAAGTGTGTCAAGATCGAGGTATTATGTGATTCCTTCAATGACTAAACTTGATATGATGCTGATATTAACGATTTGACTTTAGTTAATAATTTTCCACGCACGTTTGAACGTGACGTGATTTGCATTCCAAATAATTTGTTGTGTTAAATATAAAGAAAATAAACTGAACGCTTTTGGATAACTTTGGTGTCTACCGTCCGTCTGTGCATATTTTAAACTTTTTGGTGTTAAAAGACGAAGTGATCCAATTCTAGACACTTTGTTTAAAAACAATATTTTTAGGGTTCCGTAGTCAACAAGGAACCCAGTTTCGCCATGTCTGTCCGTCTGTCTATCCGCGGCATAGTTCAGAAACTCTTTAGTACTAGAAAGCTGGTATTTGGCATAGTTTTATACATATTAATCATGCCGACAAAGTGGTAAAATAGTGAATACTTTGTTGGCAGTCCTTAAAAAATATAAATAAAATAAATTAAATAATATAAATCATTGAAATTTCCCGGTGCGACCTGGCAATTCGCATGCTGAAATTTATGTAGCTAAGCAAAAGTGTGTCAAGATCGAGGTATTATGTGATTCCTTCAATGACTAAACTTGATATGATGCCGATATTAACGATTTGACTTTAGTTGATAATTTTCCACGCGCGTATGAACGTGACGTGATTTGTATTTCAAATAACTTTTTTGTGTTGAATACAAAACTAAAAAAAAATCAAAATGTTTTCTTCATAATAATATCATCTGGATAGCTTTCTGACGTCATTTTTGACTCTACCACCGCGTCGAAAGGTGTTCCGTTGTAAAGAAGATGCGGCCAGAAACTCTACAACACACATCTTTTAAAAAAAACAAAATTTTCAAAGTACACTTACAAAAACAATATTGAATTACATAGTATATACAACATTTTCAAGACCAGACATTTTGGTCATTCATATAATCATCGAGTTTATAGACAGAGCCATTTCAAAAAAAAAAAACTGAACTTTTGAATTACTTTGGTGTCTACCGTCCGTCTGTGCATATTTCCTCTGAAACTGTTTGGTGTAAAAAGACGAAGTGATCCAATCCTAAACGCATTCTTTAAAATTCAATATTTTTAGGGTTTCGCAATGTCCGTCCATCTATCTGTCGGTCTGTCTATTGGTATTTGGCATGAGTATAGTACATTATGACGGCCCGATAGCACAGATGGTAGTGAACCTGCCTGCTGTGCCGAGGGTCGCGGGTTCGAATCCCGTAAGGGACAAATATTTGTATGATGAATATGAATATTTGTACCCGAGTCATGGACGTTTGTATCTATTTATTTATTCTATATCGTTGTCTAGTCATCATAATACAAGTCCAGGCTAGATTCTGGTACTTTAAATGTGACTAGATAATTTGTGTGACAATGTCCAAGATATTTAGTATAAATATTAATCACGCCGACAATGTGGTAAAATAGTGAATACTTTGTTGACAGTCATTAATAAATAAAATAAAATAAAACCATGACAATTTTTTCTTCTTTACTGCGCGTGCTTGTTATGAAGCTTGTATTCTGGTTAATTCATATATATTCAGTTAAAGTCCAAGTTCAGGATCAATGAAAGAAAGATTCACGTTTACTTTTAAATACCAAAACTTATTCGATTGTATGAATATTTAAACCGGCTATTTACCTTTGAACCACACAGTGACTTTACATGAACGAAAAGATAAGAAATGTACAGCATGACAAAGTTTAATAGTATCGAATTCAACTTTATAAATATGACGGCAGACATTATTACACATACTTTTAAGCAAGCTCATTCATAACTCTATTGATAAAAATGCAGGTGGAGAAAATAAAAAATTTTTTTTTAATATAAAATGTACATAATCTGAAATAGTTATTTTACATGACTGTATCTAAATTTCCTAGAGTAAGTAGAGTTTGTTATACACCGTGTTAATGAATTAACGCTAAACTAGAAAGTAGTTCATTGAGAATCGAGAGCAGAATCGAATTATAATGTTTTCAACATCGGTAATTTTTTTCAAAATATTAAATATTTTGTTTGTAATATTTTAAATTTACTGAACTCGATCTCAACTCGCCACACGGGCTCACTCAACCTACTTACTACCAAAACAAGATTCTTAAAATGTATCCACGCACGCTAGCGCTTTCATTCATTACTGAAATGATAACAAATCATTATTGCCTGAAAACTTAAAACGTGAATAACTTTAAATTTTAACTATCACAATAATTAAATTATTGTTTCTATCTAATTATTTTGTTATAAATCAGTTGGGGTGTATGAGATTTTGCGCTTATTCATTAACACGTTGTATACTTACACCAAGTTTGACGCTTGTATTTAATGACCGTTTTTATCACAGAGTGAGAAGAAAAAACATTGATAAAAAGTAGTTTTTTGTATTAGACCCCCCCCCCCCCCTTAATTTTTTACTTTTTGACATTTTTATTATTTGTTAGCAAATGCGCCGTAATACACATACAACAAACATTCTTTGAAAAGTTACAGCCCTAAATAGGTAGGGCAGACAGACAGATGGAAAGACGAACAACGTAGGATTAGTAATAGGGACCCGTATTCACCCTTCGGGTACGGCACCCTAAAAAGTGATACCTATATCACAAGTACATTGTTAATGCGATGAATGCTATTAGGTGAGCAATGCTGAATGCCCACTTAAACTAATATTTTCTATAGATTTACAGGGTCCTTCTTAATATGCTGACACTTTTTTAAGGAGATGATCAGACCGTTGAACTCAACAATTTCCTCTATGGCACCAAAAACAAAATCGCGGAAAAAAAATCTGCTCTTCCGTACAAAATTGCAAACATATTTCAGCCAAAAGTATGGAACAGCAATTTTTTTTTTCGCGATTTCGATGTTGGTCCCATAGAGAAATTTGTTCAGTTTGATGGTCTGATCATCTCCTTAAAAAAGTGTCAGCATATTAAGAAGGACCCTGTATAGTATCAAAGATATCCAGTAGGCCTCTGCAAGATGGGAGTATACATTGGATATGCACGTTGATGCTACTGTAGAAAATGTCCAAAAGTGCACAAATGTGCATCGTATTAGTTACGAATTCTGTCCTAAAAACTGGTATCCGCTTGAAGTCAAGGCCATAAAAACTTCGAAATACCTAATAGGTACTACAATTTTTCTATACTCAGATATCCATCATAGTCAAATTTGGACAACATTTCTATAGGCTAGCAAGTTGTTTTGAATGTCTATCATATTTTCATCTTATCAACAGTAACTTCTGTTGTCAGAAACAACTGTTATTGATTAGTTGTTTTGAGCGGTTACAAAAAAATGGTTTTTACGATAATAACCTACATCTTGTGAAACACGGTTAATATTCGTTCAAAACAAGTCCTACTTATTAAGCCATTTCAATATTTGTTACGAGGGTATAAGAGTTTATTAAAGGACTTCTTTGGTTATTAAGCTTAAGAGTTAAAGTGTGACATTTGACTTCACGTAGCACATGTTTAACCGTTTCAGTGTAAGCGCCATACAGTAGTTAGAGGTCCTGTTTAATTGGACACGTACTGCCTTTCACAAATCAGTCACGTGATGAGTATGACGAATATCTGTAGCTGTTACGTATGTTGTTTTATTTTTCTATGAGTAAGTCCTAAATAGGGTTGTTAACCTAGAGTTAGTTAAGTTCAAGCCAGTAGGATCTGTTTAAGACATTGGCAAAATCATAAACACTAAGAACGACGCTACAATTTTAAAATTCGAATAGAATTAGAATGGTACGAGATATTTATATATAATAAAGAGAATCATAAAACGCCGCCGGGTTTCCTAGCAAAATCTTGCCGCAAGTAGGCTTTATCATAATGATTTATGGTACCATTTTTTCCACCGATCTGTTTGGAAAATAAATGAGGTGCCATCTGAAGGAGACCAATCTTGGACTTCAAACTGGAAAAACTAGGTACCTCTAGGTCTGCCACAACTTCGCAACTCTAAGGGTTCAAAATGAGGAATTTATATTGTAATAGTTATTAAGTCGTGTTATGTTGTAGAGTTTCTGGCCACATCTTCTCTACAGCGACAACACGTTCCGACGCGGTGGTAGCTTTAAAAAGATTTGACGTTTGATAAGTGTGCTTCAAGCTCCTATATTGAATAAATTGTATTGACTTTGACTTTGACTTAATTTTATAGAGCTCAACGCCTGTCGATTATGACTGACAACCCTAACTAACTGTTGGGCATAATCTATGTTCAAGTTGTAAGTGAAAGGAATACATAAGTAATGTATTGAGGACGTATTACTCATTACTCGCTTGTATCTCGGACGAGTAACTTGTTTTTGGTAACGGAAAATAACCTTATACTTTGTTGTAAACAGCTACCGGTTTTGATTGTAAACTTAATTATATTTTTAACCGACTTCAGAAAGAAAGGAAGTTATCAATTTTAACGCAATTTTTTTGTATAGTTATTAATTCGGTATCTCTAAACCTCCAAGTCAATTTCGATGAATATAATCAGTTTTAGACGAAATATTGACAAGGTGGTCCATCTCGACAAAAAATCGCGGAACATGCATCGGGTATTTTCGGATACACATATACTTCATTCCAAATAAGGAAGATGAGATTTTCCGATTCCTATTCAGATTTCTGGCCAATTCTGATTACCAAATGTAATTAATTTATTGGATACATATACTATCCGACATATCTTTGACGTTACTAAAGCTGTTTTAAGAATAAGTGAGAGGAAGTGTTTCAAATCTCAGTTTCTGTAATGCAAAATAGCCTTAAAATTTCGCTGCTATTTTGAATGGAGTATGGGTGGGAAATTTTTTTTTGGACTTCTCCGTTTAGACCACTCTGTATATAAGGTCCTTCTTAATATGCTGACACTCTTTTAAGAAGATGATCAGACAGTAAAACTGAACAACTTTTTCTATGGCACCAATATCTAAAACAGCTGTTCCATACAACAGTGCAACGTCTCACGATTTCTATGTTGGTCTAGAGTTGTCAATATAATTGTACCTTTTTTAATTGTATTTATTCAGATTTATGATTACTAACAAGTTTAACACAGATACACCTCACTTATAAGTAACCACGGCATTCAATTGGAAAATTGTTACAAAATGTATAATTATCTAGTATACAGGTAACTTCAACTTAATATGCTGACAGTTTTTTAAGAGAATAATCAGACCATCAAACTGGACAACTTTCACTAGGGGACCAACATCGAAATCGCGAAAAAAAATCTGCTGTTCTATACACTTAGCTCGAGTTGATTTGTAGTTTAGTATGGAACATCAGAATTTTTTTCGTGTTTACGATATTGGTCATATAGTGAAAGTTGTTCTGAATCCTCAGAACATCCACTATTCACCAGTAGCACCGAAACTCTGTCCAGTGTGACGGGGGGTGAGCCCGTCGCCACATAATGGATAGTGGGTACAATACATGCCTCGAAATTGAAGCATGCCGGTTTCCTCACGATGTTTTCCTTCACCGAAAAGCCAGTGGTGTTCCAAATCGTACATAAATTCCGAAAAACTCATTGGTACGAGTTGGCCTGGCCGGGGATCGAACCATCGCCTACTGCACGGCAGGCTAGCTTACTCGCCACTGGACCACCACATCTTTTTTAATCCAAAAGGGAATATAATTCGGAGCGCGCTCCATACAAACGAAGTCGCTCCATACGAACAATTAAAGTCAATGATATTTTTTAGAAACAATCTAGAAACTAATCTCTATGTTTGTATGAAGTCCAATTTTCGTTAAAATGTCGTTTTAAAGTTACAGTACTCGTATCTCAAAGATTTCCATACAAATCTTAAATTAATCCTAGCACTAAAACTGTATATTTTAACGAAAATCTGACTTCATATAAACAGAGATTAGATTCCAAATTGTGTCTGAAAAATTGGATTGAATTAAATTGGTTGGTATTGAAAGTATCACCAGACTTAGTTTGTGTGCAGCGCGCATTTACGCATTCGGAATAAACTTCTCTTAAGTAAGAAAATGATTTCCCCAGTTATACGAGGAGAATAGCTACGGAACCCTATCATGGGCGAGTCCGACACCCTCTTGGCCGGTTTTTTAAATTATTGGCTTTGCAGCATTCATTACAAACATAGTTCAAAGTCAGCTACCCGGAAATTCACTTTTTAGGGTTCCGTACTCAAACAAGGAACCCCTTATACTTTCGTCTATTTTTATTTACGTATTTAGTATGCGTTTCACATAGTTAACCAGTGAAGGTCGTCTAAATTCTACATGCTTTGTCATAAACTTATAATACAGTAAAGGTATTCAAAATACTTAATAAAGAAAAACCGGTCAACTGGGAGTCAGACTCGCGCACAGAGGGTTCTGTACCACCATACAATAATATAAAAAAAATAAAGTTTTCTCCGGGATCCTTAGCACGAGCTCGACACACACATGGTCGGTTTTTATTATATTTTGTTTTTTAACTTAAGAGTATGCGCTATAATCACACCAAGTTTGCCTTATTTGTACCATAATCAGTTTTGTTTCCTATTGTGTATTGTATTTTGCTTTTGGTGTAAATAAAGTATATTTCATTCATTCATTCAAGTTTGACGCTTGTTTGTAATACGTAAAGCAAAAACAATAAAAATATTGAAAATAACACGTTCCTTGTATGGGGATTCACCCTTAATTTTTAAATTTTTGTTTTTTATTTGTCAGAAAATCCGCCGTATACAAGGTTCTTCTAAACATGCTTACACTTTTTTAATGGGATGGTCAGACCGTCAAACTGAACAACTTTCTCTATGGAACCAACATCGAAATCACGAAAAAAAAATCTGCTGTCCCATACATTTGGCTCGAGTAGGTTTGCAGTTTTGTGTGGAAGAGCTGATTTTTTTGCGATTTTGATATTGGTTCCATAGAGAAAGTTGTTCAGTTTCATGATCTGATCATCCCCTTAAAAAGAGTAAGCATATTAAGAAGGATCCTGTATAATTAACCGCCGTAATATACATTCAAACCGTTCAGCTATTACGGTTCTAAAGGTACAGCCCTTTATAGGTAGGACATGCAGACGGACGGACAGCATAGCGTAGGCTTAGTTATGGGGTCCCGTTGATTACGGAACCCTAAAAATTATTCCATGCTAAAACAATCTACTTACCGCATCTAAAGAACCGAGATAATCAATCTCGACAGTATGACTTTGACCACTAATATTTTGGCTTGGAGTGGTTTTATGATGTTATTTTACCAAAGAACATAATTTTTATTACGATTTCGTACGCGCAGTCCACTTTGATTGAATGAACTGATTGCAATGAAATAAAGACTAAATGTTAATCCAAACCACTGGCTTTTCGGTGAAGGAAAACATCGTGAGGAAACCTGCATGCTTCAATATCGAGGCATGTATTGTACCCACTGTCCATTAGGTGGCGACGGGCTCACCCCCCGTCACACTGGATAGAGTTTCGGTACTACTGGTGAAACGTGGATGTTCTGAGGTTTCAGAATATCTCTGACTACCCCCTCGGGGAATATAGTCGTGAGCATATGCTATGCTTATGCTAATCCAAACTAAGCCCTACGCTTTTATGATTATTTTATGATTGAGAACTTTTTATTAATTAAATTATACAGATATATTCTGTTAATAATATTAGTAGGATATTAGTAGGATTATACCATATAGGTATAATCCTACTAATATCCAACTAATATTATTAAACGCGAAAGTTTGTAAGTATGGATGGATGTTTGTTACTCTTTCACGTAAAAACTACTGAATGGATTTTGATGAAATTTGGCACACAGATAGATTATGATCTGGATTAACACATAGGATACTTTTTTAAGGTCTACGCAGACGGAGTTGCGGGCAACAGCCAGTACAGTATAATCCTATAGTTAAAAAAGAAAACTATAACTAGGTATCTTAAATTTGAAAAAAAAAATGAAAAAGAGAACCAATTTCAAAATAAAAGTTAACAAAACGGCAAAATGAGTGTCCATCGAGCACATCTTCTACTCGGCTTATGCTTAATAGAAGATGGGCTCGGGGCTGCCGTCTTGTGGAAGAGTGCCGAAGTCGCTGGCAGCATTAGATCGCTGGATGGCGATTGATATACGTTGCCCGAGGTGAGCCTGGTTTCCGGACACTTCGACCAATCGCGACAACCACTCCTTGAAGGGTGCGTCCGTATCTAAGGAATGTGGCGCGAATGCGCAGTTCGCGAGCTGCGCGCAAGCAGTTTGTGCTCGTGCGTTGCTCCTGCAACAACTAAGGCTCACAGTATGAAAGCGAACGGAACTGTAAGCCCGCGAACAGGACGCGAGCTCACTATACAAGCCTGTCATGAGTTGCTCTAAAGGAGCGCACCAAACATATGCAGTAACGGATCGTGTGCAGAGCGTGCACAGTTCGTGAGCAGCGCATTTGCTAGATGTGGACGCACCCGAAGACTTGTCGGACGTCCGCTCCCCATGGCCCCAGGTTCTTCACACCAAACAGTGCAAATAAATAACTCTCGCGAAGGAGAAAACCCCACCCAAATCGGTTTTTAAGTGATACGGGAACTAACAATCAGACAAAAATTCTAAAAATGGCCTCAATGCATTCCATTACATCTTCAATGTACATCCACACCAAGTTCAATGTATAGATGTAGATTTAGAAGAAGATTAGATTCGATTCGATTCGATTTTTCTAAGTTTCGACGGTATCCGCAAAGTTATATAACATGTCGGCGAAAAGTTGATATGTCAATTGTATCACAACGAAACTCAAATGGTTCAGACCATCAAAATGATCAATTTTCACCATAATCGCAAACTCAAAATCGCAAGAAAAAATAAAAGTAAAAATCACAAGTAAAATTTGTTTCGTTTGATGGTCTGTATCACCCCTGATTTGGAAACATAAAGAAAAAGGTAACATTTTCAGTTTCCTCATTTTTCTTCAAGGCCTAAACTATAAAAATAGTTTTTTTAAAGATTACTTTTCATTAGCGAGTCATTCTTAAAACTAATTATAATTAACTATACACAAGTTGTAAATTTAATTATTATTGAGCTCATTGTTTAAAAAGATATTCAATACAAAAATTTGTTCGGTAATAATGATAATTGGTACATATTTACATAATCTGGGGAAATTACAAAATGTTCCGCCTCTTCCTCGGTGTGGTTTACCGCCGTTTTGCTAATTATGAAGGCTATGGTTCGGTTTAACCTCGAACTTTTGCGTCAAATATTCATTGCCGGTATGATCAATGTAAATTGTATGTAAGTTATAACCTGTAGGATCCCACTGCAGGACAAATTCGTCCTCTCACGGATAATGGTGAGAGGGATTGGGCAATACATACTCCATCACGTGGGTCATTGTGATGATGATGATGATGGAAGAAAAGAATTATGACCTGCTAAAAACTATCAAAAATATTTTTTTTTCATTAAATATATCTAGGACCAACGTAGTAGTAATAAAATTAAAGTCAATTAAAACAATAAGTGTGTAACAAAACACCGTAACAATATTTAAAGGAGTAATTTAGACCATCAAACTGAACAACTTTTACTATGGAGCCAACATCGAAGAAAAAAAGACATGCTGTTTCCTGCAATAATTTTGGAATCTGGGCTCCACAGCGAAAGTTGTTCAGTGCGATAGTGTAAACCACCCTTTTCAATATTATTAGGGTTTTTAACACCCTGATTGTTCATGATTGTTTATTGTTCATGAAAAAAGCATTGTGAAAAAATCAATAAAATATGTTTTAATTTCGAAGATGTTTTGTAGTACTTGTACTTTTAGTACAATGTTGGATAGAGTTAAACATGATTTAATAGTTTGCCATGTTAGAAAAAAGCAATAAAAGACGAAGATTTTAACAGAAAAGTTGGAGACGCCTTCGGTATCTGAGTATTTTCTGAAAACGTTTCTTTTCTTTGAAAAGTATGCAAAAAATGATCTTGATGAGTTACAGAATACGCTAAAGAAAGCATTAAGATTGTTTTTAGAATGTTCGTCTGTCCACGCATCACTTAAAATTTTTAAATTCAAAATAATATTCTAAAATCACACTGACTAAATCAGAATGGGTTTCACAAAATAGGGCTTAAATTGAAGTAGCATTTAGTATTTATTTCATCGTAATCAGTTCACTCAATCAATAGTTATTGGTTTAAGTTTTGAAAAAAGTATTTCAGTGGTCTCCACGTACGAAATCGCGGGCTCTACGCGTATGTAATAAATAGAAATAAAACCAATAAGCAGGACGAGAAGGGAAAACGCATTGTACAATCTATGACGCATCAAAGAATTCTTTAACAATATGTTATTTTCATAAAGAACAAAAGTGCTAATTTAAAAATCTATCAAATACCTTATATTAAAATCGTTTGTATATTATAAACAGCTAATGTTAAAAATGAGTAGGTGTGTTTATTTGTTAGTATGCGTGTTTGTTTGTTTTTGTGAGTGTTGTATAATTGACAACATTTAACTTTAAGAAACCAACCAACTAGGTACCAACATAAGAAAACCATTTGGAGATTATGTGATTCAAGGCTTATATCAAAATTATCCGATTTTTCTATCCATTATTTCTCGAGTTATTTGAAAAATACTGAAAAATATAATAGAGGTTGAACGAGATTTTATTCCTTTGCCTGCTTGGCTTTTGACATTGCCTATTGTATTTGACAGTTTTTATTTTTTAATGTTATTGCGGCTAAGGTATCTTAGCCATAAATCCTACGTATTTCAGAAAAAACAAAAGTTAATTAAAATTTTAAATATCGGGAAAAAATAAAATCGGAAAAATACGTATATCTAATTATTTCATACTTATTTTTATATTTTTTTTATTAATAAACGGTTATTAAAAAAATTTTATGTTGTCAATTGTTATGTAGGTATATTTTTTAACACTTACTGTTCTGTATTTTCCTTATTAGATTCATCCATAATTGACACTTTTCTTTCATTATTCGATACTTTCGATACTTTTCTTTCATTATTTGATGTCTTTCGTTTTTCAGCATCCGTTGAGTTAATAAGAATAGATTGAGGACTCAAATCGTTTTTGGATACATTGTTTTCCATTATTGACTCCAACTTTTGTACTGCCAATGTTACGCCACTCTGATTTCTTACATCGCTGAAATCGAACGGGTACTCTCTTATGGATGTCATTAGTCCACTCTTGAGCACCTGAAATGACATAAGTTTTATTTTTAGATGACATTATAAGATACTTTCATATTTTTTTTAATTTTAAGTGATAACATGAAACAGGCTTTTGTTTTTTGGTTTATATTCCAACCACCTACAATAGCGATCTCCTAATAAGGAGGATAAATCCGAGAGCGAGCTCCATTTAATTGCTAGATATTTTTTTTATTAACCAATTTAATTCATTGAGTTTTTAAACACGATCTACCAACTAATAATATTTGTCTCTATGGTGATTTTCGTTAATATGTATAATTTCAAAGTAAGGTAAATGAAGATTTGTATGGAAAACTTAGGCTTTAAGATTTCCATACAAATCTTCATTTACTTCTAGCATTGTAACTGTAGGTATATTTTAATGGAAATCTGGCAAATCACAGACACAGAGAATAGTTTCTAGATAGAATTTCTATTAACTAACATTAACCAATTATTTACTTTATTTGCTTAATATTCAAAATAAGACAAAAAAAATCTTTTGTATGCAACAATTTGTATGGTACAATTTATTCTCCATTGAGGATCAAAATAAATAAATATTTTAAACATAATTCTTCTGTACAGTGTTCGTTATCAATAACGGCATTATTGTGCATAGTTTTACATTGAAAATTCGCAATAGTTTAGTAGGAAAGGTCCCAATAAAAAAGCTTCCTTGAATAACAAACTATCCTTAAATAAACAAACCAATAGCATAGGTACATAGTTTCAAACTACTAGTACTTTCTTTTCAATCTTATCAATACGTTTCTTTGATACTACGAAAGTTATAAAATTCCACTCATCAAATGAACGTTATTGCTTATTTGTTATTTAAACTAATAGTTAGGACTCATATTTGTAAGTTTCTATTTAAAAAATCGAACCTGTTCACTAAGAAATCCATTTTCAAAATTGATTTTATTTTCAGACACTCGCGGTCACTGCAAACGAATGCGCCGGCGCCAACAATTAAACTGAGTACAATTGTGTACAAACGACTCTATATAAATTGACATGTGAAATTACATAATTGGTCTAAAGATATTCGGACTAATCCATAGCATCTTTACTCTTCATATCTGGGGTTAACGTCGTTTTTTCTTTAACCTTAGTATATATGAATTCTAAAACCTCTTTTCAATAAACCTAATTATGTAAAATGTAAACTTTTTGTGGCAAATAAATGACTTATATTTCTAATATGGATTTGATCATCGAGTACTTTAGGAAATAGTTAAAATGTCAGTAGCCAGTTTTTGTTTAGCCAGTGTTTTCTAATTTTCAAATTAAAAATATGCCATTACCCTACAGTGGAATCCTACAGGTTATAACTAACATGCTAAAACTGAAAATAATAAACAATCACGATAAAAGTAAGTAAAAATTTAGTTATACTGTAAATACCTGAAGAATACTTTGTTGTTAAGAAAAGGTATTATATTCTCTTCGAAATAAATGTGAGACGTAGGTCATACCTACTCTACCACGCGGGATTAGTTAGCTAAACGTAAAATTCGAGAAGAGGCAATGGGTGGTTGTAAGAAACCTGTTGACAAAATTGAAAATACTTCCTCTAAGTTTATTTAGGTAGCATAACAAAGCGTAGCAAATGTTCACGACTGTATATTACCCAAGAGGGTATTTTATTTCGGTTTATGTAAGAAATGTAACTTACCAAAATTTCAAGAGCTAGCTACGCGCATTCAGCCACAAGATCAAAGTGAAACTGAAATATCGCATCCACGCGCTTTTCAGTTTTCCACAATGTCGAAAATTTTTATTTTGTCTATACGGGGACAGGCGGCGTTAGCGTAGTAGTGATTCGGTATTGGAAACGATTACTGATGTTAAGCAATGCCCGAAAAGGTCAGTTCTTGGATGGGTGACCGTTTTAGTGGTAAGTATTTCATCTCGAGAATTGTCTCGTTTTGGCTTGAAAATATTGTGACAGCCAGTTTAACACCAAACTGCACTGGGCCCGTAGTAAGGTGGATTATAGGCAAAATTTTGGCAAATGGCTGATGGTATCGAGAAAATGGTACGAATAATGTATTCATTATCTAAGGACAAAAGGGATATAAACCAGCCAGGGGGAGGGAATGAAACCAGCGCACGCGGGTTCAGCCCCGCGCTTCTAAAAAACTAAGCCTCGATCTTTTGTCCCACATACAACATAATATTAAGGCTAACTGTATGAGAAATGAGATAATAAAATGTATTTTTTGTTTCTATCTAAATTTTTTACCAAAATTTCGACTGCAATGGTTATTTTCAGGGCAGTAGTAAAGTACTTAATACTTATCAGTAGCCAGAGTACAGTGCTATTCAATTAAGTTAAGTGCCGTATGGTGTACCACTGATCGGTTTCCAATAGCACCTACCCAGTCTTCTTCTTCGATCCTATATGTATCGAAAACATAATTAGGTACTTGATTCTCTCACCGTATGGCTGCCTCAGTAGTCAATGCAAACCTCTGATCGTATGGGTTTGTCCATTATATTCAGGTCAGTAAGGACTAGAGAGTGCATAATGTGTTTAGCGCACACACTTTTATGCATTTATGAGAAGTTTATTACGAATGCGTAAATGCGCGCTGCCTACAAACGAAGTCTGGTGATATTTTCAATACTAACCAATTCTATGCTTGTATGAAGTCAGATTTTCGTTAAAATATACAGTTTTAATGCTAGGGTTACTTTACAATTTGTATGGAAATCTTTGAGGCACTGTAACTTTAAAACTATATATTTTAACGAAAATCTGACTTCATAAAAGCATAGAGATTAGTTTCTAGATTGTTTCTGAAAAAATTCATTGACTTTAATTTATTAGTATTGAAAATATCACCAGACTTCGTTTGTATGGAGCGCGCTCCGAATTATATTCCCTTAAGAATATGTTATGCACCTAAATGCTTTTCTAATAAAGCGTTGGATGTCGAAAAGGGCTATCAGAATTTAGAAAAAATCATTCTGCTTTGGAATCGGTTGGGATTTGTTGTTATTCCGCAGTTGTAAACATTATGCTTCCGCTTAGGTTTAAATTCATCAGACATGTTTCCATTTAGCCCAACAATTATCATGCGCCTTTTTTCATCTAAGTAGATGTTTCAAACAGCGTCTGTTTGGAATAAGATACCGACGGTCGTGGTTGTATACGAAAAGTCAGGAGCGACAAGGCCTACTGCATTTGCAGCACTTGTGCTGTGTGTCGGCTGGTGCAGGTTTCTTTTCAACCCTGTGTCTTTTGGCTCGCTTTACGGCCAGAGATTTCATCGTCGGTTGTTTAACCGTCTGCCAAAACCTTCCTCCATCCATCCCTATCAATTGCAAGGCATTCCAACTTCGTGTGATCAATTTTAAAGGGCACTAATATCAAAACAATATAATACCTAAATCAGGTCAACAACCTACCTTCCATTAAAGGGCCTAGCATAAACAAAGATGACATTCACTCGCATCAATTAATACATGACGCATTCCTGTTATTGGGACCTCGTGGTTTGAATCCTCGTGAGTTGATCACATGACTGTGTGATGAGTCCACTTAAGCAAATAAATACGACAGCCAATATTTGAGCGGAGAATTTTACCTACTTTGTTACATACGTTTTGTGCAGTTTTATTCTTCTAGGGTTGTAATGTGCACATGAGAGAAATAATTACTTGTACAGTTTTCATATTTTGAACTTCATTTTATTGACATCCTGTAATTTTGTAATTAATGGGCTTTTTAAATCCATCCTTTTTTCAGCTTTGGTTTGGTTTTTATTTTCTTTTATTCACGACATCATAATTTACTACAATGTTCATATGCTGGCCAATTATAGCTATCCATAAGTTAACTTATTTACTCATTTGAGGCGCTCGATGGCGTATTGGAGCTTTGGAATACGAAACGATCACCGAAGTTAAGCAACGACAGGTCAGTCTTTGGATGTTTAGTGTTTTTTCATCTCGGATATCTCCGTGCTTCGGAAGGCACAAAGGAACCGGATAGATCCATCAGATGGCGGTGTAACTATTTGTTATCCTAGGTCAGGGGCATATTAAGGCGGCTTTAAAATGACAGAATTTGACTAGTAACTTGCCTCCACCAAAACGCACTGGGCCCACGGTGGAGTATGGCTCCCTCCCTCTTACTCACCCTTATTAATAATTATCATGGCAAATTCTATTCGATGAATTTTTACTCATTCTATTTTCTTTCAAGGTCGAATCAAAAGTTGTGACATTGCAATGGCAAGATAAACATTGATCACGGCCTCTGAATTAATGTTTATATTATCATTGCGTTTGATGATGGTTCCTCAAAAAATAAATGTTTCTTCAACACATTAAAAACTAAAGATTTTTGTTTATATCGTACCGATATTAACCTTTCTTGAAATATTATCTTTTAAATTAACTTTTTGTGTACGTAGGTAGGTACAATCGCGGACTCTTCCGCCTGACCACCACAAGGCTCATTTTCGCTTGCGTACTAAAAAATAAAAGCGCTGTCAAGCCCCGCCCTATTGATGAATATACCAATAAATGAATAGTTTCCAAACGATAAATTATGCGCCAAATTATGCGAAAAAAACGTTAAGTGATCAGTTAGAAAAGTCCGCGATAGTACCTACCTACAATACGTTGCCGTCCAAGAAATATTTCTTAGAGAATACTGAATTCTTTAAGATCCAGATATTGATGAAATTTGACTCGATTCAGCAAAATTGTGAGTAACTTATTATATTGCTTATAGTTATGAATTCAGATTAAACAGATTTTTCTAGTACAGTAGTTAAATATTTACAGTAATAAATAACCTGTTACCTGCTACATCGCCATCTATTGAAGGGTTGCAGAATTTCTACAACCAACGGCTGGGAACGGAAACGCCGCCGCGCCGCCTCCGAGTTGCCGGCACCATCTAAAATATTAAGCAAGCAAGTAAGGTGTCCTATTTCTTAGTATTCCCATACACGGATAGATGGCTCTGCACCCAAGTTGCAAACGTTAAAAATCTGCATGGGGAAAAATTTTTAAAAGTTCCGTCATTTTACTTAATATGCTGACACTTTTTTAAGGGGATTATCAGACCATCAAACTGAAAAACTTTCTCTGTGGGACCAACATCGAGATCAGGAAAAAAAATTAGCCTAATCTACTGGAGCCAAATGTATGGGACATTTGGCTCCAGTAGATTAGGTTTGCAGTTTTGTATGGAACATTTGATTTCACGATTTCTATGTTGGCGCCATGCGCCATAGAGAAAGTTGTTCAGTTTGATGGTCTAAACCACCCCCTTAAGTATTACTAGGGTGTTTTGTTACACCATGAGTAATTGTCATGCGGAATGGCACATGCTGACACGAAAGGATCCAGAAGCAGAGGAAGATGCTCCAGAATCCAGACAAAACCTGTATAAATGATGATATAAGTAAATCACATATTATTACAATTCCCTTAGTAAGTACCTGCAACCTCTATGATCCCAAAAGATAATACGGTGGTACAAACCTATAAGAAATTCGCAAACATTATTTTTGACTTTCCATACTAAATGCAATCATCTGATCGAACGTTTGTATGAAAAGTAACAAAAAATTTCTCGATTTCCTATAGGTTTCTTAGGGAATGTTGTTCAGTATCATGGGTAGAATCACCCCTTAGAGTAATGCAACTGTTTAACCTAACACACTGCATCGCAGTCTGTTTATATGTCCCACTGCAGGGCACAGGCTGACTCTCGGGGAGGATGTATGGGCGTTAGTCCACCACACGTGCTTAATGTGGATTGTTAGAATTTATTTGTGTTCCTTACACAAAAATGTTTGACCCTTGAGTTATTTTCCCCGAGACGTCGACCTTGGCTTTGAAGTCATGTTGGCTACAAACTAAAAATCACATTGAAATTTGTAACAAAATAAAAAAACAGACATCTGCCATATTTGCATTGTCTATCCAAGCGTGAAAAGGACGATAACTTGCTTGTTTCACTGTTTCACTCTGAATACAAACGGACGTTGCTTTTGCCATATTTTTTGTATTTTCCATTCAAAAACGGAAACTTCTGTCATGAACAGTTGTTTTGTTTATCTGCTGTGGTAATATAAACAACGATGCGATTGATTTTATAGATATTTACCTCATATTATGCATGTGGAAGTTCTGAATTATTATGTATTTAGAATATTTCTGACTACAGTAATCAGGACTTTCATCGTATTTTTTTACACCTTGTATAAACCAAAAGTATCTATGACTTTGGTACAAATATTATTCATCATAATTCATACAAAATATCCCTCGCTCTACAGTCAGTTTAACAATATTTTTTATTTATAATTAATGGAAATTTTCTTGTGCGCTAGCACTGCATTTCCGCCAGTGTCAAGTAGTTTGTGAGAGTATCTATCCCAACCTCAGGGATTGTTTTTGATCAAGAACAAGAAGAGATTGAGGATTGCGGAACCTCGTGGCAGGCAAAAACACGACGCGCGAACACCACGCGAGACAAGTGCTCGGGTCAGAACTAGCAACGTGACTCCCAGTTTAACTAAAAAAAAAGCTCTAAACCTGAAAATTGAGATGTCAAAGACGATTATACGTAAATCGCTACCTACAAAAGTCACGTGGCCACGAGCGGTTGTGTCTTTCGCCTGGTGTTCGCGCGGTTCGCTTTTGCTTGCTACGAGGCTCTGCCATCTCTTCTCTCAACTATGATTTTGTCCAAAAAATAATCCTTGAGATTAGGATAGAGACTCCCACAAACTACTTGACATTGGCATAGAGGTGCAGTGCTGGTCACAACCAAAACAACATCTCAATTAAATATGATAGTTAAATTTGAAAGTTTGTGACGATATTTGTATGTTTGTGGTTCAATCACGCATTAACGGCATAACGGGATAAGATGTTTTGCACACAAATATGTTATATTTTGTATTAAAATATAGGATACTTTTTTAAAGTCAACGCAGACGCAGTCGCGAGCAACAGCTAGTTAATTTATAAATAATAATAAATAGCTAAAAGCAAAACCACTGTCCTGTACAATGTTTAAATATTCACATCAAAATAAAATAAACGACCGAATTAAATAGCCACACGCCTACATTAAAACCAAACACAATAATTCAAATTAACGTGGATGTTGCGTTATGCGTTACATTTCACAGGCAATTTTTGTACCTACAAGCGTATATATTCAGAAATTTTTGCCAAAAGTAAAATTTGGCACACGTCCGCGCTGACACAGTTTTATTGTGCCCGGGACAGTAAATATGCGAAATAATTTACACAAAATACTAGCTAGAGTTGTAACGTTACTACCAATTCCCATTTTTTTCTCACAATTCGATAGAAAAGAGTTTCAAATTGTGGTTGGATTGCCGTCTTAGCCAAAGGCCAAAATCTTTAAAGATGTTCTAAAACATTGAGTCTTGAGAATTTTGCATGAACTAGTCTTGGATTTGTTGTCCTATTAATTTCTTGATCGTGTTCTTGATTGCAAATACGGCCAGTAGTATATATATAGACTAGATAAATAACTAAATAGAATGTCAAAACAGTTTTTAAGTTACATTTAAAAACTAATTTATACACTTGATTGTTAATAGCTTTAGCATTGAAATATATATTTTTTCTAACACCTATCTAATATTATCCTTTATTTGCATACCATGTACCATAATGCCTGAACGATGCAGTCGAAATTGCACATACTGATAATTTAAATGCTGATCATCTTCTCCATTCAAAAAAAATTCACACAGGCTCGAATACAATACAACGAATTCATTTTTGTTATCTACGAGTCATTTGTATCAACACAGCCTACAAATTAGTATCGATACCTGAACCGGTAACCGAGTTCGGAAAGAAAAGGAATGATTTTCCATGACCTGAATGCCTGTGACGGCGTTCCACCATAATTGGATTCTGTATTTATACAAACTCTCTTGCAAACTTCGATAGTGTAATTTTGGCTTCGCCATCTGATAGGGTAATTAATACTCATGGCGAGCTGTTTCGTATGCACGGGGTAACCTAACCTAACCTTGTCAACAAAAACCTAGGCGAATGATACAAGCTTGATATTAATAGCGATATTTGTTTTGTGATACATATCATGATAAGAAATCCGATAGTCTGTATCACGATGTGTGATAATTAACACGGTAGATATCATGATCCTGGATTACGATCCTAATATCGTGATAAATATCAAGCGTGTAGCATTCGCCATACCAGAATAAAAAGGCAACATACAGGATAAAGAAGAGATGTAGACTAGAAGTAGATTACCCCAAATAATGAGATAGCGTCAGAAGCTTGATGATAGAAGCCTTTAAATCCAATAAACGATATAAACAGCGTAATAAAACTTATAAGTAAAACAATACCTAATTAAATTCACTGACCACTTACAATAACTGTATTACAAGATAGTAATTAAATAAAAGTAGTGAAACTTGTACAGTGTGAGTTTTGAACGAGATAAACCACTAGATTCTTTCTATTTGATCTAGATATAAAGTTCCAAGCACAAAGTTCGAGAAAAACGTATTGTTTGAAGTACAATTTGCCCTTTCGTCGTTATAGAAAAGGTGAAGTAGTCCGCACGTTTCTAGAAAGGTATTCGTATACCCTTTGAAATTGGGGGACACCTATAAACTAGAATTCGAGACGCAAAGAAAAGCGAGTATTGTGTGAGCCGTAAAACGACAGTAAAGTTCACCTTCAAAGTATCTTCAATATTACCCTCTTGTGGGTAATAACTCTCAACTTTTGTTCTATTACGTCATGTAATTTTCTATACAATTTTTAAGTTTAAAAACATTTTTTTATAGTCTTCGTGCTCTATTGTGTAATATTATCACGGTTATTAACTTGGTGGTAAAGGATGCTAATTACTCTATTTTAGACGACGATAATTTTGAGTGCCTAAACAAAGAGTATTTATTTGTTTTCACACTTTGCTATACCTACCGACATATATAAAATAATACTCCAGACAATTTGACTCATTTCTGTAGTTTCTAAAGATAAATGTTACTCAGTACGTAGGAGGAATTAAATAAAGGGTTTTGAAAATAATGCTGTTAGTACCATTAGGACTAAACTATAAAATCGCCATCCAATTTTCATACCATACGTATTATGCCCAAGGTCATACATGATGGTAGGCAGATACTACAGCCGGCGTAGCATGGCAGCGTGATCTAGCCGCTTTCGCGTCTTAGCTTCCTTCTATTTGCGCGCAAACGAACGTGATAAAAGGCACGATGTAGCCTTATCGCGCGTATCATGCTGCAGCCGCTGTTCTCTATACGCTACTATTTTCATACACCTTTTTTGTCTTGTACATATTTTTATGACATCGTTTCGTGCATTTTTCTAAATGAAACTAAACATGACGATTATATTTCTCTATTTTTTTAGTGCTTATTGAAATATATCGCATAAATTACGTAAATGTCTTCACACACAGTCATCCACGCCATGCACATAGTACGCTACCCTTACGTTTCGACCATATTCGAGCTAAAGACATCAAAAAATAAAAAAAATAAAAATCAGCCCACATCAACCCACTCCTGGGCATAGGCCTCCTTTTTATTGCGCCACTCCTCTCGGTCCTGTGCCAATCTGATCCATGTACGACCCACAACCCTTACAATGTCGTCTGACCATCGCATCGGTGGTCTACCCACGGACCTCCTTCCTTCTCTTGGCCACCATTCCGATATTGCCTTGGTCCACCGGCCCACATAGGGGTATTAGACCCAAAAAGCTGGTCGAAATTAAAAAAGGCAAAATAGAGTATTCAGAGAAAAACATGTTGAATCTTGTTAGCTAATGACATTACGCACACCACTCAGATATTTTTATTCCGGTAGGCTTATCAGGTAATAACCAATTAGCCGTCATTTTTGCGCTTTGCCGAATGTACGTGCATTACGAAAGATTGTTAGTAATTATTATAATTGTCGTGAGCGTTATTAAAATATCAAAGCAAGGTTTATTCAGTGATGGCTGCAAACGATGATAGTCAACCAGGTATGTACAATTATTTTCTTTTATTCAATTTGATTTCTAATGTCAGGTACTCTCAATCTGTTTAGTTTTGTCAACTACATTAAAAATTATGTTTTTTTTTTATCTTTGTGACACATACTAGTAAAAAAGTTATACTTCCGGACATTTCCCGGTTGTTTTTTCTCCTTTATCTAATAGAACGTTTTGTTATGTTTTTAATAATATAAACATTAGGTGCCGAAAACCGCCGAAAGTATTTTTTATTGAGTTTTCAATTAGTTATAGATTGTACCAAACAAACTTTATATTGCAGCCAAAGTACAAAACTTTGCATTTTATTGCCAACAGGTACTTCTGGCTTGACAATTTTAACTCGAGATTAATCAAAAGGTTCGCCACAGTTTTGGAGGTCATATCAAGCGGGCAAAAAATTGAATTAAATAAGTTTGAAACTTATTGTGATGAAACAGCAAGACTTTATGTAGAACTTTATTCCTGGTGCCCAATGACCCCCACTGTGCACAAAGTATTGACTCATGGCCCCATTGTAATAAAACATGCCTTATTGCCAATAGGATGTTTATCAGAAGAAGCATCAGAGGCCCGAAACAAACATTTCCGCCTATATAGACAGAGCTTCTCTAGGAAATTTTCTAGAGAACAATGCAATTTGGATATTTTGAATCGATTGCTCCTAACTTCTGACCCATACATTAGTAGTATCAGACCCAGGCCACGCAAAGCAGCCAAGAATTTCAGTCGAGAAGCTAGAGACCTATTGGTTCCGCCTGAAGTACCCATTCACAGTGACGATGACGACGACAACGAAGATAGAAAAGATGATTCTTCAGAGGAAGAAGGGTAGGAGTTGTCGTCAGTGATTTTTGTAGAGATTTTTTGTAAATATATATTTTTTTGTAAATAAATATATTTTTTTCAATAAAATATATATTTTTTTTAAAATAAATATCATGAAATCGCTCAAATTGTACCTAAAATACCCCAAAATATATTTTTTAATTGAAATCGATACATCCAAATGATAATAATACCGAAAATGAAAAAAAATTGTTTTGGCCAGGTTTTTGAGTCAAATACCTGTCGGCCGTCTTCCCTTCTAGCCAAATGTCCCGCCCATCTCCAGACAAAAGACAATCACTTAAAGACTTCAATGCAAGAATATTAATTGGAAGAATAACAAGTAGGGTACTCATTCTAAATCATTATGACTGTGGTAAGAGTGCGAGTTACAAATGGTAGCAGCATTTGCTGAAAATTTTGTGGTTTATGTTTCAACGCATTTTGCTCTTTCTATGACAGAACATGTAAATCAAGCTGAATGTTTTGTTTAATTTTTAAAATATTAACTAGTCTGCTTTAACGGTTTGTTGAGTGGTTTCATTGTTACATGTTAACACACCCAATTTCGACTATAGTGACTGCTTAGTAGATAACAAAAGCTGTAGGACTCGCTTTTGCGCTAAAACACAAATCCACTTTCTGGACTTTAACCTCCTGAATTTTATTTTGTTCACCGTCTTCTCTTTAGTCGGTTGTCGTAAAATGCGACTAATTCCTTCAGGCAACGTCAACATTTCTATAAGTTTTCTCCACATCTTTCCCTTTCTGTAATAATATCGTTTTACCATCTGATCAGATTCAATCAATCGATCAATCAATAAAATAGTTAGTGTAAAAAAACACCCTAGTAATATTTAAAGGGGTATATACTATCAAACTGAAAACTTCGACAAAAATTTAAAATAATTTGCTGCGCCATACATTTGAGTCACGTCGATACTGCAGTTTTGTATGAATTGTGGATATTTATTATTTTTTCTCGATGGTCCAAATCACCCCATTCAAATTAAGTTCCGTTTTTTTAATTGTTTACTATCCATAATTTGTATGTCTTATTGCTATTAGCACTATTGGATCTTTGTTGTCCTCATTAAAAGTTGTTATTTATATTAATTATTATTAAATACTTACAAGGGTGTTTTGTTACACCTTGTATATCTCTTTCGTACATTTGATGTCATTCATCCTCCCTACATGACCAAACCAAATGTCACAACATCTTCTTTCAATTTACACCGCTCGGCTCGCTAGTACGCGTAAAATGCGATTCATGTGCTATATCCATGTACTAAACAAAAATAAAATCCTTTCCAGAAACCAACTGGCAACCCGTAAACTTATCTAGTGACCTCTGATTAATGTCGTGTATGAATGGACTACGGACCAAGGCTCATAATTTATGGTCCTATCGCGCCGGACCACTCTTCGATGATCCTTGTAACGTATCGATGCTATTCCTCCGCTGCGTGGTCATTTACTAAAGGGTCCTGTATATAGGAATTTGTTTTAAACGCTCTTGAGTTATTTGGGGTGCTTTGATTGCTAGTTGCGAGGGGGTTTTTAATAGGGTAGCTGTTTTGCTTATACATAGACATATTTAACCGAAGAATTTTCGTAAATACTAGTTTCTTTTGAGTATAATAATGTCAAATACGTCACTTCTGATTCTGAACAATAATTAATAAGGGATCACGTTGCAGGTTCTGACCCGAGCACTTGTCTCGCGTGGTTTTCGCGCGTCACGTTCTTGCCTGCCACGAGACTCCACAATCCTCAATTTCTTCTTGTTCTTGATCAAAAACAATCCCTGAGATTGGGATAGATAGTCCCATAAACTTCTTGACACTGAGCAAGATCCTTTAATAATAATTAAAAAAATAGTATAAATATTTAAAGCTATCGGTGCACTTTTACCGTACCCTATGAAGAATAATGATAAAGGAAAGTAGGTATGGAAGCTTGCTACAAACGGCATCAATTATATGTCATATCCAAAATCACAGATTCTGGCTCATCTAGAAAACACTAATTCTGACCATCCCGAAACGGATCGCATTCTCTAAAGTTTCAGTTCTATTCGTGTCAGCATGAGTAATATCGCCTGACAATCACTTATGGCGTTTGTGTGACGGGATGATGTAGATAAGTATATTTTGAATTAAATTCAAAATACTCCACATATCCCGCCACCTAGTTCCCGTTTCGCCAATAACAACGGGGTCAGGCAGGAAATGAACCCGCTAGTTTCGTTGCCAAACCTGACTGAGTGCGTTTGGATCGGGTTCAAGTGTTGACACTAGGAGCTTCTATGCTACGCTGCGTGAAAACGTACGTATCGCAAAACAGGGTACTAAATTTCTACGTTTTCGGCTAAAGGCTTTTAGTCTTTGACGTGTGTTTTGTTGCATTTCGGTTGGTGGTGAATGGTTTACCGCAGTAATGCCATATCCTGCCAGATTTAAAATAAAACTTGCTTATTCTTTAAAGGTGATTATGAAATAATTTCTTCAACTTACAAAATAAGTAACATCATCTCAGCTTGCCTTTAGCATTGGCACCTACGCTGTTGTGATACGGTAAAAGGCGGCTAAGTTGTATGTGCCATAACATTTAGCCGTCTTTTACCGTATCACGGCAGGACGGCACAAAATGTTTGCCCACGGGAACAGATCCTTGCCGTTGCCAGTTTCTTTACCATGGGCGGTTTACAAAGCGACAAGGGAAAATCTGATCTATTTTTTCGAGTGTAAGAGCCATATACCTAACACAATCGATTTTTGAGCGTAGGCGATGTCGCTACTGCACCGCAACGACGTTGCAACGGAATCGCCGCAATTTTACAGAGTGTTACTATCACCACGACATCGCCGCGATTCCGCCGCGACATTGATTGATCTCAAAAATTTCACAGCGATATTGCGATGATATAGTTCGGGTTATGCCTGCAAGTCACATATCAACACTTTATACGTCATTCTATCGTAAAAACATTAAAAAAGCTATAGCTACAGCTGAACTTCGAAAAGGATTAATTCAGAAAAGTCAAAGTCAACATTGTTTATTCAAAATAATATCACATAGATAAGTTTTTGAGGTCATGTTTTTGAATCTACCACCACGTCGGAAGGTTTTTCGTTGTAGAGAAGATGCGGCCAGAAACTCTACAACACACTTCTTTTAAACAAACCAAAATATACAAAGTATAATTACATAAATCCAATATTAAATTACATAGTTTAAGATTGTCAAGACCAGACATTTTGGTCATTCAAATAATCATCGAACTTCGCTACAATAACCGATTTGTTGTAGCAAAGTTCTGAATTAATCCTTTTGCCCATAAAACTACTGCAAAACGATCAATTCGAATTATTCTTCTATTCAAGTATACATCAATTCCAATAATTATAAAATCCGAATTGAGTAGGTTTATGGAAGAAATTCAGCTTTATTTACCTTTTTAACTACCAACAAATTAAAAATTTACAATTGAAATGACTGCAGTAACCTTTTTCTGTATTAACCATTTAACGAAACAATTGTAAGGAAATAACCATTCAGCCATCATAACAGTTGCTTTTAAGCGATCGTAAAAAGGTCATAAAGTGTAACAACTGCTTAACAATTATGTTGGTTATAAAAACCTCAAATCACTGAGCAGTATTTAATTAAACTCAAGAGGTCGTAGCGAATTTAGGAATGTGTTCAGAATTTTCAGATCGGTTCATGATTTGGATCAAGGTTTTTATTAGATTTGTTGGATTTGTCGTTTAATGATGTGTGCAGATGTATGTTTAACTAAAATAATATGAGGTCGAATAAAGGTTTCGGAGACTGCGGTGGTGTAGTGAAAGTTGATTGTCTTTTCACACAGTAGTTACTTACGGCCCCGTCATATAAAGTGACCTAAAAGTTCAAATAAACGCAAATATTCATAAATAAGTAAATTATAGCCTGTAGGATCCTATCACAGGGCAAAAGTCTCCTCTCATGAATAAGGGAGAGAGAGAGAGGATTGGTCCAGGCCAGTCAAGTCAACGTCGTAGAGCAATGATTTTGGACAAGCACTTTTCAGCAAGTCAGCTTCTGTTAGATGATAGAGAAATTCAGCAAATAGGCATGCAATCATGCATGTAGGCATCGAAAAAATGAAGGTGTGCGAATTAATAAGTAATTTTAAATACTTGCTTTTTAGAATTTTTTAGCAGTTCATAAATTTGTAATTTAATTTTAGACTGAAGTCTACTGCTAGACATGAGCATTATAAATCTGTGGCTTGGTACAAGAAATACGTAAATCTGTACTATAACCATATGGACATACGTACTTCTTGTTCCAAGCCACAGAAATATGGTTATAGTTTCTAATTGAATGTTGAATATTGTGCGTATTGTCTCGTCCAGTAGTTGCCAAGCAACAGAAAGTCTTCCGGTTTTAAGTCGCCTATCAAGAACATTTTACCTATCTCCAAGGAAATTAAGTAATTATCTACCATAAATTAGAAATAATTTTATTTTCTCTGCGAACCGCCTAAATAAATGGTAATAAATGCAAATAAGTCAGCAAATATCGACGTACAGTAGGTATTACTTATTTCGTAATACCTATGGGCGCCATTATGTCTAGCGGCATTCCATAATCAGTATTTATTAAGATCGTGCAAAGATTTATTGTACAACAAACGGTAGATTTGATTCTAGGTTGCTATCAGAAATAGTTTAAGGCCTATGGTTAAAATAAAATCTTAACTACTAAAACAAAACTTTTACCATTTATGCTCACGACTAAATTCCCCGAGGGGGTACTCAGAGATATTCTGAAACCTCAGAACATCCACGTTTCACTAGTAGTACCGAAACTCTGTCCAGTGAGACGGGGGGCGAGCCCATCGCCACATAATGGATAATGGGTACAATACATGCCTCGAAAATGATACATGCAGGTTTCCTCACGATGTTTTCCTTCACCGAAAAGCCAGTGGTGTTACAAATCGTACATAAATTCCGAAAATCAATGGTACGAAACATTAGTGTGAAGTAATAATACCATGACATCCTATTTTATTACTTATATCAGATCGCCATAGACGTGGTATGGGCATGTAATGCGGAGCTATAAGTGTTATTATTACGAGATGAGTGCTAAGTATGACTTTGGATGATTGTGTTAGGAGAAGGCCGAAGAAAAGATAGATGGATTGTGTGTGTAAGAAAGGAGTGAGTGCTGAAATTACGGCTTAGAGAGATGAATGGAAGAGAATAACATATTGCGCCGAACCCAAATATTAAAATGAGGGCAAGAAAATGATGATCAAATTGTATCTACACCAGATTTTAAAAAGGTTCTGTCCCAAATAGTAAAAATAGATTGCGGTAACCGCTAAAGCTACCGACTTGAAATTTCACGGTTAAAGGTTATTGATACGTTTCCTTACGCCCTGTATTTAAATAAAAAATCTTTAGTAAAGAATCGAGCTACTATTGCTCAAAAAAGAAATAGGACTAGTCTTAAAAACATAAGACGTTGGATGTAAACAAGAGAGGTGTGATCGAACGTCGAAGATGCGGCTTCAACTCTGTTTACTTACTTAATTGAACTCTATTTACCAGCTTTATTAACAGGCCTTTACGAGCATTTAGAACAAAATTAGGCTTTTACTAACTTATTTGATCGGAGATTGAAATATGGGTATTACAACAAAATTTAAACTTTGTAAGCTTAACAGTCTTAATAGCAGGAATTCGATTAATGTTTGGAAACAAAAGCAATTCGTCTATAGTGTTTAAAGACGCAGTAAAACTAAAAGGGAGTAAATTAGGCAAGAGTTTGTTTTAACCCTCTCAGTTCGTTAGGTTCATTCTTGCTCTGACCAGCAACAATTATGTATATTTATTTATTATCTTGCTTGAGATGATTTCATTCCAAATTATAATATAACTAGCTATTCTGCCCACGACTTCGTACGTGTCAAATTATAATATCTAAAAATCCTTACTTAGTGCACCGTAGTGCACATTCTCCGTAGAATCTATAATCAAAATTTCATGCTTCTATCTTCAAAGGTTTAGGCTGTGCGTTGTGTGTTAGTCAGTCACGGAACTGTTTTATTTATAAGTAGGTATAGATTAATCTTTTGAATAGTATGCAACGTGTTAATGAATTAACGCAAAACTAGAAAATAGTTTGTTTAGAATCGAGAGCAGAATCGAATTATCATGTTTTGAACATAGGTAATTTTTTTTTCAGAATATTAAATAATGTTTGTGAAATTTAAAATTGACTGAAATCGATCTCAACCCACCGCTTGGGCTCTCTCACCCTTCTTAGTAACAAAATAAGATTCTTAAAATGTATGAGCACGTTAGCGCTTATTTATTGCTGAAATGATAACAAATCATTTTTGCCTCAAAACTTAAAATGCGAATAACTTTAAATTTTATCTATCAAAATAATGAAATTATTGTTTCAATCTACTAATTTTGTTATAAATCAGTTGGGATGTATGGGGTTATGCGCTTATTCATTAACACGTTGTATATCTTTCCGAAAAATAAATTGTTTTTGCTAGTAAGAAATGTTCAGTATACCTATAGTCGTATATGGAACAAAATATCAATCAATCAAATCGTTATTTGCATAGAATACAGTGGTTAATATATGTTAAGTGGAATAAAATATGACAGTCAAAATCTTCAACCTGCATGCTTATATGCAGTATAATGATGATAATGATTTAATCACAATCAATTTCGACTTTGCGATTGATAATCTTTAGAAAATCAAGCAGGTACGCAGGCTATTTTGAAGAGCGTAAATGTGTACGCGCTAAACACTCGATGCACGCATGATACATGCATGCATGAGCATGGCTGAGCATGTTGCTGATATCATTTCACGTGTAAAAATGTATTTTATGAAATAAATGAATATGCATTGAATATGATGGAACGGGAGACCAAAACAAAGTTTAGGTAAATGTAGAAGGTGTAAAGGGGAATATTCCTCAGTAGAGGTGTTAATCAGCCCTATTCAATTATTTGGAAATTAATGGTTGGCCATCAACTAACCAATTAGTTCAGTTTTAGGGGTTCGCATAAAATAAATTAAAGCTATTTGTTGCACGGCTAACAATTCACGTTGTCGAGTTAGCGAAATTAAATAATTGACTTTTAGGAAAGCGGTGGAAAAATTAAGTGGGGTTTTTTCTTTGTCAAGCTAATTATGGAAATTGCGTCTTTCGTGTATTAATAATAGGGACTAATTTGAAAAGTGTTGAAACGTTTGATGTGATGTAAATTAATTGTTTTATAACAAAAACAAAATGGAAATGAATTTTTAAAAATTAATATACTTTGAAAAGAATCGCTGTGATTACTTATAATTCAAAATTAAACTCTAAATTAATTATAAACTGTAGGAGCTTAAACGTAAAATTTTTTATTAAGCTACTTCCGACCGCATCGACGTCGGAACGTGTTGTCGCTGTAGAGAAGATTCAGAAACTCCTCAACATAACACGACTTAATAACTATTACAATAATTATAAACTCTTAACCCAATTGACGAAAAAAGAAGGATTGTCAAAGTAGACCTTTTGTACTTCTTTCTTATTAACAGGGTCCGTAATTTTGGTAGCTCTTGTAATATGTCAAAGGGATTGCACGTTTATCGACTTCTGATTGTATCGATATATTAAATCTGAAATAAATTGTTAGGTCCTTATCATATTGATACTGGCATTTATTCTATTGACCCTTTGACTGTTTCAAAGACGTATTAAAGACGTATGTCAACATAATGCCAATCATTTTCTGTCTTTAAATGTCATTCATTAGGTATCTAGAAACATGCGATAGAGAAATGGTTAGTAAAATACCCAGAGCTTATTTATAAAGAAGAATATTCCTTCATATACTGTTCTGTTTGTGATGTTATCGATATATCGAGTAATATAATAAAATCGATAAACGTGCAATCCCTTTGACATATTAAAAGTGCTACCAAAATTCCGGACCCTACTTATAAGCATGAACTAACAAACACTCACACACTGAACTCATGTAGTGGAAAGAATAGGCAATCAGTGTCACTCGGGGTCCTTCTTTTTTACTGAACTGCTGAATTCATCAGACAACAAAGTGTTAAATAAATAAATGAAATGTACCTATAGGGTCCTTCTCAATATGCTGACACTTTTTTAAGGGGACGATCAGACCGTCAAACTGAACAACTTTCTCTACGACAACAACGTTGAAATCGCGAAACAAAAATCAGCTGTTGCGTACAAAACTGCAACCTACTCGAGCCATATGTATGGGACAGCTGTTTTTTTTTTCGCGATTTCAATATTGGTCCTATAGTGAAAGTTGTTCAGTTTGATGGTCCGATCATCCTCTTATTCATGTGGTTTCAGTTTTTATTTCACGTGTTTTATTTGATAACAATTTTATGAAGACTGTAATGCTCTAATGCGGTCCAAAGACTTCCTCCAATTGTCCTATGCAATATAATGGCCTACTTAATACACTATGAGAGTCGTCGAGTCGTACTATCGTATCGTACTAAAGCTACTGAATCAAAGTGAGCGCCTGATACCAAACATTGATCACAGAGCGTCGTTGAAAGGACGTCACACGCTTTATCAGGAGGGACGATGAACCAAATGTTATCTGAAATACATTGCAGCTCATATTGGTTGGATATTTTGATTTTACACAATGTGCCAACTTACAGACAATACTGAAAGTTACTTTTGAGGGATCGGGAACTGATTGAGATTTGAGTGGAAGAAACCTGTTCAGAGATAATTTCACTCTTTGTACATATACAACGTGTTAATGAATAAACGCAAAACTAAAAGTAGTTTGTTTAGAATCGAGAGCAGAATCGAATTATCATGTTTTCAACATAGGTAATTTTCTTCAAAATCTTTAATAATTTCTTTGTAAAATTTAAAATTTACTGAACTCGATCGCAACCCACCGAACGGGCACACTCACCCTACTTACTACCAAAACAAGATGCTTAAAATGTATCCATGAGCACTTTAGCACTTTCATTCATTGCTGAAATGATAACAAATCATTTTTGCCTGATAATTGAAAATGCGAATAACTTTAAATTTTAACTATTAAAATAATGGAATAATGGTTATTAACACGGTGTATATATTATACATTTACTCACTGTGTCCCATTTGGGTAGTCAGAGACAATTGATCTACTACGAGACTACAATCCTGATACAACTCTTTCACAGTCATATTTAGTCATTCGGTCGCTTGTCGGTTTCGGGTATATTTGATCTAGCCCTTCTTAAGTACGCTGCCAATTTAGTCCGCATAAGTACGTCTTGGGGTTGTACATTGTCGTCTCTATTATTTGTGTCGACTTTTTGGTTGTATATGAAGTGCCCATATCGGTTGAGGAAAGATAGTGGTCAACTTGCTGACAGAGTATTATCAACCCTCAGTTAGTTTATCAAGAATCAACTGCTTCACGTGCCTTCTTAAGCATGGAGATGCTCGAGATATAACACCAATAAAACGGTCTCCAATCTAAGGACTGACAGGACTAGAAGTTGTTTGACTTCTTTGAACGAGCGCCTTCGTAAAAATATCCTCAGAAGTAAAGAGGAAAGTCTTGCTTTCATTATTTCATCATCATCATCAGCCTATATATATCTCACTGCAGGGCAGGCATAGGTGTATGGGCGATCACCATGCGTGATCATGACTTCACATACGCATCTGCATTTGTTTCTTCAGCGTTTGCAGGTTTCCTCACGATTTTTTCTTTTACCGTTTGGGAGCAGTCGGTATTACGTACATTAGTTCGAAAAACTCATTGGTACATGGCATGTCCGTGCGGATTCGAACCCTCATGATTGAGTATCCATACCTCTCCTCAACGAGCCACCAACGCTTTTAATATTTACACTACCTTTTTCCAAACAAACAAAAACAGATAACTGTCTCCGACACATCGATAACCCTGTGCGTCAACTAGAAAAAAAAACAACCCATATAAAATATTCACATACACAAAACGGGAACTTTGTTCAGCCGAATTCCGGGAGGGCGAGCGTGGAATTTATTAGACACCTTCCGTTTCAATTTGCGAGTGCCAAGAAGATGGTGTCATTCCGTAGGGACAACCCTCCTTCGAACATTCCGCTCTGTCCGCAAATGGGTACGTAATGTTGTCAAACTTGTTTTGTGTTTTACACGTCCGTGTTTCGGGGGTTTGTTTAGATCTAATGATTTCGAAAACCCACTGGCTTTTTGGTGAAGAATAACTTCTTAAAGAAAATCTACACTCTTCTTTTTTGTGGAGTCTATTGAGTCCACTGTCCATTAAAATTGGCGATGGGCTTACCTGTTACACGACGTCGTATTGCAAGTCTATTAATGGGTGGTGGCGTGTCGGTTGCCTGCTCCTCGTCATGCAATGAAGCTCCACCATTTTGTGTTCTCGTACAAACACAATACTTAAGATCAAATATCTGAACTGTCGATGCGTCTCCATGAGACCACCGGCGACCGTGGAGCTGGTAGCTTCCTTGGCCAAAGAATTAGCTTGACTATCCAAAGGGGGAACGCTGCCAGCATGCTTGGGCCCATATCTCGCGGAGATGCACGTGGCGACATTTTTTATCTTTAAGATTTTATTTCCATACTCTATACGTTTTAATTTCTATGTTATAAAATGTACTTTTCACAAAATGAAAAAAAAAAAATTAAATATAAAAAGTTAAAAACAAAATAGTTCAAAACAAATTGTAATTTAGAACCAAAATTACACTATAAATAGTGTAAGGTTTTGCGTAGGTCGGGTAAAAACAGTTCAAAGTTTGCTAATGACATTTGGGTAGAAGTTCAATCAAAATTCTAGGCAACTCACATAAAATTACCCCACTGCTTGACATAACATAATTAATTTATAACGTTACTTAGTCCCTAATGCTATTAACTTTTTGGTTGTTTTTGAATAAACTACAAGTATACAGTATGTACGTTTGTCTCACCAAGCAACATGTGGTTTTACGTTTACGTTCCATGAGAACGTCACGTAATATACTTGAATACAGATGCCATGTGCATACCGATCTCACCCACATTTTGGACAACACTGAGCAGTCCAGCACTCATGCACACATTAACCTAACCTAACTGCGTCACTACAGGTAAAAATATAAGGCACGCTGCTTCTTGAGATAAAAGTACTGTACCTACTAATTTGGAAACCGTAATTTGTATTGATTATGCATCCTCAGCGTTTATTTACTCTGGTGCATGATGGAAAGGGAAAACTGCGAAGATTAGAGGCTGAGTCGGTTACAGTGACTTTAACTGGCAGCCACATAGTTTGGGCATCTGAGATTTTTATGACACCTGTATGGATGAATTGCCTCTTATGACTCCTAACTAAAACCGACCAGCCATACACCAATATTATTTAATTACTTAAAAATATTTCAAAGTCTTCATTTAAAGAAACTAAACAACTTGCCTTAAAGAACATGGGTTGAAAAGTGAGATAACTGTTTGGACCTCCCATAGAAAATCGATCAACTGATTAGATTACATGACATACTAAAGTGTAGTATGAGAAATAAAAAAATATATAATCGTTTTTGACCCATGTGAAGACAGGACTGCTCAGTGTTGTCTGGGGGTGTATAAGGTACTATGCAATTAGCAAAAAAATCTAAAATTAAGGGTACCTGTACAAGCATAATAATAATATTTCAGATATAGACTAGATTTTTGACCCCCGAATTCGTCCGCACAAATTACAAATTTTAAGTCCAATCACCATCGGACAAACAATCAGAGTGACAAAGAGAAACAAAACAAATAGAAACATTTGTTATTTGGAATCAGAGACACCTAAAAACCCATCTTTACTTTTTTAAATATCTTGAATGTACAGACACACTTCTGTTACAGTTTTATAATAGTTTAGAATTAAGGTTAATAAAGATTATTTGTTTAAAGACTGCGATAATATTTGCGATACAGCGGCATGCTCCCCAAATGCAGTAAAATAAATCCGATACTTAACAAGAGGTATTACAGTATCAGAGTAGAAGCAATTGAAACGGTGGTCTCTTACTACTCTTCTGGGAGACAGTCGTGATGTAAAGCGTTACAGTGGCAATATCTTACCAAGAGCTTGTAAAGTAGTGGAACGTTAGTGTTGCCAATTTAGCGAAATCCCTTGGATTTTGAGTTTTTTTTAAATCCGGACATAAAAGGTATTTTAATTCTAGGGTTTTTAATTCTAAGCAGTATGATCCTGACATACCTCTTTTGCCTCTTCCACAGATATAAGTGATTGCATACAGGCACGTCGATTTCGGGGACATTTATTGAACTGGCCCTTTTTAAATAAATTAATAAAATAATAATAATATTAAAAACGCAGCCAATTTAGTCCGCATACGTACGTCTAGGGTAACCATTTTCGACTGTTCCGCTCGTTCGCTCACATTTGCTTTATGTTAGGTGATTTTGTAAACACTTTCCAAATTTATAAACTGAAAAACTTTTACTACGAGATCAAATATAAATTCGCAAAAAAAATCTGCTGTTCCATACTAAACTGCAATGCCTACTCGAATCAAATGTAATAAACAGCAGTTTTTTTACGATTTCAGTTTTTTTACAATGGGAAAAGTTGTTCAGTTTGTCCTCAAAAATTTTAGTGTTAAAAAAAAGAACCAATTGGCCTTCACTGCGAAAACCAATCATTTATCTAAGGTCCTACCGAAAATTTACAATTGTTTTCCGAATATTTCTATACTTAAACCCTTTAGCGACATCTGGTTTCTATTAACCTAAATGTATTTTTCTCTAGCAACACTTGCTAGCACTTTGCACTATCCAGTAATTGCAGTGAGTGGTGAGTCTCAGGAAAGGATAATCAAGAAATATTAGTGTAGTGGCAGCCTGTATATCTTGGCCGTTATGTGGTGCTAAGTAATATATGGGTAGTTTGGTAGTGGTTTGCAGAAACATATTTTAGCTGGGCATTTGTCTAAGATTGGAGAGTAGTTGTGTCTTTAATAGTTTTATTGATTGAGTAAAGTTAATGTAAGCTATGTTGAATCTGCAGGGTGTTAGGGTTAACAGTTGCATTACTTTAAGGGGTAATTATACCCATGAAATTAAACAACTTTCTCTAAGAAACAAGACACGTTCACGATTCACGTTTTCTTTATCCATTACAAGTGGCGACGGGCTCACACCCCGTCACACTGGACAGTGTTGCGGTACTAGTGAAACGTGGATGTTCTGTGGTTTTAGAATATCTCTGACTTCCCCCTCGGGGAATATAGTCTTGAGCATATGTATGTATGTATGTTTGTATGTTTCTCTGAACCCATAGGAAATACGCAAAGAAATGTTTAGTCTTTTCATACAAACCTTCGATCAGCTGATTGCATTTAGTATGGAAACTCAACAACATTTTTTGTGAATCTCTTATAGCTTTCTTAGGGAAACTTGTTCAGTATCATGGGTACAAACACCCTTTAAAGTAATGCAACTGTTTACCCTAACACCCTGTATAGAGGGTCCAACATAAGTTGCTGACGGTTTTTTAAGAGGCTGATGACCATCAAACTGAACAACTTACTCTAGTCGACCAACATCGAAATCGTGATAAAAATCAACTGGCCCATACATTTGGGTCGAGTAGGATTGCATTTTTGTATGAAACAGCTGTTTTTTTAAGCGGTTTCGACATTGATCCCAAAAAAAAAGCTGTTCTGTTTGACGGTCTGATCATCCCCTTAAAAAGCCGTCAGCATATTTAAGAAGGACCATATTTAGGTGAACGGCGGCGATGGCTCGTGACGGAGAAGTATGGACACTCAATCATCTTCTTCTTATCGAGTGGGCAAGCCCTGGTGTCAGAGTTTTTTCAGACCGCCTTTCGGCCTCTGACGTGGTTTTTATGTAACGACTACTACCACGAGAGATAGTAACCGGGACCAACGGCTAAACGTGCCATCCGAAGCACGGAATCATCTTTCTTTCAGACAATCAGGTGATTCGGCCTGCAATATCCTAACCAACTGGGGAAAAACGCACAAAGTGACATACACCTAAGTGGCCCCCGTGGGAATCGAACCCACGACCTTCGTGTCAAGAACACAATGCTCTTAAGCATTAAACCACGGAGGCAGGCAATCATGAGGGTCCGCGTTCGAGTCACCATGGACTATATGATGTGTACCTGTGTGTTTTTCTAACTTTTTTACGTAATACCGACTACTCTCTAAAAACGGCAATGAAGAAAATCAGTATAAAAGCTGCACACCTACGCAGAAATCCTGATGCCTATGTGTAGTCTACCAATCTGCATTGGACACATGTAGTGGACTAAAGCTCAAACACCCTTGAGAGTAGGTATGTGCCCTCCAGTGGGACGTAAACATGGTGTAAGAAAAAGTATCATCAACCTTTAAACCACATACTTTACTCATCAAACTGAGCAATTTTTACTATGGGAGCAAACCTGTCGGAACAAAAAAATGTCAGCTGTCCCATACTAAACTGCAGTACCTACTCTATTCAAACGAGCTGATTTTTTTTATTCTGACAGGTTTGCTCCCATATTAAAAGTTATTCAGTTTGATGGGTAGAGTTTGTGGTTTAAAGATTAATGATACTTTTCCTTACACCCTGTATAGGCTGATGATAGGTGACAAATTTAATTATAATTATATTTACTTGGACCACATCTCATTCGCTCGATTCCTCACAAAACTTTTCTCCAAAAATGCAACCTAAAAACAATAAATCGTAAAGAAACAAACAACATTATTTAACCACAACTCCTAAATTACAATACGCGACAACTGCTTTTGACCATTTTAAATCATCGGCAAAACAATAGAAAACAACATAAATTCCAATGTGTTTACTGTGCCGTGCTACACAAAATCTATCAATCACAAAATCCGTTCGAGCCGGTCCGATCCCATCCCGGGTTGTTTATCCAACACTTGTTTACCCTACATCTAGTTTAGATGGGCAAACTTCATTTCGCATCCTAGTGTCAATAGGGGTTTTGTTATCTACGCAAATTATGATGATTGCTAGAGTTAAAGTTTTTAGTAGGCGTAATTCTTAATAAACGGTGTGAAACGATGTGACCTATTATATTCGTGATATAATAACTATGTCGAGAAAGAAATGAAGAGATTCTATGAGCAATGTGTCCAGCCCTTTGACTGGGTACATTACTCAAATTCAACCTCAATTTTTTTTTTTTAATTTTATCTCATACAGGGCGATACATAGAGAACTAAAGTGGTTGACATAGCTCAGAAAATTTGCAAGTTGAAACGGCAATAGGCTGGTCATATCTGCCGAAGAACTGACAACCGGTGGGGTGTCAGAGTTCTAGAGTGTCGACCGCGAACTGGTAGGCGTAGTGTGGGACGCCCTGCTGCCCGCTGGATAGACGACCTAACAAAAGTAGCGGGGAGCGATTGGATGAGGAAGGCCGAGGACAGAGTTTTGTGGCGCGCCTTGGGAGAGGCCTATGTTCAGCAGTGGACGATGATGGGCTGATGATGATACAAGGCGAATTTGATATCATTAGCATCCTTTTAAACAAAGAGTCTACCCATCAAACTGAACAACTTTTACTTTGGGAGCAAACCGAACGAAGCATAAAAAAATCTACTGTAACATACATTTGAGTCGAGTAGGCGTTGCAGTTTAGTATGGAACAGCAGATTTTTTTTTTGCTCCGATCGGTTTGCTCTCATAGTAAAAGTTGTTCAGTGTGATAGGTAGACTCTTCGTTTAAAAGGATGCTAATGATATCAATTTCCCCCTGTAGAGGGTGAAACTGAACCACTTTCATTATGGACCAAACTTCAAAATCGCGAAAAAAAACATCTGCTGTTTCATACAAAACTGCAGTACCGGATCTACTCAAATGTATGGCACAGTTGATTTTTATTTCGTTTTTGTATGTTGGTTCCATAGTGAAAGTTATTCAATTTGATGGTCTGAAGCACCCCTTTAAGTATTACTAAAGTCGGGACAGTTTAAAAAGCCACATTTGACAACTGTCAGTTTAAGTTTCATAGTGAGGTGACCTGCTTAAAAACATCGATTAAAGCGAATGAATCGATACGGACCCTCCCCCTCACATCACCACCATCTATCGCGGATTTGTTGGAACTACGTTTTACTTCGATTTTTTGGGTAACATCCCTAGTGTTAAAAAAGATAAAGGGTTCACTGACGCAACATTGTAACAACGTTCAGTTCTTTAGAACAGAAATTGTTTATTATGTTTAGAATGGTTTATTAGAGAAAGTAAATCGAAAAATTACCTTCTTTGGTCATTATTACAATAAATATGTCATCGTAATAAAAAAAAGTAAAGCAATTGTACAGTTCTAACTCCGAAATTTTTTTTATCATTCTATGCCCGCCGTTACAAGGTTATGTTTGATGAAATATCAATAGATGTCAAATGTGGCTTTTTAAATTGTCCCGACTTTAGGGTGTTTTGTTACACGTATAGCTTTCTGACGTCATTTCATGTTATGCTTTGTACAACAAATTGCCTACGGGACCGATAGTTTCTCAATTGGCGAACTCTTAGCGGAAAGTACATATCTTTATATCAGTACAAAAGTATCATACTAAATTCTACACTAGCTATGTAGTGTATGCTACTTCTATGTTAATTAAATAACATGTGTATTGCTTATATGCAAATAAATTGTATTATCTACTTAGTTCTAGAATCAAATAGTGCATTTGCGCGCAAACAGACGAAAAAAATCGTTTGCGCATTTCCGTTAGGATTGAGTGATCCGAATGCGAATAAAAATAAAAGTTTTTTTCTGAAAACTCTATCTAAACGTGATCAATTGTTTTTACGAGAACTGTGAACAATAAAAGTGACAGAAATAAAATTGTCATCATCTGAATTAAAATTTTCAAAACAGACACGCAATTTTTTCTTCTTTTATCTAAGGGTGAAATACAATTTTTATTTATTCAACAACTTACACTAACAGTACAAACACTACACATGCAAGTTTTAGTCATTTGATAATTTAAATTACATTATTTTATACAACGTGTTAATGAATAAGCGCAAAACCTCATATACCTCAACTGATTTATAACAAAATAATTAGATTGAAACAATAATTTCTATATTTTGATAATTAAAATTTAAAGTTATGCCCATTTTAAGTTTTGAGGCAAAAATGGTTTGTTATCATTTCAGCAATGAATGAAGAATGAAAGCGCTAACGAGCTCAAGGATTCATTTTAAGAATCTTTTTTTGGTAGTAAGTAGGGTGAGAGTGCCCGAGCGGTGAGTTGAGATTTCAGTAAATTTTAAATTATACAAACAAATTATTGAATATTTTCAAAAAAATTACCTATGCTAAAACCATGATAATTCGATTCTGCTCTCGATTCTAAACAAACTACTTTCTAGTTTTGCGTTTATTCATTAACACGTTGTATATTAATATTTCGAGCGGAAATTGATATCATTAGAATCCTTTTAAACTAAGAGACCTTTACCCATCAAACTGGACAAAATTTACTATGAGAGCAAACCGTTCAGAGCAACAACAAAAAATAAAGCATCCATAGGCATTGCAGTTTAGAATGGAATGTTTTGAAAATGTACAAAAAATTTTAATTCAGAAGATGACAAATTTATAATACAAAGGTATAGAAATAGATTTGTAATGTAATGCTCAAAACGAATATTTCAGTTGTGAACCGCTCTTAACAGTAACTTTGCTGAACTTTGAATAACGATACTATAGAAATGTCGTGAACTATGTTAACATAGTACATTTGTCTCTAAGAACAGAGTTATTGTCCTTAACTCCCAGTCTTAAAGGTAAACAGGTGTAACTTAAAGGAATTTAAGTTACAAGGCATATTTTACATTGAAAATAAGTGACAGAAGTACACATACACTTTTTACAATCAACGTTATCACTAGCATATAGGGTCCTTCTTAATATGCTGACACTTTTTTAAGGGGATGATCAGACTATCAAACTGAACAACTTTCACTATGGGACCAACATCGAAATCGCGTAAATAAAATCAATTGTTCCATACAAAACTGCAAACCTACTTTAGCCAATTGTATGGGACAGCAGAATTTTTTTCGCGATTTCGATGTTGGTCCCATAGTGAAAGTTGTTCAGTTTGATGGTCTGATCATCCCCTTAAAAAAGTGTCAGCACATTAAGTTGGGCCCGCATATCTGATCGATTGTGCGGCTGAAAACGACACAGACACAAAATCCAGTCTATCCTTTTATGGTAATCAATCAAATCAGCGCAACATCAATTTACTGCTGAGCATAAGCCTCCTTTTTTAATAAATAACAATTATCCTTGACATTGTAATACAGATTATATTTAAGTACCAGAATCTAGACTGGACGTGTTTAATGGTGACTAGACAACGATACAGAATACATAGATATAGATACAAACATCCATGACTCGAGAACAAACATTCGTATTCATCATGCAAATATTTGCGCCTTACGGGATTCGAAACCGCGATCCTTGGCACAGCAGGCAGGTTCAATACCAACAAAGCTATAAAACCGTCTTTTTATTGCACCATTTCTCACAGTCTATTGCTAATTTGACCCTATACAAACCCGCACCTTCAAAATTTCATTGGGTTTACGTGCTAAAAGTGCCCTTTCTTTGCACCACTCTGATAAAGTCTCGGTCCACTGGCCATCTTTCGGTCCTCGATGTCAGTTTTCGAATTCCTGTAAATTTCCAGGTATCTTCAACAGATTGAACCAAATTGGCCATCTAGTGCTACGACCACGACGAAAAAGAGCCGTGGTGGTTTAGTGGAGAGTAACCTTGCCCGCCGTGCAGTAAGCGATGGTTCGATCCCCGCCCTGGCCGACTCGTACCAATGAGTTTTTCGAAATTTCGGAACGATTTGTATCGCCACTGGCTTTTCGATGAAGGAAAACATCGTGAGGAAACCTGCAACTGCATGCTTCAATTTCGAGGCATGTATTGTACCCACTGTCCATTACAAGTGGCAACTAGTTCACTCCACGCCACACTGGACAGAGTTTCGGTACTACTTGTGAAACGTGGATGTTCTGGGGTTTCAGAATATCTCAAACTACTCCCTCTGGAATATAGTCGTGAGCATATGTTATTCTAGCTGCCGAGCATGCGGAGAGGATGAAGATACCATGTAACATATGTTTTGTGACTGTGATGTCTTGGCGGCAAACCGCATGTACCTCCTCGGAGATGGGTACCCAAAAACAGGAGACCTTAGGTTTCTTCCGCTCAATGGTATTGCCTTCTTCATTGTCCATGTATTTGAAGGGTGAAGAAAGCAAAAAAGAAAAAGTATTGGAGCTAACACAAAAGATCCCACTGGGTCGAAGTGTTGCTGGCTTGCCAGCCCCCACAACAAGATAAGATATGTTATACTATGCTACGCTAATTTAAAGCCCTGAAATATATTTTCTAAGACTTACACCTCTTTAGCTATCCAGAATCGAGTTACAGTCTCGTGTAATGTTTCTAACCGCTATTGTTTTCACCAAAGAAACATCCGAAGGGATTGCTCCTCTCAAGTCCCTCAACAATGATCAATCTTCGTAACTCCAAAGTTTATAATCTGCCGTCACTTCGCCGTATTGTCCTCAAGATAGAAACTTGGCTTTGAGATTTAAGTAGATGTTGCATTTCAAGTTTTTTGTGTTTGTTGAAAGCAGCACTTTTTTGGTAGGTACTTTAAACTGTGTTTATTATAAAGTACCTACTTTTTGTGAGATAAATCTACATGTTTTGAGAAAGGATAAACAACTAATTTTTATCAAGCTTTTTCATTGCGAAATTTTTTTAAATGTTTTTCTAGCCTGATCGTTGTGACACTACTGGGCTATGAAATGGGAGGCCACAAATTTCATCAATACCCTTAGGTTCCTTAAGATGATAACGAAATTTGCTTTTTGTCCTTGGAATAGAAATTGTTAGAAATCACACAACATTCTGATATTAAGTACAAATATTCGGTAAAAAATAATATGATGATCAAACAAATAACAGAAACAAAATAAAAATTGGTCCCGCGCGTTACCATAATAACATAGCTTATTATTAAGAATAGTATAGCTAGATAGAAATCTACCTATACAGGTGAAGGAAAAGTATTATTAACCTTTAAGCCACATACTCTACCCATCAAACTGAACAACTTTTACTATGGGAGCAAATCTGTGAGAACAAAAAAAATCTGATGTTCCATACTAAACTGCAGCGCCTACTCGCCTCAAATGTATGAGTCAGCAGATTTATGTTCTGACAGGTTTATCCCATAGAAGTGATTCAGTTTGATGGGAATAGTATGTGGTTTAAAGGTAAATGATACTTTTCCTTACAAGATAAAAATTAACTTTAAAAGCCTACCTCAACTAAAGCTTACAGTTATAAAAAGTAAAGAGTACAATAGGTAGGCCATACACACGACATTACATTAGAGGAGGCCGCAAAAATCCCAGGTTTATGTCCCTTGTGCGTGGGACAAAGCTGCAGCGAAACATACAAGCTGAGAGCCGGCTTTGTTGGTAAACATAGGGGTCGGAAATACGTCAAGCGATTTTTAATATTTACATTACACATAGAACACCACCACGCCAGCTTGCCACTTACGATATAGGTATAATTCCTTGGTCAGCTCCTCGTATGCACTAAATTGTTTTGGTGCAAAATAAATTATACGCTTTATAAGATTGCAACTGATTACGTCTTGCTAAAAAGTTCGCGGCTTTCAGTTTTTAAAACGTTTTACATTCTCGATCTACTTTACTATCTAGCAACGCTATCAATATTTACAGTCAACACTATTCCACTACTAGAAATAGGCAGGCTTTTCTCAACAAATGCTCATTTTCTTTCTTCTGAAAACAATAACAAATGAATCTTGCTGTGACGGTAGTTAAATGGGTACTTAGTTGTATAATGATTTCTGACTACTCCGAAAGGGAACACGATTGTGGGCTCATGTATTTATAATACAAAACTCCTAATATTACAAAAAATACTCACATAAGTTTACACCTATTTCTAAAAAGCGAGACAATCTTCACTTTAAGCCGTCTTATTTCTTCCTCTCTTTTTCCTTCTTTATTGATTTCTCTCGCTTCCTCCAGATTAGATTACGGAATAATTATTATAGAATTTCTTATTTGGTAAATCAAGAATTTGGAACCACAGACACCAATTTTTTTTATTTATTATACTTCATTCTTACAACTACGCCAAATACAAATACTGCCAAACTGCAGTAGAGTTTGTTGGCGATACGCTCTTATCTATAATTACGTAATGTTTATTTCATATTATAGACCTTGTCATACTTTTCTCGTTGGTTTTCACTATTTCGTATCTCCCAATGTTATTCGACAAAATACAATTCAGTACATTCACAAACCAGTATCAAGCGCAGGTGGTGTGTCCCAGCTAGAATGATACCGCAATAACACTAAAATAAAAGTAAGCTATTGCACTAGCTGCCATCTGACACTGATTTCCTTTAGTCCTGGAACTCCTGGATTTCTTAGTTCTTACAGGTTAAGCTTATCTTTGTTTGAAGTTGTTTTATCATTTTGTGTTAAAGTTTTCAATAACGTATTCAGTGTAAAAGAAATTGATTTTAAAAATTATTGTTTAGTTTCAAGCTATAGACGAAATAAAGTATGAATAAATCACAGAAATAAGTGGTTTCGGTTCTCCACATTTTCATGATTTTTTATGCAAAATAGGACGTTTGACCTCAGTCTCACCCAAAACACCACACAGAAGCATTGAACTTTGAATGTCTAAGCATTTTTGTATAAAAATTATACAGGTTGGTCCAAACGGTGGGGTCCAATTTTTTTTTTAGAATAGTGAAATAAAGACCAAGATTTAATCTCATCTCAGCCAATGGACGTCTACTACTGGACATATGCCTCCCCTAAGGATCGCCATAACGACCGGTCCAGCAGCCAGCGGTCTTCCAACGTGTTGCCACCTTCACCAGGTCGTCGGAAGATGTAATACTGACTTATATGAATTGGGTCTACATCGGATGACGACGGCGTTCAAGCCTTTTACCATTATTTGACTGAGATGAACACTTACTCAAGACTTGGCTTAAAATTCGATCATAACTTTTTAAGAGTAAAAGGATTGTGAGTCTTGACTACTGTTTTACATAAAATGTTTTTGGTGGGATCTCAATTCTTTTTGTAGATTTCTCTTGCTTTTTTATTGTTTACAATAAGTAGATTCCCAATTCTTACGGGTTATGTACTCATGTGACACCAAAGTCAAAGTCAATATAATTTATTAAATATTGGAGCTTGCAGCACACTTATCAAACGTCAAATCTTTTTTAAAGCTACCACCGCATCGGAACGTGTTGTCGCTGTAGAGAAGATGCGGCCAGAAACTCTACAACATAACACGAATTAATAACTACTACAATATAAATTGCCATGCCACACCAGGGCTGAAGTGTTAAAACCCGAAGTTCAATGGCAAAGTCTTTGATTGATATCCACAATACGCATTTAAAATCAGCAGATGCTCAAACCGCATTGTTTAAGTGAGCAGTGCCTCTGCAGCATCAGGACTGAGGAGTTGGAATCCGAAATTTTATGAAAAGTATTTGCCGACAAAGGTCTCCCCCAAGCTTTTTCAGCATTTTGTATCCCGTACCATTGCCATTCTGTGTCGTGGGCATCCAGGTCATCTGGCCATCTCGTTCTTTGTATGTTCTGGTCTAAAATATGCATAAAATTTCGTGCAACGTTAAAACATCAAAGTGTAATTCTAAAAATAACAGAAACAAAAATATACCAAAAATTTCCTTTGAAATCAGACCTGCCAACGTCCTACCATAGACCTCGCTTCAAATATCAAAGACACCGTACTCTATGAGCCAAAATGTTCCAGTACCTGATGCTTTGTTTTCAAGTGCGCTCATTAAGGTTCCACGATACTCCCGACTTTGCACGAAAAAACTGTGCGAGTCGGATTTACGCTTCCAGATTCCGTACACCACTGTGTTGTGGGAGACTGGTGTCCGAAATAGGTAAACCAAGGGAAAACCTGAATATGTTCGAATCACCAGGCCCCACCCACAGCGATCCTAATAGTTTAGTATTTATTTAACAAAGAAAACGAAAGAAACAAAGGGATATAAAATAAAGTAAATATCTCTACACATTAAAGAAATTTATATAAATCTAAAAAATAAAAATAAAACAAAAGTGTGTGTGTGTACGTGTGTGTGTGTGTGTAGAGTGCAATGGGTGTGGTGAAGTGTGAGTGACTAGCGTAGGCTATAGGTAGGAGAACACCAAGTAGCTCTACGACAAAACTGGGGAGAGTTTTAGATGAATCATGAATACATGAATAAAATAATATCAGTAGGTACAGAAAACAAGCTTCTCTTTCTGTCGGTGCACTCCCATATAACACGCATTACAGGAAGTACGAACAGGTGTGCACATCCAGCCTCGTATGTGTTCATGTGGCCCTGCTCTAACGTCGGGTGAATCCGAAAGTTTCATTCCAAATTACGTAACTCATTTCGTTTCTTTTCGTATGCTTATAAACGTGCATTGTATTTAAATTCCATTCCTAGTTTTCTGACAGACTTCAAAATAACATACTTAGCATAACCGTTAGAAAATATTTAATTTCAAAATTATGTTAATGGTAATGACGAAATTGAAATGGTAATGACTTTAAAGTTAATGGTTTGGTGTTCTCCCGGAACGACCTGCTCTATGATTCCGGCAAATTCCGGTTTATACATATTTTAATCAGTATGTGTTGTTGCAGTATCGAAATCTTTGATTTTAATCAATGTTTTCGCTTTATACGAAAAAACCGAACTATCACTTTATTTTGGCTTTTACTCACGTAAATAATATTTTGAGAGCTCCAGGTCAAAATTTAAGTAACCCTTCTAATATTTGACGATGTCTAATACACCCTTTGTATGAGTTAAATCTCTTCTGGGGTGGAAACTTGGCTACTACCACCAGGTTCACTGAAAAACTGTGTCAATGTTAAAAAAGTTTAAAAATATGTATCATAATCTTAGCAGGTAAATAACAAACGAAATTAAATAAAAACTTTCAATGTTAAGCTCTATTCACATTACGACGTGCGGGCGCGGTCGGATGCGGAGGGTTAAAATAATACCTATTTCAATACCGAAACCGATAGAGGCAGAGATAACACCCATTCGTGCCCCACGGGCGGAGGATGGAACTTTCTCTGTGAACTCTATTTGTATTGAAATAGGTATTATTTTACATTGAACTCTCCGCGTCCATCCGCGCCCGTCCGTCGTAATATGAATTGAGCTTCAAAACCGGACATTGAAATCATTCCATTTCACAGAAATAGAATGAACGCTAGACAGATGAAAACCTCGAGTGCAATAGGTAGCGAAAGTTCATGCTCATTTAATACGGAACCCTAAAAATCTTGTTCGTTGCGCTGAGCCGCTGACGTCCCACTCGACTGCCAGCTTCAAATAAGGCTCACATCACAACGAGGACGATTAATTCTTTTGAAACTGGACTTATGAGTAAAATGTATGTGTTTTATAAACCAGTCGTCATTTTATTTCACTTTTGGTTTTTGAAAGCAGATTTAAATGATTACAATAAATGAAAACAGATATTTCCTTACATACAGTTACTTTCGATAGAAAACGAAAAACATAAATATTTTTATTTTAACCAATATTGAATTATGAAACCAAACGCAATGTACGTCTAAAAATGCACTTTGTATATTTTGTTTCGTTTAAAAGATGTATTGTAAAGTTTCTAACCGCAACTTCTCTACAACGGAACACTTTCCGAACTTTCTTTACGGTGGAAGACTTAAAAAAATAACGTCAAGAAGCTATCGTTATATCACACATGATATAATGATGAATAATTCATATAAATATGTCGAACATTGAAAATTAAATATTATTTTCTGGAGACACTTTTGTTTCGTCACATGTTCAACCAAAATATATACATGATTTGGTTAATATGATAAACAATAAGTAAGAGTAAATTATGGTTTAAATAATACACTATAAGCCACATTAACTACGAAGCTAATACTAGCAACAAAATAATGCAAAATTCATCACATCCGCTCTCCCACAAATTCCCTGCGGCTCTGCCCTAACAACCTTCTAATCATGCGGTTCGAGTGCGTACACTTACGAAGTGGCTTTTAAAACATCAAAGGATACTATCCCCTTCTGTCGATCTTATAAACGAAGTCCCCTAAGCAAAATCGTATGCTCAAATACGAAGAACAAAATTGGCTTCATTTGTGGGCCTTTGTTATGTGTAGCGAAATCTAAAGAGAACGCGACGCGAAAATTATTTATTAGACTCGTTTTCATGTACGAGGTCCCATAAATCAAAGCATTCCCATTCTTATGATGTAGGAATAAGAAGTTTGTGAACGACATCTTAAGTGGTTTAGACTATAGTTGCCGAAAAGGGATTTATGGCTTCTGATACGCCATTCTCTTCAAGCCCATCTTTGTTACAGTCTCTTTGAAGATTTAAAATAAAAGTGGCTTTAAGATTTCCTTGATTAAAGGTTTGAGCTTTGAAGTTGATGGTTTTGAATGGTTTATATCAAAGTCAGAAAACTGTATGTAAAATCTAGCGTGAATAAATCGAAATGCTCTATTACTTTTATTTAAGATCAGAGTCTAAACTGTTTAATAAGAAAATTTGTTTCTCAGGAGACTGTTTCAGCCTTATTTTAGGTTACTTTTCTTCTTAAATAATGTGACACATCATTAGTATAATAAAGCAAACTATCAAATTCTAAACCAAAGATAATAACAAAAATCTTAGAGACACTAATGTAGGAGTCCTAATATAATACTACTACTAAACTACATTGACAAATAAAATTATACAAACTAAAGAGTATTTTAAATCACAATCATACACCCTTTGAGTTAGTAAACACTAAAAAAAACGCTTTGGTTGTAGAGACTTTGGCGTTATTACTTTTTAAAATACACTTTTAATGGTTATATTGGCAAATAAAAGAAAATATGATTTTTTATGTTATAGAAATTTTTATTGAATATGTTTCCTATTTATCAATTTTTATAGATGATCTAACATCGACATTCAGAAGTAAACTATGAACAAGAAAATCTTCTTAGGGTATTTGACAGCATGTAAAATATAAGATCTATTGATGGCATCTGTATTGAATATGAATTTTGGAAACCAACTATTTAGTCAATTAACTTTACTGGATATTTTAACAGAAAATCGACAAAGACAATAATTGTTATGTCTACTCTAGTCACGTGATCGTAAACGACTGTGATTGACCGAATGGTTGATGACGTCAACTGCTTGTAATCAGTTGCGTGTAGAGTGTGAGTTTCGTACAAAGATTAGGTCATTGTGACGTCACCTGCTTGTTGCCACGTATGTTGTCAGGAAAAGCGTTTTCACGGGATATTAAAATAAGTTTTTTTGTTTTCGGTTTCTCTTGCACTATATGTAATGGAACGTAAAATATACATTTTCTATAGAGTCCTTAGACATCAGTGATTAACGTAGAATAGTTTTTAACAACCTGTCAAATACCCTACATCATATCATATTTTAGTTATCATGACAGGAGTATCAATACCTTTTCCAGCTTCCTGGTTATGATAATTATTTGTCATGCATGGTATGTTGGAATAGGGCTATCAGGTTAAAGATTTCTTTTTGAATCACAGCTTTAATTATCTTACTAACTAGTAGATAATGTTTATGTAACATTACTTATTCAACTAAAAAAGTTATCCAAGTCCGATTTCTTTAGTTTACTGTCTGAAACTTCTAGATCGTTTAATTTTAAATAATTTTTTGCGTAGTCTTCTTGATGTAACGTAGTCAAATTTGATTTTTGTGGTAGAATGATTGATGTATTATTTTTGCTCGTAGCGTTTGTTAAATTATGCATTTTTTGGTTCAGATCCGGTGGTGCTGAAAAATGTACAAAAATTACTTCAATAAAAACTTTAGTACAAATGTACTTTTACCTTGAATTACACTTAATAATTATTTGTTCATTAATAATACTATATTTTATAGTGATTGGAGCCTTCTGTCTGTCATTGGGATATTACATGCTAAAAAAATATTTTGTAAACTATACATACATACATACATACATATACTCACGCCTGTGTCCCATTGGGGTAGGCAGAGACAATTGATCGCCATCGACTACGATCCTGACATACCTCTTTTGCCTCTTCCACAGTCATAAGTCGTTTCATACAGGCTCGTCGGTTTCGGGTACTTTTGATCTGACCCTTCTTAAGTAGGCTGTCAATTTGGTCTGCATACTTACGTCTAGGGCGACCCCTTTCGACTGTTCCATTCACTCTCGCTTTATATATTTCATACGTCAGTCTACTATCACTCATCCTTTCCACATGACCAAACCATCTCAACATTCCCTTTTCAATCCTTGTCACTATATCCTCTTTCAGTCCACACTTTTCTCTAATTACACTGTTTCTTATTCTATCATTCAAAGTCAAACCGTACATACTGCGCAAAGAACGCATTTCGACAGCATTTATCCTTGATTCATTCCTCTTCTGCCATACCCAACATTCGATGTAAACTATAATTATTAAGAAAAGATTGTGTCATTGTAGTTGTGAAATTATCATGAAATTTATGTTCTGAAATAAATGATTTGATTTTTAAATTTATTTTCAACAAAACAGATACAAGAATATAATCTAGATATAGACAGCTGATGCTGATATGATTTGATTTTTTAAAATATATCATAAAAAGCATCCATAGCTACTGAATGTTATGTTTTAATGCTAATGTAATGTTTGAAAACATTTTATTATTTGAAAAGTTAACAATTTAGCTAGACAAAGGTTGAAAAATATGTTTAAATGTTTCTAACCCTTAAACAAAAGTAGAAGTGCTACAAAGAAGTAACTTACATGACCGTCTTATGACAACTTTATTCATAACATCACTGAATTCTCTAAAAATGACATCAACCAACGTTTTATATCCATACCAAACGTCCATAGCACTATTAGCTACCCATTTAGATGGTCTATAATCTCTTCTCTCTTTAATTATTCTGTCGTCATTAATGTTAGGCCTTCTAGTATCCCCATTATAAATCAAAATAAGGATGAAAAGTGTACAAGCCAAAAACTTTGAAATGTCCATTTTGATCGTATACGTTCATGCAAGTGACTTCTTGGTTGTAATAAATAGGTTATTGTTCATGATTTTACAGGAAATTCATTCACAACAAAGTAGATTTATTGTTCTTTTCAATGTTTAAGAGTTCGTGTCCGTGTAAGTGATTGTTTCCAAGAGATATAAGATTTTAGTTTTTGTAGTACCACAAAATAGATATATTCTACCAGAAAAATAGTTTCATACAAGCTTGCGGCTGTTAGTACACCCCTACATGCGCAGCAATGTTTCTACCAAACCACAGAATAGGTGATAGTATATAGTTCTACATACAGGACGGCCACTCCCCGCGACCCTCTGACGTCAGATACCCCAACTCACCTCACACTTTCTGGGGAAACTTGACGGGAGCCGAGCAAGGGAATGCAGTCATGCGCGCGCACCCGTTGGATTTAACTACATAAAATATATTTTATTTTATCCTCTCAGTAAAAATAAACTTTGGAATATAACGCTAAATTCACATTTTCAGTGGTTTTTAAGCTTAAATACTATTTTTAATAACAGAATGAACTATAAGAGTAACGAAATATATAATGATGTTCATACGATGCGTGGTGAGTCAACCGTACACATATGTCATGCACAATTTGCGCAAAGTGCGCATGTGCGAACGTCATCATGTCAAATCTAAAACGTTGTTTGAAGTGCCGGACCTGTGACCAAACTGCGGCTCATTCTCGTACGTGGAAGTTCGCGCATTGCTGCTCGCTTTGCATGTAGGGGTGTACAGACTGCTGCGAGCTTGTATGAAGCCGTTTCTCTAGTCTGATCTATTCGGTGGTTTTATGCTGCGAATAGCAAATAATTCGCGGAAAAGAAACTGGATTGATGAATACTTCACCGACAAGAGGATGTATAATGATGATGTAGTATAAATTGTGACGACGATTACCAGCAATTTGCTCTAAAATTATTTTGATCAAATATTGTTTGAATGTTAAAATCAGGGCCAAAGGCAGGCAAAGATAAAAGATGGTTCAATAAGACATCTAAAGGAAATTTAGAGGAAAATTTCAATTGTGCGTGAGCATTCAATAGGTATCGAAATGGAAGCCTATATCTTTAAAGTCGTGATTATTAAGGAGGGATTAAATTTCTGAGTTTGTGTATGTATGTATGAATTAAGAACTAAAAATGTATTTCAAATATTATTAATTATAAACATTTTACAGCCATGATATTTCGAATCAAATTCTAGATTGAAAAATTAAGTCTCAAGGTGGCGAAATCGTAAAACGTAATTCCCCGGTTTGGAAGAGTGCGGGTTCAAGTCCCGCCCGACACTACATTTTTCAATCTTTAATTTAACAATGTATTTATTACAAATATCTAATACAACAAACTAAAGCTCACGGCTATAATCCCATTTGGGGATATTTTTATGAATCTTCCAATATGGAAACTATTATTATACCTACTGAAGATTAAGATTAGATTATGTGCAAGATAGGAGGCTAGTTTTTCGCCAACTAATAAACTGCATAGAAAACCTTACCCCTAAGTCGCCTCGTAAGATACCCACAGAAATAAATTGGGTTGTCCAATTCTAAGCGCTATAGAATTGGACAACCCAATTTCTTTCCATATCATAAATGTAATATCCATAAAGAATGAAAGCTTCATACAAGCGCCCGCTGTACTCCCACATATGCGCATAGTGCATGTTAACCTGGACGTCCTGTATGAACAGATACAGGTGCTCAGATACCTCCGCTGAGTGTCTGTTGCTAGTATGAAGCTTTCGTTCTGAAGGGATATTTATTCATGTGACCACGGCGGTGCAGGAACCACTATCATTATCATCATTATTTAAGAGCTACGCTCTTGTCGGTGGAGTATTCACCAATCCAATCTCTTTTCTGCCAGTTCCTTGAGTTTCTGATACGTCACGACATCAACCTTTTCATTCACCTGTGCTAACGCTATCTATGTATTCCTCTGCCTCTTTTTCCCAATCAATCGTTGGAATAAAAATAAAATCTGTTAAATTTCGTGTTAAACATCAAAAGATCTGTTATCGGAATTCAGGAAGGCCATTATTAGCAGACAGTCAATATGTGAGCGATAGTATCGGTTTCACATCCTGAGAAGTTAAGCTTCGAATATAACGGATGTGGTATAGATGGCAGGACTATTGTCTTTTTTCAGACATTTAATAAATGTTATGGAGACAAAATTACAAGGGCAATGCTGTGGTACAAATTGTATTTCAAACCTTTATGTCATTCCAAGTAATTCAGTAAAACGAAGCTCTTTTTGTAATAATCGTATTTAAAACATACATTCTTCTACCGAGAAGTCATTTTATTGTCACAATATTCGTTTATTGATACTGTTTATGACTGAAAGCTACACTCCGTACAAAATACTTACTCTTTCGTATGGAGAGCAGCAGTTCAATCCCAGTATGGATTAAGCTCGTACGTAGTAATTATAGTATAGAACATTCTATAGGATTTTGGTCTGCCGTAAGAAAACATAGTGACAAATTCCGCAATATGCTAAATGTGATGCATATTATAATGTGGAATTCCGTCAATCTAGCATTAGGCACGTACAGACTAACGCCGATACCATAAGAAAAGAATACTAACTATTATTCCCATGAGAATAGCACTGCTGGAGGCCACTGCTCTACTCTGTCTTTAGTACTGTACCTACTACTATTATTAAGAGGATATAATTCGGAGCGCGCTCCATACAAACGTACTATGGTGATATTTATTTATTTATTTATTTATTTTATTTATTTCCTTTTTGGAGAACTTACAGCTAAACAACAGTCGGATTTCAAAAGACAAATTGATAGTCAGATGCTGACAACAATACTAACCAATTAAACTCAATGAAATTTTGCTGAAACAATCTTTAAACAAATATCTATGCTTGTATTGAGTCTGGATTTTCGTTAAAATATACAGTTTCAATCCTAGGATTAATTTAAGATTTGTATGGAAATCTTTAAGGCACTGTAACTTTAAAACTATACATTTTAACGAAAATCTATACATGAATAGAAATTTGTTTTTAGATTGATTCTGAAAAATTTCATTGAATTTAATTGGTTAGTATTGAAAATATCACCATAGTACGTTTCTATGGAGCGCGCTCCGAATTATATCCTCTTAACAAATAGTGTAGGACTTCCATAAGGTGCGTTTTCCTGGTCAAGGCAAGGTCATATTGATGCTAATGCTTAGAACTGGTCTAAGGTGAATAAGATCTCCTGGAAACAAAAGGTGTTTCCAGGAGATCTTATTTAGCGATGTGTTTCAGAGTTGGTATTTAGCAGAATTCAAGCAAGCACTGACTATTTTCGTTCTGATTGCCCACCCCGTGATAGGCAATCTGGATAGTTTGATGTTTCCTGTCTGACGCGTTACTCTAAAATATAAAATACAATTATAAAACCGTTTCGTGACTGACTGACTGATTGACTGATTGATAGAGAACACACAACCTAAGCTGTTGAAGATAGAAACATTGAAATGAGTATGAGTAAGGTTGTATGGAGAAAAATTGCCTTTTTTATGAGCCGGTCGTAATATAACTTACATAGGTTTTTTACATTAAAAACTTTACATTCATTGCGGAGGAAATAGCTTTTTAGTGCTAAGACCGCCTTGTTTTGTATCTTCAGTATCTCTTTACGGTATATTTTGCTGAGTAGGTAGTATGTATCGATTGACTGATTGAAAATGAGGTGATTCTTAAAGGTTTTGGTACCTTTTTCATGAACCTTTAGAGTCAAATATCTCAGCTCCGATGTGTGATAGGCCATACGTGTGCATAATAAAATAAGCTTGTTTTTATAGTACTATAATAATACAATACTTTTATTGGTGGCTACGACTCTAAGAGGAAGGATCTTTCTTTAAGACTAGAGTGAGCCATACCAATTGTAAAGTGTCCACTTGTTTTGACGTTTAGGTTTGAGTGTGTGGTGTCAAGTAGTATGGACAAAAGGCACCAAGTAACATTTATAGCCTTATGTTTACGGTCACTTTTCACACACACTAGCTCAAAAAAAAGTGGACAGCCGCATTAACAAATATCTATAGTACCATCTCCTTCTACTATTAAAGGTACGTCATAAGACAAAAGAGACCAACTACAATCGCAAATTTATGCGGACTCTATGGAGATCCTTCCTCTTAGCTACGACTGAAAAAAAAGACAATACTTACATTGACTCGTTACGTTATAGGGGTGCCCTAATAAATCATTTTGCGATATTCTAATTCCACGCGGACGAAGTCGCGTGTAAAAGCTAGTATACCAATAGAGTAAGAGCTATCTTTGCTTGGATTATACCTCAATCAAACTTGAAACATCAAACACATTTTCATATCAGCTAAAACGATAAAAGAAGACAAAATAACATTTCGTACATCCTGTACAGTGATCGCAACAGGAATACAACAGCATTTTGCTCGATCCCATTTTTCAGACATCATATTTCTTCCATTATTCAATACGTTACCCCAATGCAGCTAAGTAAGATGTTCTTTCAGATGTAAGGGGAGCAAATGGGTTTACTTCTCTCTTTTTGTTGTGGCTTGTATTAAATTTATTCATTTGTTTTTATTACATTGTGCTTTAGTATTATCACAGAATAGGTAAATAGTATATAGTTCTACATACAGAACGGCCGCTCCTTGCCCGCCTCTGACTTCAGATACCCTACCTCACCTCACACTTTCTGGGGACACTTTAGGAGAGTCGAGCAAGGGAATGCAGTGAGGCGCGCGACCCGTTGGATTTCACTACATAAAATTGTGTCTTTTCAGTGAATAAAACATAAACATTACACTGAAATATAACGCTAAATTCACATTTTATTAATTCTTTAGCTCAAGTACTATTTTTAATAACAGAAACAATAAAAAGTATCCAAATGTAGATGACGCTAAATGCAAAGCGCGGCTTTCAACCCTACACGCAATGTCATTGACAGTTTGCACAAAGTGCGTTTGTGCAGACGCCATTTTGAAATTCAAAAGCGTTTAATAGAGCGCAGGACCTTGTCGTATTATTTAAACTTTTACTTTGATTTCATTTATGGTTTTGCAGATCTGGCTTCATGACAATTATTAGGCATTTTATAAGTTTTAGAAAAAGTGAATTATATTTTTGAAAAATGCTTAGGTTGTGATACCTTCATATTTTTCAAAAATCTATATATGGAATGGAATATAAATGACTTATGGTTATATTGATCATGAGCAAGTCAATCGATCGATATTTTTACAAATAAATTTTCGAGTAACAGAGCTAGTAACTCACTTTCACTGATGAACATAATTATTTACCCCTCGGCCCTGGTGGCCGATTATCTATTTGTACCTGTCGCCGTTGAGACCACGGGGGTTTGGGGTGCCGAGGCTAAGAACTTCGTTGCGGAGATTGGCCGTCGACTGAGGGAGCGTAGTTGTGACTCCCGTTCAGGGTCGTTTCTGGTGCAGAGGCTAGCCGTAGCTATTCAGCGTTGCAACGCTGCTAGCATTATGGGCTCCTTTGCGCCGGGATCGACAAGGGGCGGGTTATTTGACTGTGCTTGTATTTCATTGTTATGACGAAGCTTGTTGCTGAATTATGTTTGTTTGTGTATTCTTGTTATTGACGACGCTTGTGCTGACCGCTATATTTTTGTGATTATTCTATTTTTGTGACATAAATAAATTATTTGATATTATGTACCTTCTGTCATTTATCAAGGGGGGTTATTACAGTGACTCATACTCCACTACATACATTATTAGTAGAGCAGTGAACTTGGTGTCAAAAATGTTCAAGCCACAGGTTGACTTAGTACGAGTCACCTGGGACCAACGCTAAATACGCTGGAAAAACTCTTTTCAGTAGTGTCTTTCTAGCAACGATTGATTTTTTCATTAACGATGTAGGAAACTACTTTTCGAAATTATAGTCTTGTTCCATTAATTTATTCGTCATTCAACAGTGTCTTTGTTATTACGAAAATTATAAGCTAGTTGAAATAAAACATCATTTTGTAAGAAATTACTTGTTTAATGTAGGTAATGAAATATTCTTCATTTTTTATTAGGTGGCGGCAGGGTAGTAACTGAAAATAATAGAATATAAATTTGTTGTTTTCAAGGTCATATTAGTTTAAATATGAAACTTACTACACATGTTTTGACAAATGAATGTTTTCTACTCGATATTTTTCAACTCATCAAAGATTTTTAAAGATGCTATTTTATAATCTTAAAAAACGTTTTCAGAAACATATATCAATAGTTTTTAAACTTTTCTCGCGCTTTTTGATTTACCACCAAAAATATACTAATAATAGAGTCTTTAGAAAAAAATTATAGAAAATGTTGTCTAAAAATAAATATAAACATAATTCGAAAAAAGAAATACATCATACATGGCAAACAAACTTTATAAAGGGCTTTCTCTGTAGTAATCTTTTATTGGCTGAAAATAAGGATGAAAACGATAAGAATTGTAAATCCAAATTTGCTCTAAATTGATGTAATGGAAGAGATGGAGATGGAAACCGAAGTCACCAGTCACCACCATTGACTATCACATCAGTGACGTTCTGTCCTTCATGTTGCCCATACTAACAATGATAGCTTCATAATATCTAAACACGTTTAAGCAGCGTGGTGCAAGTCGCCCTTCTAATCAAAAATGATAAATAATTATGTAGTTTTATTTTACATGCTACCCGGATTGAATTCAGACAAGATTCACAAAATTTCCTGCATCCATTTAGTCCAATATTGAATCGTTTGTCTATGAAATAAACTCACCTTTCGCTTCCACGATCTTGTCGATGGCTCTAGATCCAACGTTCCACAATTCCCTTGCTATCAGACCCATTACGGTTTTGTTTGAGTAAATAAAATCCATTGCTTTTCCGACCAAAACGTCTGAAGTACTAAATGCGTCGTTCTCTATTTTCTGATACTGCTTTTTCAATTCATCGCGGGTTTTGTAGGAGTTTATTCTATGGACGTATATGATAAGAAAAGATACTACTGAAATGAATATGAATGTTCGAGGTGGCATTGTTAATGCGGACACTGTTGATCCAGTAATGATAGCTTTGTGTTTTTGTTCTGGATTCTTGGAACAGAGTAAGGATTTGAGTAGACTGGCTTTTTAACTAACCAAGTTTAAATATTTTTGTAGTTATAAGTACTTCTTCTGACGGGTTAGGAGAAACAGATTAGCGTGTATTTTCAGCTTGTGACAGATGTAACACAACGTGAAATTAGGTTTTAGTGTCCTATGCAAGTTCTATGCAATGAACATAGGTCCGAATGAAGTTCGAATACATGTTCTACCATATGGTTCGATGTCCAAACATAATGTATAGGTAGTTTATAGATATTTCCGTTTATAGATATATAGTTTTCTTCTCCATCATCAGGCGAGCTCATAAGTACTATAATTTTGCATCATTGTCATCAGCACTAGCACTATATTTCCTTATCGGGTGGCACTTTATCTGTAAGATTTTTTAGATTGTAACAAATACATAGGTGAATCTCTGAACCCTAAATTTTTAATATTGTATATGTCTTATTTCGGTCTGCCAGCCTGTTCGATCGATCTTCATGCAAAAACTACTGAATTGATTTTGATGCAACTTTTACTGTTCGAAGTAGCTTATCGTTAAACTAAAAAACTGGGGTTTATTTTTATTCCCGTATAATTTATGAATAAGAATAAGAATAAGAATCATTTATTGTTAGAGCTGGTGATGGTTTATGATGATAAACCCATATCAACAGTTTTTGACTTATTGTAGGCACGCTCTTATACATTATGACTTCAGTGAAACTGTTCTCTTGCTTGAGTTCTACAATAAGTTTCTGGGAAATGTGTAGTATTTATAATTTACCACGGAAGATACACAAACATACGTTTTATTTGTCAACATTTTCATATTTTGTCCGTTTTTTTCATTGTACCTTTAACAGTTTTTAAAACGTGTTATGATCTAATTGGCGCTGTAAAATTTAAATGATGTTGTATGAGAAATTAAGTAATTTGCTGTTTGATAACTAATAAAGATAAATTGAATTGAAAAAAAATACACTTAAGCATAGCATATGCTCACGACTATATTCCCCGAGAGGGTAGTCAGAGATATTCTGAAACCTCAGAACATCCACGTTTTACCAGTAGTACCGAAACTCTGTCCAGTGTGACGGGGGGTGAGCCCGTCGCCACTTATAATGGACAGTGGGTACAATACGTGCCTCGAAATTGAAGCATGCAGGTTTCCTCACGATGTTTATGGTCACGATTAAAAATACTTTATTTTTATATTTGTATTTAACTATTCACAAACGTGGTACTACTGGCTCCTCCATTTAGATAATAAACTATTTTTATTTATTTTAACACTTTATTGTACACACGGAAATACAGATGAATACAGCATAATAGACAAGTACGAAGGGCGAGCTTATCTCTGAAGAGATTTCTTCCAACAGGCCTATGATACAGAGACAGTTTACAAAGTGAGGTAGACAAAGTGTACAAAATTCAAAGAAATTAACAAACTAAAACGCACATTTAAAATTTTGTTCTTATGTAATTTTGCTCAAAAGAATCAGTGTCATATGGAAGTTAAGCACATAAGAAACCCAAAATAAAAGCTTTTAGATATTTGTCATTCTTTTTTTTCATGCTTACGAGAATTAGTTTCCAGTTTCTTGATCAGATTTATGATTATTTGATTTATTGAACTTAGTGATTTTAGTGAATTCGATGAACTATACCTATAGATTTCATAACAAGTAATATGTTGATTTCTATTGTTGATTTATTTTTATTATGGAACACAACTCGTCACCTCCTCGATCTCGTCGGCTGCCTACGTGGTCCAATGGTTAAGATGGTTGGTGGATGGTGGAATGGTTGGCATTGGGCTCTTGACACGGACACGGACCACGATATAGTACATGTCGGCGTTTCCCCATTCCCAGGGTCCATTTTCAATTAAATGCACAGATACTTTTAACTCCTGTATTAATCCTTGGTTAAGTTTACAATTTTTATGATACATATAAGATCTATTAGTTATAAACAAAAACAGTCCGAGCTTTTTCGTAAAGCCAAGCAAAGTGAAAGCGTCACATCCCGTGGCCGCTGTCACTCGTATCACCAAATAAAGTCTCATTAAGTTTTTAGCTATCTAATCTTACGTTAAGTTTATAAAAACATCACATTAAAATTTAAATACTATTATTTTCTATTTTACCTTTATTTTATATTAACATTGTAACAAATCTGAGATCATGTTATGATTGTAAATAAAAACAATAGTTGAGTCTCTAATTGCAAAGAAACGTAAGTATTAAGGTTTATTAATTCACAAACAAATCTAAAACAATTTATCAATCATTTTGAAATTAGATTTACTTATTAAAATTATTTAGATATTAACATTTATTATCTTTATAAATTATTGCTTCCTCTGATTAGTCTTAACATGGCAGATGACACTAGGATGTAGCATCGTAGTAACGATGCAATACAACAGATGTCGTTTTATACAGTTTTGACAGATTACCCGAGCCGCCAATAGATGGCGCTATGTTTCATTATAGGCACGCCCATACGGCCATACTGGCTCAAGCGCGCTCTCTGCGCTTTTATTTTACATTTAATTATTAATTAAATTTTACATTTAATTATTAATTAAATTTTACATTTATTTATTAATTAAATTTTACATTAACTATTACTTGCTTCGTTGTACAAAAATAAACATAATTTTAGAGTTTAGGTTTTATACGGTATTTTATTATTACTCTACATAAATATCTATATTAAACCTGTACAACAAAATAGAGATCTTTTTTCTTCTAATTATTAAACTGACAATTTACAATAGAGATTGAAAGAACCTATAGAACACAAAATAACAGCTGGGCTAGCACGCCGCACGTGATACGGCCATATCACCTTTTTTATCTCGTTTGTTCTAACGCAAATAGAAAGAGAGCGTAAGCGTGATAGCGCTATATCACGCTGGCACGCCAGCCATGCCAGTGGTCTTATTTTCTAAAGCGTTTTACAGATCTTACAATGTGGGAGAATAAATTCTCAGTCACAATTTTACTGATAATCATTATTTTAATTTCTTGTGTAACAACAACATAACATTATTTTTATGTTTACAATTAAAACAAATTAAAATTAGTCTTCTTAGAACTAAAACAGAAACTTAAGATAGTTTTTCTTAGTATCAAAATAACATCTTAATATGGTTTTTCAGACATTAAAAATGAATTTTAACTTTTACATGTCCATGTTAAATATTCCCCAGAAACAACAATAAACACGCCACAAAACTTAATGATTCCAAAATCACGGCATCACCCCTCCTGGGTTCTAGCCAACATAAGGCAATCTCCCTTTCTGAGATTCCTCACCAAGACCGGGATTAGGGATACGCATGGTGGCCAGCCAGCGTTTCAGGAAGGATGTTTGGAAAGGGAATAAGACAAACTCAGAAGTCTGAAGTACTAGCTCCCAAGTTAACAGGTATATTCGAACAGGCATTAGATACGGAAGTAGAAGTCCCCACATCATCAGGTATCCCCGACTGCTCGTCACCAGCCCATACGGCAGATTCCTCTGTATCAATTTCAAATGGGTTAGATTGAGCTATAGGAGCAGGTCGAAGGTAGTCATGACTAGCTATCTTTTCAGAACAACCACGAAGATTTACATGTTTAAGCTTATATCTGTCATTAGGTAAAATCTCTAAAACCTCCATAGGTCCTTCAAATTTCGACCCTAGTTTGGTTGTGTGACGCTCATGACGACGCATCAAGACAAAATCACCGACTTTAAATGGTTGAATTTTAGCTTTTCCCTCATCGTAACGTACCTTGTCCTTAAGAGATCTCTCGTCCATCCTGTCTTTACATTCCAATCGCATAGAAGTTAGGTCAGCCATTACTTCATCGTCATCAATTTGTACAAGCTTAATACTGGGCGGAGAACACCTTTTACCAAATAACATTTCCATTGGAGACTTACCAGTACTTTTGGACACAGAACAATTAATTGCCAACTGTAAATCTTGGATAGCGGAATGCCAGGGCTTGGTAAGTTCTACAACAGACATATTATCTTTAATCACCTTCATGATTCGCTCTACCTGCCCGTTTGCTCTACTAGCACCCTTCGCTACCACGTGATGCTGAACACCGTGATGTTCACAGAATTTCTTAAACTCAGTGGATGTCATGCTCTTGTCTTGGTCAGTGATGAAACGAGTAGGTGTTCCAAAAACAGATATTAAATTTTGAAAACATTTGATTGCAGTTTCAGTTGTTCGGTCATTTGTGTAAATCATATGAACATATTTAGTAAAACCATCTATAAAAACGAATGCATATTCTGCGACACTGCGTTTACCATTCATGCGACCAGTGATATCACCATGGACAGTATGGAAAGGGATTGTGATCTTATCTATGGGATGTAACCTGATTTGACGGGCACCTGAAACACCTTTTCGAACTCTACAGCTCACACAGTTCTCAACGAATCTTCTTACTAGTTGTGACATGTTAGGAAACCAGTATTGTTCACGCAATTTGGCAAGAACTTTTTCCCAACTAAAATGTTGTAAGGCATCATGGTAATGGCTGATAAGATTCCATCTATAATTACGAGGCACAATGATCAATTTATGGGTTTGATTCTGTATTTGTACTTTACGCCTTAACAGTTTATCTTGGGAGATTATGTAAGTATCTGCTACTGTCTTAGGAATAGAATCACCTTTGAGCTGTTCTACGATTTTATTCAGCTCAGGATCACGTTTTTGTTCAATGAGAAGCCAGTTATGATCAAGAGAAGCCGCATTAACTGATAATTTTAGGGGCTGAGATGTGTTCTGAATACATGTTTGATTAATTTGAGGAGACTGAGGAACGGTTGGGGTATCGACTGGATTACGACTGAAGTAGTCTGCGTGCGCTAGACGCTCTCCCTTGCGGTACTCAATATCAAATTGGAAATTTTGTAAGTAGGCCCACCACCGGTGTACTCTAGGGGTCAGTTCACGTTTGCGACTGGCCGCTTTTAAAGAATTGCAGTCAGTCACTACTTTAAAATTCCTACCGTGTAGAAAATGCCGGAAATGTTTAATAGCTTTTACGACTGCAAGGGTCTCTAACTCATACGAGTGATACCTACTCTCGCATTCAGTCGTTCGCATGCTAAAGTAAGCCACTACCAATGGGATTTGTTCCTGCCGTTGAATAAGCACAGCGCCATATCCAATTGAACTAGCATCCGTGTGAAGCTCTGTGGGCAAATTTGGGTCAAAAATTGTTAAAAGAGGTGAAGATGTCAAACGATCAATTACCTCTTGCCTAGCGAGTTCGTGGCGCTCAGTCCATTTCCAGGGGATATTTGATTTAGTTAATTCGTATAACGGGGCCATTATAGTGGAGAAATTTGGGACAAATTTGCGGAAGTAACCAGCCAAGCCGTTAAACTGGCGAACTTCTTTAACGTTCTTTGGCGCCGGCGAGCTTGCCAGAGCTTGGATTTTTCTAGGGCTTGGTTTCACGGTGCCATTTTCAATAACATTTCCCAAAAACTCAATTTTGGTTTTGAGAAATGAGCATTTAGTGACGTTTAAAGAAAATCCAGCCTTAGTTAACCTATTCAGTACCAACTTCAGATTATGCAAACCTTCTTCAATAGTCTCAGAGATGACTAAAATATCATCAACATAAACCAGTGCAATATTGTCCCGATAGTCACCAAGAGCTATGTTTATTGCACGCTGGTAAACGGACGGAGCGTTGCACAGACCAAATGGCATTCGTAGATACTCGAATTGGCCATCAGGGGTCACAAACGCGGTCTTCTCTATTGAGTCAGGAGCTATCGGTATACCGTGGAAACCTGCGGCCATATCTAAACATGTAAAATATCGAGCCTTACCCAATTTATCAATTTGGTCCGCAATAAGAGGTAGAGGGAAATGATCTCTGACAGTATTGGCATTTAGTTCGCGAAAATCAACACAGAGCCTGTCACTCCCGTCTTTCTTTTTGACAAGCAATATAGGACTACTGAATGGAGACGAACTGTCACGTATTATGCCATTATCTTTCAAATCCTGAACAATTTCTTTAACTTTTTCACGTTCCAAAGGTGACAATCGGTATGGCCTGCGCTGTACAATTTTGTCAGGATTTTTTAATCTGATATTTAACTCACCAGTTGTCACCTGTGAAACGCGATTTCCGGTAGTAAAATTATGTTTGAACTGATCAAGTATCCCTCGCAACAACTGAAGTTCCTGAGGATCAGAAATATCAGTATCGAGGTGTGGTGATGATGATGACTCATTGATCGTGCATGCATTAACTAAGGTGTCACGTTGTATAGAAATATTATCTTTCTTAAGAGTCACACTAAGGCCCGGAACTTTTAATAGGTCAAACCCGATAAGAACATCAAATTGTGTTTGCATATCACCCACAACATAAAATTCGATCTCTACATAAGTTTCATCTATTTTTACCATAGTTGTAATAGTCTCATTTGAAACTACAGGACAACCGCCTATACCCGAAAGCGTGACATCAACACATTTTCGCTTTCCTGGTATGGAGAGAGAAAGACTTTTGCGTATTATTGAGCAGTCAGCACCAGTATCAAAAAGACAGGAATAACGTTTGCTACCTATTTCTATGTTAGTCATACTACGGTTTGAAGCATTACAAAAATTTATAGACTTCTGATTTTGCAACTTTTGTGTATTAAAACGTTCATTATTTTGACGTCTGAAACAGTTTTTCTCAATGTGACCTTTACGATGGCAATATTTGCATTCAATTATTTTAGTGTTAGGGGGGGAGTTAGGGGTTTTATCAGGCAGACTAGGCACTAGAACTGGTACAGAGTCTGGTTTAAAAGTGGTTCTTTCCTTACACTCACGAGAACGATGCCCAGGTTTATTACAATTAAAGCAAGTAACAGTTTGTTCCCTTTTAAAAGCATAGGGTTCTGCAGCCCGTGATTTTCTACTATCATTACGTTCGTTACTTGTTTTAATGGGCAAATCAATTTTACGTTTGCGATAAGTTTTTAAAACTGACACTAGTCTCGGTAAAGAATCTGGCGTATTTCGTAATAATTCGGAACGAACAAAGTCGGGATAAATACCTGTCACTAGGGCGTCAACGACTTCCGCATCTGTAGCCTCTGGTCTCACTCTCTTAAATAAAGTCCAAGCAGTAGTGGCGTATTCACTGTAACTGGCTGCTTGGTCTGAAGTATAGGATCTCCACTTTTGTACGTCGTCAGAATACCGAAATTCCTTGCCAAAAGTCTGGATTAGTTCACTTTTCACTTGTTCCCAAGTCGTCGAACGCAAGGACCACGTGTCAACCCACGTCTTAGCTCTCCCTCTCAATTGTAGAATGGCCTTCATGCGTGCTTCATGAGTCGGTATATTAAAATTTTCGATGGTTTCATCAACGTGCGCGCACCAATCCCTGATATCATGTGATCTTTCATCAGGATCGAAAGGTGGCAAATAAAAATCATTGCGGTGACGTGGTGGCAACGATTCCGATGAAAGAGCGGCAGTAACAGCGCTAGCAGCCGCCTGTTTTGTAACAGAATTAACGAGACTCATGACTTGTTCCATGGTGAAGGTGGGCTCCGGAGGTAATGGCGCCGGCTTGCCGGCATGCGATCCCACCGCTGCTGTCGGCGTTTCCCCATTCCCAGGGTCCATTTTCAATTAAATGCACAGATACTTTTAACTCCTGTATTAATCCTTGGTTAAGTTTACAATTTTTATGATACATATAAGATCTATTAGTTATAAACAAAAACAGTCCGAGCTTTTTCGTAAAGCCAAGCAAAGTGAAAGCGTCACATCCCGTGGCCGCTGTCACTCGTATCACCAAATAAAGTCTCATTAAGTTTTTAGCTATCTAATCTTACGTTAAGTTTATAAAAACATCACATTAAAATTTAAATACTATTATTTTCTATTTTACCTTTATTTTATATTAACATTGTAACAAATCTGAGATCATGTTATGATTGTAAATAAAAACAATAGTTGAGTCTCTAATTGCAAAGAAACGTAAGTATTAAGGTTTATTAATTCACAAACAAATCTAAAACAATTTATCAATCATTTTGAAATTAGATTTACTTATTAAAATTATTTAGATATTAACATTTATTATCTTTATAAATTATTGCTTCCTCTGATTAGTCTTAACATGGCAGATGACACTAGGATGTAGCATCGTAGTAACGATGCAATACAACAGATGTCGTTTTATACAGTTTTGACAGATTACCCGAGCCGCCAATAGATGGCGCTATGTTTCATTATAGGCACGCCCATATACACATAGTGATATGTCACTTTATGCCTTTTCCCCCAGTTGGTTCGGACATGGCAAGCCGAATCACCTGATTGTCTGAAAATAAAGATGATTCTGTGAATAAAACCTCTCATGGTAGTAGTCGTTACATAAAAACCACGTCAGAGGCCGTAAGGCGGTCTGAAAAAACTCTGATAGCAGGGCTTGCCCACATGATCAGAAGTCCTTCTCGATAGGTTGACCTTATTTTTATACCCATCAACAAGACACCTCCCGGAAAATCGACGATGCAAGATAAAGTTATAGCACAGTATAAAGAAAATCTCTCCATAAAGCACTTTAGAAGCACAAAACCACTTTATCTTTGTCGTAAACATCAAACTAAAAGTTTATGCAAAATTTTTTTTCATAGCCAAACTAGGGAATTTTCACGACAATATTTATGAAATTCCTTTTTTAAATGTTCCCTGAATTTCTGGGAAAGGCAAAATAGAATGTTCCCATGCTCCCTGGACGAATTTGGAGATGCCATCCCTTGGGTTCTGGGTTACGTGACAAGTACGAAAATACTTATATCGTGAGGTATTCGATGAATTTTTGTACTTTGTTTTGGAAGTTGCTGTTAAAAAAAATCCCTATGTTAAAATGTTTCTTTCCCTTGTGAAAAAGGAGAATTTTGTAACAGATTAGGAGAGTTTTATAAGAGCATTATTTTATTCATTCCTTCTGGTATTATAATAAACACACGCGTTACAAGTTTTGATTAGATTCTAGTACTTTAGGACTAGAATAGCCGATAATCTGTGTATGTGTGAGTATAATAATTAGCTAGATAATTATACAGGGTGTGTAACAAAACATCCTAGTGATACTTAAGGGGGTGCTTCAGACCATCAAACTAAACAACTTTTACTATGGAGCCCAACATCGAAATCACAAAAACAAAATCAGCTGTTTCATATTAAAATTCTTTTGCGATTTCGAACTTGGTCTGATAATGAAAGTAGTTCAGTTTGATGGTCTGAAGCACCCCTCTTAATTATAACTAGGGTCTATTTAATTTTTACGATGAAGAAAGATGCATTTCAGTGCTCAGTAATATTATCATCAGCCTTTAAACGTCCCACTGCAGGGCACAGGCCTATCCTCAAGAAGATTGTAGTGGCGTTAGTCCACCACGCGTGCCCAATGTGTATTGGTTTAGTGGACTACACAACATACGCATCAGAATTTCTTCTTCATATTTATGCAGGTTTCTTCATGATGATATTATCGTATTATGTACTTAAGTTAGAAAAAATCATTGGTAGGTACATGGCATGTCGTCCGTGGAGATTCGAACCCGGACCTTCATGATTGAGTATCCATACCTCTCCGCAACGCACCACCGACGCATCAATTTATTTTATTTTAGAAGCTACGTTTCTATCCAGAGCTTAACGTCAAAATATAATTTAAAATTTCTATTTATAAACCTATCGCTCCCTTATTGACTACTTCTAAAAAGTCTCAGTATCACTTTAACGCCAACCTATCAAATCCCAACAACTAAAATTTTTATCAAATCGTTATGACAACAAAAATCTTCAATTTCGAAACGTCATTTCGTAACAAATCCCTTAATGCTTCGCCGCGAGCAGTAGAAGGCTATCAGTGTCCCACAGTCGCACTCCCGTGAAGATTTAAAAGGATCGCTGAGACCTTAGCGGAAAATACGACACCTTTTGTAAAGAGCTACAGTTGATGTTGCTAAAAATACCGGAAAATGTATATACTGGATGTTTTCTTTAAAGTATTGTTTACACTTTCAAGTGAGTCTCAAATTTTTAAGGATTTTGGTGCTTTAGATGAATTCATAAATTATGTCTAAGACAAATCATCATCATCATCATCATCGTCAGCCTATCATAGTCCACTGGCTGAACATTGGCCTATCCCAAAGCGCGCTACAAAACTCTATCCTCGGCCTTCCTCATCCAGTCGCTCCCCGCTACCTTTTTTAGGTCGTCGCGTCGCGTCGGTCCAGAGACCCGCTGATCATACCACCCTACGCCTGCCAGTTTGTGGTCACCTCTGACACCCCGTCGGTTGTCAGTCTAAGACAAATGAAGTCCCAAAATTATACCTCCATTTTATATCTTTATGTCTTTTCATTCACTTTTGATCAAGAAAACATACGGAGAGCCGGCGAAGCGACTTGATAACGAATAAATTCACACTGATGTCGTGTGATTTTATTTGACAAATCAGTCACAGAACTTTTTGAACACTCAATTTTATTCTTAGAAAGGCTTTAATAATATACAATACAATACATTTTTTGTTCTGACAGGTTTGCTCCCATAGTAAAAGTTGAGTTTGACGAGAAGCGTATGTAGCTTAAAGATTAACGATACTTTTCCTTACACCCTGCATGATTATAAGAATTAAATGCAAAAGATAACTGACTTATCTTATTCTCTCCTCCTGTTATTCTTAGCTCTTTCGTATTTCCTGGTTCCTGTTTAGGAATCATGACATCTATCTAATTTTATACGGTATCAATTTTCTCTTTTAAGGGTGCATTACCGTTGGCGCGCTCCATACAAACGAAGTCTGGTTATATTTCCAATACTAACCAATTAAAGTCAATGAATTTTTTCAGAAACAATCTAAAAACGAATCTCTATGCTTGTATGTTGACAGGTTTTCGTTAAAATGTATAGTTTTAAAGTTACAGTGCCTAAAAAATTTCCTTACTTAATTAATTTAAGATTTAAATTAATTCTAGCATTGAAACTGTATATTTTAACGAAAATCTGACACCATAGATTTTTTCTGAAAAATTTCATTGGTTTGAATTGGTTAGAATTGAAAATATCACCAGACTTCGTTTGTATGCAGCGCGCATTTACGCAATCGGAATAAACTTCTCGTAATGTGTTACCATTAAAAATATGGGTTACACTTTTACTAATATTTAGCGGGCCTAAAGAATACCTTTAAATCCTAAACCTGCTGAGTCAGATAAAAATAATGTCAACAATAACCAAGGTGTGAGCCAAAAGTACAAAAGTAGCGAAATAAAGTAGGAACGAAGTATGTCGTTGAACGGGCCTTATCTCATCTCGGCAGACGGTGATCTTGCTGACTTAGCGCTTCTGTGGAAATTTGGTGTTGACTTTAACTTTTTTTATTGTGCACATTTTTAAATCAGCTTTTTGTGTCTCAATTTGGATTATAGAAAGAGCCTGATATTGACTGTCTGTGTAATGTGGAAATCGTAGATTCAATTATTATGCTTCAATTTCTAGGCGCGTTTCGTAAATTATTTTGAAACTTCCATTGGGAAAACCAGATAGGTAGTTAATCTACAAGACAATCTCCAAGATGTTTATTTTTAATTATCAACTTCAGAAACCTTTTAATCACACCAAACGACAAAAACAAACATTTAAAAGTAAACAATCATTCGGTCACCTATTATCTTTGATGTACGCAAATGTATGTATTACTTCTTAACTCTCTTTAAGATATTTTAGGTCAATTAATGCGTAGGGGGCCGCTATGAAATGACCATTGATTTTTTTACAATCACTTGCGGTCACGTGCGTACTTCAAAAGTAATAGGTGACCGACTTTTTTTTACTTTTTAAATGTTTGTTTTTGGCGTTAAGGGTTTTTTAAAATTTGAAATTTATTGTTATTTCATAATTTTTAAAGTCATGAAAACTAATGAACGGATTTTCATGAAGCAAAGCTTATACTCGCGCAAAAATTAGCTTTCTATTTAAAAAAACCGCATCTAAACCGGTCCACTCGTTTGGGCGCTACGATGCCACAGACAGACAGACCGACAGACAGACAAACAGACAAACAAACAGACAGACAGACCGACATAGGCTTCAAACTGATAACACCCCTTTTTTTGCGTCGGGGGTTAAAATTACCTAGAACTACAACATTTTAGTAACACAATTCTAGTACTCTGTGGTAATATTATCTTTTTTGTTTATGCTCATTAAATTATTGGTAAAATCGTATCCATAATTGAACTAAATGTGGGCAAAGAGCATTTATAGTTATTGCTGCCATATTATACAGTTAACGCAAATTTGCGAATATGCGATTAATTAATAAGTTAATTAAACAGACCACAAATGTCCAGCTAGAAATGTAATTTTAACTATCAGAATGTGATTTGGATTTACATTATTGTTTCCAATACTGAAATCATAAATTCAGCGGGTAATTGACATGCATAGTATGCAAAATGTTTAAAAATTTCATTGGCTGCTCTAGACTAGCAAATAAAAACTGAAGATAAAGTAGGTATTCCTAGAAACAATATTGGAAAAGCTTTTTAAAAATCCAAAACAAGTCATTAAATATTACGCGGATGCAATTAAAATTCAATTTAAAAAATTTACCACTTTCTTATCCTTGTTGAGGCCTTTGCTCTGCAGTGGGATTCTACAGGCTTACTTACTTTTACCATAGTTAAAAATATTTTTTTCTTTGATTTTTGTTAATTAGTTATTGTTATTTGTTGTGCCCTCACAGGGTTCGTGTCAGGAACTTGTAAAATATTTATAAGAACAAACTAAACTAAAATTTATTGATTGTATAAAAATGTTGAACTTTAATTTCAGTAGAACAATGGTTAACTAGCGACACATTTGTTTAGAAATAGTTACGCCTTTATCTGTTATCATCATCATCATCTTATTTAAGAGCTACGGCCTTGTCGGTGGAGCATTGGCTGTCTCTTTTCCGCTATAGTCTAGTCTAGAGTTCTTGATAGGACATGACATCAACCTTTTCCTTCAATTGGGCTAGATAACTCGGTCTAGGTCTTCCTCTACCTCTCTTTCCCTCCTTCCCCTTGGAAGGGAGGATCCCTTCCAATATGGTTTTAAAGAAAATGTCGTTTTGTCAAGTGTCCGATCATTTTGTCTGATAACTAAGTACATAATTATACAAGGTATAGCAAAACGCCCTAATAATATTTGAACTTTTAAGGGGTGATTTAAACCATAGAGACAGCTACGAAAAAATATCCCCTGGCACAGAATATATTTGAGTCGAGTACGAACTGCAATTTTGTATTAAACAACAGACTTTTTCTCGATATTGGCCCCATTGTGACAGTCGTTCAGTTTGATGGTCTTAACAACTCCTTTAAATATTACTTGGGTGTTTTGTTACACATTGTATAAAAGACAATAAAACACAATATTCATCACCGAAGTTAAGCAACGTCAGGTCCGGTCAGTCTTTGGATGGGTGACCGTTTAGTGGTATTTCATCTCGAGCATTACCGTGCTTCGGAATGCACGTTAAGCAGTTGGTCTACAATAAATATCTATAAATATCTTGGACATTGTCACACAAATTATCTAGTCACATTTAAAGTACCAGAATCTAGCCTGGACTTGTATTATGATGACTAGACAACGATATAGAATACATATATAGATACAACCATCCATGACTCGGGTACAAATATTCATATTCATCATACAAATATTTGTCCCTTACGGGATTCGAACCCGCGACCCTCGGCACAGCAGGCAGGTTCACTACAGACTGTGCTATCGGGCCGTCATTTCCTTCAGATGGCGTTGTAACTATTCGTAAAGCCAGGTCAGAGGCCTATTAAGGCGGCTTGAAAATTCTCTGACAGCACGTTGACCACTAACTTGCCTCCACCAAACCGCACTGGGCCCGTGTGGTGGAGTATGGCCCACTCCGTCTCACCCTTATTCGTGAGAGGAGGCCTTTGCCCTGCAGTGGGATTCTACAGGCTATAACTTACTTTTATTATTAAATAGTTAACAAAACATTCACAGGGTGTGAAAATATACATTTATTAAGTTTTACTTTATAGTCTTAATATTACCGCTATCAACTTGTTGCTTCTTTCACTATTTCTTCATTAACTACCTTGCAAGTTAAACACTTGATGAAGTACTGTTCCTTACAGTAAAACTGCATAATTTCTTGGAATAATGAAGTTTAATAATCGTTCTGAATTATCGCAATTATTGTAGGTTATTATGATTATGACGGATTTCTTTTTAATACTTCCTTAAAAGGGGATATAATTCGGAGCGTGCTCCATACAAACGTATTATGGTGATATTTTCAATACTAACCAATTAAACTCAATGAAATTTTACCAAAACAATCTTGAAACAAATATCTATGCTTGTATGGAGTCAGATTTTCGTTAAAATATATAGTTTCAATGCTAGGATTAATTTATATTTGTATGGAAATCTTTGAGGCACTGTAACTTTAAAACTATACATTTGAACGAAAATCGGACTCTATACAAGCATAGAAATTTGTTTATAGATTGATTCTGATAAATTTCATTGAGTTTAATTAGTTAGTATTGAAAATATCACCATAGTACGTTTGTATGGAGCGCGCTCCAAATTATATCCTCTTAAATGTATAGTTTTAAATTTGAATTAAACAATTAGAACGGACAAATTTTACAATAGAGTCGTATCATTGAAGTCGTGAAAAAATAGCATAAAACCAATTTTCTTTGTCTGTACTGCATTTAAGGAAATATTTCGTCCGAAACGGTGATGATAAAAATTATTCGTTTCAGATTTTCAATCTGATTTAAAACACTTGACACAATAAGGTTGCTTCAGGTTTTTAACAGGTTTTTTCCTAGTATCATGAAAATCATGACATGAGAAAGCTTTTACTAAAATGAAAACTGTATGTTAGCAAAGACATACGCAAAAGCTGGTCGAGTCAGGAAAATGTCACAACTTCCTTATCGTTCGCAAATGCATTGGCGTTTTCTCCTAATTCTTGAATTTACGTATTAAATTCTGGATTTTGTCTGTACCACATAGTATTAGTTTTATATTGTTTCTCAAAATTAATATACTGGTGGTTTTTAAAGGAGATGACTTGACTATTAAACCGAACAACAATCTCTATAGGATATGATGGCATAGAAATGGTGAAAAAATTTATCGGTTGACCCATACTCGATGCTGGTCCCATAGAGAAAGTTGTTCAGACCATGAAGGTCTGATCATCCCCTTAAATAACCGTCAGCATATTAAGAAGGACACTATACAGGGTCGTTCTTAATATGCTGACACTTTTTTAAGGAGATAATCAGACCATTATACTGATAAACTTTCTCTATGGGACCAACATGGAAATCGCAAAAAAAAATCAGTTGTCCCGTACATTTGGCTTGCAGTTTTGTATTGGACAGCATTTTTTTTTCCCGATTTCAATGTTGGTCTCACAGAGAAAGTTGTTCAGATTGACGGTCTGATCATCCCCTTAAAAAGTCTCTGTATATTAAAAAGGACACTATATGTATAAACACCTAAAAGAAAATGTACAGACCTCCATTTACCGAAATTATCAGTCGAAAAGTGTTTAAAAAAAATTCCTTTTCAAATATCCAGAGGCATATTCGAGTCGATGTCGTAATGGAATTTTAATGAGAATTTCAGCTGTTCTCTGTAATTTTTTTTTTTTTTCTTTCGCCTGAAATAAAGAGCCCCATTTATTGGAATCGATAACAACCATTCGCTTTCAAGAGATAATGTCGAGAATTCGTGACCTTATTTTTATTGATTACGTTCCCTTTTCTCTGGCAGATGTTAATAGACTTTTATGATTGTACGTAAGCTTCTTACTTTATCTGGCCATTTCGTAGACAGATTTTCCCATATTCGGATTGAGAGATATTATTTTTCCTTCAATAATAATTTATTATCATTTAAACGATTGTAGCTATGTACTATCGTAATATATCCTGTTAATATAATATTAATTAATCATTTTCTAGTAAGCCGTGGTGGTCCAGTGGCAAGTAACCTTGCCGGCCGTGCAGGAGGCGATGGTTCGATCCCCGTCTAGGCCGACTCGTACCAATAAGTTTTTCGGAATTTATGTACGATTTGTAACACCACTGGCTTTTCGGTGAAGGAAAACATCGTGAGGAATCCTGCATGCTTCAATTTCGAGGCATGTATTGTACCCACTGTCCATTAAACGTGGCGACGGGCTCACTCCCCGTCACACTGGACAAAGATTCGTTACTACTAGCGCAACGTGGATGTTCTGAGTTTTCATAATATCTCTGACTACCCCCTCGGGGAATATAGTCGTGTGCATATGCTATGCTATGCATGCATTTTCCAGTCAACATGCCCTCTGGGACCACATGGTAGATGCTCACTCCCCTCTCCCCCTTTTCCGTGCAGTGGAACGTGTATAGGCTGAAGATGATGTCGTAAACATTTCTGAATACATAAACTGATTATCTTATGAGTCGTCATCACAAATTGTGTTATAACAAAATACTTAAACAAAAGGTATCTTCTTATTCTGCAGTGTTATGAAGGTTTGCTTTAAGCGTATTTTTGTTTCAGAATATAATAGAAAACACAATAATGATGGGTGGCTTTCCCCTTCATTAATATCTACAACTTGGCTACAATAAAATAAATTATGCTCTTGTTAAGGAGGTCTCCATAAAAAGCTTAATAATCTTAAATGCTTTATATACTGTAAGCTTATCGTCAGTCAGTAACAAAGAGATCACAATTTGAAAATTTAATTTCATTAGGTTGTTTTTACCTGATATAAGTATAATATTCTTGCTATAATTAAAAAAAGAAATTATTTCTATACAAGGTGTTACAAAAATACAAATAAACATTTAAGGGGGTGGCCTTATGCAAACTACTGATTCACAAGTCTAATGTTACAATTAGAATTCATGCGATATAGATGTCACACCTTATTCCAATCGAATTTATTGATTCTACATGTATGCCATGTTAGCTTAATCAAATTAAAGATTGAAAAAGTCGGGCGGCGAGCGGGATTCGAACCCACGACCTGCTTATAAGACGATGATATAGATTGAAAATTTCGTCGTGGCCTGCGGTGCGCCGACAGCTCTGTTGGAGTGGAGCATGCCCCGGATAGGCAGGTCATGGGTTCGAATCCCCCTTACCGCCCGACTTTTTCAATCTTTAATTTGATTAAGCTAACATGGTATACATGTAGAATCAATAAATTCGAGTTATGCGTTATTTACATGCACACATTACTGTTACCACTACAAGTCTATAATCAGTTATACGAGTAAGTAACTGCAAAGGAAAACAAACAAAGATAGAAACTAATAAGCCCCAATATTACTCAAAGGGATATTCAAACAAGACCCTATCTAAATAAAAGACCTTTCAAATCTGCCCGTCTGTAATCACGGGACCGATTGCTTTGATTGACCTTTATGCTAATTCTGAATTCGCTCAGAACCAGGTTGTTTAATTGAATAATTAACCTGTCTAACGCATTTTGTTTTGCATGGACTTGTATTAATTTGTGGCTATGGTACTCGTATATACCTTATACAGGGATATTTTTTGGTAACTGAGAAAATTTACAAGGGTGGTTCAGGTAATAAAACGTATAAAGGTAACACAGATAAACCTTTATTGTTATAATGGTTTTCTTTCATACTTCCTTGTGATTGTTTCAAAAATTAAATACTATCCAATGGGATTGCGTTAACCTGTATAATCCTGCTGATCAAATTACATTTAACATACTCACCACTTTATCTATACAAGGAGTTACAAAAATACAAATAAACATATAACGGGGTGGTATAGACCGTCAAACTGAACAACTTTCACTATGGGACTAAGATCGAAATCGCGAAAAAAAACCTGATGTTCCATACAAAACTACCAATCTACTCGAGCTAAATGTATGGGACAGCTGATTTTTTTCGCGATTTCGATTACGATTCTCTAGTAAAACGGATACACCGCTCGGATACTCTCACCCTATTTACTACCAAAACAAGATTCTTAAAATGAGCACTATTGCCTCAAAACTTAAAATGCTAATAACTTTAAATTTTAACTGTCGAAATAATGTAATTTTTTCTTTATAGATCAGTTGGGGTGTATGAGGTTTTGCGCTTATTCATTACCACGTTGTATACCTAGAAATAAACCTGTGGTAAACAAAATAACATTAGATATTCACTCTCATTTAAATTCTAGTTTGTTTTACATATTTTGGGTTTATCTCAATTAGTTTTCGAATCCAAAAATCTTTGTAAGAACTACTGAAGCACCCTCACTATTTAAATGAAACCGTTCTTTGCTTACATGAATATCATTTAGTTTTAGTAAGATCATAAATTATTTATAGTTTATGTTTCATTTCGGGCATAACATTTTTAATATCCATAAAGATAAAAGTAATAAATCTGATACAACAGATTTTATTTTAAAATACGTCCAGTACAATGTATGTGATGACAATGCATCAAATTGTGGTATCTACTTAAATACTTTACTATGTTTCACCTGCGACTTTTTCTGCGTGGAATTGATAAAGCCTGAAATGAGGCGTTTTCCAAGACTAGTTTATACGAAAAATCACTAGATGGCAATAACAAAAAGTTGTGAAAAACATGTCACATTGACAGTAAAAAGCGCTGTTTATCTATGGTTTGCATAATGTCTGACAAGTGGAGATAAATTGTCATTACCAATAAATACGCAATAAAACCGAAAATTTTAGTTTGTTATACATAAATTAACATTAACTGTACAAAAACTCGATGAATTCAAAGTATCACAACGAGTTTCATGTAAAAACCATCTTAATCGTATTAGTAAATAAAAAAAAATGTCTCCCTTAAAATAGGGAATCGAGAAAAACACTGAACACTTTCGAGTTGACAGCTAAATGAGCACGATTGTATCGCCATCCTACCAGTGTCTTTGAACTATCTTTTTTTTGAGTCGCGCTGCAAGTCTCGCGGAGTACGGACGCGTGCGTATCGGCGCGTTGGGCTTGCACCTGGCTCCACCATTTTGTGAACTCTTTTGTGTTTTAACCTTAAAACAATAACTTGAGATTATAAACTACTTACATTGGCAAAACTGCCACGCTAGACTTAATTAATACTACTGATCATTTTCCTTCGTATACTCTCCACATAACGAGACATTGGCTGAATTGTGATAACACATCGGATGCTACTAAACAAAAATTTAAATGAATTGAACTATCTTTTTTTTTATTGATAAAATTAAGGGATAATTATTTCAAAGTCAATTAACATGTATCAGAACCGTAGACTAGAGGGAGGAAGTATTGAGGTCAGTAACTATAAAAAGCCGGCCAAGTGCGTCTCGGGCAATGTGCAATTTAAAGCTTAATATTTCGCTATCGGATCCCTAAATCGAAAAATGGTTTTGCGAGACCCACAATATTTTTAGACCTATCCAACGATACCCCACACTATGGGGTAGATGAGAAAAAAAAATGACATCCTCACTTTTCGTGTAGGGGAGGTACACGAAACAAAATATTTCGCAAGATTTTATTTACCACTTTATCGGCGTGATTAATATGTATACCCATGTCAAATTACAGCTTTCTAGTACTAAGTATCTCTGAGCTAAGCCGCGGACAGACGGACATACGGATATGGCGAAACTAAAACGGTTCCTTATTGACTACGGAACCCTAAAAATTTAAGGATCTATGTAAATGAGGTGGGAATAATTTTGTGATTATTCGACCCATGTTTCTAAGGGAAAGTTGTTTATTTTCATTAAGAAACTGGTCGAAAAACCAGACATTTTGGGACCAATGCCATAGGCTGATCCGTTCACTTTTTTGTATGGAAGGATCACACATGTTCTCGTTTGTCGACCCATGTCCCTTAGAGAAGTTGTTTAGTAATTTTTCTGGTCACTAAAAATAGGGGGTATATTAAAGACTTACTTTTTGATTATTTTTCTGAGTTAAATACATACCTCACCACAGCCCATAGTCAGCTACCATGTACAATTACCTACCTACTCTACAGTAGAAATATTTATTTAGAGCAACAAAAGTATTTGATCAAATTAACTACTTCTATAAAAATAACCATAAGCTAAAATGAAAACTTAAAATGTAGGAAATGATTATTTCACAAGAAAGTTCTGTTTTCAGTTTCAGTTGTAAAACTAGTTTCGGTCGGACACTACATTTCTGTTCCCTCAAATACGGAAAATTTTAGTAACATTTTACATTAGAGACTTCACTGTTACTGGTCTGCTGGAAAAAGTTAGTTGAAAAATCTCTTTTCGGTAATTATTTTTCGTTAACTAAACAATTTTTATGAGCTGCGGCAACTGAGTAAACCACTTGTGGGGATACCCACATGTACATTTGCTCGGTGGTTTACCAACGAATAAGGAAAAGCCGATTTGTAGTTATGCAGGTAAAAAGGGGCAAATGGCCAAATAAATCAGTACACGTCGGTTGAGTAACGTATAACGACGCGCAGCCAGCTTATGTTGGTTTTGTATAGTTTGATGTGTCGCCGTGTGTACACTGCGACTCAAAAGTGGTCTTCACTCTTCTGTGATCCCACTGCGATAAAATTGGAAAGTTAATAAAAAGTGATATTCGAAGAGAATACGTAACTATAGCGAAAAAGTAAATAGGGGGAGGGTGAGCGGTCGCGACAGGTCAATCTAGCGCGGTGTGCGGGGACCGAGGCGAGCGCGTCCTGGTACCGACTTGCATGCACACTGTACCGACAAAGCGCGGTGTCCCGTCCCCAAGCCCGCACGAGCTAGACGGACCTGCCCGACCATCCATCCATCCGTCCGTCCGTCCGTCCGTTTGTCTGTCCTACCTATAACTGCTGTAACTTTAGAACCGTTATAGCTAGACGGTTGAAATTTTCACAGTTTGTGTGCTATTATGGCGCATTTGCTAACAAATAATAAAATAACAAGGAGTAAAAATTAAGGGGGATCCTTCTACAGGAAACTAGTTTTTATCAACGTTTTTCATCTCACTCTATTGTAAAAACGGTCATACATACAAGCGTCAAACTTGGTGTGGTTATAGAGCAAACACTACAGTATAACAAAAAATAATAAAAATAGGCCAAGTATGAGTCGGTCTCGCGCTTCTTCCGGAGAAAACAAAACATTTTTGGCAGTCAATATGTCGTGTGTGGTGTGGTACGGAACCCTCGGTGCGCGAGTATCTCGACTTGCACTCGACCGATTTTATTTTGCTATGACGTAATTACATACAGTATGGACACTCTCTGCTGCCCATCAATTTTGACCTCACCCCCTCATGGTGGTACGGGAGGTAGACAGTAAGAAGTGGTGTAGTCCCTCTCACTCAATCAGCATACATATGCTAGCCTCTGTCTGTCAGTGCTAGCCAGTTTGTATGAAGTGTCCAGGGTGCGCTGGTTAGTCTAGACGGAAATAATACGAACAAAATGCACAAATGAAACGTAATAAAATAAAATCATAAATGTTGTTTTCGGATTGATTTCAGTAATTGATTCTACATAATTACGAACTGTTCAAACAAAATACATTCGTATTTTACAATTTCACATAATTCCTTTGTCACTAGTATTGAAAACTGATCGTTTATGGTAATGAGATTATTATGCACTATTTTTGAAATCACCCAGTAAATTAAAAGTTTTTTAGTTGCTCTATAGAATTCAGTTTTATTATATAGCTAATATAAATAAACGTCATGGATTGGTGGCGAAATTTTCACCCAAAAACATGAGTAGTTTTCTTGACAAAGTCCACTTTGGGAGTTTTTTGACCAATAAGAGACCGTCTTCAAAACTCCGATAATCGATTTTGTTGACAAAACACACTACAGGAAAACTCCGATAGTAGATTTTGCTGACAAAGTCCACTATGGGAGTTTATCAGAGCGCACGTCAAAAACTCCCGTAGTGGATTTTGCTTATATGCTGCCCGGAAACCTGCACGTGAACGGAGCTGATTGCTGCCAGTAATGTTAAATATTTGACTGAAACGACTGAGAATGACATGCTTTTGACTCCATAGTAGAAGTATTTGGGTAGGGATTAAAAACAGAAGCCACTAACTAAAGTGATTATTCTTCTATCTGTTAAATAATTTTGTTTCATAAAACCGTCCACTCAATTCAGGGGCAAAAGTTATAGCGGTAAAGAGATTTTCTAATAAATAATTTTGAGGAATCGCAACATGATTTATATGGACCATAAAGCGGTCGGGGCCTCGGACTGTTTATATTAATTTTGCTATTACGCTGAAAATACAATGCATTTCGTGATAGTGCTTTACATCGGATATACACCGTGTTAACAAATGAATGCAAAATCAGAAATCTGTTTGTACAGAGATGTTATAGGTTCCCGTACCTCTAAGGCGCGGTTTATACAGAAGAGACGTGTGGCGGTGGCGAATAATCTAAGTAACACAATATAAACCTTATAGTACGTAGCATAGCGTCGTTTGGTGAATTACGCCCGCGCCTCCATCCGACGTCACCTGGAGGCGCGGGCGCAATCCACTTTTACGACAAAAACGACACTATGTTACGTACTATAAGGATGATATTGTACTACATAGATTATCCGCCACCGCCACACGTCTCTTCTGTATAAACCGCGCCTAAGAATTTAGGCTGTGCGTTGTCTATCAGTCAGAACTGTTTTTAAGTATATACTAAGTGAGACATATTTGATTGTCAATTTATGAGTTATACCTGTCAAAATTGAGGATCTCTAATTCTATGGTTTCCTTTTTACAGAAAACGAGGACTTTTTAGAAAAAGAATTACCATTTCAATCACACTTCAAACACATAGTCATAGTCATAGTCATAATAGTTTATTGCTTCATGTGGTTACATAAGATGGACACATATAAAATTAGGGCGCACATGAACCCTGTAAGGGCACTGCAAACTAAATGTAGTTATAAATTATTCATTAGTGACTTAACTTATTACAATATTACAATATTTATCTTATTCATTATTAACAGAATTATTTCACTATAAATGTATAATATCATATATTTATCTAATCTAACTACGCAGCTACTTACTGTACGCAATCCAAAAACTCTTGCAGGGAATAAAAGCATCTCGTTATAAGGAATTCCTTTAGTTTTTGATGGAAACCTGAATATTTCTTATGTTTGAAGGTAATTTATTGTATCTTTTTATTGACATATGGTATGTGCCTGAACTAAAAAATCCATTTTTGTAAATGGTATCGCTAATCCATCTCTTTGTCGAAGGTTGCGGGAATAAAGATCTTTTACTTGGGTGTTTTTTAACATAATTACAAATTTCTAGGATGTACAGAGAGGTCAAAGTTAGGATCTTTAATTTTATGAAGTGCGGTCTACAACTTTCCATCTCTGTAATATTTACTAAAATTCTAACACACCTCTTTTGTAGTATAAAAAGCTTTTCGACGTCCACGCTATTCCCCCACAAGATTATTGCATAGCTTAGTCGTGCGTGCACATACGCATAATACGCGCAAATTGCAGTTTTCAAGTCTGTGGTTTTCTTTAATTCATAGAATGCATACGTAAATCTTGCTAATTTCCCTGCTATATTGTCCACGTGTTTTTTCCAAATCAACGCTGTTTGTATCAAATTCAACGCCTAACAGATTACAAGATTTTACGGTATCTATACTTTTATCTTTGTACACAAAGTTAATGTTTACAGGTATTTTTTGTCTTGGCATGAATTGTATCAATTTCGTTTTTGTAAGGTTGAGTTGTAGATTATGTTCTGCAAGCCACTGCGTTATAAGGTTAAGCGATAATGTTAGCTGACTGTATAATTCCTGGATATTGTGACTTGGGAAGATGACTGATATATCGTCTGCGTAAAGAACACATTTCTTATCAAGGATTTTATGGATATCATTTATATATACCAGAAAGAGTATACATCCTAATACGCTGCCCTGAGGGATGGAGTTTGTTAGGGGTACTTTTTTAGATCTAATGCTGTTTATGAAATTTATTGCTTTGTTAAAATATTCAATTTCTACCAACTGTTTACGATTAGATAAATATGAGGAGAACCATTCGTGAACACTCCTCAGACAGGTTCCTCCGTTTCAAACCTTCAAAGAAGCAAACAAATATTTTAATTACACATTCATTACATAACAATAAAATCAAGGATTCACAAAATTCCGACACCCAAAAAGCAATTTAGGTGTTCACAAAGCCGTTCTGCTTCCCAGTTTATTAGTCACGCACCCTTCCCCTATTCCGTTGTGATCCATTCATAGTATCGCAAAATTTAATTAATCCCCGATGTTTGGAATGATAATTGAAGATTGCTGAGGAATTTCACACTAGGAAAGGGTGAAAGTGGTGGGTTCAATCGAGGTGATATAGCTATTTAATGGGTGAATGAATCGAGTGTGGATGCAATTATTGGGTACTTTGTGTTAGAGATTTGAATTTTTGAGAATTAACAAGATATTAATTAAAAAGCATATAATTTTTACATATGACTCGCATGTAAGGTCACTTAAAAATGTTACGCGTCTTGTTAAATAATCTTGAAAGAAAAAAAATTTAGTAAACCTGGGAAAGAGATAAATCTGTTTAGGTTTAGTTTTATATGTTGTTATTGTTGTCTAGATGTTGTTATGTAATTTTTACAAGGGTTTATGAAACGGAAACATTTGAATATTGACAATTAGCTTTTTGGAACTAAATGGAAAAAAAAATGTATACTAGCGTTGTCTTGTCAAATGATATTAAATATTATTTATTTGCACACTAAAATACACAAAAATAAAAAATATATATATGTTCTGTTTCAGAAGACAACAAATATTAAAAAAATTTCCGAGGTATTGAAAGTTAGGACATAACTATATTGTCATTTTTACAAAAACACATTATTAGTATGTAGGCATAGACCGTTCCAACTTTACACATTCAATATTTAAAAAAATACACTGTCGAACATACAACCTCTACCTTTTTTGAAGTCGGTTAAAAAAGTACAACAATACTGCATGCTTTGACCCCGAAAGGCGATTGGATCCTGGATGATATCTACGTACTTCTTGTAATCTGTTTCTACATTTAGAGAAAAAATCCTTATATAAAAAACACTTCGGGCTCACCCCCCGTCACACTGGACAGAGTTTCGGTACTACTGGTGAAACGTGGATGTTCTGAGGTTTCAGAATATCTCTGACTATCCCCTCGGGGAAAATAGTCGTGAGCATATGCTTATGCTATGCTAAAAAAAACATATACGTGACAATCCTTGTCTTGAAAAAATAGTAACGTATCAGTCTTAATACCAACGCTTTGACTAATTATTATAAGGACTAGTCTTACGGTAGCATTTTCCCTCTGCCACGGTATAAGTACAATTGATCTTGTGCATTTACATTCAATTTTACACCTTATCACTAAAGGAGACAGCTTATAATTGCGAAATAATAACTTCGAACTTAGAACGTTTGGGGTTCACACGAGACTACTTTTCATGATTTTTAACATCCAGAATTAGATTCTAAAGTTATGGGGAATAAAATCCAAAGTTGCGGATTTCATGTTACCTCGCCCCCCGCAAAAAGTGGCAGAAATGTTTGTTAGTAGAATTGCACGCGTAACCAGTCCACATATAAATAGTCAAAGTACCAACGATATTAATGCACCCTTACTAGATAAGGCGATCAGTAGGAACTGCATGATACAACCATGTTCACTTCGTGTGTATGTCAATTACAGACCGGAATGTTTCATTTTCTGTTGTTTTGTGTGACATGTTGTTTCTATGAACGTGCCTGTCTATCGTTAGAGTGTAAGTCAATGCTTAATACAAATTGGCAATCTCCTAAGTTCTACCTCATGCATCAAAATGCAATAGATTAGTAACAAGATTGGCTTTTGAATTCGATAGACTTTATTTGAACAGGGGTGTCTGCGTTTTGACGGTAGGAAATTTTATTTGATCCTCATAATGCGTTATTTTTAGGGTACCACAGTTATTAAAAAAAAAACAGCTGACTGTATTTGTTTAAGTCTAATTTAAACGAATGTTTTAGTTTAAATAGTACTGCTCAAAATTCAAATCAAGTTCTCATGGTATCAATCAATTTTGTATGGGACAGCAGATTTTCTCGCGAATTGTTGGTCCCATAGCATGCATAGCATATGCTCACGACTATATTCCCCGAGGGGGTAGTCAGAGATAATCTGAAACCTCAGAACATCCACGTTTCACCAGTAGTACCGAAACTCTGTCCAGTGTGACGGGGGGTAAGCCCGTCGCCACTTATAATGGACAGTGGGTACAATACATGCCTCGAAATTGAAGCATGCAGGTTTCCTCACGATGTTTTCCATCACCGAAAAGCCAGTGGTGTTACAAATCGTACATAAATTAAGAAAAACTCATTGGTACGAGTCGGCTTGGACGGGGATCGAACCATCGCCTCCTGCACGGCAGGCAAGGTTACTCGCCACTGGACCACCACGACCCACTCCCATAAAGATGTTAAATTTGATGATCTGATCATCCCCTTTAGAAAAAATCCAAAATATTTAGTAAGGCCCTATGTATGTGAATGTTTCTGAAGAGATTTTGATTATTGTGACTCAATCTCACATAAATGACTAAACGGTTCCGGATTAAATTTTACACACAGATTTGATAGAATATAACCCAGTATGATATGTACTTCAACCAACTTAAACAAAGGCTAGTTCAAAATAATAGCTTCTTGATATGTGCTTTGACAATTTTCCTCCTAGGAAGCCCAAAAATGCTCAGTGTTGATTCTGGATCTGCAGAAACTAAGACAATTAATTATAATTAGTCTCACCGGAATATAATTAAGAGAAATATCACAAAAATGTCATTAGCGATAAAAATTCACGAAAAATTTTCATTTAGAAAATATTCCGCATTTTTTATATTTTTTCGTTCGAAAATTAATTGGTTCTAATGCTTTATTAAGTTTATTTCCTCAAAAGAATTTTCGACTTAATTCAATTCAATTCAATTATACTTTTTCGCACACCAAAACAGAACATACATAATAGGTTTAATTTTATTAGAAGAAAAATGTCAAATTCTCGAGCATAACTTTTTCACTGCACTGCAACTGTTATGAATAAGTCTGACTTATACAATTTCTTAATCTCTGACTAACCCCTTAAACAATGTAATCGTGAGCATAATAATTATGCTCATGCTTATGTTGATACTTAAAATCTGGGTAAAAAATTTTTATGGACTAAAAAAATATCTTGTCTTTATTTAGGGACTAAACAAATCTATAATATCTTTAACTTTAAAACTCGTTCCAATTTGTATGAAGTCAAAAATACTTTTATGATAATTTCAATAGGCTTCATTTTAAACCTTGTTTTCTTATCGATTCCAGAGAAATTATATGCAATACTACGCAATAGTGTTTCCTAACTATCGATAGTTCAAATAGTCACAATATCGATAATGCTATCGATAGTTTTGACCTTAAGACAAATTAGTACTATCCACAGTATCGAAATTACATACATACATACATACATACATACATATGCTCACACCTATTTCCCACTACTGGGGTAGGCAGAGACAACAGATCGCCACATGCTACGATTCTGACACACATCTCTCGCCTCCTCAACATTCATAAGTCTCTTCATACAAGCTCGTAGGTTCAGGGTACATTTTATTTGGCCTTTCTTCAGTACGCATTCGATTTGGTCAGCGTACGTGCACCTAGGGCGACCCCTTTCAACCATTCCATTCACACTTGCCTTGTAAATTTCATACGTCAACCTACTTTCGCTCATTCTTTCCACATGGCCAAACGGCCTCAACATTCCTTTTTCAATCCTTGTCACTACATATTCTTTCAGACCACATCTTTCTCTAATCACATTATTCCGTAACCAGTCCTTCAAAGTCACACCACACATACTACGCAGGGAGCGCATTTCAACAGCATTTATTCTAGATTCATGCTTCTTCTGCCATACCTAACTCTCACTGCCATACACTATAATAAAGTTGGTGAACCCTCACCCTCGTGAACCGCCAAACGAGCCTTTTTGTACATAGTTTGACTCTTCATGAATCGAAAGTATTGCATCTTAATACTATCGAAAGTATATAAGTATATGATTTATAAACGAAATAATTGCATTGAAACAATAATTTTATGAATTATTTTACTAATTCATTTTACAAACATTATTTTATTAATTCAAATTTAAAGTTATTTGCATTTTATGTTTTCAGGCAAAAATGCATGCATGCATTCTTGTTTTCGTAGTAAGTAGGGTGAGTGTACCGTGCGGTAGGTTGACATCAAGATCAGTCAATTTTCAAACTATGCAAACAAAACAGAAACCTTGATAATTCGAATCAGCTTTCGATTCCTAACACACTACTTTCTAGTTTTGCGTTAATTCATTAACACGTTGTATAGTATCAATTGTCTTTTTAGCACTATTGATATAGTTAGGTACTAAATTCACGATAGTATCGATAAACTATCGATAGTTTTACTATTGTTAGGCAACACTGCTATGCAAACAGATATTTAGTAAATTTTAACTGGCAGTCGAATATAATTTCCTACTTATTTTCAAAGTATAAGTACCTAATTAAAATACGGAAACAGGAAAGCATAAAGTCAAATGTTCTTTATGTGAGCCATCATGAAACACGTCATGCATTTACTCTCTTTGTTTAATGCTTACGTCAGACGGAGATAGAAACAGCATTCAGCGTGACTTATGCTTGCTTCTCTTGCTTTTACCTTTGTTTTCTTTTAGCATTTGTATTTCGTACTTATAAAGATGAGGTATGATGCATAATTTGAGTATTTGAATGTAAAATAGCTGGAACATCTTTTCGGTGGACTTTTTTTTACTGTGGTCTTCTAACCAACTTCATTAGTTTTGTTGAGGATATTTGTATCATCCATTAAACAGGGGGTAAAATTCATGGATCCAGAAACAACCGTTTAGCTGGCAGGGGGAGGGGGGCACACTTGACTTTAACAAAAATTCGCACTTTAAAGCTTAAGCTCTAAATCGAAAAATGGTTTTCCCACACCCACAATATTTTTAAAAGACCTATCCAATTATACCCCACATCATGGAATAGACGAGAAAAATAAATTTCATCCTCACTTTTCGTGTAGGTTGGTACCCTAATAAAAAATATTTTTCTAGATTTGATTTTACCACTTTATCGGCTTGATTAGTACGTAAACCCTTGTCAAATTACAGCTTTCTAGTACTAATCGTCTCTGAGCTAAACCGCGGACAGACGGACGGACATGGCGAAACTATAAGGGTTCCTTGTTGACTAAGGAACCCTAAAAAGGACTTGTATATAGGGTAAGACACAGCCCTCCACAAACTGAACAACTTTCACTATCTACCTCCGGAAACGCGAAAAAAAAAACAGGTGTCCCATACATTTGAGAGGGGTAGATACAACAGTTTTTGTGGGACAGCAGATTTTTTTCGAGTTTCCCGAAGTAGGCTCCATAATGAAAGTTGTTCAGTTTAATGGTCTGAGTTCACCGTTTCAGTTTGCGGAGGGCTGTCCCTTACACCCTATATATTGCCTACTCTACTTACCTACTTGACATACTTGAAATTCTACTCTATCGTACATAATATAAAAGATCCGAAACCTCATAAAATAAAATGAAAAATTCAGCTACCTTTGCGTGCACACAGCCTTAAACACAAGACTTTTTCTTTGATGTTTTTGAGTAGCACTCGACAAGTGCGTCTGGCAACTCGAAAGCTCTCCCCTTGTTACTTGGCTAAGACTTCAAACGTTCTGATTCGCTTTTACACCTTAAAGGAGACTTGGATCTAGACTTTTGAGTGTCGAATACGCGAAGGTGTCGCTATGATGAATATAGTCGCTAATTAGAATGTATCACGGCTCTTAATTAGTAGGGTTTCTTATTTACTGTTTGCAGAAATGTGTTGATTCGATTTTGTTTTTAATTAAGTTTTAGCATAAGCATATGCTCACGACTATATTTCCCGAGGGGGTAGTCAAGTTGTGAAACCAGTCAAGTACCGAAACTCTGTCCAGTATGACGGGGGGTGAGGCCGTCGCCACTTATAATGGACAGTGGGTACAACACATGCTTCGAAATTGAAGCATGCAGGTTTCCTCACGATGTTTTCCTTCACCGAAAAGTCAGTGGTGTTACAATTCGTACATAAATTCCGAAAAACTCATTGGTACGAGTGGACCTGAACGGGGATCGAACCATCGCCTCCTGCACGGCAGGCAAGGTTACTCGCCACTGGACCACCACGGCTTTTAAGCTTTTTTATTAAGTTTTAGTATGTGAGGAAACCTGCATATGCTGAAGATGAAATTCGAATGCGTATGTGAAGTCTACCAATCCGCATTGGGCTCGTGTGGTGGACTAACGCCCATTCACTCTCCTAGAAGGTAGGCCTTTGCCCTGCTGTGGGAAGTATACAGGGTCCTTTTTAATATGCTGTCACTTTTTTAAGGAGATGATCAGACCATCAAACTGAACAACTTTCTCTATGAACGCAATATCGAAATCGCGAAAAAAGTAGTGAAGAGGTTTTGTGAACCAAAATTAAAGGCTTCCTCTTCTAACCCCAGGTTCTTATTCTCCCATGTGCATTGGACGAATTTGACATGTACTCTAATTATATTCTGTGGTAATGGGAACCCCAATACCACAGAATACATATAATAAGAACTGAATCCAGTACGTCATTTACTTAACTTTCTGTAGAAACTGTTTTGGTTAATTCGTTAATTAAGTGTTAATCCAAGTGTAATTGTTAACACCAGTTGTTCTTAAATCCAGTAAAATAAAATTTATTCGGGGAAACTCTTCGTGCACATATGTGAACAAAAAAATTATTACTGATATCTAATAATACCTCTGGTGTTTATTACAGTAATATAATATGTTTTAAATTATTTTTTACCGTTCTGGAGAATTTAATTAAAAATTTGTACAGTCTAACTCATGAACGTGATAGAAGTTTGTTTTAAATCACGTCATTCGGTCATGCGGTCAAGAGTAAGTTTTGCGTGATTAATGTTAGTAAGTGTGTTTTTTTATTATGTTAACTGACCCAATTCAGCTGTCCCATACATTTGGCTCGAGTAGGTTTGCAGTTTTGTATGGAACAGCTGATTTTTTTTCGCGATTTTGATGTTGGTGCCACAAAGAAAGTTGTACAGTTTGACGGTCTGATCATCCTCTCAAAAAAGTGTCAGCATATTAAGTTGGACCCTATATAATCTCACCAATTTGCTTGCTGTAACTGGGTTAGTTAACTTAATAAAAAACATACTTTACGAACACTAATATCACATCAAAACTCACTCTTGACTCTCTAACTCTCATCGTAGATTCACTTCAACTTTCTAAACTTCATCGTAGATTTTATTCTCAAGAGATACCTACTCTATACTCATGATTTTTCAATTACACTAGGTAGCAACGACGCGTGAAAGACCATTAGATAAAAATTTATAAAATCTCAGCGGTTTTGAGCATGATCTTGCTAGGCAGAAGCCAAGTTCTAATCTACTTGCCACATATTATTTTCCTACCATTTTACTCCAAAATAAGGACACTGCACGGAGAAAAATACCTAGTAGGTAGTCTATGTGACAACAATTTATTTGAGCTGATTTTACTTTTTTTTATTAGAAGTAAATTATAGTAGTGTGGCACAGAATAGTTAATAGTATATAGTTCGTCTGTAGGGAGTTTGCCACAGATGACATATCATTTCACCCACAACATAACAAATTATAGAAACGAAGCCAACATAAGTCGCTACCTGTCGCACCCGCAAATGTGCATGTAAGACAACTTGCCACGTCACACTGGTAACCCTTAAGCTGCTTCACAAAAGGTTCACAATCGTATGCAACACATAAATCGCGCAAGAGATATTATCACAGCGATTCGATATAAGACTAGGTCCAACTAAGAACTGTTGGAGCATGGCCGGTGCCCATGCTTCATATCTAGCCTGGTGGGAGATCTTCCCTTTTCACTGGAGAAACCTTCCCAGAAGTTCCTCCATAAATCTACCACAATTACGTAGCCAACAAAAAAAAATCTTGAAATGTCGACAAAACTAAATAGATGTCACATATACTACCTACTGTTATGTTGTAGAGTTTCTGGCCGCATCTTCTCTACAGCGAAAACACGTTCCGACGCGGTGGTAGCTTCAAAAAAAGATTTTTCGTTTAATAAGTGTCCTTTAAGCTCCTATATTGAATAAATTAAGTTGACTTTTACTTTGACAACTAGATATTTTTCTCCGTGTGACTGTACGTAGGTAATTTCTCATTTAGATACAAGTATCTACTCGTGTTTCATTATAATCTCTCCTTAATTAAAAGACAGAGGCGTTGGATTAAGGATATCTCTTATCTTATTGTCTCGATTCACTGCAGGATGTGTGTAATCCATGCTTTGTGCCTCAGCCAACAGACGGATCCTTTGTGTCGTAATTAAATACAATGTAGGTATTTAAAGTTAAATAGAAAAAGATTGGAATCTTGATTAAATATGTATGTAACTGTGTCATAGAAGGGGACAAAAGTATATTTGCTTTAATGATCAGACGAGCTTTGAATTAAACTTTGAGTTAAGATAGAGTTTAGAGCGTATGTTACTTCATGTAATTCAAATGATACAATGATTATCCACTTTGGAATTTTAGTATAGATGTTATAATTTTTTTTTACTTGTATTGTTGAAGATATTGTCGCTGTATCTTATTCGATATAACACCTTACAACGCGTTGATGAAGACACTAATATAGGATATCTAAATATTGTAATACACGAATTCTGATTCGATTGATTTGATTTAAAGGCGTGGTGATCGTAGCTTGAATGATAATGATACCAATATATACTACATATAAGCATAGCATATGCTCACGACTATATTCCCCGAGGGGATAGTCAGAGATATTCTGAAACCTCAGAACATCCAAATAGTATCGAATCTCTGTCCAGTGTGACGGGGGGTAAGCCCGTCGCCACTTATTATGGACAGTGGGTACAATACATGCCTCGAAATTTAAGCATGCAGGTCACAGAAGGCAGGGTCGCAGGCATCTACTACACTGAAGAAAAAATAAGGATGCGCGTATGTGAAATCTTTTAATCCGCATTAGGTACGCATGGTTGACTAACGCCCATACACCCCAAGATGTTGCCTCAACCTTCATGAACATCTCAACAAAGATTATATTTTGGGTCAATTTCATGGTTATGGGTTATATTTATAACGATATTTTGTTCTTTGTCCTTTAGTACAATCTCTAACTGCCACCACTAATGGTTAAGAGCATTGGGCTCTTGAAACGGTGGGTTCGATTCCCACGGGGGACACCTAGTGATATGTCACTTTGTGCGTTTTTCCCTAGTTGGTTAGTACATTGCAGGCCGAATCACCTGATTGTCTGAAATGAAAAGTGATTTTGTGCTTCGGATGGCACGTTAAGCCGTTGGTCCCGGCTACTATCTCTCGTGGTAGTAGTCGTTACATAAAAACCATAAAAACACGTCAGTCTGACACCAGGGCTTGCCCACACGATAGGAAGTACAATCTCTGGTTCGAATCTCTGGCCGTAAAGCGAGCCAAAAGACATATAGGTACGAACAGGCTTCTACACGAACCAACACAGCACAAGTGCTGCAAATGCGGCAGGCCTTGTCGCTCCTGAATTGACTTATAAAGCCAGATACGTAGCCTCGGTGTCTTATACAAAGAGACGCTGAAAGTGAAACATGGCCCAGATATGCTGAAAGTAACAAGTAAATTTGTTATTCATTTTTTCACACGTTTAGGACCATTACACAAAATGTAAATAAAATGAAGAAAAAGAAAACAAGTGGCCTCGACGGGAAACTCTTGATAAATAGTCCCAAAGTTAAGTAGCTAATGGAAACATTAGCGACATTTCGTACAAAATTGACTCAGCAACGAATAAAAATCAACGCACACTTTCAAAGGACAGAGTGTAAATTGACTTCCGTGAATTCAATTTGGATTTTTTCCTCGTTCGCTAAAAGTGTCGCCGAAAAAAAATTTTTGTTACCCCGATACAGTACTTAACAAAAATAGACTACTCTAAATTCAAATGTGATCCACCTAATTTTTATAAAAAAATCGTCATTGTTTCCTCAACGTACGTAACCGGTTTTTATTACATTGTAGCTGTGCTCCGCATAAGTTGCAAAGCGTTTTTTATCAATTTGTTTTTCGTCTTAAAGCTATACATATAAAGGCATACAACCTACCAAATTTTCATCACAATTGACAACATTTCATTTTAAGAAAGGTACCAAAATAAGAAAACCATTTGGAGATTATGTGATTCAAAGCTTGTATCAAAATTATCAGATTTTTCTATCAATTATTTCTCAAGTTATTTGAAAAATAATGAAAAATATAATAGAGGTTGAATGAGATTTTATTCCTTTGCCTGCTTGGTTTTTCTATTGTATTTGACAGTTTAATTTTTAATGTTAATGCGGCCAAGGTATCATAGCCATAAATCCTACGTTTTTCAAAAGTAAATTAAAAATAGAAATATCAATCAATAATAAAATCGGAAAAATATGTATCTCTTATTTTATAACCTATTTTTATATTTTTTATTAAAAACAGGTAGTTAAAAAAATTTTATGTTGTCAATTGGTCAAACGGTGTCGAAATCTATTAATCTTAGATTTACCTATCAACATATAATAAATTTAGGGCCTGTTTCACCACTTTCGAATAAGTTCTTGTTAGCTTATCCGACACCTCATTTGAAATATTCTTCATACAAAATATGTCAAAGGAGCTGTCGGATAAGCTAACAAGAACTTATCCAAAAGTGGTGAAACAGGCCCTTAGATAAACATAACTACAATTTTATTAACTATCAGTTAAATAACATTTATACCACCAATGCATTGATTTTTGATAACAACTAAATATTTTACTTATCTCAATAATAAAATAATATACAAAAAAGAACGTCGGAGGCGCGTTGCGGAGAGCTATTGGAAACACAATCTTGAGGTCCCGGTTCGGATCCGTACCAATGAGTTTTTTTAACTTAAGTATGTAATACCGCCTGCTCTCAAACGGTGAAAGAAAACATCGTGAAGAAACCTGCATACGCCGATGTGTATGTGAAGTCTACTAATCCACATTAGGCATACCCCTATTGACCCATACACCCTACATGAGGGTAGGCCTGTGCCTGCAGTGGCACATTTATAGGCTATGATGATGATGCTGACACAACAAATTTATGAATTCGATACAGTAACGAGTCTCTTTCGAGAGGCAATTACAAGCCTTTTATTCTTTCGAGTCGATAGCATGCCATTGATGACTTGCTATCGTGGTGAAGCGATTTGCCAAGCATTTGAGGATTTGATTGCCGAGGGTTAGACGAATCGGGATTTACATACGTCACTTGGAAGGTTCCATCACAAACCTTTTATGTTGATTGGCAAATTAAATCGCGAATTGACTCGACAAAAGAAAGAAGCAACTCCGGTGCATGCATCGACATTGAAAAGAGAGTGTTTGACGTCAGTTTTCTCTTAATCCGCACAACGGTACAGACAGACGTTACAAAAAGTATAAGAGTGTAACAGAACATTATGCGTTAACCCGATAAAAGTGCAATGCGTTGCTGTTTCGTTTTGGTAAAAGGCACTAAACAACGCATCCACGGGGCATAATGTTCAGATACTTTTTAAGAAATTACTATAAGAATTGTGTTTAATAACTGGAAACACCACAAGCGCTTTTTCTAAAAAGCATGAAAAGTTAGTATGCTTCGACGACGCTGTAAATGCCAATGGAAGTATGGATCAAATCAAACAAGGGCATGCAGGAATTCATTTCCAAACTTTCAGCCCTTATGAATAACGGTTTCATTCTCAACGGTTCAAAAGTTCTGATACTTCCTAAATAACCCCTTAGACAGGAATCGGGAATCGTACCCGGCACAATGGATTCCATCACATTGCATCACGGCTCAAAAATATCCTGTTAAGATCAACATTTATCGACAAATCTACAGTCAAGTATTCCGAAAGACAGCTGATCGATCTATGATTTGACAGGACAGAATGAATGATAATGATGCATAGCATAGGATACGAATAAGGGTATCTTTAGCGAGATTTTTTGTCAATATGTCAATCAAGACATGTAGAGAGATCGTGACACAATTGGTGTGTCTTAGCTGTATTATTCAGTCTTGGATTGTTCACTTGTTCTATCTTGTTCACTTACCTTTTTATTAATGAGGTATAACAGACTTCAAGATATCGTAAATCTAGACCATTCCAAAAGCCAATCTGTTCCCAAGTTCTAAATTAAAATAAGTACCTACATAATCTTTTCTAGTAATGAAAATGAACGCTTAAAAAAATAATTGGTAATTGAAGCAAAGTTTCTAGCCACCCCTAGTAGGATTATGTCTCGATTTAATTTTTCCATCGCATTATGTATGCATCGTGAGGAAACCTGCATGCTTCAATTTCGAGGCATGTTTTGTACTCACTGTCCATTACAAGTGGCGTCACAGGCTCACTCCCCCCGTCACACGGACAGAGTTTCGGTACTACTGGTGAAACGTGGATGTTCTGAGGTTTCAAAACATCTCTGACTACCCCCTCGGGGAATATAGTTGTGAGCATATGCCTCATGCCTCGAAATTGAAGCATGCAGGTTTCCTCACGATGTTTTCTTTCACCGAAAAGCCAGTGGTGTTACAAATCGTACATAAATTCTGAAATGTTTCTGTTAAAATAATTATGTCAAATTTATTTTTAATTACATAACGTAATCAATTATGAATTGAACTTTTAAACAGAGGATACAAAAAATTATACCTTAACAGGTAGACCTTTTTACAAATTGGGTTAACATATAATCCGGTTGAGTGCAGCCTAAAATAACTTTTTGATACCTTATAATGAAATTGGTATTATTTCGGAAAAGGTAAAATCCTAAATGATCATACATAACATAATACGCTCACCGCCTTTTACATTAAATGATGACGACGATTGTCAATATACAGGGACCTTCTTAACATGCTGACACTTTTTTAAGGGGATGATCAGACCAAAACAACCTCAACCAAACTGAACAAGTTTCTCTATGGGACCAATATCGAAATCGCGAAAAAAAATTAGCTGTTCCATACAAAACTGCAAACCTACTCGAGCCAAATGTATGGGACAGCAGATTTTGTTTCGTCGACGCCGACGAGGTTGACGCCGGTTTTAGTCCCAGAGGAGTGTACATCAATTTAGATTTAGTACCTTGATAAAATTTTATTCACTATTTATTAATTACTAGAATTTCTTTATAGTTGACATTGTCTTGGTATAATTTCTTTCTTTCGCTTAGTATAAAATGCCTCTCAACCGATTGCGGGATCATTATGAAATTGCATACTACTTCATATTTATTATATTACGGATCCCGAAAACAGGTAAAACTACAAATAAAATATAGGTAATTTCGCATAGTAGAATTGCAAACGACGAACATTCTTTAAGCCTTTTCCCTTTGACATTTCTATAAAGTCACAAAAAAAAAAATCTGCTGTGCTGTCTCTTATATTTTTATCGAATCGGGAGTGCATTTTTGTATGAATAAACAGTTTTATTTGTATTTTTTCTCGATGGCTCCATAGTCAAAGTTGTTCAGTTTGATGGCCTTAACCACCAATTTAAATATTACTAGGGTGTTTTGTTACACCCTGTTTAAGAGATCCAACCTTTGTTGGACTACATAACTCTAAAAACAATAGAATGAAAGTTCATCCGTATGCTTTCAACCATTTCACACACATTTTTCCGACTTTCAGAAGAAAAAACTTAGTCATGTGTAAAAAAAGTAAAAATACGCATACAAACAAACAGGCTCCTCGATCTCTAGTCACCATAATGTCGCTTTGTATGAGGCGAGACTATTCAAGTGGCTGTTTCGACATCAAAGGCAGTTTTCACTTTGAGGCCCCGATGCATATCAGTGTAGGAAAAACGGGAACGGTGCATTTTTTCTTTGTTTTAATTTTTTTTCAGCCTGTTCTTTCATTTGTGCTAATTAATCTCTTGTACGTAGATTTTACTTAACAAATTATTGTAACATTTCAAATATGAAGTTCGCGTATTAGCCCAGTCATTTTACGGAGTTGTTTTAGGAGGGGTGGGACCGGCAGGCACCATTTAGCGACAAAAAGACTATCAGCAAACATATTTAAAAAATTTCGCTACGCAACATAGAAATCAAAATTGTAGCTCTCAAAAGGCTTTAAACTTAATAGTATTAATACCAATGCAGTCATTTTAATTACATTCAACAATAACAAATGACTTTTGAGTAATTTTTAAAATGAGTTCTTGTGGTCAACCAGCCTTCGACGTTCGTCTGGTTTCGCACATTTGCTACTAGAGACTATCGCCGGACTATAGTCCCGATTACGGCAGTACGTGTGAGACTAGGGCCGTGGAGGGAGAGCAGCTGTCTTGAGAGCGGGGCAGCAGAAGCGGGGGGGGGTTCTTCCAATAAAAGAATTCTTCAGTTGATATTCGCTAGCTTTCTTCCGGTTTTGCTGTGAGGACTCTTGTTGCGACTGATTATCGAACTGAGCGATCGAATTTACTGAGCTACCTCACGGCAATACCGTAGGGACGGCCTTGTTTTATTTTCTATTTTTGTTTTGGTTTTACATCAATTTCACTTAGGTTTACACACATATTTGACAATATTTCTTAAACTATAAAATTTAGATACAAAAAACTTTTGTTGGTAAAAAGAACTTATAAGTCCCCGTATTTTGATATATAACAGTCTATTCTAGTTAGGATGGCCAGGTGACTAAGACAGAGTGAGGCGGAAAAATATGCAAATTTTTACCGCACCGATTCAAACATTTTCATTTCCAAACAATTATAGGCATTCTGTCTATAGCCTAGGTTTCTGTCTTAGTGCACCTGGACCGTATGCATTTAGTGCATCTATTTCTATGGCTCTATGTATGTGTTTACTATGCAAAATACGGGGGCAAAGTGTTAAGTGTGAAAGCAATCTTTAAAAACGTTATAATCTCTTATTTATCTTAACTGAACTGTTATTTTAGTTAAATTATGAGAAAGTTCGTTAACTACTATCTATTCAATTTATCAGTTAAAATCTATCTATACTGTGACTCGAAAAATAAGGGTTTAAAACTTTGGTATCAAAAAAACACGATATTAGTAACTCTAAACAATGAAAAACTTATCCTAGCCTATCCTAAACTATTAAAAATGTAAAACTTTATTAAAAACACTTAACAACTAAACTTACACCTATAAATAACTAAAGAAAACAATAAAAACTTAAAACTACGATCGATATGCATGAAATACATGACAAATACAACGACAAAAACTATAAAAAACTATTAGGAAATTGTATAAACATGATATACCCAACGTGATCAGTGCATTCTTTGAGTAAATAGTATAAAAATGACGGAAAATTCTAATTAGAATTTGCACTGATAACGTTGGGTGTCTCACTTCGCGGGGAGGAATCGTAGCAGCACCGCCGCGAAATGCGTAGACGCACGAAGGCCAGCGAGGGGTGCCTCGGCCCCCGCAACCGCGGTGAGGGGAAGCGGGAGCCGAGGTAGACGTGGATACTCGCTGTCGTGAACATATTCTCCCGCCGCAGCTCTCGTAGCTGGAACTTTTCGTGTGAGCGGCAGCAGGCAGTCCCGTGGTCATCAGGACGACTCGTTGGCAGTGGGCAGGATCACCAGCTTCTTCGTGGGCCGCCGCAAGACTCCCTTGTTGGTGCGCACGTCGACAGCTCGTATCTCGCCGTCGGGGCCGGGGAAGGTGGCGACCACGACGCCTCGCGGCCAGATGTTGCGAGGCAGGGTCCCGTCTGCGATGAGGACCAGATCGCCCAGCTGAATGGCGCCTCCAGTGGCGCGGGGCTCCCGCCGGTGCTGCAGCTCGGGGAGGTACTCGCGCACCCAGCGCGCCCAGAAGTGGTCGGCCAGCCGCTGACTGACTCGCCACTCCCTGCGCCCGCTGATGTCGCCGTCGGTGAACGTCCCGGGTTGTGGGACGCGTGATGGCCCGCCCAGGAGGAAGTGGTTGGGCGTGAGGGCTTCCTCGTCGTCCGGGGCCGTCGACAGGTGTGTGAGGGGGCGGCTGTTTACTGTGTGCTCCGCCTCGACGAGCAGTGTAGCGAGCACCTCTTCCTTGGGCGCGCGCTCGTTCAGTGTTGTGTATAGTGCGGTTTTGATGCTCCGCACCATACGCTCCCATGCGCCCCCCATGAATGGGGCGCTCGGCGGTATGAAGCGCCACCAGATGGCGCGTAGCGACGCCTCTTCTTGCGTCGCCCCGTCGATCGCGCGGCGAAGCTCGACGTCGGCGCCGCGCAGGTTGGTGCCCTGGTCCGACCAGAGCTCTGTAGGACAGCCACGTCGTCCGATGAACCTCCTCAGCGCCATCACCGCAGAGTCCGTGCTGAGACTACCCGCGAGCTCTATGTGTACAGCTCGGGTAGTGAGGCACGTGTAGAGCACGCCGTACCTCTTTTGATGAGTACGGCCGACGGTCACGGTGAGGGGCCCGAAATAATCGAGGGCCGTGAAAGTGAAGGCCCGCTGATGATGAGCAAGGCGACTCGGTGGGTGGTTGCCCGTTGACGGTTGCGCCGGCTTCGCCTTAGCGATGCGGCACCGTAGGCATTGTTTCACAGCGCTACGAACGGCGTAGCGCAGGCGTAGCACCCAGTAGTGTTGTCGTACCTCGTTCGCTGTAGTCTCGAACCCGCCGTGGTGTAGTTGTGTGTGAACGTGTGCGATGTAAAGCTGTGTCCACGGGTGGCCGCCCTCTATTATCGCAGGCTCTCGTTGGCTGTAACAAATGTCCGTAGCGGCGTCTATGCGTGACCGTAGTCGTATCACGCCGTCTTGTCCGTAGGTGACGGACAGCTGTTTGAGTCTGCTATCTGTAGGTAGGGGGCGCCCCAGGCGCAGGGCGGTCACGTCGTCAGCAAAAACTATTTCTTGTTGGGCTCGAATCCACACGAGCTGTGCACGGTGTATGTGATGTACTTCGTCGCGTCGCTGTCTGTACTTTTCTTTGTTCGTTTGTAGGCCGCGTTACATTGTTGCGGCGCGCGTAGTAACTCGATGAATTGTAGAACTCGTGCGGTCGATCGTAGCAGACGATTGCAGTTAGAGAAACGTTTCACATCGGGTAGGGCTTCGGTGAGTCGTGTCGTTGACCTCGTCACATGCAGGCGCTCTTCGGTGGTGTCGACGTCGTCCGTAGTACTATCTGTCTCGGCCGGCCATTCACTTTCCTGTGCGTGTAGGAAAGGCGGCCCCGTGAACCAGCGATGTGTCGACTCGAAATTTCCCGGCGCCTCTCTCGTCGCGTCGTCCGCGACGTTTGCCTTGGTGGGGACCCACCTCCACTCCGATGTCTTTGTGGACTCACCGATCTCGGTGACACGATGTGAGACGAATGGTTTGTATACTCGAGGACCGTTGCGTAGCCATGTGAGCACGGTGCGTGAGTCGGACCAAAATACACGTCGATGAGGCTTGATATCGTGTTCTGTAGCGATCGATTGTGCTAGGCGGGCGCCCAGCACTGCAGCTTGTAGTTCGAGGCGCGGGATTGACACCGTCTTCAGCGGCGCGACTCGTCCCTTTGCAGCGATGAGGGACACGCAGACACGTCCGTCGCCGTCGATCACTCGCCAGTAGGAGACGGCCGCGTAGGCCGAACTGCTGGCATCGACGAACGTGTGAAGCTCTATCGTCGTCGCGTGTGCTAGTTGGGCGTAGCAGCGCGGCACGGCTAAGCTTGAGAGTTGCTTAGCCTCGCCGACCCAACTCCTCCATGCCTCTGCTTCCGCTGGTGGTAGCTCGGTGTCCCAGTCGATGCCAGAGCGCCATGTGTTCTGCAGTATTCGTTTGGCTTGCACGGTGATCGGTGTAGCAAGCCCCAGTGGATCGTAGATAGACATAACAACACGTAGAGCCTCTCTCTTAGTGGGTGTACCGTCGAGTAGTGAAGTGGGCAACTTACGTTCGTTTATGTTGAACGAGAGCGTGTCGGTCTGCGTCCGCCAGACCATTCCTAGTATTTTTTCGGTGTCGAGTTGAACCACTTCTTTTTTCTCACCCGGCGCCAGCTGTCCACGTACAAGTTGAGAGTTCGATGCCCATTTAGTAAGGAAAAAATTACCTCGACTATGTATGAATGAGACTTGATTGGAGACTCGTAGAGCCTCCTCTTCAGTGTCGTAGCTAGCTATGTAGTCATCTACGTAATGACTACGTACTACGGCGTCGGCGGCCTCCGGGAATTTTTCTTTGAAGTACTCGGCGTTTCGATTCTTGACAAAAATGGCTGTGCTAGGCGAAGAGGTGGCCCCGAATATTACGCTCTTCATGCGATATTCGGTCGGAGGTCCGTCGCGTCGCTCCCCTCTCCATAGGAAGCGCTGCATGTCTCTCTCTTCCTCTCGAATCGATATTCGCATGAACATTTCACGAATATCAGCTGTGACCGCTATGTTTCGCTGCCGAAACCTCATCAGCACGCCGGGCAGGGATTGAAGTAAGTCGGGACCGGACAGCAGCAGGTCGTTCAAACTCGTCCCTCTTGACTTTGCTGCCGCGTCGTGCACTATTCGCAGCTTTTCGGGTTTCTCCGGGTTCACTACGCCGAAGTGAGGTAGGTACCATACCTTATTGGGTCGCGCGGTGGTCTTGGGCGCTTCCTCCGCGTAGTCTTTTTCTATGTAGTCTTGAATCTGGTCGGTGTACCTTTTCTTCAGCGCAGGTTCCCGGTCCAGCTTTTTCTCAATAAGTTCGAGGCGGCGGAGCGCTGTAGCGTAGAAGTGAAGTCGTCGCGACGCCATAGGAGCCCAGTCTCGTAGCCTCCCGCCGGTAACCGCTTAGTAGTTTCCTCCAAAATTGATAGCGCACGCTTCTCACTATCGTTGTAACTGCGACGAGGCTCGACACACAGCGAATCGAGCGAAAAATGTTCTCGAATCATTTCTTCTATAGAACTCTCGGGCTGGGGCGCAGACACATAGCTAATTCGTTGATCGTTTACCTTCTCACGCCGTCCCTCTCGCGCGCCGTGCAGGACCCACCCTAGTTCGGTTAGGGAGGCGACGGGTTGATCGTCCGTCCCGCGGCGCACGGCGTGAGCCAGCAGCAGCTGCCAGTTGTCCTGCCCGATGAGTATCGTTGGCTTGCCGTCTTCATAGAGGATCTCTTCCTCTATGTCTTTGAGATGTTCGAGGCCGGAGATGAGCTCCGGCGGGATCCGCTGTGCCGACAGGTGAAGCTTGTCCATTGTGCGCGCTGTTACTTCAAACTCTTCCAAACTATATTTGCCGCCAATTTTCAAACGCACGCGCGTCGACTCACTTGCGTCGATCCGCGCGCCCGCCACGCCCTCTATAGTGAACGGTGATGCTGTCCCTTTCGCACCCACCTTGTTAGCGATTTCTCTTTCCACTATAGTGCATGTAGAGCCGTCGTCCAACAGTGCGTAGGTTTCTATTTCCGACGTAGGACCGCTCACTATCACTGGCACGATTTTCAATAGCGCCGTCCTTACTGTATTTCGCGCCGACGACACTGTTTCTTCTGGCTCTGGCTTGGGCGGCGGCCTCGGCTGCGGCGTGCTGTGGAGGAGCGGGTGGTGGTTGTGCTGACACCCATTGATTTCACACCTGTGTGTCTTACAGCTGTGTTGACTGCGACGAACACGAAGACATTTGAAGCACAGGCGTTTTTCTTTCGCGATGTCCCAGCGCGCCGACACAGTTTCTTTTTTAAACAGTTCACAATTATTTACCTTGTGATCGCCTTTCCTGCAGACTGGACAGGGCTCTGGCTTCGGCTGCTGTCCTCCGGCGTGGTAGGCGCGCGCTGGTCCTCTTTGTTGTTGCTCCCGCCGCTCGAACTGCGGCACGTGTTCGAGGGGAGCAAAGTTACCGCACCGTTCAGCGGTATAGTCTAAAAACTTTGTTAACGTTACCAAGTCTGGTTGGAAGGCAGGCTGTTCCGGAGCGAAGTCGTAGTAACGGAAGCGTAGCGTAGGCGGGAACTTGTCGATGACGGCGCGCACTATCTCTGGGTTCTATAGATAGTGCGATCGGCCCAGCGCCTTGACCGTCGCGGTGATGTTAGCCACACGCGACGCGAACACACACACATCTTTCGGGTTTTCGGTGAGGCGCGGCAGGTCCCGTAGCTTCTTCATTTCAGCCATGACGAGCGCATCGGGTCGTCCAAATCTTGCCTGAAGAAGCTGCATTACCTCCAATGTTGTTGTGTGGCCCACGAACAGACAGTGGGCCGCGTCCCGCGCCGGCCCGCGCAGGCTCCGTCGTAGTCTCGCTATCGTTTCTTGTTCTGTCAGCTGTGCCATTGATTCTTCCACTGCTATCTTGAACGGTAACCACTCCGCCGACTGGCCACTGAAGAAGGGTAGATCAGGAACCCTTGACGCGATTGCGGGCTGTCCCGCGGACCGCGCGGCGAGAGTGATGGCGCTGGCGAGCTCTTGTATCGCCAACTCATTCGGTTTACTGTCTTGTCGCGGAGGCTGCTGGTGCGGCGCGACAAGGTGATGTGGATCTCCGGCGACGTCCCCACCCGGGGGCCTCTGCGCCGCGTCCCATCTTCTATCTTCTATATGTTTTCGTATTTCCTGTAGCGTAGGCGGCTGTTGCGGCGCTACAGGCTGGCGTGGCTCCCCGGTGCTCTCCCAGGGCTCCCGCGCCAGGGCCGCGCTTCTATCTATAATCAGTCTTGGTTCTCCCTGTCGTGGCGGCGGCTCCAGCAACGCGGCAGGGTGGCGGTGGTCCACGGGGAGGCCCTCCCAATAGGGCCTCGCCTCCGTAGTTTTCGTCGGTTGACTATTAATGGGGCCTCGTGCTTCGGCGTCCACGCGACACCCGGGCTCGACGTCACACGGCACTGGTGGCGGCAGAGCGGCGGGCGGTGGTTCCGAACAAGGTTCTGGCACGTTGTGAGGCTCCATCGTGAGGGCGAGAGTGCTTCTGTCTACCCATTCCGACGTCCTTTCTTCTCGGACCGTTTCATCTATTGAGTCCTCTTCATCTGAAGTTTCTTCTAGTACGCTGACTTTGGCCTCGGCTAGTTCGACGCGAGCTCGTAAGAGCTCTAGCCGGGCCTGCGCCAGCTCCCGTTGTTTTCTGCTGGATGCTTTCGATGCTCTGGATCGTGGTGACTTCTGTGGTGCGGTGGTTTTCGTGGCGTCAGTCGACGTGGCTGATGTGTCTGGGGCTGTGGTGGCGGTGCTCGACTCCGTGGTCGTCGCGGACGACGCCGTGGGCTCGGAGTCGGCCGCGGTGCCCGACGCAGACACACCAGGACGTGACGTGGACTCCTCTTCACGGAGCGGGAGTCCGTCGCGACGCGGCACAGACTTCATACTTCTTGTCACGGGCATTTTCTATACAGCAGGTCTTCCAGGTCTTCACCCAGGTCTCACAGTACGCTCAGGACGGAATCCGGCTCGAAGGACCATAAAATGTGGTCAACCAGCCTTCGACGTTCGTCTGGTTTCGCACATTTGCTACTAGAGACTATCGCCGGACTATAGTCCCGATTACGGCAGTACGTGTGAGACTAGGGCCGTGGAGGGAGAGCAGCTGTCTTGAGAGCGGGGCAGCAGAAGCGGGGGGGGGTTCTTCCAATAAAAGAATTCTTCAGTTGATATTCGCTAGCTTTCTTCCGGTTTTGCTGTGAGGACTCTTGTTGCGACTGATTATCGAACTGAGCGATCGAATTTACTGAGCTACCTCACGGCAATACCGTAGGGACGGCCTTGTTTTATTTTCTATTTTTGTTTTGGTTTTACATCAATTTCACTTAGGTTTACACACATATTTGACAATATTTCTTAAACTATAAAATTTAGATACAAAAAACTTTTGTTGGTAAAAAGAACTTATAAGTCCCCGTATTTTGATATATAACAGTCTATTCTAGTTAGGATGGCCAGGTGACTAAGACAGAGTGAGGCGGAAAAATATGCAAATTTTTACCGCACCGATTCAAACATTTTCATTTCCAAACAATTATAGGCATTCTGTCTATAGCCTAGGTTTCTGTCTTAGTGCACCTGGACCGTATGCATTTAGTGCATCTATTTCTATGGCTCTATGTATGTGTTTACTATGCAAAATACGGGGGCAAAGTGTTAAGTGTGAAAGCAATCTTTAAAAACGTTATAATCTCTTATTTATCTTAACTGAACTGTTATTTTAGTTAAATTATGAGAAAGTTCGTTAACTACTATCTATTCAATTTATCAGTTAAAATCTATCTATACTGTGACTCGAAAAATAAGGGTTTAAAACTTTGGTATCAAAAAAACACGATATTAGTAACTCTAAACAATGAAAAACTTATCCTAGCCTATCCTAAACTATTAAAAATGTAAAACTTTATTAAAAACACTTAACAACTAAACTTACACCTATAAATAACTAAAGAAAACAATAAAAACTTAAAACTACGATCGATATGCATGAAATACATGACAAATACAACGACAAAAACTATAAAAAACTATTAGGAAATTGTATAAACATGATATACCCAACGTGATCAGTGCATTCTTTGAGTAAATAGTATAAAAATGACGGAAAATTCTAATTAGAATTTGCACTGATAACGTTGGGTGTCTCACTTCGCGGGGAGGAATCGTAGCAGCACCGCCGCGAAATGCGTAGACGCACGAAGGCCAGCGAGGGGTGCCTCGGCCCCCGCAACCGCGGTGGGGGAAGCGGGAGCCGAGGTAGACGTGGATACTCGCTGTCGTGAACAGTTCTTCATTAGAAAGTACAAATATATTTTTGTGTGTATAATGTTTAAAGCTCAAAAATGTGAAAAAAAATTTACTGTCAGGTATTTTAGAACTAGATACATGAACAATTTTAAAATTTGGGGCCGTTGCTGACGTGATTTTTTTTATTTAGGTATATTTCTAGGCTCAAATTGCCTCTTAAATAATATTCCGAAAAAAAAACTGATTTAATCCTGGCTCAAACCGTAAAATGACTGGGCTATATATTGAATAAAAATGTATTTTTGGCAATGGTGTAAGTCGTATTATAATAGGGTCGATTCAGATGAGCTATTTTTGACATTTTGAAAATCATGATCGAATTTCCATAGTAATTTTAGTATTTTCTACTACTGATTTGAGCGTGTGATTTTCAAAAATACCACTTAGTACTATCACAAAATTATATCTTAGACCACGGAATGTCTTAAACTTAAGATGTCAGACCAATGTTTTTTTTAACTGTACTTATTTTGTGGAGGAACTACTGTTGAAGGTTCCTCCGGTGAAAAGGGAAGATCTTCCGCCAGGCTAGGTGTGAAGCCTGGGGACCGGCCGTGGTCCAACAGATCTTAGTTGGTTATATCGAATCTCTGTGATTATTTCTTTTGCGCGATTCATGTCTTGTGTACGATTGTGAACCGTGACCACAGATGTCAACACCCACAATTTTGATTCTAAAGGACTTGCCATACAATACAAATAGGTAAGTACATAAACTTATAAACCATTTCGTAATTATCAAAATCATGTCATTATAGACATGATATGCTGATGATGCTATTTATAGACATGATGCTTATGCATCACATTTTAAGCGAAGGAGCAAAGCTCCCTCAACAACGCAATCAGGTTCTGAACCACCTGGCTATACCACACGGTCTGGACGAAGGGTTCGTTTTACAATTCCTTTTGATTTGTGATGCCGCGGTTTACGTTTAGTTTGTTTTTGTTTTTTTCACTTGGTTTTCCTTACTCCGTGGGGGAGTGGTGTAGCGACACCTTTTTGGTGAGGTGTCTATGGTGATGGCCCTCGGCCGGATATGTCAGGATCTCGACAGAGAGGGAGATTAAATGTCGACACTAATGTTTGTATTAATAATTACTGTAGTTATCGTGAACAACCAATAAACGTTCAGTCATTGGGATAACCGTCCTCACCAGGAGGCAAAAGCTCTCTATAATACGCTGGCCATTCCGCTTGCTCAGCTGTCAGTTTTTTACTAAAGAACGCGATAGGTTGCCACGTTTCACCAACCTTTTGTTGGAGACAAGCGCCGATTTCAATGCTCGAAGCATCTGTGAATAAACCAAGGGGAACATCAGCCACTGGGTGCACCAACTGGGTAGCGGTGGAAAGGCTTTCCTTACACGCTTCAAAACACTGCGTCAAAAAAACTAAAGAAAAATGTATGTTTAAGTAACGTTACGAGACGCGCAGTAACTGCACTGATGCTGGAGAATTCTTGTGTTCCGCATTTGACATCAGGTCCCATACAAAATTTGCTGTTCAAAATGGGTCGTGCAAAAATTACCGGCCCTGTCGAGACGGCTAAAAATGTTCAGCAGCTTATAGACAGCTGTTGATGAAAGTCTGATTTAATCTCAGCCTCCGAAAAAACCTTCTGCCGAGGGCGAGGGTTACGAAATGGGCAGTGATGAGAAAAAAACAAAACACCATCTAGAGCGGCGATTTCTGAATTCTTCACGTCTCGGAGTCACCACTATGGGAAACTTGACTGCAGGAATTAAAAGGACGGTTCTCCCAATGACTGAACGTTTATTGGTTGTTCACGATAACTACAATAATTATTAATACAAACATTCGTGTCGACATTTAATCTCTCTCTCTGTCAAAGCGACATCCTGACATATCCGGCCGAGGGCCATCACCATAGACACCTCACCAACGGTGAACCAAAGGTGTCGCCACAGGAATATTAGTAATTATCTGCTCTGTTTTTCACAAATGTACGATAATTGTATTATTTTGAAGAAAATTTTTTGACATTTATATTCTTAGATTTTTATATATTAATACAATATTTTAAACATTATTATCGTAACTGATTGGACTTAGTTTGACTAAAATTTCGAATAAAGAAGATTAAAACTAAATTGAAAACCAACAACGGCGCGTGACCTAACAATAAAACGATGTGCTCTAAATGTTAGTTTTAGGGATTTAAATAGCAATTTTTCTTTTACAAATCCATTTAAACCCCATCGATTGGGTCTGTGAAAGGTTTTTAAAATATCTATGACAGGTTTTGAGGTTAAGTATATGAATAACTTTTCGATTCTACCTACCTACTTTACGTTCAGAAATTTTCAATTGTTTTTACAATCGATACAGTCAACGATAGGTACTATATTTAAACTATACTTCATTCAAAGATTCCAGGATATTTTGAAGTACAAAAACAAAGATTTGAAACACGGTATGTGTTACACTTGTTCTTAAAATAGCTTCAAGATGTCTGATAGTATTTCTGATAAATAAATTATTTTTGGTAATCAGGATTGGCCAAAGCTATTTAGGAATAAGAAAATATTTTCGTCCTTGTATGAAATGGACTATAGGTGATTTTGTAAACATATTTCTAGTTTTCAGGGGTGGTTCAGACAGACCATCAATCTGAACAACTTTTACTATTGGAACAAACGTAAAAATCTGCTGTTCCATACTAAATTGCAATGCTTATTGACTACTCGAATCAAATGTCGATTGCCAACAGCAGATTTATATATTACAATTTTACGGTTCCTCTTAGTAAAAATGGTTCAGTTTGATGGTCTGATCTAAACCACCCTTGAAAATTTGAAGTGGGAAGGATAAGTTGTTTAGTATCATGGATACAAACAATCACACCCATAAATTAATGCAACTTTTTACCCTAAAAAAAGTGAAATAGCTTCTTTTCGTGGCAACAACACTATTATGGTCCTTTCTTTTTTGCGTTGTTTGTCGTTGTTGTATCATCATCATCTCAGCCGATGGACGTCGCAAGGATCGCCACAACAACGACCGGACCTGCGCTGTCCTCATCCAACGGGTTCCCGCCGCCTTCACCAGATCATCGGTCCAACTTGTGGACCCCACTGCGCTTTTCTTTACGCGATCGCCAGTCGAGAACTATTCGGCCCCATCAGCCATCGGTATTGTTATATGAAAGTAAAATTTCTTTGCGTTTTCTAAACGGGTACCTAACTAATCTACAGTCAATTTCACGAAAGGTAATAGAAATAAACAGCAATCTTCAATTTGACTTACGTAATCAAACCACCAATGTAAACAGTCATTTGAGATTCAATCTTGCCAATATTGTCGCGACACTCCAAACTGAGAATCGAACCTGTAATCTTTCAATTACAAATTCAAGTTCCATCCATTCCAATTAACTTTCATATCGATCCTGGGTCCAGATGGAGATCTCCCACTTTTATTGCTGTTGCCAATTTAATTAGAACGTCAAGTGTTTTTGCGCGGGAATGGTTTTAGTGAAATCGGAAGAATCTTTAAGAGGATAGTCCTTTCAGTGCGCCAGATCGCGCTGCATACAAACGAAGTTCGATTCTATTTTCATTGCAAACCAATTAAAGTCAATGGTTCTTTAACACGATCTAGATACTGATCTCTGTGCCTGTATTTTCTCATTTCTCGAAGCCGCTCCTCTCGTGATCTTTGACTATTTATATGTGGACTGGTTACGCGTGTAATTCTACTAAAAAACATTTCTGCCACTTTTTGCGGGGGGCGAGGTAACATGAAATCTTCAACTTTGGATCCCCATAACTTTAGATTCTAATTTTGAATGTTAAAAATCATGAAAAGTAGTCTCGTGTGAACCCCAAACTTTCTAGGTTCGAAGTTATTATTTCGCAGTTATAGGCTGTCTCGTTTAGTGATAAGGTGTAAAATTGAATGTAAATGCACAAGATCAATTGTGCTTATACCGTGGCAGAGGGGAAATGCTACCGCAAGGCTAGTCCTTATAATAATTAGTCAAAGCTCGTGATAGAAATGCATCTCGTGCTGAATCGAAATCTTTTGACAGTTAATTTTCATCGCAATATCATACATATTTCAATAATAAGCTATTCTTAATCGTAATTTTTGAGATCTGTCGCGACTTTGGTGTTGTCTAGAATTGTTACCAAACACTTTCTTGTAAGCTGTTCTGTTTCTTACGCATCCTGTACAATATTATCTTCCTTATTGTCGGAGACCATTTCGATATATTGGCTCAAATTCCAGGGCAAATTCTAATAAACTCATGTTTTAAAACGTAATCTGCATGCTCAGTTAGTTGTTTTTCGTACCTTTAAAATATGTAGGCACAGTATCCTGTAGCATGTCCTTTTTCATTAAATTTGATTACCAAAGATATTATATACCAATTGTTAATTAATTTGTATTAATGTTCTGGTTTCCGTGAATTCAGGAATACTGTTTTTCTAGAGCAATCACGTAAATTGAGGTGACACAGGCGATACACGCATCCACAGCAGACACTTGGCGCTTTTTCATAAACCGCTTGCAAATTTGAAAATTCGTTTCTTTACGCCTAATTTGTTGTATAACTTGTGCTATCCCACCATCAAATTTGTTGGCTCACATTTAGACAAAAACTTTGCAATATAAAATGCAATTGACTCTTTGAACCACACGCTTGGACGTCTATATTTCTCTGCCATAATTTTGATAGTGTTTGTTAACATTGTGTTATTTTTTTACAAGTTTTATGTGCGATTTCTTATGCTGAATCGAAATCTTGTTCACACAGTTCACAGTTCAAACAGTTCATTTTCGGTGCTTGAAGTGATTCGTCGCTTCTTATGGCTGCCTGTCCACTGAAACAGAGCAAGGCTGCGCGACGAGGGAATTTTGGCCAATGGGATTGCATTAAAATCTCCGCTCCGAGGTTTTATGTAATCCCATGAACCAAAATTATCTCGTTTCTTCGCTCCGCAGCCTCGCTCCGCTACAGTGGAAAGGTAACCTAAGGCGCGGTTTATACAGAAGAGAACGTGTGGCGGTGACGGATAGTCAAAGTAACACAATTATAAACCTTATAGTACGTAGCATAGCGTTGTTTGGAGAATTACGCGATTCTTCTTTACGACAAAAACGATGCAATGCTAAATACTGTAAGGTTTATATTGTGTTACTTAGATTATGCGCCACCGCCACACGTCTCTTCTATATAAACCTTGGCTTAGACTCGCGTTAGGGTTATTCCTTACCGTTATTAACGTTGGCGCGCTCCATACAAAGGAGGTCTGGTAAAATTTTCAATACTAACCAAATACAGTCAATGAAATTACATTTTTCAGAAATTCTAGAGACTAATCTCTATGCTTGTATATTGACAGATTTTCTTTAAAATGTATAGTTAAAGTTAAAGTGCCTCAATGATTTCCATACAAATCTTAAATTAATCCTAGCATTTAAACCGATATTTCAACGAACATCAGACAACATACAAGCATAGAGATTTGTTTCTAGATTGTTTCTGCAAAATTTCATTGACTTTAATTGGTCAGTATTGAAAATATAACCAGACTTCGTTTGTATGGAGCGCGCCAACAGTAATATCCCCTTAGAATGTAGTGTTTAATAATAGTATGTTCGATTCATAAATTGGCTATTTCGTTGAAATAAAATCAATTTTATGGTCATGACAAGAGTTAGATCCTAAACTAGTGATATTATTTCGGTTCATTGAACCCTTTAGAACAGTACTGGACGTTATGAGATTAACATGCACTACACACACATCGGGTCATACGTCCTATCCTATCCACTGACGCTAAACCAGGATTATCTTGTTACGCGAACCAGGAGCGACGATGTGCAAATTATGTTACTGATACGAAACAATACTGTGGATTACCTATATTCAAAATCATCATCAACTTACATCCTCTCCACTGGACAGGTACAGGACAGTTCCGTGAACAGATGATGATGAATAGATACATCTCTTCCATTGAAAATTATAAATTCCTATGCTTAAATTAACTTCTATGTAACGTAAAAAAATGTTTCTAATGAAGCTTGAATCAGAATTGTTATTACTTGTACCTACAGCGTGATATGTATGTGATGTTGCCGTCTGGCACGAGTGGCAGAAATCAAGCCAGAGTGTAGGTACTTATCTCGGTCGAGTGACGGATGGTATGGGCGTTAGTCCGCAACCCACAGAAATAAAACCAGCAGAAATAGTGTGAAGTCTTTTTAGTTCGAGAACAAGCGGAAAAAAAAATCTCAAAATATTAGGACAATCAATCAATCAATCAAATCAGCCCATATCAACCCACTGCTGGGCAAATGCCTCCTTTTTATTGCTCCACTCCTCACGGTCCTGTGCCAATCTGATCCATGTGCGACCCGCAACCCTTAAAATGTCCTCTGACCATCGTATCGGTGGTCTACCCTTACCTTTATTTTGGCGTGTACATAGATTTCCATTTCCATTACGTCTTTGAAATTCGAAAGTGATTACACATTTTTGAGAATTGTTTGTACGAAGTTATCACTCTAGTATTTGTAAACTCACTGACCTTAGGCAATGAACTTTAGGTATCTTCTTGTGTCTTATTTAATTATAGATTATAACTGAATTTTCTTATTAACCTTTTGTTGAACGAAATGTATAAACAGATATGGGGTGCATCCCATATCAATGGCACGTGGGCTGCAACAGCATAAGGCGATGCCGGGTTCTGTGGTCCAGTCCATCATGCGTCCAAAATGTGTATTAGTGGACTTCACATACGCATCGGAATTTTTTCTTCAGCGTACGCAGGTGTCCTCACAATAGTCTCTTTTACTAAGAAACCGATGATTTTTTTGTCTTGTTTTAATTTAGCTACAAAGAGGTGTTTATATTTTAGGAAAAGTGTAGTGTGCTCAGCGGTTTAAACATACCGTGGTCAGGTTAGGCTCGCCACCAACATTTTTGCATACTTTACGAAATTTTTGCATAACGAAATTCTTGGCGAAAATGCAAATTTCATAGGCCCTGCAAAGACGACAATATTTAACGGCCCACTTTCCCGATAATGTCGTTTAGTATTAGCATTTTATAATGTCTTTCCAGCGATCAACGTTTTGTCAGCCGACTTCTATAAGTCCTTGGAAATATACTATTAAGGTGATCGCACTTCTATCCGCGGCCAACGAGCCGAAGGAGGCGATCTAAAATAATTTTCATTGGGCTTCACACACCTGTCCGAATGGACTCGGACGACTCGGAATAATCGGATGGTGTTGCCAGAGCGAACAATCTAGCGAGCAAGACTAGAATAGTTGACGTCGAAAAATAGTAACAATATCGATGGCGCTATCGATATTTTCTTATCGATAAGGTCTTTTAGCAATACCATCGATTGTATATGCAACACTTATGAATGAATATATATACGTAGTAAACTTGTATAATGGTTAAACTTTTTTGACTAAGTTTTTTGACTATTCATGGATGGACTATCACATGAATAGTCAAAAAACTGGTCAAGAGCGTGTCGGACACGCGCGCCTTGCTTGTAAAATAACCCTTACTTTTGGTTTTTTGTTTGTCATTTGTTAGCAAATCCGTCATAATAACGCAAATTATGTGACAACCGTCTGACTATAACGGTTCAATAGTTACAGCTCTTTATAGGTAGGACAGACGGACGTACGGACAGCGTAGGCTTAGTGATACGCTCCCGTTGGCAATCTATGGGTAGGGAACCCTCAAAAGATACATTATACGACACAGATTTTATGTCAACAGGCTCTCTTCCTAATTGAAATCCTATTAAACAAATATCATTACTTAACAGATGTTTCTATGCACCAATGAATGCCACCAATACCCAATATCAAATTACTTTACCGACATATATAAGTATCAACGTCTCTCTCCTGTATTATGTAGTTAATTGAAACGGCAACAAAAGTATCCGTCCGTTTATCCCCTTGAATGTAGGCCATCGATTCACATCTACTCTTAATCAGTATGAAAGGCTGAATCTAATTAAGCATTTTTGCAGTGTATTCGATAGCAGTAGAACAAGTTTGATTGATTTCTTTATTTTCTTTTACAAAACAAAATTTTCTCAAAATTTCTCATAAAGTTGAAGGAGAACAATGCCGTTGTTTGCTGCCTTCTGAATACGCTGCACTGTCTATAACCGTCTTATCGTCTCGAAACCTTAAATATGCAAAAAGTTAGTCTTGCTACAACTACATGCTTAAAAACAAACATTTAAAAAGTAAAAAATAATTCGGTCGCGTATTATATAACACCTATTTTAACTCTTCATTGTACACACGGAAATATATATGAAAACAGCATAATAGACAATTACAAAGGGCGAGCTTATCTCTAAAGAGATTTCTTCCAGCAAACCCGTGACAGAGAGAGAGTATACAAAGTGAGGCAGGCATAGTGTGCACATTTAACTAATAAATCAGTATTTAACACTAATAAATACGTATTAAATAAAGATACAGGTATATACTTACATACAAAATTATCCAGTATGATAAATAATAAATAAATATACTAGTTTTATTTATTATTTATCATACTGGATGGATTATAATAAAAATACACCCCTCTTTTTGCATCGAGGTTTAAAAATATACTTAGTAGCAGTAGAAAAGTTTCTGACTACCCCACAAGAGTCGTCAGTTTATGTAAATGTCAATCCATCCAGCCGGGTTCTGAATACAAAAACTCAATTTTGACAAACATTTAGCTTCCATTGGAAATTTAATAACTGAGGTAATATAATTTTCCGCGTACCATTTAAACAATAAATAGGAGAATACTTATGTTCCTCATCCGAATAAATGTTCCTACTATAAATTTCGAGACTCAATTGCATGGGAAAGAAGATACAGTTTTGACATTTTATAAAGCTATTAAGTTTTATACTACTGATATATCTGCGCTGTTGACAATCAATTCCGTTAAATAGAAAGTGAATATGAAATAAAGAAAAGTACCTACGTACAAATTGATTTTGTCATGACTATTATAAAACTGTAACAGAAGTGTGTCTGTATTTGAATATATTTACATGAAAAAGATTAAGATATGGTTTTTAGGTAGGTATCCCGGACTACAGATCGACCTTTTTTAGATTTTTTGTGTGTCTGTTTGTTTTTATGTTTTTAACAGCATCACGCAAATACTATTGAACCGATTTTGATAAAACTTTTTTGACATAAAATCGCGGGTTAACTCTAGTTCATTATAAAAACCTAACAGTCAAAATATATCGGTTAAAAACACATTTTAAATGTATACAACGTGTTAATGAATAAGCGCAAAACCTCATACACCCCAACTGATTTATAACAAAATAATAAGATTGAAACAATAATTTCATTATTTTGTTAGTTAAAATTTAAAGTTATTCGCATTTTAAGTTTAGAGGCATAAATGATTTGTTGTCATTTCAGCAATGAATGAAAGCGCTAGCGTGCTCATGGATACATTTTAAGAATCTTTTTTTGGTAGTAAGTAGAGTGAGAGTGCCAGATCGGTGGGTTGAGATCGAGTTCAGTAAATTTTACAAACAAAGTAATTAATATTTTGAAAAAAATTACCTATGTTAAAACCATGATAATTCGATTCTGCTCTCGATTCTAAACAAACTACTTTCTAGTTTTGCGTCAATTCATTAACACGTTGTATAAAAAGCAGTTTCGTGGCTGACTGACAGATAACACACATAGTTTAAACCGCTGAAGATAAAAATAGTGAAAGTTGTTAAAGGGGGTTGTGTAACTTTATATGGACCAATGGCGTCAAATTTTGTTGTAGCGGCCACCGATAATTTTATTATTGTTTTGTAACATTACCTCAAACATACATGTATGACTAATAAAATTTGACTATGTTATATCAGAGCCGAGATATACTGGATGAATGTTTTTGGATTCAGCAGTAGGGTAGGTACCTTAACCGTTGTAGCTAAAGGAAAACGTTCTTAGAAGATTATCGTTAACTTTTTGCAATATGAAGATTCACAGATTTTGAAAAAATTTGACTGCCAGCAATAAAATGGGCAATTTACACAAAATCTTTTTTGATGTCAATCGATCCTGTTTCTCATAAGGATCAAAAAACTCTATCAGACCAACTGAAAAATTACACTGCTCAAAGATGTCCATACAAATCTTAAATCAACCGTAGCATTGAAACTGTATATTTTAACGAAAATCTAACACCAAACAAGCATAGAGATTAGTTTCTAGATTGTTTCTGAAAAATTCATTGACTTTAATTGGTTAGTATTAATACCAGATTTCGTTTGTATGGAGTGCGCTCCGAATTATATCCCCTTAAACACAAAGGGTAACAAAATGCGAAACAATTTAATATGAACCATGAAAAGAAAACAAATAGTAATATTTCATACAACTTCATAAAGAAAAAGAGATATTTATGGCCTCTTCATCCACTTCGCGCTCAGAACGTTTTTGTACATTTTTATTATTGAAATCCACGCAGGTAAATCTATTAGGAGATTACATCCTATTTCCAATGGGAAAAAGCACATTTCATCACGGGTATTGCTTTCACGTTAGTAAAAAACCGGCCAAGAGCGTGTTGGACTTGCCCATGATAGGGTTCGGTAGCTATTATAACTACTCGAATTAAAAAAAAATTAAAACTTATTATTAAGGACAACAAAGATCCAATAGTGTTAGTACGAGAATAAGTCTACTTCATTTCAAATAAGGACGAAAAGATTTTCCTATACAGCTTTCTGGCCAATTCTGATTTGCAAATATAATTTATTTATCAGAAAGATATACTATCCCTGTCCGACATATCTTGGACGTAACTAATTATGATCTAAGAATTTCAAACCTCTGTTTCTGTAATTCAAAATAGCCTTAAAATTTCGTTGCTATTTGAAATGGAGTATAGTATTTAAAGGAAAACTTTCAATTTTTTTTGTGTTATTGAATGTAATGTGAGTGCGATAACGCTATGTACACACGATTTGTACATCCACGAAAATAATGTATATTATTTGTGTTTCAGGTTATTTCTAGCATCTGTTATCTTAGTTTTTTCTTAACTACCACATTTCTGTTTTTAGTTTACTTTTGTGTCTTATTTTGATTCACTAGGTGCAAAATGAGCGAGTTGAGGCGGGGCATACAGACCGACAGATAGAATGGAAAAAATATAAGGGTTCCTTGTTTGACTACGGAACCCTAAAGAACCGACGCTTTTAGCAAATCTTGTAATGTTACTTCGCATTTTAACATGAATGGGTATAGTTTTTGTTTGTTTATTTTGTTCGATTTACTTTGCCCTTTTGATTAAAAAGTGGTTTTTTCGATATGTAAAGGACAGTTTAAATTAAAAGAGCAGCGGCGCGCATTTTTAACCCCCGACGCAAAAAGAGGGGTATTATAAGTTTGATGCCTATGTCGGTTTGTCTGTCTGTTTTTCTGTTTGTCGGCCTGTCTGTCTGTGTCATCGTTTTTTAAATAGAAAGCTAATTTTTGCGAGAGTGTTCCTAGCTTTGTTTCTTGAAAATCGTTTCGGTAGTTTTCATGTAACTTTAAAAATTATGAAATAACATTAAATTACAAATTCAAAAAACCCCCCATCGCCAAAAACAAATATTTAAAAAGTAAAAAATAATTCGGTCACCTATTTGGGGATGTAAGCAAATGTATGTTTTACTTCTTAACTCTCTTTAAGATATTTTAGGTCAATGAATGTGTCGGGGACCGCAAGTGATTGTAAAAAAAGCCATGGTTATTTCATAGCGGTCCCACATTCATTGACCTAAATTGAAAATATCTTAAAGAGAGTTAAGAAGTAAAACATGACATTTGCTAACATGGAAAATAATAGGTGACCGAATTATTTTTCTCTTATTAAATATTTGTTTTTGGCGTTGTTCGCGCAATATTTAATTATTTTTGAAGATATTAGTAATGTTTATAATTTTATTTTAATTGCAGTGAGAGAAAGAGTTGCAGATATTTGATTAGGATACTCCGTCTCATCATGACGATATTTACTTTTAATCTTTCAATTGTACCGAATTCAGGCCACAATAAAATCGCAGGGTTACGAAATCTCGAGCTCGCTACATTCGCTCAAGCCTTTCAAATGTTATGTTCAAGCTACGGAACCATTCGGGTGCACAGCTGCAACTGTAGCAGCTATGTCGATAACCGAATCGTTGTGCTTTGTTTTTTGTTAAGCGCATAAACTAAATTTTTAGAGTTGGCAAATTTTTTTGTGGAAAGGACCTCGAACCCTGATTTCGCCTTGGTCTATAGTCCATTCTAAGACGAAGGAAGGATCTCCATGGACTCCGCATAAATTTACGATTGTAGTTGGTCTCTTTTGTCTTATGGCGTACCTTTAATAGTAGAAGATGGAACTATAGATATTTGTTTATGCGGCTGTCCACTTTTTTTTTTAGCTAGTGTGTGTGAAAAGTGACCGTAAACATAAGGCCATAAATGTCACTGGGTGCCTTTTGTTCATACTACTTGGCACCACACACTCAAACCTAAACGTCAAAAAAAGTGGACACTTTACAATCGGTATAGCTCACTCTAGTCTTAAAGAGAGATCCTTCCTCTTAGAGTACATTGCACATAGGATTCTGACAGATCGTTTTAGAGATGTGACACGTCCACTTTCACTGATATAACTGCTATTACTAGTTTGGTACTAGCTACCAATATAATAATAGGTAATGACTAGTAGCCGAGTTTGATAGGCTTATTTCCGTGTTAATAAGTGTCAGCATATTAGGAAGGACCCTTTATACAAACTCTACTGTATAATAACAAATAATAAAAATTGGCCAATTATGAGTCGGTCTCGCGCAAAGGATCCCGCAAAAAATATATTTTTTTGTAACATTGTATGGTGGTACGGAACACTCTGTGCGCGAGTCAGACTCGCACTTGAGTCGCATACATTTGAGTCGAGTAGCTAGTTACTCCAGTTTTGTATGAGCAGCTGATATTTAAAAAAAATCTCGACGTCGCATCTATAGCTAAAGTTGTTCAGTTTGATAGTCTAAACCACCCCTTTAAATATTACTAGGGTTTATTGTTACATCCTGTGCAACAAAGTAATTCCAAAACTTTATGTGAAGGCACACAATACATAGTACAGATTTTTTAACCTCTACTGATTATTAACTATCGGTTTAATAATGTCGTTCTGAAACAACCCCGAAAATACAGCTATTATATTGCTCCAAAGCTTTCATGAAACCTTTTCATCGTATATCGATCGTCCCGGATGTTATTAATGCAAAATTGAAATCGCTGTTTCGTCCTTCGAATAGCCATTGCTTTCAAAACAAGCTGCCACCCAGAATGTAAAGTAGTCTATAGAGCATAGTAATTTCAGCTCCATCGGTTTATCGCCAGTCGCCAGTATAAAGTATTGTGAGATAAAATGTGTATTAAACTTTAATTTATTTTGATATTTATGAACTTATCACATATCACACGAATACATAATCTTTTCTTTATTTCAAAATTCAACATCTCTTCAGCCTCGTAATGCCCAGGCTTTTTCGACAAAACATCAGTTTACTGCCCGTATGTATTTATACAATGTGTTAATGAATAAGCGCAAAACCTCATACACCCCAACTGATTTATAACAAAATAATTAGATTGAAACAATAATATCATTATTTTGATAGTTAACATTAAAAGTTATTCGTATTGTAAGTTTTGAGGCAAAAATGATTTATCATTTCAGCAATGAATAAAAGCGCTAGCGTGCTCATTGATATATTTTAGGAATCTTGTTTTGGTAGCTAGTAGGGTGAGAGTGCCCAAGCGGTGGGTTGAGATCGAGTTCAGAAAATTTTAAATTTTACAAACGAATTATTTAATATTTTGAAAATAATGACCTATGTTGAAACCATGATAATTTGATTCTGCTTTCGATTCTAAACAAACTACTTTCTAGTTTTGCGTTAATTCATTAACACGTTGTATAGGTTCACAAGGTACCGGCCCAGAAGGTACAATTTTCGAAAATGTGTCTAAATGTGCATATCATATAATAATAATAATATAATAATATTAGCCATTTATTCCAATAAATTAGTATCTAGTTACATTTCATTTTTTACTTAAATACGAGTTTAAATAGGTGAATTATACATTTTTAAATTAAATATGTGATTCTTATTAATAGTAAATAAATTTATTAACACAAATCAAATAAATCTAGGTAGGTAAATTAAAAATTAAAAATATAGATAACTTATAACTAACTTAACCTAAAATATGGTGCAGGTCTGGGCCGCGCGGGAGGGTAGCCAAGATGCTGGCAGCGTTTCCTCGCTGAACGGCTAAGCTGATCCGTTGAGCGAGGAAAGCGCCAGCCCTTGGATCCCCGGATGAGTCTACCAGGCGCTTTGACAGATCTTTAAAAAGCGCCTGGTAGACTCGACCGGGGATCCAAGGGCTGGCGCTTTCCTTGCTAAACGGATTAGCTTAGCCGTTCAGCGAGGAAACGCTGCCAGCATCTTGGCTACCCTCCCGCGCGGCCCAGACCTGCACCATATTTTAGGTTAAGTTACTTATAAGTTCTCTATATTTTTAATTTTTAATTTACCTACCTACATTTATTTGATTTGTGATAATAAATTTATTTACTATCAATAGAAATTACATATTTAATTAAAAATTTACAATTCACCTATTTAAACTATTTAAGTAAAAAATGAAATGTAACTAGATACTAATTTATTGGAATAAATGGCTAATATTATTATATTATTATTATTATATATATTATTATAAAATAGGTTAAAAAATAAGAGATACGTATTTTCCCGATTTAATTTTTGACCGATATTTCGATTTTTAATTTACTTTTGAATTTTCTGAAAAACATAGGAGTTATGGCCAAGATACATTGGCCGCAATAACATTAAAAATAAAAACTGTCAAACACAATAGAAAAGCCAAGCAGGCAAAGGAATAAAATCTCATTCAGCCTCTATTATATTTTTCAAATAACTCGAGAAATAATGGATAGAAAAATCTGATAATTTTGATATAAGCTTTGAATCACATAATCTCCAAATGGTTTTCTTATTTTGGTACCTTTCTTAAAATAAAAATGTTGTCAATTGGATAACTTTTTTAGTCACAACTTTTATCCCATTAGCAATTGGACAAAAAAATTAAAAAACAAACATGATATTCAAATTATGTTATTAAAATATTCAACGAAACTAATAAAAATGGACAATTGATTTGAGCTAAATAAGTTTTAAGTGCATTGCCGCGTCCCAATGCCAATGGGACGAAAATGGAGTAGCAAACGAATAAAATTGAATTAAAATTAACCGTTTTGTACGGTAAATGACGACGGAGTGAAATCCTTTGTCTGATAAAATGTTTTGCAATAGGTGTTCGGTATTTGAATAGATATGATTCTATTAACCTGCATGCTTCAATTTCGAGGCATGTATCCACTGTCTATTACAAGTGGCGACGGGCTCAATCCCCGTCACACTGGACAGAGTTTCGGTACTACTAGTGAAACGTGGATGTTCTGAGGTTTCGGAATATCTCTGACTACCCCCTCGGGGAATATAGTCGTGAGCATGTGCTATGCTATGATTTTATTTATGGAGTTTAGGTAAAACATTGACGAAATATTTATGTCATTTTTGCAGATTTATATTTAATTACTTTATTATTAATTAATGTCTAGTCCCACCATTGACGTAGAATACTGGACGCCGAGTCTAGTACAAAATACTCTAATAAAGACTAAACTATAGTGTCTGAGACTAAAATACACAAACCTACGTACGTATAGTAATTTAAGCCAACTAAAAACATTGAAAATGCTGAAATTCTTTCCTGTTCCACTCCCCCATCGGGGCACGGCACGAAAACTATTGCGTAATTCGTTCTCTTTTTTACGTTTTCGTTCCCTTTTTATTCGGACACTTTTGAGCGCGGACCCTCCGTCCAATAGTGGTAAGTCAATGAGTCAAACTATTGCTTTGCGATAGAATGATCAAATTGTGATAACCTTTCGCGTATAAAAACACTTAATAGCCTTGTTTCACACAATCACAAGAAGAAATGTACTGCTACATTTTAAGCTGGAAACCAGCGGCAAATTGTCTCAACTTACCTAACATAACTACTCCTACAACTTATGACAAAATCCTCTACAAGCGTAATACGACTCGTTTAAAACGAAGCTCGCATTTTGTAGAAAAGCACAGCGGAATAAATCTCTGGTTGGCCCGGTTCGCTGCACAGATTACACTCCTATCCCACTTAGTAGATGCTGGATGGATAACTATGCGTTCTATTCGTTCTTGTTCTTAAGGCTCAGTACAAACGAGCCACCGGCCACAGCCACCGGTAGTCGACAGTCAAGGAAAAAAATATCCACGTGTTAATGAATAAGCGCAAAACATCATACAGCCCAACAGATTTTTAAGAAAATGATTAGATTTAAATAATCATTTCATTATTATGATACTTGAAATTTGAAGTTATTCGCATTTTAAGTTTTGAGGCAAAAATGATTTGTTATCATTTCAGCAATTAATGAAAGCGCTAACGTGCTTATGGATACATTGTAAGAATCTTGTTTTGGTAGTAATTAGGGTGAGAGTGTCCGAGCGGTGGGTTGAGATCGAGTTCAGTAAATTTTAAATTTTACAAATAAATGATTTAACGTGTTGAAAAAAATTACCTATGCTGAAACCATGATAATTCGATTCTGCTCTCGATTCTGAACAAACTACTTTCTAGTTTTGTGTTAATTCATTAACACGTTGTATAGGGTTTAGGGGACAGATTTTTAGGGTTGGTTTAGACCAACAAACTGAACTATGGGAATGGACAAATCTGAAAAAGGAAAAAAAATAATTAGTTGTTCATATATTTGAGTCAAGTAGATAGGCACTGCAGTTGAGTACCATGGAACGGCTGATTTATTTTTGTGATTTCTAGTTTGCTCCTATAGAATAAGTTGATCAGTTGAAAAGATTTTCGACTCATTTCAATTACCAATTTATTTCAACTAAGTACCAATTTCAGCAGACTACTAGAAAACTTGTTGTTATTTTAAATTTACACACACACACATGTTGTCACATTATACTACTAAATATTTTTCTCCGTGACTGGATTGCTGGCCACCGGTGGCTGTGGCCGGTAACTCGTTTGCGCCGAGCCTTAAGTTCAAGAAGCAATAGTTATCTATCCTGTATCTACTGAGTGTCGTGCCAAGTGTCCATCGTGTAGAGCCAACATCGAAATCTCAAAACAAATGTATGTTGTTCCATATAAAACGTCAACGCTACTCTAACCAAATGCACGAAAAATGGTGAGGTCATTGAACTTTCGAAGTCCCTTTTTCGGAACATAAATAAACATAAAAAAAACATAATAAGTAAATAAAATTTTCATTCGGCTAAAAACTCTCTAAAACGTGTCAACACAATTTCTGCCTGTCTATCACTTTATGCAAATGAATTTCATGAGACTGAATATTAATAAATTTTTAAAAGTCCAGTCTGTTTGCCCAGACTTTTAATAAATAAACTTATCTGAATATTATTTCATTTCAGTGAGCAAGCATGATTGATCACACAAGTACGAGCAGTGATATTATACACCTTCCTCAGAAGAACCAGAGTAGCTGACATAGCCCAAAGAATTGCTAAACTAAAGTGGCAATGGGTGGGGCACATTGCTCGCAGAACCGATGGCCGATGGGCCGAAGCGTTCTCGAGTGGCAACCGCGTACCGTTAAGCGCAGCGTGGGTGGACCAATGACCTGGTGAAGGCGGTGGGAACCCGTTGGATGAGTAGCGCAGGATCGGTGATGTGGTGGTGGTGGTGATTTTTAACATTCAAAATTAGAATCAAAAGTTATGGGGAGTAAAATCCAAAGTTGCGGATTTAATGTTACCTCGCCCCCGCAAAAAGTGGCAGAAATGTTTGTTAGTAGAATTACACGCGTAACCAGTCCACATAAAATAGGAAAAGCTTCTCGCTCGTATTAGCATAGCATTGCTTGACGCGGACTATTGAAAGAATACGCAATTTGGTCTTTTTCGAGTCTTGACTTTAGGTGAGCAAGTAATTTAAATCTATATAATTATATTAATAGTATAATTGGTATGTTGTTATTGTGTACGACGAGTAATAATTAAAATTATAACTACTCGTATTTATCTTGATTAACAGTTTAAAATGTATTTGTGAGTGTATATCTGTGTATCATTCATACACGTGCGTGTGTGTTGGTGTGCGTGTATATGTGGGTGGGCACTTATTCATGTGCATGCATATGCTCACGACTATATTCCCCGAGGAGGTAGTCAGAGATATTCTGAAACCACAGAACATCCACGTTTCACTAGTACCGAAACTCTGTCCAGTGTGACGGGGAGTGAGCTCGTCGCCACTTGTAATGGACAGTGGGTACAATAGCATGCAGGTGCTTGTGCATGTGTGCGAGTTTATAACTACGGAGGGTGACACCACTCCCCCCCACCACACACCACACAGTAACACACACATAGTTCTACTCAGTTATTCAGCGAAGTTACGCGTTTATAGCATAAAACATTGGGCAGTCTGCTGACTGGCTAACCTTTCCAATGCAATACAGTATGAGTGATTGTCAAGTATAAACTCATGCTGACATGAAACAAAATGAAGCTTACACTTCCATTAACTTTACGTCAATGATTTTGTATCTACTATAGAAACAAAGGTATCCATACGTTTCCATAAATAGAGAAATCTTCATACAAATCGAACAATCGAGCAAGCACTAAACATTTACGAATTGTAGGTCACGGGAAAGCTCTTTGATTGAAAATACCAGTTCGCTGCATTTAGTGCCCTGCGTCGGATCTAGCATTTACAGGTTAGTAGAGTTCACCCACTGAATTCTCGGTATTTTGTAATAACGTATACTTCAATCAGGCATTGAATAACGACACTCAGCCCACGTGATATTTTTATTTTATTTATTTTAGGAAGCATAATAATTTTGTGAAATATGCTTATACAACGTGTTAATGAATAAGCGCAAAACCTCAAACGGGGTGTATGAGGTTTTGCGCTTATTCATTAACATTTGATTTATAACAAAATAATTAGATTGAAAAAATAATTTCATTATTTTAATAGTTAAAATTTAATGTTATTCGTATTTTAAGTTTTGAGGCAAAAATGATTTGTTATCATTTCAGCAATGAATGAAAGCGCTAACGTGCTCATGGATACATTTTAAGAATCTTGTTTTGGTAGTAAGTGGGTAAGTGTGCCCGTGCGGTGGTTTGAGATCGAGTTCAGTAAATTTTTAATTTTAAAAACAAAAATGATTTAATATTTGGAAAAAAAACCTATGTTGAAACCATGATAATTAGATTCTGCTCTCGATTCTAAACAAACTACTTTCTAGATTTGCGTTAATTCATTAACACGTTGTATAAATCTAGACGCCAATTTAAAATATAAAAATAAAGATTAAATTACATTATATGCCACACTTTTGTGCTAGGTATTAAATAGATTGAAAAATAATTAAGTATCAAAGAAAACTTAATAGAAATACTTTATTTCAGACTAATTTTCTGTCCTTATTTCGTTAGTTAAGCTTACATCGAATATTAGTATAATAAAATTAAAAAAAACGGGCCAAGAGATTGTCGGACTCGCCAACGTTAGGGTTCCGTAGTCATCACATCTCATTCGATTTATAAGAAAAACTAATTTTTTCCAACCCCTCTCTCGTTATATGAGAGGTCGAAAAAAATGTGTTTCTTCATAACCATTACATTTCTGTTTTTGGGTTACTGTCTTCATGCCAAATTTCCTTCCTTGTTTCACTAAGGAACCCTTAATTGAACCATAAATTAAAGGAAGAATTATTTGGATCAATTCACCGATTGACATAATAAAATTATGATCAAATAATATTATGTTACCTTATCGATATTTGGTTTTATGCCGTATTATGTCGATTCAACGGACATTCAGTTTGCATGGATATTTAGTCAGTATATTTCATGTCTAAAAAAGGCCTACCCTCAAGGAGGATGTATGGGCGTTAGTCCACCACGCGTGCCCAATGCGGATTGGTAGACTTCACATATGCATTCGAATTTCTTCTTCAGCGTATGCAAGTTTCTTTACGATGTTTTCCTTCAACGTTTGTGAGCAGTTGGCATGACGCACCAGCTATAAATGCCCAAATTGTAGACGATGACGGTGAGTGATTGTTCAGTTCTATAAAGAACCTAGACGTCAGTTAAACCACTTGCTACAACACTTACACGAAGAAATATCACACACATATCTTTCAAGGGGAACTGTATACGCTATTATAATAAATACCAAATGATATTCTAAACTTACCAGACAAAAAGTGTGTCCCAGGTTAAGCAAGTCCTCTATAAAAAAGGCTACTATAAACTCGATGATTATATGTATGGCCAAAATGTCTGCTCTTGACAATGTAACACTATGTAATTCAATATCATATTTGTAAGTGTACTTTGTATATACAGGGACCTTACTTTTTTAAGGACATGATTAGACCCTCAAACTGAACAACTTTATGGCACCAACATAAAAATCGCGAAAAAAAAATCACCTTTTCTATACAAAACTGCAATCCTACTTGAGCCAAATGTATGGGACAGCAGATTTTTTTTTTCGCGATTTCGATGTTGGCCCCATATAGAAAGTTGTTCAATTTGATGGTCTGATCATCACCTTAAAAAGAGTCAGCATATTAAGTTGGACCCTATATAATGTATATTTTAAAAGATGTGTGTTGTAGTGTTTCTGGCCACATATTTTTTACAACGGAACACCTTCCGACGCGGTGGTAGAGTCAAAAGTTACGTCAGAAAGCTATCCATATGATATTATTTTGAACAAAAAAATTTGAGTTTGAGTTTCAATAGGTCTTTCTTGAGCAAAAACCATACGGCTTGATGGTTATCAGCAACATTTTACACAGTTATAATCTTAAATTAATTAAAGCAACCTTTTAGGGAAAGTAAATTAAGTGAACATTAGCCTGGCATTCTCGCGATATTACCCTTTCGATAAATCAATTATTATCAGGATAATGCGTAACTCTTGTTACATTTAATGAGTTAAAATGTTAAGAGGATTTTTGGAATTCTGAAGGTTAAAGTGTAAGTCGAGGATGATATTATTATAATACTTGGTAAAATTTTATCTGATGTATAAATTTTACCTAAACATTATAATAGTGTAGTGCCAAGAGGCAGCGCTGGACCAATCATTGAGGCGGTCATTTGGGGTCCAGAAGTGGACTTCTATCGGCTGATAAGATGATTATGAGGAAATTCTACAGAATCAGAATCTAGTACAGTCTTGTATTTTGAGAACTGGACAACGATTTACATAATAGATATAAACATCCATGACTTAGGTACAAACGTTAATATTCACATATTTGCCCCTTGCGAGATCCGAACCCGAGATTCTTGACACTTATGGCAGGATAACTACCGACTGAGCTATACATGGTGTCCCAAAAGTTATTGATCAAGCGAAATTAAGTGATAGCTGAGCTCATTTCAGACTACATTGTTAGGATACGTTAGAAATAAAAAAGTTCCATACAATTTTAACTTTTTTTTTTGTTGAAAATTGAAAATTGAAATATTTTAATAACTTTTTAACCATCAACAACGGGACCTCAACAAACTTGACGATTTTGGTTGTAAATGAGCTCAGCTATAACCTCATTTCGTTTGATCCATGACTTTTCGGTCACCCTGTAGAGGCAAACAGTGTTATACCTACTTACGTAATCCCGACTGTTCTCTAACGGTGAAGAAAAACATCGTGAGATGCAAATTTTCAGATTTCTGAGTTTTTTTGTAAGCTAACGCTACAGCGTAACAAAAGTTTGGAATTGTGCGTACATCGCGCCTTAATTGTGTCGCCAAATTTTTATATTATTTGTGTTACTGTATGTTTGTTCGAGCATCACGCAAAAACTACAGAAGCAACTTTTTGTGTTGTAATGTTGTACGGGAGTATACTGTCAAGAAAAGATCAATAATATACAAAATGTTAGTTATTCATCCAAATTTATTTTATCACCTTAAAAGTATGCTCCTTCAGAAACGATACACTTACGCCAATGAATAATCCAATCATCAAAAAATTTTTAAACGTTTTTTTCGGAACTGAGTTCAGTTCTCGCCGCGGATTCTCCTTTATGTCTTCTAGCGAATGAAAACGGGTGCCTCGAAGTGGTAATTTGAGTTTATGAAAAAGAAATAAGTCGGCCGTTTGACCTCTGGGCAAGAATTCGTGCACAACACCATCGCGGTGTTGAAAAGAAAACAGTCAATCATCCTTTCCCGATACTTTCTTGGCTGAATGTATTATTATATCTCGCTACAATGATGGTGCCGTGCAAGCCGTGGTGGTCCAGTGGCGAGTAACTTTGCCTGTCGTGCAGGAGGCGAAGGTACGATCCCCGTCCAGGCCGACTCGTACCAATGAGTTTTTCGGAATTTATGTACGATTTGTAACACCACTGGCTTGTCGTTGAAGGAAAACATCGTGACGAAACCGATCCGAGGTTCGAGGCATGTATTGCATCCACTGACCATAATGTAGCGACGGGCTCACCCCCCGTCACACTGGATAGAGTTTCGGTACTACTGGTGAAACGTGGATGTTCTGAGGTTTCAGAATATCTCTGACTACCCCCTCGGGGAATATAGTCGTGAGCATATGCTTATGCTTATGCGCTACAATGATGATGGATCCGGTATGGGCGGACGAAGTTTCGGATAAAATCTGTTGGCTTAAAACAATATTTCCTGCTGTTATTTCTGCGTATAAAATAAATATTCAAGGAGCCATGACTGCATTTAACGGGAACTTGTCTTCTCTATTTTCCTCAATTCCCACAAACCCAACCCCTTGTCAAAACTTTATAAATATTAATGCCGTTTCATATTTACTTTTATTGTACAAATGTTTCTTGTATCATCTTCTTAGTTACTTTGGAGAAGTCTGCTTTCTTTTGTCTCTTTCCTCTACTACGCTCTCCTGGACATCGATGGAGAAACCATTTTCATTAACTGCTTCTACTATGGCCCACTAATATGATCACAAGTTTCTAGATCAATTAGTTTAGATATTACAAGGAGATACCTGGGTTGGACGTACTAAATGCGACGCAGTGGTAGAGTCCAAACATGGTGTTTAAAGGCTATATTTGTGTTACTTTTTTGATTCAAAATAATTCTTCTTCGCAATTAACTGATCGAACGTTTGAATTTCTCTTAGGTTTCTCGGGAAACTTGTTCAGTATCGTGAGTACCTTTTATAAACTTCTTTTGCAAGCTACATCTCACAATCTGTACTGTGCTATGGAACACTTCCATAGCTCCAAAAAATCTTTTTACCGAAACATCGCACAACAAAGTATGCGCTATAATCATCCTCTCATTTTATGTAGTTATATTGAGTCTTTGACAATTTTTATATGGACTAGTCACGCTTGTAATTCTACTAACAAACATTTCTGCCACTTTTTGCGGGGCGCGAAGTAACATGAAATTATCAACATTAGATTCTAATTTTGATTGTTAAAAATCATGAAAAGAAGTCTTGTGTGAACCCCAAACGAGATAAGTTCGAAGTCATTGTTTCGCAATTATAGGCTAGTAGTGATAAGGTATAAAATTGTTTGTAAATGCACATGATCAATAGATCTTGTACCGTGGCAGAGGGGAAATGCTACCGCAAGGCTGGTCCCTATATAAATAGTCATAGTATGGAGCAGGCACCCCTATATTAAATAAAGTTATGTCGTGATGTTTTCTTTAAATTAATAGCTATTTAATATCAAAAGTATTTCTATTTAGTGCATTTTGTGCATGACTAATACATGGTAAACATTTTTGTTTATTTTGTATAGTTTTTATAAACTTCCTAGTTTAAAAAAATAATGAAATGAAGATAAATACGAGTAGTTTCTTCTTTACAATTTTTCATTCGTAAATGAGAGAAATAATGAAAATCACACAGGTTTTTATTCTTTCTTAGTATGTGTTGTGTTAAAGTAGAAACAAGGAAATTCTTTTCCCCTAACATAATATAACACTAAAGAAAAAATATTTTGTTTGTCAACGAAAGTGCAGTGCGCCGTTATTTTTGTACATTTCCTTTTTTGTTATTGCAGCATGTATTTTAGATTAATGTGCAGATAAAATGGGGGAATGGTAACAATTTCGTCCAAACAACCGATATTTTAGAAAGATATTCCTTTATTGCTTTTATTAAATTGACTTGACCACTTACGTCTTTAGGAAAGACATAAATCTTTTTCATCCTCCTCACTTTTTCTTTAATATGTTAGAAAATTTCAGTCAGCCATTTTTTTTAACAGTAATAATGGAATTATTTTTGGATGTTAAAAATTATGTCAAATTGTAAGTAAAATGCATTGTACACCACTAGTTTTTTATTACTAACAGAATTAAAGGGTTTATTCCGACAATGAAACTAAACAACTCTCCCTAAGAAAAATGGGTGAAAAAAAAAGTTGTGCGACTCTCCCATACAAAAGTATCAGCCGATCGATTTTCTATGGGAGGTATAAACATGTATGCATGCATATGCTGACGAATATATTGCCCGAGGGGGTAGTCAGAGATATTCTGAAAACTCAGAACATCCACGTTTCACTAGTAGTACCGAATCTCTGTCCATAAGTATAAACATCTTTATCGTTTTTTACTCATGTTCGTTAGGGAATGTTGTTTAGTTTCATTGTCTAAATACACCCTTAAAATTGTGTTAGTAATTAATAACTAGTGGTATATACAACGTGTTAACGAATAAGCGCAAAACCTCATACACCCCAACTGGTTTATAACAAAATAATTAGATTGAAACAATAATTTCTTAATTTTTTTTTATATTTACATTTTAAAGTTATTCGTATTTTAAGTTTTAAGGCAAAAATGATTTGTTATCATTTTAGCAATGAATAAAAACGCTAGCATGCTCATGTATACATTTTAAGAAACTTGTTTTGGTAGTAAGTAGGGCGAGTGTGCCCGTGCGGTGGGTTGAGATCGAGTTCAGTAAATTTAAAATTTTACTAATAGATTAAATAATAATTTGAAAAAATTTACCTATGTTGAGAACATGATAATTCGATTCTGCTCTCGATTCCAAACAAACTACTTTCTAGTTTTGCGTTAATTCATTAACACGTTGTATAGGTACGTATTTTTTAAATATCAACTAAGTAAAAACACAATGCAAATGTCTTCAATAAACTATTTACCCCCTCCATACTAAATTTGTGTAAATTTATTTCTATTTACTTGCATACCAGGGCCGATGCTTAATGTTTTGTAAGCCTGGAGTACTTCATAAATCACTCAGAACAAAAGAAAGCGGGAGAGGCCACACGAATGAAATAGAAATAAAATGCAAAGGGAAAATTTATCTTTTTTATTTTCCTGCGGGATGAAATTGCCGCTATTGCTCTTTTATCAGGAAGTCAATGGTTATTTCATTTTATTTTTTATTCCTTTATTAGTTTGCTTTGCTTCTTAATGCGGTAATGGATTTAAGTAATGGCTTACCTTATTTGTTTGCGACAGGTATAAATTTATGACACCGGCAAAGCAGGAGGTGAATAGAACTTTTTAAAATAAAATCGGTGCGGAAAAATTATGGCTTTGTTTAAATTTCACGAAGCTGGGTGATCATTCTTTACTTTTTGTTTTAAAAACCGACTTCTTAGGAATCATAAATTTTGATTCATGGATTAAATCATTTATTTTTTGTATTCTTAGAAATACTTACACATTTTTTTATTATTTCCAATCTAATAAACTAATTTGTAAAATTATGTGTCTAGACACATTTAAAACTAACTGAAAAAAATGAATTCACAAAAATCTGAATAAAAACAAACATTTTCAACCACAATGCTAGTTGTCTATTTTACCCAGCTGTCCCTTTTGGCAGTGAGTTTGAAATTAAAACAGGTATGCATCATGACTTAAACTACGCTTTTTTTAGACTTTTAATTCAAACAGAAAATTCTGCATAATATACCACCATAATAAAACATTGTTATAAATTCTCACTGCCCCGAAGTCCTGTCTACTAATATATTTTCCTGTCGATCAGTTCGTACACAAGACCTCTTATAATCCTGACGGATAGTTCGTACTTGTCACATTCTTCGTATCTCAAAGTCTAGAAAGACAATTTATTACATTTTCAAGCATTTTATCGATTTTCTTCTTTTTCGTACAAGAGAAATTACCCAGATTGCATGACATTTTTTAAGCACTCTGTTGTAGGAAGGTGCATTTTCAGCATCTTGACGTATATTTCAACAACGTATCAATTAAAGCTACGTATCTCAGCTATTTATACAAGGTGTTACAAAAATACAAATAAACAGTTAAGGGGGTGGTTTAGACCATCAAACTGAACAACTTTCACTATGGGACCAACATCGAAATCGCGCAAACACAAATCTACTCGAGCTAAATTTATGGTAGAGCAGATTTTTTTTTCGCGATCTCAATGTTGGTCCCATGGTAAAAGTTGTTCAGTTTCATGGTCTAAACAACCCCCTTATAAGTTTCAAATGTTTATTTTTACTTTTGTAACACCCAGCATATATGTAAGAGTGTCGGTGGCGCGTTGCGGATACGTACGGAAATTCAATCTTGAGGTCCGGGTTCGAATCCGCACGAACGACATGCCATGTACCAATGAGTTTTTCTAACTTATATACGTAATACAGACTGCTCTCAAACCGTGAAGGAAAACATCTTGAGGAAACCTGCATAATGCTGAAGAAGAAATTCAGATGCGTATGTGAAGTGTACTAATCCGCATTGGGGACGCACGCGTGGTGGACTAACGGCCATACACCGTCCCTGAGGTTAGGCCAGTGCCTTGCAGTAGGACGTATACAACGTGTTAATGAATAAGCGCAAAACCTCATACACCCCAACTGATTTATAACTTAATAATTATATTGAAACAATAATTTCCTTATTTTGATAGTTAAAATTTAAAGTTATTCGCATTTTAAATTTTCAGGCAAAAATTATTTGTTATCATTTCAGCAATGAATGAAGACGCTCTAGCGTGCTCGTGGATATATTTTAAGAATCTTGTTTTGGTAGTAAGTTTATTTAATATTTTGAAAAAAAGTACCTATGTTGAAACCATGAAAATTCGATTCTGCTCTCGATTCTAAACAAACTACTTTCTAGTTTTACGTTAATTCATTAACACTTTGTATAAGCTGATGATGATGATGATCTCAGCTAGTCATGATTTCTCGGAAATAAGCTAAATTATGCAAGTTTTAAATGCTAGTATCACATGACCAACCTAAAATAAAAGAGGTACATGGCTTGGAATTGGACATACTTGAGCAGTGGGCTAATACAGGTTGTTATGTTAACGAAGAATAAATAATATTGATGTAATGTATTAAATATTTAGTAATTCAATTAAAAGTCTGTTGGGAAGGTAGTCTGTAAATGAAAACTGTACTCGTTAGTAAAAACAAGACAATAATTAGTCAGCGAGTCGGTCTCTGGCCCCAGGGGTACAGTGAAATATTTTTTGCATCGTTAACCATATTGTCCCTTTTAGCGTACCTAACTTTAGCGTTTTATAACTCGGATGCCCTCAAAGAACTTCGTATTTAGTGATTATACACGTCACAAAAAGGTATTTCAAGGCTTGCTTTAATTATGGTTTTTCATATTTTAATTTGTCTCTTTTTAGAATCTAAAAATCAAAGCCAAAACCGTTTAATAATATAGTCACAATCAAGTTGTAACAATAACATTTTTGATTTCATTTTTGTGTTAGCGTGTTATGGGTGTAGAGTTTGTATGGTAAGATGTTCCATAAAAAAGATTTTTGTTACAAAAAAAATGTTTTAATTAGGTATTAAAGCTAGTGTACCAGAATTACGCGTTCATTAATTAACATAATTTGAACATTTTCAAGAATTGTGTTTGTACTTTTTTTTTCTTTCGTAATGTTAAGGAAAATCGAATTTTTAACATTATTTTCTCAAACTGGAATAACTTGCACTTTACTGGAATTTTACTCACATATTCACCATTAGTTTAACTAATGAAATCATAAAATTATACATAAAATTACTTGTATTAATTGTTATCGCAAAATTTACATGTTTTCATTATTTCAATAGCTCAGAGAATACTACTAGCGCCATCTGTTGAGACGCAGCAGAACTGCCTCTATAAAAAACGATAATTAATGTTGCTGGTCAGTTGACTTTAACTGCATTATATTATATCAAGTATTCACTAGCTGTTACTGGCAACATTCTCTCTCTTGCGTCGCCATTCTGACGGGACGGACGAAATCAGATAAATTCATCTCAGAAAATCATTGTGTGGTTAAAAGGAACCTAATATATAAGTTTTCAAGATATTCAGGAGTTTTCATTCGCCACCTATTCACAAACACTGCAGGAGAAGGACCAGTCGATTCGAACCCGCCGACTTTCTCCTACATTAATTCTTTTTAATCGAAAATACGGCATTTGCGTTTCTCATAGAAAATACGGAGGTTTTCGCCATGTTTTGACTTTTTTTTGTTAAAAATAAGTTTTTTACAATAACATAAATCTACTTTTATACCTTTAGCTAAGCTTATGAATATTTCGGAGGCTTTCAGGGGTCGCGGTAACGTCCGGTTCTGATCTTTGCTTAGAATAAGGTTTTGTAATCCTTTGTGTAAATTTAAGCTGAGGCTGAATAAATTTATGTTTGTAGCTGAAAGTGGACCGACATTTTTGTAAGAGAAGTTAAAATTCCGAATGCTCTCGAGCGCGCTACATTCAAACTAAGTTACGTCCTATTTTCATTACTAGTCAATTAAAGTAAGCAATGTCAGTGTCGGTACCTGCGCCCGCGGCATGATGGCGCGATAAAGTTTTATCGCGCCCTAGCTCCCTTTCTTTTTGCGCGCGAACGAACGAGTTAGCAGGCACGATAAAACATTTATCGAGGCATCATGCCGCGGGCGCTGGTCAGATTTCCGTTAAAGCATTTTAACAGACATTGGTTTCTGAATCGTATTCAAAAATTTCATTGACTCTAATTTCATGTTTCAATGCTAGGATTATTTTAAGATTTGTATAGACAATTTCGAGCCACGATAACTATGAAACTATATATTTTAATGGAAATTTGACAAGATGCTGACAAAGATATTGGTTTCAAGGTTGTGTAAGCAACATATTTTTTACTTTAACTACTAAATGTTCAAACTAGGAAACTTCGTTTTGTATGGAACCTCGTACGAATTGTATCCTCTTAGATCCTAGGATAGCCTATAGGTTTAATTTTTATTGCACGTTATTTCCTAAATCGATGTTATAAATCTGGAAACGAGCTTCGTCTACAGCTTTTGTATGCTAAAATGATGGACGTTTTCATTCCCAAATAATCTTTTATAATTTTTTACTCGCATTGCTAGACAGTTACTAAACGGATTTTGATGTGATTTCTATTGATCAGAGCCAAAAGTCCAATTTAATAACTGCAAAGTCAAAGTCAATATAATTTATTCAATATAGGAGCTTGCAGCACACTTATCAAACGTCAAATCTTTTTTAAAGCTACCACCGCGTCGGAACGTGTTGTTGCTGTAGAGAAGATGCGGCCAGAAACTCTACAACATATCACGACTTAATAACTATTACAATATAAATTCTTAAGCTAAAGTTATGTATACAATAATACATATTCTATTTAATAAAATGCAATATTTCCTATCCCATAATCCTCTCAAAAATTCCAATAATTCATTTATATTAACATTGGTTGGTCAGAAACAGGACTGATTTGTTAATTGATATAGAGAAAAGTCAAAATAACTTTTTAATTGACTATTCAAACGGTTTTTAGAAAACGTAAAATATTTTGAAGACAGATGAAAGCAATTGATAACAATTTTGAAGACTTGAACTCAACATAATCCAGGCAGAAATACTAAAGCTACCAACAAACTTTCTATATGAATCACGGTTCGCTTTAAGAATATCTGTCTATAACGTCACGCCTTTTTTCCTGAGAGGAAGGCAGTGACCAAGCGCCTCGTACGCCTTGGCGCGCCATTTGCTACGATCCTACCTCTCTCGCCACATTCACGCTTTTAAAATATGGAATATTCAAATTTTGCATGCATGTGCTCACGACTATATTCCCCGAGGGGGTAGATATTAGAGATATTCTGAAACCTCAGTACATCCACGTTTCACCAGTAGTACCGAAACTCTGTCCAGAGTGACGGGGGATGAGCCCGTCGCCACATAATGGATAGTGGGTACAATATATGCCTCGAAATTGAAGCATGCAGGTTTCCTCACGATATTTGAATTTGTTTAACGTTATCTTAATATAAAAACAAATATTGCAACAACTAAATTTGATAACAACATAACTCCAAAGTTTTCATTTGTTTAGAAACCAATTAATTTCCACTTGAATAATAACTCGAAACTTAATAATAATTGGGATCGTTAACTCGGTAAAATCTAATAACAGAACGAAATTAAGGCATTCCGATAACTAATCCCGTAGAAAGCCCGGTCATTTACTTCAGTGTTCCAATTTGTGTCTCATGAATATTAATAAGAGTTATACGTAGGCACGTGGCTTTGTCTGTCTTTTTATTTGAAGTTTCCTTTATATATCCATTCTATTGTGCATTGCTAGTCGATGTTCTTAGATAGCAGTTTTCCTCCAGATATCTACATTAGGTAAGTAAAAAACGTAATTAAAAAGCAAAACTTGACAATGGAACAAATGTTTTTTTTAGTAAATTTGAAAATTACGAATAAAAATGTTCTCTTAATCTTTTTGTAACAAATTATGACAAAAAGGTATGCTTTGCAATTTTTGTTTGTTGCCTTCGATTCCTTATAATCATATATAAGGTTATTTTAAATTAATTGGCGAAACTGAACCAGGGTACTTGTTAATGATAACAGATTGCATTTTTAATGTTTATAATTGGTATTGATGATTAACAAAATTATCCTTCTTAAATAAAAACGCGCCGCCGCGCCGCCGCCGCCCGTACCAAAAGTTATTAAAATAATACATTTACAAATAATAAATATTATCACGTAATTTCACTTAGTAACAGGTACCAAATGCGTTCGTTAAGTTTCGCCATCTAATTAGATTTAACCTTATATAAGTTATATTTGCTTCCGGAACGAAGCAGAGAGGTCACAGTTTCTATACTGTAGCAACTTCAATTTAGAGGTAGGCTATTGTAATAGTGTTCTGGCTGAGCCCACATCGGGCACAGCCAGACTACTTTACAAAATGGTTCAGGTGGGGATGAGGCGAAGACCCTTAGTTGACTAATTATGTACCTACCTATACGTTAACAAATTGTCTGTAGTAGCTGTAAGGGCTTTAGATATAGATATAATGGGGGTGACATTTTCTTGTAAGAAAAAACCCTCTCAAAATAAAAATAAATAATAAAGAGAAAAAAAAAAAAAAAAGTTATATTTGCTGAAAAAAATTCCTAGAAGTAGACTAGTAATTAATAAACACTTTTCAGAAATATACCATAAAGCTTGTTTTTCCTCTTTTCAGTTAATTTATTTTTTGCAGTCGGGTTTTTATACTCGAGGTGGTTTTGTGACTTTCAAAAAGTAATATAATTCAAATGTGTTTAAGTTATTTATTCTGGACAAAAATGATTTTCAGATTTAGAATCTGTTTGTTTTCACTCTTTGATACACTTGTTAACTTTTAACAATAAGGACCAAGTGAAAGTCAACATTGAACAATAAACATCGTTTCAAAGTTAATTTTGAAGAAAAAAATATCCAGTGTTCATTTATTATTGTTACTGCAAAGAATCGGTTACAGAACAAAAATTAAACTCATAAAATAATGTCAACGCATAGTGGTTTATGTATTTTAAAATATATCATTAAACAATTATATTCAGGTTTTAAGATTATCGTGTTGTTCTTTTTTCGTGTCAGCATGAGCCATATCGCATGACAATAATTATCTCAGGATCATTATGTAAACATTATTGAGATTATTTCTTATAAGCTATACCTAAGAAGTTCTTTTTCTTCTAAGCTATACCTAAGATGTTCTTTGTTCAATATTTTTTGCGATCTATAATTTCAAAGCAAACTCCTGCAAACAGACGGTACCTACTCTATCCAATCTTGAATAAACATGCGGATTGGTCTTCTCAGAATATGCTGGGATTTATTTTCAGCAATCCTGGTAATTATAATATCCTTGGCAACCATTATTTTCATATTTATGTTTAATACCCGATCAGAAAAGATAACATTTCACCCTCTTTTTAAAAAAAGGATTTACTATAGTTCTTTTCATGGTGGTCAGAGGTGGTCGACTATAACGACGAATTATTTAAATCTTGAACTCCCATGGACGTGATATTATTGAACCACCTATTGTATATTTTAAAGCCGGGTTGCGAGCGGTTAAGCGTCTAGTTGCAGTAAAGATCACGTTTAATATCTTTTTTACACCTTTATTATGGTGTTTGACAAAATAGTCTGGAACCAAGCGGCTCTTTTACTGTATGTACTTACTGTATACGTACTGCTTAACAAAATTGTCCGGAACCAAAAGGCTTTATTACTGTTTGACAAATTGTTCGTAACCAAGCGGCTCTATTGCCACAATTTGCACACCGAAACATACAGAATAAATATCTAGTACCAGAAACATAAAAAAACGCAGATAAACATATATTGTATCGTATTTATTACCGACAAACAAACATGCAGACTGAAGTATATAATTATGTAATATCGAAATACATCGTCTTTCTAATTTAAACTTTGATCTTTTGTTAATTGACTGGCTGTACCAATATTGTGGGTGTGTGTGAGTGTTTTATAAATTCGATTCAAAGATATACCATGAGTAGGTATTTAAAAAAATCCATTTTCTGTAAAATTATGTTTATGTATTAGAAAAAGGAGCGTTGGTGGCGCGTTGCAGAGAGCTATGGAAACTGAATTATGAGGTTCAGGATCTAATCCGCACGGATGACATGCCATGTACCAATGAGTTTTTCTAACTTATGTACGTAATACAGACTGCTCTCAAACGGTGAAGTAAAACATCGTGAGGAAACCTGCATACGCTGAAGAAGAAATTCCCATGCGATGTGAAGTCCACCAATCCGCATTGGGCACGCGTGGTGGACCATGCACTCTTCCTGAAGGTAGGCCTGTGCCCTGCGGGTGGGACGCAGACGCATTGTGACGTATGTAGGCTGATGATGATGATTAGAAAATTATCATCATCAGGGACACATTTGTATATTAGTTACTTTTTCAAAGTGGCTTTTTGGGCCATTATTTTATTCAGGGTACGATAATCCTGACCTCTGCAAAGGCAACGGAACAAAGGAGATTTTGTTAATAAAATAGGTACCTAAATTCCAAAAAAAAAACTGTAATCGTTAGCTACCAAATAAGAATCCAGTCTCAGAAAATGTAGGAATTAAAGTATAATACTATACTTATTTGGATATTACGGTAAGACCGTTGTTTTTTTAAGCAACGCCATATAATTTTAAAGGACAGTAACACAGTGGTTATTTTGTTGAATAAATGTCAATAAATGTAAGAAGTAGTGTAGAGGAACTACTGTGGAAGGTTCCTCCGGTGAAGAGGGAAGATCTTCCGCCAGGCTAAGTGTGAAGGCTGGGTACCGGCCGTGGTCCAACAGATCTTAGTTGGACCTTGTAGATATATCGAATCTCTGTGATTATTTCTCTTGCGCGATTCATGTCTTGTATACGATTGTGAACCTTATGTGTAGCGGCTAACGGGTTACTAATATGACGTCGCAAGTTGTCTTACGTACACATTTGCGAGTGCGACCGTAGCGCCATCTGTTAGCTTCGTTACTATAACTTGTGGATGTTAGACATCTGTGGCAAGTCCCCACAGTAGCAAGAAATTATCGCTGCAAATGTCTTTAATAATTACTATGAACAATAATGAACAAAAATCGTAAATCATAAAACGGTAAAAAAATACTTATAGAATTTGTACAAAAAAGAAAATAAATTGTTATTCAAATTGTACCTTGAATAAAATAATGACCCTTGATCTATGTTTGAACTCCGCGCATTTTAATTCGTTTACGAAATAGTCAAAAAAAACATTAAATACCCCTCATTTTCTTCAACCTCCTGTGCGTCAGTGTTTCAAAAAACGTACCTAATTATGAAAATGTTCCACAAAAAGACAAAGAAAATATTTTTAATTTAATTTCACGAATGGAAAATCTTTCAAAACTCAATTAACTAATTATACTAATCGGTCCCTTTATAGAATCAGGAACAAAGGGAACCAATGGGAATTGTACTAAGTGCATTAATCCCAGTTCATCACAATACTTTTGAGTAATTCTGTTTCCATTTTGCAATATTCCATTGAGGTTATTTTATGTGAAGACTTTTAACTTGTGTTATGAGTTTCTTAATTAATCTTAATTTTTGCATGCATTAACAGGATATGTGAAAAAAATAGGATTCTTCATAGCATCATAAATATCATAAAGTACTAACAGTAGGAGTATGATTTGCAGATATCGCTCATCCGGGAGAATAACCACACAACTGCAGTCTTTTCCAAAATTGAGTTATTGATTAATGGCACAATAATTAGGTGGATATTTATCTGAAGGAATAAACTCACGACTGTATTGCCAGCAGTTTTCGCTAGATGTCACTGTTATTGAGTTCGTTGACAAAAACTTGGGCTCATCTTGGAGGGTGAACCTTTAAACCCTTCTCCTGTAAAATTTGCAATAATGTAATTGTGCGGTTATTCCACCGGATGAGCGATATGTGTAAATTGAACATATTATTGAAGTTTTGATTAGAGCCAAAACACGATTAAGAGACATTTTCTCGATAGAACAATACGCCAAAGTTATCTACGTCTTTATCGATAAAAGCTTGGAACTGCTAAAAGGTGAATAATAGAAACACGAGACTTGATTTAAAAAAAAGAAATTGTTATTTTATAAAGTTTGATTAGAGCAGAAATGAACTTACATAAATAGTACCTACAATCACAATTAAATAAAGTTTGTTTTACGCTTGCGTCGTTTCAGGCGCGCGCGCCACCCCATCTCTTTCTCTCGCATCTGGCAGTAATATAAGCTATCACACGCCCATTTCACTTAAATTATTTTTCGACATAGGCCCTTAAAGTACAGTATTATGCTAGCAAATCGGTCAAAAGCACAAAAACCCCTAAAAAAATTAAGAATAAAAAAGTAAGGGATTGTTTACAAAGGACGAGTTGCTGACCTGACAGTAGACAGTAGCTGCCATCGTTAAGTAGTATTTTAGTAGCTCGTCTATGTTGTTCACACGATGATAAATAGTCATGCCACAACGGCAGTCAAGTGCTAATTGTGCTGTCATGTTAAAAAATACATGTTAAAAATGTGTTAGTTGAATGCTAATCTGCTTCGAAGCAGAAGGGAAGGGGAAGGGAGGAGTCACACAATTTTGTTTTGACACTGACCGACTCGTATACTCGCACATGACTACAATGCCGTCACAGGGTAAAAGTAGCTGCATAGCACTAACTGACCATATCAACTCGCACGCTAGCTCGTACCGTGTAACCACGCCATAAGGCTCAGACTTAACACATTCAAGGTTTCATGATAGAAATACTAGACTGCAGCAATATTATCTCTTAGTTTCCTCATACGACACCCACGGGGAGACATGAGACTGCCTTTTCAAAACCGAGAGCCACAAAGTTTGTGCTCCAGGTATAAAAATGAAACATGATGAATGTTAGATTCCTAAACGGCCTGCGGGGACCGACTCGAATTTTGCTCGCGTTCAATCATAACATAACGTAAAATATAAGTACAACGATAACAAGAGCTCATTTGTCATTTCGGTTGGTCGATACTTTTTTTTCGAACCGAACCGGGTCGTAAAATCGTTTCGCTGAGAGCAATTTTATTTATGGTTTACGGTATTCAAGGGTATTTTCGCGTATGTGGAATTGAGATAGGAGATATTTTGTCGTTGAAGTCGTCGAAGTTTTTTATCCGAATAGAAGTGTGTATTTTGTGCATTCTGTAAAATCAATCAATTGTACTTTGCTTTACACCAAAACATAATTATTCATAAAATTAATATACATAAGTAAGGTCGTTCTTAATGAATGCTGACGCTTTCTTAGGGGATGATCAGACCATCAAACTAAACAACTTTCTTTAAGAGATCAAAGTGGAAATCGGGAAAAAAATCAGCTGTGTCATGCTTAACTACAATCCTACTCAACCACAGCAGATTTTATTTGTCGCTATTTCAATGTTGGTCCCATAGTAAAAGTTGTTTAGTTTGATGATCTGATCATCCAATACAAATCTAGACTGTATTTTGATACTTAGGTACTTCAATCTATGAGACAACATCAAAGATAGATATTTATTATTATTTTGTTATCAAATGGCACTTTATTAATTTATTTGTGTCCAAAACAACTCTAGGCCATTAGTTGTGTCGAGCAAAATGACCTCCAGTTTTCCAGCAAATTACCTATTTACTTGTCTGTCTCAAAAACCGTCTAGACTAGACACAAGAAAGTAATGTATAGAAAACAAACAAAAAAGTAGTTTAAGACCATTGACTTACCACTACCGGACGGAGGGTCCGCGCTCAAAAGTGTCCGAATAAAAAGAGAACGAATTACGCAACAGTCTACGTTTGATTGGCTGACTAGGCGCACGCATGGGCGCACGCCGTGCCCCGATGGGGGAGTGGGACGGAAAAAAATTTCAGCATTTTCAATGTTTTTAGTTGGTTCATATTACTATACGTACTTAGGTTTGTGTATTTTAGTCTCGGACACTTTATTCGAGTATTTTGTACTAGACCCGGCGTCCATAGTATTCTACGTCAATGTTTAAGACATTATAGATATTGGTACAAATCAATGACAGTTGTTTAATCTCCAGGGATGCATAACCATTGATTGCTTTTGAAACTTTAGATGCCATGCATAAAGGTCAGAGTCGGGTAAACATGTTAATTTTCTAAGTGCTTAGTAAAGTTTAAGACCTCTCGGTCTGATTATTTCGCTTCGAAACGATTTTTAATTAAAAAACAAACCAAAGTTCTACAAAACAACCTAATCAAACTGAATAACTTTCACTATCAAATACGCTTTTTCTTACAAAACTATGGTACCGACAGACTCGACCGAAATGTATGGGACAACAGTTTTTTTTAGCTGTGCCAAAAAATCCCGTTGTCCTATAAATTTGGCTCGAGTAGGTTTGCAGTTTTGTATAGAACAGCTAAAATTTCGAGGCATGTATTGTACCCACTGTCCATTATGTGGCGACGGGCTCACCCCCCGTCACACTGGACAGAGTTTCGGTGCTACTGGTGAATCGTGGATGTTCTGAGGATTCAGAACAACTTTCACTATATGACCAATATCGAAATCACGAAAAAAAATCTGATGTTCCATACTAAACTACAAATCAACTCGAGCTAAGTGTATAGAACACCAGATTTTTGTCGCGATTTCGATGTTGGTCCCATAGAGAAAGTTGCTCAGTTTGACGGTCTGATCATCCCCATAAAAATGTGTCAGCATATTAAGTTGGACCCTATAGATAGATCTGATAAGTTCTTATTTGCGCAGACTCAAATAAAAGTCACACCATCAGAGTTCTTTTAATACACCGTTCTTATTACGAAATCTAAACGACTAACTCAAACTTTTATTATTTAAAGTTTTTACCTAAAAATGAAGTCTGCCCTAACAATTCGCTTGCAGAAGCACAAAAGCACTTATAACTTTATATTACTACCTATAAATATCATGAAAAGGCCCCATTACCTAAAATCAGTGACGCGAGAAAGGATTTCTTCCACTTATTACCGTCTTCAAGAAGACAAAAGTAAAACGGCCAGTAATCGCGGTCAATGCTTCGAAATTATTCGCTATCACGAATACTTTGCTCCTTAAAAGCCTTTAAGGGTCTAGTAGGTTTATGACTGAACCGATTTAGTGCCGATCTGCCTTTTAATCTCTTTGTGACTGGAAAATTTAAGTAGGTTCTATTTCTTTATGGACTGTAATACGACGAGCAATTGTTTTAGTTTCTTTAATTTATATTATGGTAGATAGGCTAAAAGTGTGAGTTTTTTATCAGACTCAGCACTAGTAAGACTCTTCAGCCAGCCAAAACCACAAGCGGCCATTTCAGTTGCGTTCACTACTGTAGCGAGTGGCGGCCACACAGATCGGCCACACGACCTTTAAGTGATATTTATTCCGAGAGCGCTAATGCGCGCAGCATACAAACAAAGTCTGGTGATATTTTCAATACTAACCAATTAAAGTCAATGAAATTTTTCAGAAACAATCTAGAACCTAATCTCTATGCTTGTATGAAGTCTGATTTTCGTCAAAATATACAGTTTTAATGATAGGATTAATTTAAAATTTATATGCAAATATTTGAAGCTACAGTGCTTCAAATATTTCTACTTATATACATTTTAAAACTATACATTTTAACGAAAATCTGACTTCATAAAAGCATAAAGATTAGTTTCTAGATTGTTTCTGAAAACGGTTGTGAGTTTATGTATGTATGGGTGCAATACATTTTTCACAAAACAATAATCTGGTGAAAAACATTATTCGCAAACACTAAAACAATGGAGGTTCAAATAGTAAGTGTTACACTAATAAACCTGCATCGCTGACTCCTAAGAAGCAACTAGGGGAGTTCTGCCAACTAAAGGAATTATTAGTATCCTTTTAAACTAAAAGTCTACCCATCAATCACACTGAAAAACTTTTACTATGGAAGTAAACCGATCGGAGCAAAAAGAAATCAGATATTCCATACTAAACTGCAATACCTACTCGACTCAAAAGTATGCAACAGCAGATTTTTTTTGCTCCGTTCATTTTGCTACCATAGTAAAAGCTGTTCAGTTTTATGGGTAGAATCTTAGTTTAAAAGGATGCTAATGATATCAATTTCACCTTGCATAGGGTCCTTATTACGCTGACACTTTTTAATGGGATGATCAGACCGTCAAACTAAACAACTTTCTTTATGGGACCAAAATCGAAATCGCGAACAAAAAATTTGTTTGCTCCATACAAAACTACTGGAGCAAACTGTATGGGACAGCTGATTTTTTTTCTCGATTTCGTTGTTGGCCCTATACAGAAAGTTATTTAGTTTGATGGTCTGGTCATTCCCTTAAAAACTGTCAGCATATTAAGAAGGACTCTTTATAAGGTGTACCAAAACACCCTAGTAATTTTTATTAGAACAACTTTCACTACGGAAATAACGTCGAAAAAAAATTGCTGTCCCATACATTATTGAATCGAGTACGTACTGCAGTTTTGGATTAACTAGCAGATTTTTTTTTCTCGGTATTGGCTCCATAGTGATAGTTGTTCAGTTCGATAGTCTAAACCACCCCTTTAAATATTACTAGGGTGTTTGACCCTGAAAAATAAAGACCATCTTAACAATCTTCGTAATTTTAAGACTAACATTTCCCTAGCCACAACATTTCTTCGCCTGTCATTCACAAATTATCATGCAAAGTAAAACGTCTTAACAATTTCCCGCAAGTTAAATAAGAATAAAGAGGCAAAATAAAAAGAAGGCGTAAGATTGTCTCTTGAACTAACGGACTCTGTAAGACGATAATAAATATTGAGACTAAAGAAATCCACTGTCACTCGACCACCATTTTAAGTAGAACTTAAAAAGGAAAATTCTTTATTTCCCTTTCCTTTCTCCGTTTCAAGTTATTTTCATTTGGTAAATTTGCGAATGGAGAGTCGTTTACCTTTATTTCTTTGGTATTTTATCATTTGTATAAAGATACACGGTTAGTAGTCCATGTGGTATACTTATACAGGATGAAATTGATATCATTAGCATCCTATTCAACTAAGAGTCTACTCATTAAACTGAACAACTTTTGCTATGGGAGCAAACCGACCGGAGCCAAAAAAAATCTGCTGTCCCGTACGAAACTGCAATGCCTACTCGACTCAAATGTATGCAACCGTAGATTTTTTTTTGTTCCGATTGGTTTGCTCCCATAGTAAAAGTTGTTCAGTTTGATGGGTAGACTCTTGTTTCTGTATAGGGTCCTTCTTAATATGCTGACTTTTTTTATGGGGATGGTCAGACCATCAAACAGAACAACTTTCTCTATGGGACCAACATCGAAACCGCGAAAAAAAATATTGGTGCCATAGAGAAAGTTGTTCAGTTTGATGGTATGACCATCCCCTTAAAAAATGACAGCATATTAAGAGGGACCCCATATATATCGGTTTTCGTACCATGAGATTCAGGAGGATAAGAACGAGAGAGTAAATCTGTCTTTTCAACACGCCATCTTCTAAAAGTGAATTTTACTACTAATGCATTCATTTCATCTTTACTAATGCATTCATAACATATTTACTATTCCACATCAGATTTATAGCTCAGGTATACGTTTTGGTATACACAACAGTCTAAAAAACTGGTTCGCATTTATAGCAATGCTTCTGCAAACCCGAAAACGGAACGCATCCATGATTTTTATGATGGTAAAGATAAAGTGTTGACATACTTATCGACTAACACGGTGGCCTCATAAGTATCCGGTATCAAAAGTGCTGGTTCTGTACCGGTACATAGCGTTTCCCAGATCCCGGACCCGATTCTAGTCGGGTACCAGTACTCCGCATAGTAAGTACCGGTACCCAATTCAGGTATTACAGCTGTTTTCTCACTCTTAAACTAAGTGTAAATATATTCGTTTGGTACCGGTATAATACCGATACTGATTAGAAATTTAATAGTAAAGTTATGCTACGTCTGATAACCGTCTGGGACCGGCATTACACCAAGGCTAATGGTACCGATTTCCAAAAATACCGGTATTTGAAGCCCTGGCCTCAGTAGAATCAATTGATTACCATCTGCTAAAAGCGCTTTGTCTTTTCAAAATTTATTAACTTAATTCATAGCCGCCAGTTTCCTCAGAGACCTCTTTTTTTCCATATGCCCACTATTATACTGCCCGAAGGGGTAGTCAGAGATATTCTGAAACCTCATAACATCCACGTTTCACTAGTACCGAAACTCTGTCCGGGTAGTATGGACAGTGGGTACAACACATGCCTCAAAATTGAAGCATGCAGGTTTGCTCTCGATGTTTTTCTTCACCGAAAAGCCAGTGGTGCTATAAATCGTACATAATTATGAAACACTCATTGGTACGAGGCCTGGACGGGGATCCGACTCATCGCCTCCTGCACGGCCTTTTTAAATACACCTTGAATCGGTCTGCATACGGATGTTTGGGGAAACCCTTGACTTTAGTCCGCATTATTTGGTGTGACCACAAATCAGACCAGTAGCTTAGTCAAAACGTACCTACATTGTTATCTAATGGAGATTACTATTAAAAGCCGCAAATTTATCGGAAACACTTTAATCTGAATTGTATGAACTCTAATGCTTATTGTTCGCTTTTAATGATAGTTTGAACTGTATAGAGGATCAGATTAAGTACTATCTCATTACCGGTGTTAACGATTGGAGGAAATAATGTTCTAGTGAACAATTTAGAGCTAAATTCTCTAGAAGTAAATTTTGGTGTGAATAAAGGGGTATTTGTTGTCTATATTGTTATTGTCATGCACGGTATTATCAGCAGCTTATTACTGCCTTTTTAGGTGCTTGGACACTTGGTCACAATATTTATGAGTTCTAAATCAAGAACGCCTAAATTAAGAAAGTGCTAAAAAACTTACAATAAAAGCCTTAAAGCTGTTTTAAACAAAACTTTTATACGTTTTTTATAGGTCTAAACTCTCTAATTAATCTCTAATTGAACTTGAAATAAAATGGTCTAAACAAACAAATTTGAAAATACAAAAAAAGGCTACTTTTACGTTGATTACGATATTTTGAAGAGGAATGTTTATAAAAGTATTCTATAAAATATCTTTAAGGCTTTTGCAGTAAGTTGGAGTAGCACTTTTTAATTAAGGATTTCATTTAAGAAATCTTTAATATTGTGATGAGGGCGGCACTGAACAGTAAAATGACTCTTAATAAATAAAACGAAAAACTGTGTATACCTTTTGTCGCAAACAGATTTTCTTGTGTAGTTCCCTAATTATAAGTATAACATTATTTTAATATAACCATTTTGTACTGTACCACCTTTCTGTTTGCAAAATAAATCGTATTTCAATTTCAAGTCCCACTGCAGGGCACAGGCTCAAGGATGGGGAATGGGCGTAAGTCCACCACGCGTGCCTAATGTGGAAACCTGCGTACGCTGAAGAAGAAATTCTGATGCATATGTGAAGTCTACCAATATCAACATAATATTCCAACAACTCCAAAACCCCCAAATGTCTATACATTAAACTAAATCGCCACGAAATATTCCATTTGCCATCGTATTTTCACTTTTCTGTTACACGTAGGGAATGGAGAAACGTTCGCTATGAAAATTTAAGAATGTCTCCCGTCGCTCCCAGCGGATATGACCGCGGTACGTGACGAATACCGTGTCGTACGTAACGTTAAAGGAGGTGAATTTTTAGCTAGATGTGAATCTAGCGTAAAAACAATCATCATCTTATCTTATCTTATTATGGAGGCTGGCAAGCCAGCAGTACCGCCGCCATCACTCGGTAGTAGGTACCAAGATAAGTACCTACACTTACGCGCATCGTAAGCGATGCGCTTGCTTGATTTCTGCCGCTCACACCAGACGGAAACGTCGCATGCGTCGCGCACTATACGAAGCAATAACAACGCTGTGGCAAGCTTCACTAGGTAGATTTTTGCGCACACCTTCTGGCAGCAGGTAATTAAAGCATGAGAATTAATCGTTTTGCAAGGAAGTGATTATGAAGTAACTAGTAGTAATCTGTGGCAGCACTTCGACCCAATGGGATCTTTTGTGTTCATCCCTAGATATTTATTTTCATCTCTCTTCAAAAACATGGTAAATAAGACAATACTGTTCAGTGGAAGAAACCTGTACTCGCCCGGTTTTGGATATCCACCTCCAACGAGGCGTATGCGTTTAGCCGCCAAGACAACGCAGTCACACAGGATATGTTCGATGGTTTCTCCGCACGCTCGGCAACCTATCGTCATCTATAGCCGAATAACGTCTCTTGCCGTGATAGCTCCCTAGATATCACGGGAAGAGAACCTGTGTCCTACTAAGGCAATTAAATTTTAAGTAATGGCTGGTTGCTGCCGTAAAAACCGTGCAATGCAGACCGTGTCGTATGTAACATTAGAGGGAGGTGAATTTTTATCTAGATTTGAATCTAGCGTAAAGCCTATCATCATTTTATCTTATCTTATTATGGGGGCTGGCAAGCCGTGTTGTTGGCATGCAAGCCCCTATAATTCGACCCAATGGGATCTATTGTGTTCACCCCTAGATATTAATTAAAATAATAAATAATTGAGCAGTGTGGTTTCGGCTAAGAATTGACCATCCGGATTCTTCCCGTGGGTGTCGTACAAGGCGACTACGGGATTCAAGGTTTCTTATGCCGTGTCCAGGTTTGTGAGTGGAAGGCAAGCCACTTCTTACCACTTGACACGTAATTCCTTCCTGAAACTTAAATTGCTAAATGTGAGCATTGCTACAACTACATTCTTAAATAGAAAGTTGGTAGTTGTAGCAATGTTTCCGACCACCTGGAAAATGATTACAGTCGTGAGTTTATATATGTATAAATAAATTATTCTTTTACCGTGCGGGAATGGTGTCGTATAATTAAGATATGGCCTGCGTATTTTTACACGCTTTTATTAGCTTCATCTATTATTAACACGATTATTTATTGGCTTCACCTAGTATGTAACTAAGTATGTAAGAAAATGTAGGAATCAGATATTAACCTACTTCCATTAGTCGTATCGCTTTGAAAATTTACGAGCGTATGTTATTCGGATGGCAATACAATAATTTTGTACTTTCGAGCTGATTTGAAGATGGAGGTAGATAGTGGAACTCTTTATCGGCTACTAGTAAACTCCTCGAATTTGGGTTCGTTTGGTTTATTTTAACGAGTCTTTTGTACTTTTAGTTTTTTTTTTACTATTTAACTCATTTGGATATGTACTCACGCCGATAGTATTCGCTACTGCAATTTGAAGCTTGACTTAGTACCGATTCCATGTCTCATGACCTCATTTTGACTTACCGACTCTTCCAGCGGCTATTTATTTCGTTGTGCACATTTCCGATATACGATGATACATATTGTGCGATATAGCTTCTCGTATAGGTACCTATTTACTTCAGTGTTTATTTATGATTATCACTCGTAAACCCACATTTACTGAATATATTTGCAGCTCGACATCATGTTTTCTGTCTAGAGTGTGTCAAAACATGTGAATATTTATATCACTGACTAATATTAATACTTTAAAGCGTTGCTACATTTGATATTATTGCTGTGCTGAATATAACCTTTAGGTTTTACTATAGGTTGTATAACGGGGTGTAAAGGAAAGCCCACCGCAGACTGGAACTGTGAACTCAGACCATCAAACTGAACAATGTTCACTACCTCAGGACACGCGAAAAACAATCAGCTGTCCCAAACATATGAGTCGGGAAGGTAGAGCAGTTTTTTATGAAACAGTCGTGAGTTCGATTCCCGCGGGGGACACCTATTTATATGTCACTTTGTGCGTTTCTCCCCAGTAGGTTAGGACATTGCAGGCCGAATCACCTGATTATCTGAAAAGAAAGATGATTCCGTGCTTCGGATGGCACGTTAAGCCGTTAGTCCCGGCTACTATCACTGGTGGTAGTAGTCGTTACATATAAACCCTGACATCAGGGCTTGCTGCCGCCCACACGATTAGAAAACCAAAAAAGATTTTAGCTTTTTAGAGATTGCAAATTGTGTGTGTCTATAACGTCTCGCCTCTTTTCCATTAGGGTAGGTAGAGACTAGTGTGCCCCAATTATTTTTTCGGTCCTTACATACTTTCATATCCGTACATATTTTCGTATATGACCGCCGGTTTCGAATAGATCACACCTTACCTTTCAGTAGAACGTAACCGATTTGATCAGAGTATGTCCTAAGAGGGCGCCCTCTACCGACACTTCCATCCAAATTCTTACAGTAGTTCTGTTTTGTACATCTGGCTGTCGTTCGTCACGACTAAACCATAGAACCATACCAACTCAAAATCTAAGTGAGAAATACAATTCGCATTATTTTGGTAATGGTTATAATAGAAGCTTTTTTAGAAATAGGTATGAGTAAGGTTGTATAGAGAAAAATTGAAATTTTTTTTGTTGATCGGCCAGTAATAAAACTTACAGTTTTTATTTTTAGATAACCATTCAAAATACATTCAAAAATATCACATTCATTGCTAGGCAGCATCGGATCTGTGCTATTCAAAGTCAAAGTCAAGTCAAAGTCAAAATTGTTTATTCAAAATAATATCACATAGATAACTTTTTTTGAATCTACCACCGCGTCGGAAGGTGTTCCGTTGTAGAGAAGATGCGGCCAGAAACTCTACAACACACTTTTTAAACAAAACAAAATATACAAAGTACAATTACATAAATTCAATATTAAATTACATAGTGTAACATTGTCAAGACCAGACATTTTGGTCATTCAAATAATCATCGAGTTTATAGTAACCTTTTTTACAGAGGACTTGTTTAACATGGGACTTAAACTTTTTGTCCGTCAAGTTAAGAATATTCTCTGGTATCTTATTATAATAACGCATACAGTGCCCCATGAAAGATGTGTTGACCTTACTAAGTCGAAAATGTGGGAATACTAATTTATTTTTATTTCTTGTATTGTAATTATGAACGTCACTGTTTTTGGGAAAGAGAGACAAATTTTTGCGAACGTATAAAATATTTTCGTAAATATATTGACTGTAGAAAGTCAGAATATTGATATCTTTGAAAAGATCTCGTAGTGAATCTCGACAACGCAGATTATAAATGGCTCGAATTACCCGCTTTTGAAGGATAAAGACAGACTCAACATCTGTAGCACGGCCCCACAGCAAAATACCATAAGACATGATACTATGAAAGTAGCTGAAGTACACCAGTCTTGCAGTAGCTATATCGGTATCGGTAAGCTGTCTAATTTTTCGAACTGCATAGGCTGCCGAGCTCAGCCTACCCGCTAGGGTTTCTATATGTGGACCCCATTGCAGCTTCGAGTCAATATTTATCCCTAAAAATACAGTATTATTTGTGAACTGTAATATATCATTATCTAAAGTTATTTGATTTTCAGTATTAATAACATTTTGTAGAGTGAATTTAATACATTTAGTTTTCTTTGCATTTAATGCAAGATTATTAACACTGAACCAGTTCAGAAGGCAGAACTTATATGGTTGTATGGGAGAAATTGCTTTTTAGCGCTAAGACCGCCTTGTGTATCTTCTGTATTTCTTTACGATATATTTTCCTGAGTAAGTAATATATTTCGATTGATTAATTGAAAATAAGTTGATTTTTAAAGGCTTTGGTTACTTTTTCATGAACATTTAGAGGCAAATATCTCAGCTCCGATGCGAGCTAAGCTTAAGTGTTTATTACAATATTTTTGTTTTTTACAGTACTATTATTATATAGTACTTTGATTGGTGGCCGCGACTGTTAAAAATATGGCAACACCCTTACTCATACCCATTTAAGTTTATTATGCTAACAAGTAAGTTATATTCTAAGAAACTTGAAATTTTACCTTGTTGTTTCTATTCTTACCCTTTGAAAAAACAACCAACAACCCAGAATAAAGCCTGCGTTCTAGAAACGATTCTAACTTTAAACAAACCTACCTCGAAAATTAATTTCGCACGAAAACGTTAAGGAAACTAAGTAACCCAAAACTTTAGGTGTTATTACAATGCCTCCCGTTGTTCCAACTGAGATATATTTTCAGTAAATTTTCTTGTAGTATAAATATCGTTGTACGTTGATAATTTATATGAGAAAGGCTTGAAGATTAGGCTCATAATGGGAGCCATACATTACACCCCTGGAAGCCACTGTGTGGTTCGTAGCGTATTTTACTCGGTAGGTAAACGTGACAGTGTAGGTAGGAATTTTAATAGATTTTCGGTCTCTTTTGTGCAACGTTGTTTAATCTTTGCACAAAACTTTCTCATGTTAGTTTTAAATGTTGGCGTGGCCAGTTTGTATGAAAAGACTCAACGTTTTCCAAAATGTACTTCAAGGCTAGATACTATTGGCTAAAGATGTTTATGTTTTTTGTTGTGGTTAGTGTTCATAATATCAGCGAGATTAAAAATTATGTATAGGCCAATATTAAAAAGAAGTAATATTTAAAACCTGTTTATTTTACCTAAGAGAAATTTTTGATACACAATTCATTTTTGTGCAACGCCATCTAGTTTGTCTTATTTATTTTACTGTTTTTTTCCGAAACTGGTTGAGCTACAGCATCCGTTATAATTTTCACTAAAATTACTTACCTGCCAAATTTCAATTCAGTAGGTGCAAAAATGAGTGAATTATTGAGGCGGGGCATAGAGACAGACAGACAGAATGGACGAAAGTATAAGGGTTCCTTGTTTGACTACGGAACCCTGAAAAAAGATTTAAATTTAAATTAGTTTTATTCCTACTATTTACGTAACTTCACCTATTTACGTAACTTTTGAATGAATGCAGCTATGTAAGAAACAGTCGTATTTCTGAGGAAAATGTTTCCAGCGGGCTCATGACATAGGTTTTATCTATACTATAAAATGCACTTATCTTGAAGTGCAACCACAGTGCAACACAGTTTTACAGAAAACATCGTCAAGTTATTGGTAGAGTTTATTTCGTTCTCTGGGTAGTGGGCTCGGTAGCGAAATTGGATAACGCACTTCCCCGGTTTGGAAGAGTGCGGGTTCAAGTCCCGCCCGAGACAAATTTTTCAATCTTTAATTTGAGAGTTTATATAAAAATACTTTATTAGTATCGATGTATTCAAAAAATATTTTGTATTCGTGTTACTAACAATTTTTCGTTAAAAAATATTAATACAGCCATAATCCCATTCGAGGAATGTTTACTTTGTTGAACGAAAACGGGAATTACCAAGTTATGATATCGAAATCGGTTAGGACATCACGGATAGAACAATTTCCCAGTTAATATTCATGAAATTCAAATTGGGGTACGTACCAAACGATTGCTCGGGTTTTTAGGGGATCTACAAAACTTTGCCTTAATTTTGGGGATTTTGATTGGAATTGAGATGATCCGAGATTGTGTTTAATAATTTTAGCTGTAATAAAAGGATATCATCGCCTTGGGGTGTTATTGTTATGTCTTTAGAATCTAATTTTGTACTGTAAAATCTATTTATTGTTTGTAATAAGTTTGTAGAACGGAATGTACATTGATTGACTAGCCTATAAACTTCGAATGCAAATTATTTTTATTCATTGTTACCATTTCATCATCCAACAGTTTATTGATATGCGGAAATCAAAATGAATATTATGAGACAAGTAAAAATATTTGATGCATGCATGCATGCATATGCTCACGACTATATTTCCCAAGGGGGTAGTCAGAGATATTCTGAAACCTCAGAACATCCACGTTTCACCAGTAATACCGAAACTCTGTCCAATGTGATGGGGGGTGAGCCCGTCGCCACTTATAATGGACAGTGGGTACAATCCATGCCTCGAAATTGAAGCATGCAGGTTTCCTCACGATGTTTTCCTTCACCGAAAAGCCAGTGGTGTTACAAATCGTACATAAATTCCGAAAAACTCATTGGTACGAGTCGGCCTGGACGGGGATCGAACCATCACCTCCTGCACGGCGGTAACTCGCCACTGGACCACCACGGCTTTTTTAAATAAAAATATTTGATCTTTTAAGTTAAATAAACTGTTTTATAATTAATTGCTTTCATAAAATATTACGGATATATTTAATCATGCCTAGCATATACTTACGACTATATTCCCCCAGGAGGTAGTCAGAGACATTCTGAAACCTCAGAACATCCACGTTTCACTAGTATCAAAACTCTTTCCAGTGTGACGGGGAATGAGCCTGTCGCCACTTATACTTTTACTTTGTGTTTTTTTACACCCATTAATACTGTATTTCAAAAGTATCTTGGGTAGATGATGCGTGTCGACTATACTATAGTATGTTATGTTGATGTTATCAACACAATTCGAGTGACCTAAGTGGATGCTTGTATAGATATCCGTATTTTGCAATCCGAATGAAGCCTGTATTATCAAGCTCTTAAACGTTAACGAATTCACGAATTGATGGGTATTACCTATTAAAATATACGGAGCTTATAAAGCTTAAATTATAATGGAGGTCAATTTCTCTTTAGAATTATATGTTTTTAATGTAATTCGTAGTAGGACGTAGGTTCATATTATAACAATAATATTTTAAGAATTTAAGTTTACACCATGTGATTTGAATATTTCCAAAACACAAGTGTCGTACTTGTGCTTTGTAAATATTGTATAGGGACATTTTTTTGTAATTTGTAGTAGGTGGCACAAATTATGTAACTAGTAATTAAGTAGTGATCCTCCACGACGTCTCCGTCGATAGCAACCCTCGTTAGTTCCTGGTGTGAGCTCGGATATGGCTTGAGAATCCGAGTTTTGTCTTGAATAAGATTATTCTAGACCACAGAACAACAAAACAGATGTTCCTAGCAACAAAATACAGTTAGCCAGTCGATTTTTATATTACTAATACAGCGTTCCTCAGGGAGCAGTTACTGCTTTTTACTGCGGACTATTGGAGGGACCACGAAGGGTCTACCGAGCTAAGTGAATGAACTTAAGCAACCGACCTAGGGGCACCCAGAGGGGTACGGACCTCGGCATAGGACGTTGCTGGGGCTACGCGGCGGATTGGGTAGCTGGGATCGGTGAGAAGCGGCCTGGGATGTGCCTGTAGCGTATGTAGACGCCAGAAGTGAAAGAAGAGGGCAGAGGTCGCGACTGTCCCCGGCCAGTTGAATTGTAGCTACGAATATGTTACTTAGGAACGGGTCTTGCGGTCTTGGCGCCTGGCGAAAGGGCTGACACTCAGGTTTCATCTGCGTCAGTTCTTTCCAGGAGTTTATGGATATTCAATTAGGGTCAATTTTCGAAAAATACTTTCTTATGTAGGGGTAGATCGAGTGTAGAATATATAATCCTAATATCATGTTTCTGTCTTCAGCGGGTTAGGATGTGCGGTATCTATCAGTCAGACAGTTAGTCAGTCAGTCACGGAACTCTTTTAAAAGTAAGATTTCATGTTTCTATCTTTAGCGGTTTATTAACATCAAAAGAACAATACTACAAATAAATCTCTTTAATTAAAAACATGATAACTTATACTTCATTCCAAATAAGGACGACGAGATTTTCTGATTCCTGTTTCGCTTTCTGGCCAATTCTGGTTACCAAATGTAATTAATTTATTGGATACATATACTATCCGACATATCTTGGACGTTACTAAAGCTGTTCTAAGGATAAGTGAGAGGAAGTGTTTCAAATCTCTGTTTCTGTAATTCAAAATAGCCTTAAAAATTTGTTACTATTTTGAATGGAGTATAGATTTTCGTTTGAAAATAAATTCGATCTTAATCCACGCTGAAAAATTTGACTGGCTATAAAAAAAAACGACAAAACAATCGTTCGAATAACTTGGTTAATAATCTATCCACGGAGAGCTTTTAAGGCATTCAGATTCTATTTACAGGTAAAGGAAGTGACCTAAATCGCCTAGACTCCACTGAATTAATGCCCGCGCTCTTCAGTCGAACGCTATTTGCAACCAGAAATTATTTTGCTTTTTTGCATTTATTAATTCAAGAAAAGTAGCTACGGCGTCTTTAAATACAAGGAAATAAGATTTAGTGAGATTGCCATTTTAAAGCTATTAAAATATCTAGTTTCATTTATATACGAAGGAGGTGGTCGCTGTTAAAGAACATTTTTGCGTTAAGGGCTAAAGCCCTAGTGAAAACCATGACAAAATGGTTCGTATGAGTGGCAGAAAAATTGATACTTTTATTTTATAGTTTTTAGTGAAACTCTATTACGAATCTGTGAAAAAATCTATTGTACCTATTTTTATAATGTAATTTTTTTTTGCGGCGTTTTTCCAACGCTACCTTAAAAATATTTTCGTTCGTAAAGGATATTTTCGTTCCACCGGTCCTAAATGTGGTATCCTAAAATACATAAATTTTCGATACCTACGCAAACGTAAGATATTTGACAAATACCCAACCAAATACGCCATGAAAATAGGTCCTAAAATTTCCAATCGACTGCTCAGGTTTTCATATCAGGGGAAGATCTTGAGCTCAATCCAAAATCCTGATAGATTCTGAGTTTTATACCAAATCCCTCTTTGCGAGTGTAATTTGTTTCCAGGGGCTACTTTGTTTTGTCATTTTCATATTGTAGTCTGAATTGAATATTCGTCCCGTGGTAGTGTGTTTGACAGTTGAAATTGAGGAAAAACAATAGTTTGGGATTTTAGGTATCTACGTGAAATGGCACGTTCGTTTTGTTGCATTATTTTTGGAGTTACAATTTTTAAATGTTTTATTGAATTATTTAGTAGTCGTAAACAACTTAACGTAGCAAACACAAAACATTATAAGAGGGGTTAGAAGTGCAAAGTAGGCGTGGAACGTATCGCCACAGGATATGCAATGATTTGCATAACACCGTAAGGCGCGCGGCGTGGTGCGAGCGAGAGGTCATGAGTTATTGTAGCAGCGTGAGCGGTAAGCCAAGTGGCGACAGCCGTCTCCGAAGCAAAAGCGCTACTTTGCATTTCTAACCCCTCTTATAATGTTATGTGGTAGCAAACGATATTTTTGTCGATTTTTGATAGAAAATAAAGAAACAACGGAGAAAAGTATCTAGTGATGTATTGTGACATTTATTTTAGCAGACTTTTTTGAAAATAACAGGCTAATAGAAAATTAAAAAGTAGTTAAAAATCAAATTTTGGTAGATTTAACTACGAGTAATCGTAAAAACTACGTAAAAATCGACTTGGACTACAAATTTTCTAGTATAGTCTGCTAAAATAAATAGATGTCACAAATACTACCTACATCTCATAGGTAAAAAAATTGCTACCCCATCCATTTGAGTCAAGTAGTTTTGTTTGAAATATCCGATTTTTTAATTTTCTTCCTTCTCTGCATAGTGAAAGTTGTACAGTTTTATGGTCTAAACTAACCGTCTCAGGATTAGGTATAGGGTTTTTTCTGATAGTCTTAAAATGCAATTTTAATATAGAAATTATACCAAATTTAATATCAGATTTAAAAAAAACATATTATGCTACAAATAGTACATTACAAAACATTATCGAGGCACAGGTGAAACAAGGAATAAGTAATGTCCCTATGGCATATAAATAACTAAAAAGACTCTCTGAAAGGTGTCTGGTGTCACTCAAATAATGTGAATCGTTGGATACGTCGTAGATGTAAGTATTTCTGAGGTAGGTACCTAGATGTATATTAAAGCTTGCATTGTGTTTTATTTTATTCATTAAGACAATATAATTCGGAGCGTGCTCCATACAAACGAAGTCTGGTGAAATTTTTTATACTTACCCATTAAAGTCAATGAAATTTTTCAAAAACAATCTAGAAACTAATGTATAATATGAAGTTAGATTTTCATTAAAATGTATACTTTTAAAGTTACAGTGCTTCAAAGATTTCCATTCAAATCTTAAATTAATCATAGCATTAAAACTGTATATTTTAACGTAATTCTGACTTCATACAAGCATAGAAATTCGTTTGTACATCGTTTCTGAAAAGTTTCATTGACTTTAATTGGTTAGTATTTAAAATATCACCAGACTTCGTATGTATGCAGCGTGTATTAGGGTTTGGGAATAAACTTCTCTTAAAGACTGCCAACAAAGTATACACTATTTTTGAATACATTTTAAGTTAATAATTAAGTTCTTCTTTCCTTACAGGCTGTCACTTAAATCTTACCTACACAAATGGTAGTTTAAAGTTGTATTTAATTGGTGCCTACTTAGGTACGTTAGGCTTTAAGACACAACAGCCACAATAAACAGAAAAAGGAACGCAAAATTTAAAAAAAACATTTTCTAAATTATCAATGAGTAAACAAACATTTGATATACCTACCTCTATTTTTGAAATTCACTCTAGATGAAGTACCACTAAAACGGTCACCCATCCAATAAAATTTACCTGACTGAAGGTTGACTTCTTCCACGCCACATCCGTACATCATCAACGAGTACATCAGGGCTGCAATCGCGGTAAATATTCAGTGATTGAACCGTGACTGGACTACGTACGAACCATAACATTTGACATGTTTGGTATTGCCCTAATCGCGGTACAGCCCATGACAGCCGTTAGAGCCGTTTTGACAGATCGCTCAGGACGTTAAAGGCTGTCAGTTACATAGAGTTTAGCGCGATGTTGAATTCAGCACAGTTGAGTAGTAATTGGATTGCAATGTGATTAGAACTGAAATTGGATAAGAATACAACTTCGATGTTTTAAATTAGCGCAATCGGTCTCCAGTTCTATTTCTAAAACATACCAATAAACACTTCAATATTATTTCAACAACAGAATTTTAACTAAAATTGTATCTCTTAGAACAGAAGAAATTTTCATCAATACACTTTAAGCAACAAGCCATGGTGGTCCAGTGGCCAGTAACCTTGCCTGCCGTGCAGGAGCCTATGGTTCGATCCCCGTCCAGGCCGACTCGTACCAATGAATTTTTCGGTATTTATGTACGATTTGTGACACCACTGGCTTTTCGGTGAAGGAAAACATCGTCAAACCTTCATGCTTCAATTTCTAGGCATGTATTGTACCCACTGGCCATTATAAGTGGCGACGGGCTCCCGCCCCGTCACACTGGACAGAGTATCGGTACTACTGGTGAAACGTGGATGTTCTGAGGTTTCAGAATATCTCGGACTACCCCCTCGGGGAATATAGTCGTGAGCATATGCATGCATGCACGCATACCTTAATACCTACCTACCTACATAATTTATTATTTTTCATACTAACAGCTCGTTTTCGGAACATCCTGTGAGATGGGCCTTGATCGCTGTGTCTGTGTTGCTTAATTTTTTTATGACCCGTAGGTACACAGTGCACTTCTTACCACTACTAATACATGCAGATAACGATCCGGTTCAACTCACATTCTTGTCTAGTTTCTAAACGCACACAATGGGACTGCTTAATGTTTGTACCTACTGCCATAATACCTGTCGAACCTCTGATCTGTAGTTATCTGACAAGACTACGTGTTGGAAGCTTTTGTATATTGTTTTCTTCTAATTGTCTTTGTTTTTACTTTCTGTTCTTGTAAATGTCTATTATGTAGTTAGTGTTTTTGTAGTAATGGTTTAAATATTGTAAGTACGTCAATAATTATCCTAGCTGTTAATTAAGACGTCCTAGACGAGTCGATAGTGTATAGATAAACCTAAATTGGTTTTTATTACACTATCTTGTCAATGTATTGTAAGGTTTCTTTCATTAATAAATATATATAATAATAATATTATTTCTATAACAGAATTGTAACTAAAATTGTATCTCGTAGAACGGAAGAAATTTTCATCAATACACTTTAGGTATTACTTTTTCTCGCTTAAATCATATTACTTGTTTTACGTTTTTCCCATGCCGTTATTGCAGGTTGAGGCAAGAGTCGGAGATTAAATCTCTTGTCTAGGAACATGCTCCATTAAAATCCCCTTTCGTATAGAAAATTTACCCGCAAAATGAAATTTTTAATGAAGCGGCTTCTCCTTGTGGAAAACTTAATAGCGGGCAGTGATTAAAGTTGTCTCGAGAGGTAGTTTTAATTGTTTTTTCATGAGCAATAAGTTGATACTGGACATTAACGATAATTATAGGTAAATACATTATGTATTATTAATCGATTGTAAGGGGGATTAAAATAGACCATCAAATTGTTGCGCTAGCCGGAGAAATAATTCCCGGAGTATTACAATTTGGTTATAACGTTCCTTTTGTACATAAGGGTAAAGAAAAAAAAGTCCTGGAGATGGGGGGAGAAAGGATGGGGCTCTAAAGATGTCTTTTTTTCAGATTTTCGCTTATTTCTCGAAATCTATAAGTCGTATCGAAAAGTTTTGTAGGTACCAATTAGTCCTGACAAACTTTCCCGCGTGAACAATGACAGATAGGGTTATGAACCTCGAACAAATAATATCATGGAGGTATCCCTAGTCAGATTTGGTTGGCAGTAATAAATAAATACAAAATATCCAAGATGGCTGCCATGGAAATTTCAAACGCCAAAGCAACTTTTAAAGGTTCACCGATTCGACTGAAAATTTGTATCCAGGTGTTGTGACAAACGTGTATATCACTTGTTTTGTAGGAAATTTTGTCAGATCTAACTAGTACCTACAACTTTTCGATACAACTTATAGATTTCGAGAAATATGCGAAAAGCTGAAAAAAGTCACCTTTAGAGCACAAATCTACTTGAGCTAAATCTATGGGACTGCTGATTTTTTTTGCTATTTGAGTGAAAGTGGTTCAGTTTGATGGTCTAAACAACCCTCTTAAAAGTTTTAAATGTGTATTTTTACTTTTGTAATACCTTGTACCTATAGATAGTACCTAAGAGATTTTTTATTACCACTTAAAAACTGTAGAACTTACTTTATCCATACTAATTGATAATGATGATAAAAAATCTACAAAGCTCACAATGCATTTATATTGAAAGGTATTAAAAATACCTTTAGTCCAATACTAATAAGAGACTTGAAATGGAAACGCCAATAACTCCCAATTAGTATGAAAAGCTGCATAAGTTTGTAAGAGGTATTTTCTGAAAAATAGCAACAATGCTGAAAAGCTATTCAAAATGTAGAATCCTGACTGCATTTTACTATAAATAGAGTCCTGTAAACTGGTCACGGATCGCTGTCGACTTTTGAATAAGAATATTTCTTTCGTCGCCTCTCTGATGCATTTACAGTGGTTCAAGTCATAAGAACAGATAATGTTTGAAAACAAAATGTGCTGAATGATACGACACTAAAACTCTCATGTGCATGTAAAAGCCAGAGGTCCTAACGTAATGCACGTGGCATTGTTATTAAGTGCCTTTTCTCTCGCTCTTTTTGTCGCTAAATGAAAGAGAGATAAGGCGCGACTTTGCTATGTCGCACTGACATGCTAATCCCACTGGTCGTCGTCCTTATTCCGTGGTCCTATTGAGGCGATAAAAAATAATCTAACATCGACTGGTCTCCACCAATCCGCATTATGCCTTCATGGTGTAGTATGAAAGGGACGTCACGTTTATTCTTTTTCTTTAGGTCTTATATCTCTGACTAGTGACTACCCACTATATAGTCGTGACGGGAATATAGTCGTGAGCTTATGATATGCCTTGTGGTCATGAAGGCTGATTCTGTTATTTCAGATTATTTTCACACGATTAATACTTTACAACTATTCTATCTTCTACTACAAAAGGAGAAGATATAATATTTTATGAAAATTCGAATTTTGACCTACCTCACCCCCTCTTGGTGGTATGTACGGGAGGTGAGCGGCACTAAACAGTGGTGTCTCTCTTTCTTATACTCACTCATAATACACGTGCTAGCCTCTTCTTGTAAGTACGAGAAGGTTTCCATAAAATGTCCAAGGAGTAGGATTAGTTGTTAGTCAATCACGATGTGATGTTTGAAAATTCCGATCGTTTCTTTGTTTATTTCAAACATTGACCCCTCCCATCTGTCACAAACATCGCTGGAGCCTGCTCTTTCAGCTGCAATATTAGCATAACGTTGCCAGGTGTGGGCGAATAACTGAGTCGTCGCAATGCGGTATGAGAGATCTTATATTCATATTATTGTGGCGTCGGCGAAGCTGCCCAGACAGTGCTTTGATATGCAGAAATCAAAAATTCACTGCGTTGATGCCGAACTTCAAAATATCGTGCTACGAAATGTAACTTGGTTACGACTACATTATACAGAATGGATGAAAATAGTACTATGCACAACAAACGTCTTTTAATTTCGCATCTATACGTCAAGCCGGTACGATTCGCGACTGGGCTTGGATATTTTTTTTGACTTGGCTTGACACCAACTTTAACACAACAAATGTTAATCCATGAAGTCAGTACGAAACATAATGACGACTGAAAGCTTATCCCTGTCTTTTTGAAATTGGTTAATATTTCATTTTAGTTTTCAAAACAATTGTAGACGTTTTTTTTTAAACAGTTGATTAAAAAACATTACCAGAAAAAAATAGGAGATCTTTTATGCAAAAGAAAAATCAAAATTAGAGAATTAAATATCGAGTAGATCATACATACACATCAAGCAAATAACTTGCCTTTGTATTATTTTGTACTTTTGGTATTTGAAGTCAGTTAATAAGATCATTTTATTTTATCTGTGTCTAGGTAGTAATACTCGTACTAGGTACTTGTAGAGCTTGTTGTCCGGCTTAGAATAGTACTAGGTACTCTAGACGGCTTTCGACGACAAATCGAAGTCCATGGAAAAGGTATTTGATTGGAAATATTCGTTCGCTGCTTTTAGTGCCTGCTTGTGTCGGATCTGGTATTTACAGGTATAGTTGAGTTCTTCGTCTGAATTCTCGGTGTTTTGTTATTATGCACTCTACAGTCCAATCAATTAAGAGGGATTTAGCTACAATCCTGGATTGGTATCGTAAGAGGTGATTAATTCCATCAGGAATCGTCAACATCTCCGATACCAATACCTTGTGGCTTCTATTTCGAGACATTTAATCAGATTCTTTTGATCGTAGTGGTTTTCCGGTGGTTAAAAATCCTAAAATATTTTAACATGGGGAATATAGGTTCCCAAGTAGAAAGAAACAAATAATCTTTGTTTTTCCCAATATCAATGATGAATCAAAATTGAAAGTAGCTCAGTTTGATGGTCTGAAACACTCTTTATTATATTAAATTTTACATTTAATTTTACACCCTGTATAAACAAGATCAATACAACAAATACAACTGAAATATGAATATCCGTAAACGTCAACGTGACTAACAAGTACGCTAGAGGGAATAAAATATGACCTCCCGCCTCGGCGGCAGCACTGAAAACTGTTACTTCATCTCTACCTGGTTGAATATTTATTGCTTCTGGCTACTCTCTTTTGTTGTCTAGATATGTGATCTTAGAAAGAATATGTTTGAAAAGATTTGCTTTTAGATTTTGTAGAAGAAAGACATACATATATTGTATATTTATTAATGAAAGAAACCTTACAATACATTGACAAGATAGTGTAATAAAAACCAATTTAGGTTTATCTATACACTATCGACTCGTCTAGGACGTCTTAATTAACGGTTAGGTTACATGAATTCTCATACAGATTTTGAGAGTTACGCGGTAATTATTTTTAATCTAGAATTAAATATTTTAACAGGTTCATACCGCGTTTAGGTATATTTGAGTTCCCGATATTTCGGCAGCGTTACAACTGCCATGATCACGGGGTGACTGAGGAACTGCAGGTAGATTTTTAAGAGCAGACATATCTGTCTGAAAAATCGGGAACTCAAATATATCTAAAAGCGGTAAGAACCCGTTAAAGTGTAGATTAATTCTCATATTCCAATTTCTTAACTAACGTGTCTGCTGGATTATTAACTGGATATTTTAAGTGCATACGAGTAAGTGTGAGCGTTGATGGTACGGTGCCGAGAGATATGAACACTCAATTTTGAGTGTCTGGGTTCGAATCCACACGGACTACATGCCATTTACCGATGAGTTTTTCTAAATCATGTTCTTAATACCCACTGATCTCAAACGGTGAGGTTATTATACATAGTGATGGGAACCTTCATACGCTGAAGAAGAAATTCTGATGCCTATGTGAAGTTTAACAATTCGCATTGGGCACGCGTGGTGGACGAATACCCATACACCCTCCTGGAGCGTTTATAGGCTGATGATGACATGTGTTCGTTAAACACAGAAGCACTCTCTTGTCCGTACCCTCCTGAATCTAATGAAGCGAGAAACCAATATGAGTCACAAAGCTACTTAGTACTTCTCTAAATAATTTATGAATATATTGGACCTACTTATTTTCTTGGATCTCAGTTAATTATCTGAATAATTAAAAGTAAACTGTAAACTGTGTTTAAAGTGCTGTTGTCTTTTTAGAAACTATTTAATAACAGTTTTAGTTGAATAAAATATGACAATCATCTTTTAGTGTGTTGTAAAAGTACCTATTTTTATAAGAACCGAGGTGCAGCTATCATTCCTTTTCTATTTAATATTATCTCCAATAAATATATCTCCCAATCTCAAAATACTTGACTACCAATTCAAGATAGTGAGTAACTTTAACTACAAATTCACTGTATCTTGCCAAAATAGTTTTAATTTTCACAATTCCCAAAGGAAATGCGGCATTCTTTGCTTCAACAACTGTGAAACTGAACAGAATTTTAGTTCGTGCCAAAAAACTTTATGCTACGTAAAATCTATTGGTTCGTTAGTAAAATGGAACTACTTAGGAAATTGAGTCAGTTTGCAGATACTCGTAAATTCAAAGGAATCCTATTACTAAATTTACGTCTAAAAGTACGAAGGTAACAGTTGCAAATAGACTGGCTATTATTCTTCAGTTCATTAGTGTAATGTTTGAAAAAGTGCGAGTGAGCATCCACGAGCAAAGTTAACTTTCAAGAAAGAAAATGAAAAGAAGATAGTCAATTTATTAGGAGAGAGGATAGAGAGTTGACTCTCAAAGGTTTTTAAATGTGTTTTACCAAGGCAGGTACAAAAATGTATTGGTGTTCGGACGTAATTCACATTGAAAGTTACTTTGGTTTAGTATTTTGTTACTTCGTTAAAAAATCTATTGAGATACTAGAATATTTTTAGATAAAAGTACTGAAATTAAAGTTGTAATTAATTCTTTTTTTGTTGTCCAAGGATGTATTTCCATTTATTTCATGATGAAACTATTCGGTAAAACGACAGATCGGTTGGCACCACAATATTATCATTTCATTCATACCCGTTGGGTATGGAACTCTCCTAAACCCAACTCAGTTATGGGTATCTTCTCAAAATATACAGAGTATTAACTTAAATGCGTTACATATCGAACAGGATGGACCATCAAACTGAATGACTTTTACTACGGGACCAACTTAGAAATCGCAAAAAAATGCAAGTTTATGGCATCCTGTTCGATATGTAACACATAAAAATGTACACCCTGTACCTACTGTAGGTAAAAAGCACATTCGGTCAAGATATTGTTTTAAATCAAATCGAATAACAAACATTTAAAATTCCAGTTCTTTACACATTAGTTACAACATATTAACAATTATTATCTGGCTTTTCGGTGAAGGAAAACATCGTGAGGATACCTGCATGCTCCAATTTCGAGGCATGTATTGTACCCACTGTCCACTATAAGTGGTGACGGGCTCACCCCCCTCACACTGGACAGAGTTTCGGTACTACTGGTGAAACGTGGATGTTCTGAGGATTCAGAATATCTCTGACTACCCCCTCGGGGAATATAGTCGTGAGCATATGCTTATGCATATATTAACAAATAATTACAAAGCCGGAATAATTTAACTTCTGCTAAAACTTATAGTGAACTATTTGGTCGCGCCAAGCGCACTCTGTACAACTTAAATGCCCAAAACCATAGTGTAATAAAATCGATTAGTGGAGAAATTCAACGGTTGCGACGAAGGTCAATCGAGCACGGTATGTGGAGTGCATTCGCGAAGTAGCGCGTACCCGACAAAGCGAATTCAACGCCGGCGCACCGTTCCCCGCACACCGCGCGAGCATAGAACCGCTGCGTCTACTGAGCTTCACCACTACTATTTTTTATTACACTATGTCAAAACCGACAAGCGAGTGGAACGTCTTACGAATCTCGAAAAGGCATGCGAAAAGGCGAAAGAGGCTGTCAGAATCGTAGGTGAGACTGTCATGTCTTAATGGAATAAAAACGTACCTACATGCAGGTTGTTACCTGCGCAAAGGAATATTAAATGTACAAGGAATAAAATCTGCTATATATGTGGCAAGGTGTGTGATCGTATTGCACACTTCGGACACAGCATAGCATAGCATATGGTCACGACTATATTCCCCGAGGGGGTAGTCAGATATATTCTGAAACCTCAGAACATCCTCGTTTCACCAATAGTACCGAAACTCTGTCCAGTGTGACGGGGGGTGAGCCCGAAATTGAAGCATGCAGGTTTCCTCTCGCGTCACTTCGGACACTTGGCTATTAAATCAATTGTTGAAAAATTAATCTCAGGCGGGACTTGAACCCGATATCTTCTAAACCGGGGAATTGCTTTTTCCAATTTAGCTACTGAGCCACCTAACGTAACTTAACGTAACCACTACGCCAGAGAACGAAATTTATCGTCTTATTACATCTTTAAGAGAAGTTTATTCCGAATGCGTAAATGCACGCCGCATACAAACGAAGTCTGGTGATATTTTCAATACTATCCCATTAAAGTTAATGAAATTTTGCAGAAACAATCTAGAAACAAATCTCTATGCTTGTATCTTGTCCGATTTTCGTTAAAATATACAGATTCAATGCTAGGATTAATTTAAGATTTGTATGGAAATCTTTGAGGCACTGTAACTTTAAAACTATACATTGTAACGAAAATCTGGCAAGATACAAGCATAGAGATTACTTTCTAGATTGTTTCTGAAAAATGTCACTGCCTTTAATCAGTTAGTATTGAAAATATAACCAGACTTCGTTTGTATGGAGCTCGCCAACAGTAATATACCCTTAAGGGACGTGGCGCCAATTTGTTCATATCCATAAAACTAAACCACAGAAACGGTACTAGTGAAACGTGGATGTTCTATGGTTTCAGAATATCTCTGACTACCCCCTCGGGAATATAGTCGTGAGCATATGCTATGTGCTCACGACTATATTCCCCGAGGGGGTAGTCCACTACTATCATAGGCGGTACATGACTTTTTCTGCTTATCCCAGTAAGAATCCAAGGGCAATTGTATGTTCGTATGTATGTACTATAATTATTTCATGAATTCATACGTGAATAAATCCGTAACTATTTTACTGTAAAAAATAGGTATTTCAATTAAAATGTTCAGGAATTTAAGCTTACCTATAGTTTTTTCCAATACTTGTTTTCAACGTAAATATTTGTTCGCATTTTTCGATTGAGATAGCTACTTACTTTTTACCGGGAATTATTATGCAACGAGCGAATTTAATGTTTTCAATAACCTCACTACAAAATTGTATTCTATGTAAGTAAGTGAAATTGTATGTTTTTTAGGATACCGTACCCAAAGGGTGAAAACGGAATCCTATTCATAAGCCCACGCTGTCCGTCCGTCTGTCTGTCTGTTTGTCTGCCCTACCTATTTAAGGCTGTTACTTTTGAACCGTAATAGCTAGACAGTTAAAACTTTTCACATTATGTGATTTGCTTATAAAGTAATAAAAATGTCAAAAACTTGAAAATCAAGGCTCGTCATACAATAAACTAGTTTTATCAACGTTTTTTCTTCTCTCTCGAGCAAACTCTAAAGTATAACAACAATTAATAAAAACCGAGCAAGTATGAGTATGAGTAAAGGTCCCGGAGAAAACAAAACTTTTTTGTAAGTTAAAATGTTGTGTATTGTGTGGCACGGAACCGTCGGTTCGTGAGTAGCCTGACTCGCACTTGACCGGTTTTATTAATGGTGGGCTGAATATCATCACCAATCGTATACAAGGAGTAAAATAGAAATCGCGATAATTTTTTGTCTGTACATGTGAATGGCTATAATGAAAAGCTGCGCGGTAATCGGTTATCGTGGTATGGACATGTGATGAGAAGAGATGAGTGGCATATTACAAGACGAATGTTAAATCTGAATGTGGATGGCTGCATGAAGAGAGGACGACCAAAGAAAAGATGACATGTGTAAAAAAGGTGTGTGCGCTGAAATGACGGCTAAAAGAGATGAATGGAGGAAGACGACATATTGCGCCGACCCCAAATAATGGGATAAGGGCAGGAAGAAGAAGATGTGAATGGCTAAAAGTCAAAGTCAATATAATTTATTCAATATAGGAGCTTGCAGCACACTTATCGAAAGTCAAATCTTTTTTAAAGCTACCACCGCGTCGGATAGTGTTGTCGCTGTAGAGAAGATGCGGCCAGAAACTCTACAACATAACACGACTTAATAACTATTACAATATAGATTCTTAAGCTAAAGCTAAGTATACAATAATACATAGTCTATTTAATAAAATAATTGATACTATACAGCAAAGTAAATAAAACTATAAGCTATTGACCTCAGACCCAAGCATTTTTGTTAGTTAATATAAGAGTAAAGTAGAAATCGCGATAATTTTTGTCTGTACATGTGAATGGCTATACTGATCCAAATATATGGAACAGCTGATTTTTTTCACGATTTCGATGTTGGCTCAATAGTGAAAGTTATTGAGTTTGATTGACTGAAGCACCCAGCTTACTTAATATGTAACGCATTTAATTTTGCATCATGTAAATTCGTTTTCATTACGATCGATGCCTAAATCTTAGACTACTTATATGGGGACAAGTTACGCGTGTAATTCTACTAACAAAATTTTCTGCCACTTTTTGCGGGGGGCGAGGTAGCACGAGATACGCAACTTTGAATTTAATTCCATTAGTTTAGATTCTAATTTTGAATGTTAAAAATCATGAATAACAGTGTCGTGTGAACCCCAACCGTCATAAGTTCGAAATTATTGTTCCGCAATTATAGGCTGTCGCGCTTAGTGATAAGGTGTAAAATTGAATGTAAATGTGTAAGATTTTTTGATCTTGCCCATTAACAGAGGGGAAATGCTTAGGCGAGGCGGGTCCGTATATTAATCGTCTAAGGCTTGAATACACTTAAAATTAAATTAACCACAAACTACTCAATAACAACTCTGCTGCGAACGTTCTTCGGTCTAAAGGCATGTTTATACGATGACAATTTTGCGGTGCGAATTCTGCCTCAAAAAAGCACCGTATAAACACTTTTCGCACGATTTTTTTACGGCATGCAAACGTTAGAAAGGAATAGAGCACGCGCCTATTTTGGTGCTAGTAACTTCCACCCGCGTCCCTCGCATCCCCCTCGTCAACTTTTAGACTCGTTTAAACACGTCGTGCTAATCGCTGGAACGGTTTTCTCAAGCAAATTCATACGCATCATGCGAACAAGATTGGCGCTGAAAATTAGCATTGTGTAAACAACCGCGTGCCGTGCTTTTTTTTTTCGTGTGAAAAAACTGGCGCCGCAAAATTGTCAACGTCTAAACCTGCCTTAACTCCAGAGGATGCTCCTTGATGGAGCGAAACACGTGTAGAGTAAAAATTATTTAGTAGGCAGATTGTATTTCAAACAGTAATGCAACTTTGTCTACTAGGTATTTGGAAGCGGGGGTCTCAATATCAATACAATCTTGTTATCTATTAGTCATGGATTTTCGCAAATTAACGCCTGATTCAATTAATTTCAAACTAAAGTATTATAAAAACCTTACGAAAATCTTCGAAGGCTTTATTCAATCAGCCGTTCCGTCCCGACAAACAACCGTCCTTAAATTAGTTAAACTCCAATTCAGTAATTGTTTTTCTTCTCTAAACATTTCAAAAACTTTTAGAAACTTTGCTTAACTCTTTTCTTTCACTTTAGAAGTTTGTTACTACCAAATGCCATTTGCAGGAAATTAATGGCTGATTTTCCTGCTTTTAACCACCATTTTTCAAACGTAGATTTCATTATTTGATTCCAGAGAGGTTTTTGGTGGGTCGGGTCAGCACCAAAGACTTTGTATTATTGACGTAAATAGTTTAACACAGAGTGCGAGTGAGATCTCTAATTTATAAGTAAAAACAACAAGTACAAATGAGATACAACGAGTCGAGGTCGAGGTCGAGGTGGAGACGCCAATGACGTTTTCTATGGATAAACAGATTTTTATGCGATTTCGATGTTGTCTCTATAGTAAAATTTGTTTCAGTTTGATAGTCAGAAGCACTCCCTAAAGTATGTAATGCTTTTAAGTTTACACACTGTATAATTTTGTTATAATGTTAGATAAAGTATTGATTGACTTAGAGAATCTGGATTAAAAAATTCTTCATTCACATAATTCTGTCGTATTTTGTATTAATTATACTGATACTCAACATGATTTACTATCTTTTTGCATGGAATTTTGACTCTGACAAATAGTTTCTTTTTAATAAGGAAATAATTTGTTGAATAACTTTTTCTTATTCGTATTGGTAATATAAAAACCTAATACAATAAAAATAAAGAGATATTCATTTACGTAAAAAAACTGCTTACACAAAAATCCGTTTCATCGAGAAATTATGTTTATAGCCGAAAGGAAAAGGACAATAAAAGGTAATAATATGAACATTTTTATCTTCTGTCTTTACTCATTCTCGGAGTCCATGTATCTGGAGTTAATGATGTGGAAATAAAATATATCGATTGTTGGTTTTGGCTTTCCCTTAAGATTTATTGTTATTCGATTTGGACAAATAAGTTTGTGGTATTTGTTTTTTCATTATTATTTTTGTTGACCAAGGACATAGACTAGACGACCAAATAGGTTTTGGTCTAATAAACAAAATTGTTGCCTGGAAACTGCGCATATTGTAATAATAAAACCTCAAGATGGGTTAAAACGGGATTTAGTCGATTTGAGATTCAGTTGTATTGACGTGTCGGGATCTACTCGAGCTAAATGTATGGGACAATAGATTTTTGTTTTTGCGATTTCGGTGTTGGTCCCATAGTGAAAGTTGTTCAGTTTGATGGTCTAAATAACCGCCTTAAAATTTTTACTTGTGTAACACTTGTATACGTCCCACTGCAGGGCACGGGCCTACCCTCAGGGGTATGGGCGTTTTTCCACCACACGTGCCCAATGTAGATTGGTAGACTTCAAATACGCATCTGAATTTCTTCCTCAGCGTATGCAGGTTTCCTCACGATATTTTCCTTGACCGTTTGAGAGCAGTCGGTATTACTTACTTATGTAAGTTAGAAAAACTCATTCGTACATAGGTTTTTTGTTTGATAGCTTATGATCCGACATAAAATCTGGTACATAATTTGTGCGGATGAAGTCGCGAGTCAACTCTAGTGTTCAATAAAAATAATAACTGCCTCCGTGGTCTAATGGTCAAGAGCATTGGGCTCTGAACGCGGAGGTCGTGGGTTCGATTCCTACGGGGGACACCTAGTGATGTCACTTTGTGCATTTTTCCCCAGTTGGTTAGAACATTGCAGGCTGAATCACCTGCTTGTCTGAAAAGAAAGATGATTCCGTGCTTCGGATGGCACGTTAAGCCGTTGGTCCCGGCTGCTATCTCTGGTGGTAGTATTCGTTACATAAAAACCACGTCAGAGGCCGTAAAGCGGTCTGAAAAAACCCTGAAACCAGGGCTTGCGCCCACACGATAAGAAGAATAAAAATAATAAACGTCGAATTTATAACCTCCTACTTTTTATAAGTCGGTTAAAAGCATCATATTTTTTTACCAAAGATTAAAATATAAAACGTGTGTTTTAAAATATTTCAGTTTTTAAATGGATTATAGATAGGTTATGGCTTAATTCAACACTATTTTGAATTCAAAATGTAAGCTCACTTTTGGGATTTAGCAAGAGTATCAATTTTGATAACTTGGTGTTGATGTTTAAGACTCAAGTTTCCGTAATGAATATAAGATTAAGATACCCTACTTAAGAGCGCTTACAAAAGAAGTTAATGAAATATCCAATAGGCAACAGTTTTAATCGTTGCTCATTTAAATGTATTTACTGTTGAACATTTCAGTTTGTGTGTATTGTGTACGTTTCCAGTCTTAAATTAAAAAGAATAAGAAATCTTAAATAGTTTAAAAAACTATTTTAAGGGGATCAGTTAGACCAAAAAACTGAACAACTTTCTCTATGTTACCAGCGTCAAAATCGTGGATTCGGCGTTGGTTTTGATAGTTTGATCATTGCCTTAAAAGAGTTTCAATTAATTTTGTTAGACCTTACATACCTACCTTACTAAACACACATTTTTAAATTAGGACGGTGCATGAAAATGTTATGTTCCCTATTAGTGATTTTGTAACAATAGAACATTGAAGCGCTACAGACGATAAAATATACATAAACGCACTTTTTAAAATAATGATCATTATGATAATATTATCTTCAGAAGTAGGTCACCACAGGTGGGTGTTTAGTTACAAATTAAAATCGGTAAGGTAACCTGAAAATAATAAAATAATCTATACTTCATTTCAAATAGGAACGAAATTTTAAGGCTATTTTGAATTACAGAAACAGAGATTTGAAACACTCCCTTTAGTAACGTCCAAGATATGTCGGATATATCCGATATATCTTCTTGATAAATAAATCTTTTTGATAAATAAATTTTATTTACAAATCAGAATTGGCCAGGAATCGGATCTCACCGATCCGAGCTACCCAAGCCGCCGCGTAGCCTATGCCGAAGTCCGTACCCCTCCCCGTAGGCTCGGCAAACCCTTCGTGATCCCTCCAATAGTCCGCAGTAAAAAAGCAGTAACTGCTCCCCGAGCAACGCTGTATAAGTCATTTAAAAAAAAAAACAGGAATCGGAAAATCTTTTCGTCCTTATTTGAAATGAAGTATATGTATACAGGGTCCAACTTAATATGCTGACAGTTTTTTAGGAGGATGATCAGACCGATAAACTGAACAACTTTCTCTAAGAGAACAACGTCGAAATCGCGAAAAAAAAATCAGCAGTCCCATACAATTGGCTAAAGTAGGTTTGCTACAAACCTACTTTAGTTTGCAGTTTTGTATGCAGCAGTACATTTTTTTTTTGCGATTTCGATGTTGGTGCCATAGAGAAAGTTGTTCAGTTTATCGGTCTGATCATCTCCTCAAAAAAGTGTCAGCATATTAAGAAAGACCCTATAAGTACATTGCTCCAGAACTTAAGTCACATATGGCCAACAGTCCATCAATCCATCGTAGATATTAATGAGATGGCACTGCAACGTTGGACTAGGCGCCTCTTACAACACTGTACGGTAAACCGAGCCGGACGCCACTCGTCACCAAAATACATACTTAAAGGTTCCAATAATAATAATAAAAGCCGTGTATTCAGGGATAGTTGCTGGTTGGTGTCACATTACCATTTAGAACCAATTTTCTGACTGGCCTTTACGTGTTGGCTTCCGCTACACGCACGCTTTCTAAAGATCCAAGACGCTTATGTCCCGTGATAACGAAAAATTACAAACGTAATAAAAAAACGCCATTATGTTTCCAGGACATATCAACCTAAACCCGAGTAAATTTGTAGTTTAGTATGGAACGTCAGATTTTTTTATCGCGCTTTCGATATTGGTCCCATAGTGAAAGTTGTCCAGTTTGATGCTTTGACTATTTATATGAGGACTGGTTACGCGTGTAATTCTACCAACAAACATTTCTGCTACTTTTTGCGGGGGGCGAGGTAACATGAAATCCGCTGCTTTGGATTTTATTCCCCATAACTTTAGATTCTAATTTTGAATGTTAAAAATCATGAAAAGTAGTCTCGTGTGAACCCCAAACGTTCTAAGTTCGAGGCAGAGGGGAAATGCTACCGCAAGGCTAGTCCTTATAATAATCAGTCAAAGGTTTGATGGTTTTAACCACCCCCTTAAATGTTTATTTGTATTTTTGTAACACCTTGTATAGGCTGTGATGATGATGATGAATCTGAAATGTGAGGAGAATATTAACGAAGCATATACCTAAATGATACAACATGTTAAATTGTTCATTATTAATACATACTTTGATTAAATCATTACTATCGACATTACTCCAAATGTATTGTTCGTAACAAAAGCTACTTATCACAAACAAATCGTTCAAAGTTCCGTTAAGTCAAACGGATAACGTTTGGGATTGGTTCGCCGCATCCTCTGGGGTTAATGGATATCGATTTACCATCATCCGAGGCGGATGGACTGACCCTGAAGCCTCCATCGCCTTAGGGATTACTGGCTTTTACTTATTTATAGTTTGTTTAAGTACTATGTTTTGAATTGTAAGCTCGTTAATGTCTAACTAAAGATAGCCATCAGACCAGAAATGGTACTAAGCAGATTCTGAGTATACCTAGATTAACTAACAAAGTAAAAAGTCAAAGTCAAAGTCAATATAATTTATTCAATATAGGAGCTTGCAGCACACTTATCAAACGTCAAATCTTTTTTAAAGCTACCACCGCGTCGGAACGTGTTGTCGCTGTAGAGAAGATGCGGCCAGAAACTCTACAACATAACACGACTTAATAACTATTATAATATAAATTCTTAAGCTAAAGTTATGTATACAATAATACATAGTCTACATAACTTTTATGGGCAAAGGACTAGAGCCTACCTCGTACCAAAAATTTTAAACAATCTACCACAAAGTTTAAATGAAGATGTAGGTAAATCAACTTATAAGAAAACACATAAAAAATTATGCTTTCATTTTTCGATGGAAACTTGTAAAGAATCAGTCATACTTCGTGTTAATTTCATTGTCTGTTTCGGTGTTAAATTAAATTAAGAATATGCATAAGTAAATATATATTATATCGTACCTAAGTGAGAACTGAATTTGACTGCCAACAAACTTCTCTGCAGTTTGGCAGATAAATAATGTAATAAAACTATATTGAAATAATTCTGAAATAAATAAATGACAAAAATCTGATATCTTTATTATAAAATGATACTACTTACTAATACGAAATCTTATAATTCAAATGCATATCGAGATGACAAACCAAGTTAACTACTTTGTGTCCATTCGTTTATTTTACTTTGATCGATGATTTTCAATGCAACCAAAATATCAAACAAAATGTTAACGAATTCACGTTGCAAGTCTGTCAGGACTTAGGAGGCGGTTGCGTATCGGGTTCTTTCCGGCTTGCACGTAGCTCCACCATTTTTTATGAGCTCAAAATTTAGTTTTTTTCATAAAACAATCCTTAAGATTACGATACTCCAAAAACTCACTCGACATTGGCAGAAATGCATCGTAAAACTGCATTAATTAAAATGTTTTTACATAGGTTTTTTCAGCGTTCATTATTATTAATGTTCTCTATATTGCGGATGTGCTCGAGTTGTAAATTTTTATCATTCTTATTTCATATCACGAAATAACAGGAATTTCATCGATTAACAAACAATACAATGCTTGTCTGCAAGAAATCGCATTAAGTGATAAGACCACCCTTTGTACCCTTTTTATTCTTGTTATAAATTGTATTTGTATATTCTTGGTGTGCAAATAAATAATGTTTATGTTCTGTTATGATATGTGCATAGCGGTATACCATACTGCTTAGATTAGAATTAGAAGAGCAAGAAAAAATAAGCGTGTTGTAGTCTTTGACTAATTATTATAAGGACTAGCCTTGCGGTAGCATTTCCCCTCTGCCACGGTATAAGCACAATTGATCTTGTGCATTTACATTCAATTTTACACCTTATCACTAAACGAGACAGCCTATAAATGCGAAATAATAACTTCGAACTTAGAACGTTTGGGGTTCACACGAGACTACTTTTCATGATTTTTAACATTCAAAATTAGAATCTAAAGTTATGGGGAATAAAATCCAAAGTTGCGGATTTCATGTTACCTCGCCCCCCCCCGCAAAAAGTGGCAGAAATGTTTGTTAGTAGAATTACACGCGTAACCAGTCCACATATAAATAGTCAAAGGTTGCAGTATACGATTCAAGAATATCTTTTCTACACACTTTGCTTACAAGAAAATTTGGTATTCTTCACCAAATCATCATAATATTACTGTCTCGAAATCAATTAATCAATTGTGTCAAAAATTTCATTAACAACAAAACAAAGCTTGTGCCTCGCAATAATTAAATTAAAGGAAGACTTGGTATTAGGGTATTAAATACGTTTTGTAAGAGCTTTATGTTCAAGATGACGAAAGAAAGGAAATTTAAATTTAAACTCGAGTTCTAGAATTTCTTGTTCTGTTTGTAAGGAACAAATACAGCTAGAATGGGCTTGGAGTGGAAACCAACTGAGGATTCCGTCATGAACAGATTTGATTAGAAATCATGAAACTTTGGACGTATCGGCGGCGATTGGGCGTATGACACAAATCTTTTTACGTAAGTTTCACGTAAGTGACGCGTAAGTGTCGCGTAAGCGTTGCATAAGAGCTTCAGAACTATCTTCAGGAGATTTTTTGCAACTTTAAGAGAAGTTTATTTCGAATGCGTAAATGCGCGCTGCATACAAATTAAGTCTGGTGATATTTTCAATAATTAACCAATTAAAAGTCAATGTAATTTTTCAGAAACAATCTAGAAACTAATCTCTATGTTTGTATGAAGTCAGATTTTTGTTAAAGTATACAGTTTTAGTGCTAGGATTAATTTAAGATTTGTATGGAAATCTTTGAGGCACTGTAATTTTAAAACTATACATTTCAACGAAAATCTAACAACATACAGAGATAGAGATTAGTTTCTAGATTTCTTCATTGACTTTGAATAGGTTAGTATTGAAAATATTACCAGACTTCGTTTGTATGGAGCGCGCTCCGAATTATTATATAAAGTAGGTACATAATCAGTTTTGAGCAAAATGTAATGTGATGTATGTGTGTGTATGTATGGAGCGTGCTCCGAATTATTATATAAAGTAGGTACATAATCAGTTTTGAGCAAAATGTAATGTGATGTATGTGTGTATGTATAGCCACCGCATTTTAAATGTGCATTGGTAGAGTTTATACATGTATCAGAATTTATTCGTCAGTGTAAGCAGTTTCCATATGTTTTTCTTCACCATTTGAGACTTGAGAGTAGTCAGTATTACGAGGCTGCTTACCTTCCTACCTATTTTTTGTTATAAAACCACCTAAAAAGAGATTCGCTCCAATATTCTTTAATATACTTTGTGTAAACACTAAAGTTTCTTCATAACTTTACTGGAGCATCTCCATTTAAAATCTAAGAAAGTCGTTTATTATACTAAAAGTTAGCTGTTCTTAACAGAAACAAAATAACGTTAAAATTTTTGTTTCTTTATTTATAAAACATAGTTTGTTGTTACAAATTACTTATCTAGATCGCTAAACGTAAAATATGCGCGTTTAAAGATGTCAATGTTGCTTTCGAAAGTTGGTTCGAAGCTATAGGAGCAAATAGGAACAGAAAATTTAATATTATGAACGTCATTATTCAAAGTGTTTATTTCACTTTTTGAAGAATGAAGTTTATAATAGTACATTTTTAGGGTTCCTTAGTCCAACAAGGAACCCTTATACTTTCGTCCATTCTGTCTGTCTGTATGCCCCGCCTCAATAACTCGCTCATTTTTGCACCTGTTAATCGTGATTTATCATGCAAATACATAACAGTAACCTAAAAACAGAAAACAACTTTTTCGACCCGAAAGAGGGGTTGGAAAAAATTTTTATTTTTTTCTATCGAGTGAGATGTCGTTCAATACGTTTTGTCTAATGGAAAAAAACTCCCATAGAAACTAAATCTATATAATGCTTCTGTCTCGAGATATTTGCCCTCAAAATAAAAAATAGGGCGTACCTCTCGCTGAAGTGGCAATGGGCTGGTCATATCTGCCGAAGAACTGACAATCGGTGGGGTGTCAGAGTTCTAGAGTGGAGACCGCGAACTGGTAGGCGTAGTGTGGGACGCCCTGCTGCCCGCTGGACAAACGAGCTGAAAAAAGGTAGCGGGGAGCGATTGGATGAGGAAGGCCGAGGACAGAGTTTTGTGGCGCGCCTTGGGAGAGGCCTATGTTCAGCAGTGGACGATGATGGGCTGATGATGATGATGATGATGACCTCTCGTTCTATCGTAAAAACGGTAATACATACAAGCGTCAAACTTGATGAGATTATAGTGCAAACTCTACAGTATAACAACTAATAATAAAAACCGGCTAAGTGTGAGTTGGTTCTCCGCTAAAGGTCCCGCAGAAAAAAAAAATTGTAACATAATATGTTGTGTGGTAATGTGGTATGGAACTCTCGGTGCGTGAGTATCCCGACTCGCACTTGACCGGTTTTATTTTAAAGTATCTCTATCAGGAACGCAGCTGCAGAGGAGTACGTAACGCGTGTTGTAGCGAGTAATGGCTTCTATCCTCTAAATAATGGTAATAAAATAATGACGGTGGGTGATATAATTCCAAAATAATAAGCGATCTTGTCATAACGTAATTTCGTTACATTACTGACCGAAATGAAATACGTTTCACGTCAAAAATGATTTTCCTGAGCCACGTTGTTTTCAAAAGTTAATTTAGGTTTTTCGAATTCACCAGAAAAATGAAACAAGTTACTAGGAAACGAAAATGATATATCACACTACGTCAAAAAACATTTTCTTGAGTCACGTCGTTTTTAAAAGTTAATTTCGGTTTTTAGAATTCACCAGAAAAATGAAACAAAATACTAGGAAACGAAAATGATATATAGCATAGCATAGCATATGCTCACGAATATATTCCCCGAGGGGGTAGTCAGAGATATTCTGAAACCTCAGAACATCCATGTTTCACCAGTAGTACCGAAACTCTGTCCAGTGTGACGGGGGGTGAGCCCGTCGCCACATAATGGACAGTGGGTACAATACATGCCTCGAAATTTAAACATGCAGGTTTCCTCAAGATGTTTTCCTTCACCGGAAAGCCAATGGTGTTACAAATCGTACATAATTTCCGAAAAATTCACTGGTACGAGTCGGTCTGGACGGGGATCGAACCATCGCCTCCTGCACGGCAGGCAAGGTTACTCGCCACTGGACCACCACGGCTTCGGCGGCGGAAAATGATATATCACAATATTATTAACTGTATTTATTCTTTAAAAATCGGAATAAACTTTTGATTCTAAATTTTTTTAATAAGCAGCATGCTTGTTTCCTAGTTTCCTACAACTTTACGAACTTGCTGACTCTCAAACAATGTTATAAACAAAACTAGATTCTAAAAACTGAAACATCCATCTCTCTATTCCACGGTTTCACAAGCAAAGTCAATAACGCCTCACCTTTTGTTGATGAAGCCTGCATTCTCTTTTCCCTTTTGCCGAACCATCTGACAGGCGAGCAGGTGCATATTGCAGAGAATTCAATCGCCCGTTTGAAATGCACTAACTGAATTGAAAAATTGATTCGATTGTAAAAGATTGCTTTGGAAGTAGAATTTTAATGCAATTTACCATTTTTTTTGCTGAAATACTTAATAAAACCAACAGAATAATTATAGTTGGACTGTATTTTGCGTAAACCTTATACATTTAGAATTTTTGTTCGGCTTTTTGCTACTTGTAGGAGCACTAACTTTTTATTTGAGTTCTAAAATTTTTATTTGAGTGATTTTATAACAGATTACATTTAGTAATATTTTAATTTGTAGAGGCAACTCTTTTGTTTACATACAAGAGTAGATTATTAGGGTTCCGTACCCAAAGGGTGAAAACGGGACCCTATTACTAAGCCTACGTTGTCCGTCCGTCCTACCTATTTAGGGCTGTAACTTTTGAGCCGTAGTAGTTAGATAGTTTAAATTTTCACCGAATATTCGTTATTGGCGGCAAATCTGTTAAAAAATAATAAAAATATCAGAAAGATACAAATTAAGGGGGGTTCTCAACAAGAAACTAGTTTTAATCAATGTTTTTTCTTCTCGATCTATCGTAATAACATGTTGTGTTGTGTGGTGGTGTGGTACGGAACCCTCGGTGCGCGAGTAGCCCGACGGATTTTATTATTGTAATTCTAAAGAAAAACTTTAAGCTTTCGAAAGATACACATTAAATTTGAAGTCAGAAGCCTCAATGCTATGAAAGTTAATTTTCCTGCAACTACGCTCTTGCAAATGTAAATGGTAGAGCAAACATTCCAACTTCTGACATTTTGAACCCACACACGTAACAAGTCACACAATCTTTACTTATAAATCAGTTCCGTGACTGACTGACAGGATACGCACAGCCTAAACCGCTGAATATAGTGCATTGTAGCCCCGGGCCTTTTTTATTACCAAAAAGATTATTATTGTAAGGTACGAAATTACTAATATAAAAACCGAAGTTTTCAAGATCAAAACCCGCCGTAACAAAAACAAAAAAACATTCAGAAATTTTTATATTTTGAGTTTATTATAGGTCCAATAAAAGTTGACTTTTTCATCTGGTCCTATAGCTTTGTATGGCAACTTTAGACAGTATTACTATTACGTATGGGTATTGAATTAAGGTAAAGAACATGACGGTGTAGAATAAAAAACGGTAACATCTAAATTTAAAAATTTCACACAATTTTTAATTTTTTTTATTTTATATTAGTAATTTCGTACCTTACAACATTTTCTAAACTGCAATCGATAATCTTTTTGGTAATTAAAAAGTCCCTGGGCTATAGTATCCGTCAGTTCCTTGACTGTCTGACACACAGCCTAAACCGCTGAATATAGAAACATGAAAGTGGGACGCCAGATTCAGTTCCGGAGGAGTGTACATCACATTTGATCTGGTAAGAATTGATAAAATTGGTAAGAATTGGTAAGAATTCATAATTTGTGCACTATTTATTAATTACTAGAACTTCGTAATAGTTTTATTATCGAAGATAAAGACATTATTTTTGTATGATTTCTTTCTTTCTCTACGTATAAAACCTAACAAACCCGGGATCATTAATAAATTGCAAACTACTTAAGATTTATTATATTACGGATCCCGAAAACAGGTAAAACTACAAATAAAATGTAGGTAATTTCGCATAGTAGAATTGCAAACCACGCACTTTCTATAAACCTTTTCCTTTGCCAGTTTAATTATTGGCATTACATACTATTACTTCGATATACCTATAGTTTAATGTATGTACCTATACACTGGGGGCCTAAGTTTCTTTGAAATTCTGGCCAGAGTCTTTTGGTATACATTTATTTTACAGAGGATGAAGGGGTGCAGTAAGATTGGATTTTTCGATTTACAAATTTCACGCGGTCAAAGTCCCGGGAAAAGCTAGTTTTCCATAAAATTCTGGACTGAAAAGAGGTAGCTACTAATGCATACTACAGGCAAACTCTAAACTTAATAAGATACGATAAATATCAAGGGTACAAAAGACGGCCTTAAATAAAACTATGATATGAAATTCAAGAAACAAAACAAAAATAAGTAAAAGTAAAAAAATAAATGCCACTATACTTCATTCCAAATAAGGACGACGAGATTTTCCGATTCCTATTTAGCTTTCTGGCTAATTCTGATTACCAAATGTAATTAATTTATTGGATACATATACTATCCGACATATCTTGGATGCTACTAAAGCTGTTCTAATAATAAGTGAGAGGAAGTGTTTCAAATATCTGTTTCTCTAATGCAAAATAGCCTTAAAATTTCGTTGCTATTTTGAATGGAGTATACATACGAAAATATTTCTTAACGTTAATTGTTAAAAATCACTAATGTTTATGTTAGAAATTTACGCCCCTATTGAACAAACAAAGTTGAACAAATATTTTTAAGTAGATACCTACTTGAACTATAGTCCAAGTTATTTTGTTGGTTTTATTCAGCAACTCCTGTTTATTATAATATGCTTTACCTACTAGTAGCCATTTTCTTCTATAATTTATATACTATGGGATAGGTATCGAATACAATTGTTGTTTTTTGCATTAACCTCATTAGCTCCACTTAAATTCTCACAATCAAGCAATCCTGATTATTAAAGCTCTATTGCAGTGCAGTAGAGTTGTATTTCCTGTATCCGCTCGATTCGTTCTCCAGGTCACAGCCCGCAGGTGTGCAACGTTAAACGGATCGCACTGAGCTGATGCGATTCCAGACTCCATTGCGCTTTAAATTTAAACACAATTCTGCAGACCGAATGCTCTTTGAGAGTTTAATTTTGCTTCGTGTTTGCAAAATAGATGGTACCTAAAATATCTTGGTTGGGCACTCTTTAAAGTACAGCTTTTTTTTAAGTCCATGTCAAAGAATATTGAAATGTTTCAGAAAAACAGTTAAAACTCCGCAATTTTCCACATTCATACAGTTTTGAAAAGGTGCAGATGTCAAAATGAACTACTTTACTATCGCACCAAGTTTAAAAATGCTACGTGTACGTAGCCCGTCGCAGCTTACATGCTGTAGGGAACGTGGCCTACCGGTGTTTTATTCGGCTCCGCTGGAGAGGTTTTAGTGGACTGTAGTTTTTCTGGTGGCAAGAGTGGTTCGATGTAAAGGAAAGTCTTGTTTGTGTGATTTTTACACGCACAAGCACCGTACCAATATGGAAGGCGGAAAACGGAAATACAACTTTTTTAATTACTACATTTTATGTTTGTGTTGCCAACACGTACCACGTAGCATACGACGCGCAACGCGATACTGATTACGAGTGTTGCATCAGTATTTAAGTTATCTCGTACTTCATAATGAAGCTTTATCGTGAAGGGTGCGTAAGCTGCGACGGGCTACGTATAAGATGCGACGGGCTACGTATAACTAGCATTTATTTCTCAGTGTAAATACACTCTCACTCATCACTCATACTCGAACAAAATGTATGAAATCATACATTATATGTTCGAGTAGCTATTGACTTTTTCTATGCAACAGCAGTTTTTTTCTTTGCGATATTGGTGTTGGCTCCATAGTGAAAGTTGTTTTGTTCTATCGTCTGGACTGGACCACCCTGTTACATGCGTAACGCATTTAATATAGATTCTTATCGCGTTTTGGTATATTTGAGAGTTGGTTTGTGTTTAGTTCTAAATTAAATAATAATCGCGTAACTCTCAATAATAATTTAGTAATAATTTTATATCCTGTATAATTTACGTCTCATTATAATTTAAAGCCTGATCAGAAAAATAAAACACCTGCCCCTACACAAAGTGACATTCTATCGGCGTTGACGCTAGTAGAAAATGACAGAATGTATTTAATGAAAGAATACATTCTGTCATTTTCTACTAGCGTCAGTCAACGCCAATAGAATGTCACTTTGTCTATGGGGGCAGGTTTGGAGGCGCTAATAACCTTTAATGACAATTACAAAAATTAGTTTCAATGATTATCCGCAACATGGTGAGGTGTTTTATTTTTCTGATCAGACTTTATAGTTGCCACATTCCACACACGACGAAGCGAAAAAACGAGAAAACCGCTATGCGCGTTCGCTTGCGCATACGCCAAGTAATAAGGACGGAGGCACGTCTCGATTTTTGTCGTTTTCTCGGGAGTGGGATGCTAGGCCCATAGGTGACGACTATCCTTATCTTCCACTCACTTATAAGCGTGAGCGTGTCATACTCAACCATGCGTGCCCAGTGCAGTGCCATGGCGGTGAGTTAGTGGTCAGTTGATGACTAAGAGTGCTATTTCGGAATTTCATTTATCCTGACCGACTTGTACTAATGAGTTTTTCGGAATTTACGTACGATTTGTAGGACCACTGGCTTTTGGCGTGAGTGGAGGTTACGAATAAGCATGAGCTGGTGATACTCAACCATGAGTGCCTAGTGCAGTACCGTGGCGGTAAGTTAGTGTTCAGTAGATGATCAAGAGTGCTATTTCAGAATTTCACTTATCCTGGCCGACTCGTACTAATGAGTTTTTCGGAATTTACGTACGATTTGTAACACCACTGGCTTTTCGGGGAAAGAAAACAATTTGCATGCTTCCATTTCGAGGCATATCTGTCCATTACAAGTGGCGACGGGCTCATACCCCCGTCACACTGGACACAGTTTTACAGCTCGAGATGAAATACCACTAAACGGTCATCCATCCCAAGACTGACCAGACCTGACGTTGCTTAACTTCGGTGATCATTTCCAATACCGATGCTCCACTACACCAACGAGCACTTCCTTCCTTCCAGATCTTGGTATTTTCCGGAAAATAGGGATTATCAACGTTAATTCCACGATATTTGTTCATTTATTGCGTCAATAACTAGGAACCTTGGCATCACGCACAGATAACTAATTGAAAAGTCATGAACAGATAGTTTGCAGCTTAACTAACTGATTAATTTAAAAGTTTTAATTTGTTTTTCTGCGTTTTGAAATTGCGATGCATGAACTGGTTTATGTTTTTAAACATAAATAATATAGTAAACTTGTATATTTTGTAAACTTAAATGCGATACATACTACGGGGTGTTACAGACCATCAAACTAAAACATATATGAATCCACACCGTAAACGGGGGGAAAAAATCTGCTGTTCCATAGAAAATGTCAATGGTGACTCTACCCAAATGAAACAACTGTTTTTTCCAGAATCCTGTTGCGCGTGTTGTGTAAATCACTTTCTTCCACACTTGGGACCAATCGCGCTAATTTTAAAACATTGAAATTCAAACCTTATTTCAGTTGAAATCAAATAGGAAGCCAGTTACTATTCAGATATTCAGATATTCGTATCGAGCTAAATTAGACTTATTTACTACTAGAGTTTACCCGCGACTTCGTCCGCTCAAATTACATACTTACCAGATCTTAAATCAGATCATAAGCTATCAAACTAAAAAAGATTCATGAAAATCGGTTCAGTAGTTTTTACGTGATGCTGTGACAAACATACAAATAAACAAACAGACAAGCAGAAAGATAAAAAAGGTTGATTTGGAGTCCGGGAAACCTATAAACCATATCGTAATCTTTTTCATGTAAATATATTCAATGTACACTTTTGTTACAGTTTTATAATTGTTAAGATTAAGATTAGATTGACAGCGGTAACGATTCAGTCGCAATCGAGTTTCGACTTATCTTGCTGTCACAGATTAGATGATTAGCGCGATACCAAATGTGCAAAAAGTTGTGTTGTGCTATCGGATGAATATCAATTCTGTTGACATTTATTTAGAGCGATCGTCCTCCTTGGACAGAGTATGGGCGTTGCTAGTGAAATATGAATGTGCGGAAAAATAGTTACCTACCTATCTCATATTTATAACACCTACTAACCCTCGGGGTATAAAATTGTGAGCATGTACAGGGTACCCATCAATATAAATAACTTTTAATACGGCTTCTTTTTAGATTCGTAGTTGGTCCCATAGTAACAAATGTTCATCGATCTTTCACCCCTTTGAGTTTTCGTGAGTCTTCTTCCACCCTATATTATGCTCAGTTAGAATACTATGTTTCAATATGACAACATGCGAACCAACATGAAACTGTTGGCAACACCAACATACATTGTAGTAATTAAAAAAGTTGTATTTCTGCTTCCGCCGTCCATATTGGTACGGTGCTTGTGCGTGTAACTAACTCTGGTGTAAAAATCACTATAATAAACCTCCAGGACTGCAAACAAGACTTTCCTTTACATCGAACCCCTCCTGCCACCAGAAAAACTTGCCGCCTTTTGTACCCTTCTTGTTCGCGTATATTGTTGTTGTTTTTTGTGTATTTTGGTGTGCAAATAAAGAATATATATCTTATCTTATCTTATCTTAAAAACTACAGTCCACTAAAACCTCTCCAGCGTAGCCGAATAAAACACCGGTAGGCCACGTTCCCTACAGAAACAACAAGTCGCATTACAAACATTGTAATTCTAGTTAAGTGAATTAATAATATCAGAGAATATCTGAGATACCACGCTCCACCTGTTACGGGAAAATGGAGAAGTAATAGTGCCGATCCCTAACGTTCTGAGTCTCTTACGTAAATTGGATCTGTGAATAGATATCATTGATTGAATTAGCCGCTTCATCGACGCGCTACGTTTCGGATAGCGTACCTTGTATACCAATACGAATCGAGTTCTATATTACACGAGTATTTTGAAAGACGAAATATATTTTCTTTTTGCTGTCTTGGAATTTGATTTCATCTTAGCATGCATGCATAAGCATATGCTCACGACTATATTCCCCGAGTCAGAGATATTCTGAAACCTCAGAACATCCACGTTTCACCGGTAGTACCGAAACTCTGTCCAATGTGACGGGGGGTGAGCCCATCGCCACTTATAATGGACAGTGGGTACAATACATGCCTCGAAATTGAAGCATGCAGGTTTCCTCACGATGTTTTCCTTCACCGAAAAGCCAGTGGTGTCACAAATCGTACATAAATTCCGAAAAACTCATTGGTACGAGTCGGTCTGGACGGAGATCGAACCATCGCCTCCTGTACGGCAGGCAAGGTTACTCGCCACTGGACCACCACGGCATATATCATGTGATTATGTTATCCAAAAATTATCTCATTGCTTTCTGTAACTTATTCTTAATGCCTGTTATAAATTGGTATGCAAATATTCCATAAATGTCTGTAAATACCTAATCCATAATTGTGAATCTAGCTATGATTTTTTCGTACAGTAAAAGCTAAATATTATTCATACCCATCCTCGTCCATACCGGTAAAACCATAAAAACCCATTATGCCAACCCCCGTCGGCAAAACAGACAATTTTCACGCCACATTCTTCAAAGAGTCAGAGGATGCAACGCCATTTATCTAAAAACCCCTGACCCCACTTTTTCGCTACATCCTGCCATCCATCGTCGCATGCATCCTTGGCGTTAACAAATGCTATAGCTTTGCTAAAGAATACTAATACTGGTGGTTATTGTAGTGAACTGTTATTTTATATTGTTATTTGCATTTGCAAATAGATGTGTTAAAAATTTAGAATTTAAACACCAGCATGCACGCATGCTGACATGTGATACGGCTGTATCACGTCTTTTATCTCGTTCGTTCGTGCGCAAATAGAATGAGAGCGAAGGTGTGATAGCGCTATATAATAAAATAATAAATAAATAAATATCTTGGACATTGTCACACAAATTATCTAGTCACATTTAAAGTACCAGAAACTAGCCTGAACTTGTATTATGATGACTAGACAACGATATAGATACAAACGTCCATGACTCGGGTACAAATATTCATATTCATCATACAAATATTTGTCCCTTACGGGATTCGAACCCGCGACCCTCGGCACAGCAGGCAGGTTCACTACCGACTGTGCTATCGGGCCGTCAAACGATGGCCTTAGACGTTGACGTAGAGCCGAGAGATTTTTGATGTTATTTATTATTATTATTATTTATTTATTTAACTTCATTCTTACAACTACTATAAATAAAATGCAAATTCGCCAAACTGCAGAACAGTTTGTTGGCGTTGTAGTATTGACGGACATTGACGGACATATGTGTAGGCATTGACGGACGAAATCATCGCGATAGCGCCGCTATTCCGTTACGACATCGCCTCGTTATTTCTGAGATCAATCAGAGTTGTGACAGATTTGCAGCGATATTACGGCAATAACGTTCATTGAAATTATTAACAAAAACAAAAAACATGCCTGCATGAAAAAAATACTAACTGAAAAGACAAAAAGAATATCTATAATAATTAATTAGCTATACCTTCCTTGTACAAATATGATAAAGTATTTATAGTAAAAATAAATTCACAGAAATAGTATCTTCCTCGACCTTCTTACATTGAAAATTAATTTTTCAAATGAACGAAATAAAATAGGCATATATCGAAGCAAATTTTCTCTACTCTTCTTTTTCTCACTGGCCATGGTGAATGCAGAGGAATGGTTTTGGCCCCAATATGCAATGAACAGTAATCTTCCAGTTACTCCACGAAGATTGATACTTCAGAAAGTCGGCGGGTTCGAATTGACTGGTCCTTCTCCTGCAGTGTTTGTGAATAGGTGGCGAATGAAAACTCCTGAATATCTTGAAAACTGATATATTAGGTTCCTTTTAACCGCACAATGATTTTCTGAGATGAATTTATCTGATTTCGACCGTCCCGTCAGAATTGCGACGAAAGAGAGAGAGAATGTTGCCAGTAACAGCTAGTGAATACTTCATATAATACAATGCAGTTAAAGTTAACTGACTAGCAACATTAATTATCGTTGTTTACAGAGGTAGTTCTGTTGCGTCTCAACAGATGGCGCTAGTAGTATTTTCTGAGCTATTGAAATAATGAAAACATGTTAATTTTGCGTTAACAATGACTGTTATCAAGCTGACTGTTCAAATACTTCACAAACTATCTTTTAGTACAAGTTGCCTGCGAATCTGCGATATACGTAAACATGTTTGCAAAACTACTGTATATACCTAAAATAAAGATTTTAAACTAACTCCTCTTGACTAGTACTTAAATAACTTCAGAACGCGCAGTTCTCATTATGTAGGGTGTATCCTTTTATTTATCTTGATCGGATTTATAACCAAAAATACTGAATTTTATTTTTAACCTCATCTGCTGGGCACGTCATCGCATACAATCAGGTTTGACTTTAAGGTCGAATGCAAATCTAACATAAATCAAAAATATTATAGCTTCTTTGATTATTTAGCTAGATAATGACTTACCTATTATTTTAAATGTTGGAAGTTATAAAGTTTGTGAGATTCTAAATTAATTTAAATTATGAATCATCTTAGGAAAACAATAAATGTTTTACTATTCTAAAAATTATAACCAATTCTAAAACTCATTTATTTAGATTATTAGTAAGCAGCGCTTGAAATACTACGATTCCTTCTAACTTTGTAGCCGTACACTAAACAATTATCTAATTTTTAATCTGCCTTAGCATCTTCTGAGTAATCCATAACAAACAATGCACACAGAAAAAAATACACCAACAAAGCCTCACCAACAGGATTTCTATTTTAGGTACCTTTAATACGGATTCCTAAAAACTCTCACTATCCCGTAACAAATCCCTTCAACCTTGTCACCCTATCCGTCTAGTGGAACATTGGTGAATTTTCCGGCACGTGAGTCGGCGATTTAATGTAATTTATCTGCACTCATGGCGCTCTCATTTGAAACGATTTTCACCCGTGTATTCCGTGCTTTTAGACTAGTGTAAGTGCTGCTTTAAATGTACAGTAATAAATAGATGAAAATTTGTATAAAAGATACACTTTGGAATTAAGTTCGAATAATGAGTTTTTGAGTAATTAATAGGTATGTTTTCTTCATGCATACATGCTTACGACTATTATATTCCCCGAGAGGGTAGTCACAGATATTCTGAAACCACAGAACATCCACGTTTCACTAGTACCGAAACTCTGTCCAGTGTGACGGGGAGTGAGCCCGTCGCCACTTGTAATGGACAGTGGGTACAATTCATGCCTCGAAATTTAAGCATGCAGGTTTCCTTCAATGAAAAGCCAGTGGTGTTACAAATCATACATACATTCCGAAAAACTCATTGGTACGAGTCGGGATGGAAGGGGGTCGAACCATCGCCTCCTGCACGGCAGGCAAGGTTACTCGCCACTGGACCACCACGTCTTACTGTTTTCTTCATGCACCACAGTTTTCTTCATGGATTAGTTAATAATGATGCATTGACTAAGATGTTTTGCTTACGCTAGTATTATAGACAGATCGTCAGCGTAACAATGTATAGAGACACGGCAGTCAAAAAATGTATATGAAAATTTCCGCCGCAATTTACAGCCGTGCACGGCCGTGGTGCAAAAATGTAGTAACGCTGATAAGGACAGCAATAAGATATCAATCTCCTTTTTTAATTAGAGCAAATTCGATTATTTGTAGATGGAATTACGTTGTAGAACTTTTTGTACTGTGACAATAAATCTGTTTCAATTTCATTTCAAATTTGCTATTCGCATCTCTTATTGAGTTAATATGACAAAACACGTTCTAACCTCTATTCCTACTCCACGTAATTAATTATGTATTCTTTATTAATGCCTATACAACGTGTTAATGAATTAACGCAAAACTAGAAAGTAGTTTGTTTAGAATCGAGAGCAGATCGGATTATCATGTTTTCAACATAGGATTTTTTTTCAAAATATTAAATAATTTGTTTGTAAAATTTAAAATTTACTTGAACTTGATCTCAACCCACCGCTCGGGCACTTTCACCTTACTTACAAGATTCTTAAAATGTATCCATACGCACGTTAGCGCTTTCATTCGCTGAAAACTTAAAATGCGAATAACTTTAAATTTTAAGCATCAAAATAGTGAAATTATTGTTACAATCTAATTATTTTGTTACAAATCAGTTGGGGTGTATTTGGTGTTTGCGCTTATTCATTAACACGTATATTTTATCCATGGACTCGCAATTGACATAAACAATAAGTTTTTGTAACAAAGTTAGGAAAAAGATACAATTTTATGGAAAAATTTACAGTTTAATTATCTTATGTACAGAAAAGGTGTTCATCTAAGTTCTCAAAAATGTGCTTCAATGCATGTCAAGTATACTTTTATAAATTGTTGTTCAGCATTGGTATTCAAAGTACACACAAACACAACAAAACCCAGTCAACAACCCCCACGCACAAAATTATTCACTCCTACACCACTTCATTCGTTACCCTTGACGTACAAATTGTATTCGCAACGTAGATAAAACCAAAAAAAAGAGGAGACTGGCTTATTGCTGCGCTTAGATACTGAAGTGCAGTGAAGTTATGCGAGAATTATGGATGAAATAGTATTTGTTTACTGTGGGATTTTTATTCTGTCTGCCCACCTAATTCTGGTCCCTTCAGATGATTCCGGAAGGAACAGCAGTGGGCATGGGCCGGTTCACACAGGGCGTTTATCAGTGTTTTGTTCTTGTGGGATCTCACAGGCATAAGGCGAATAACCTAACACAAGGAGTGGGCGTTTCTCTAAGTGTCTCTTTGATTAGCAGAGGCCGCAGTGAGGAACAACTTTATTTATAAATTTTTTGAGAACTTATAGCTATATAACAAACTGATTTATAAATAGACAAATTGATGGTCAGATGCTGACAATAAGTTCCCGTTACAAAGGTTGACAACAGTTATTACCGTACCTACAATAGCAAAAAGAAAAAGTTTATATGTGCATTATTCTGATGCTTTACTTAAAACGTGTATGAAAAACCCCCCCTCACCTAAGAAATGTTAGCCGTGAGCATTATGCTACTCGTATACTATAAAAAAAATCGTGTTATGCTCGTAGTCTTTACTGATTTAAGCTGGAAGTATAGTGCAAAAATGCAGCATATTCCTTTTTTTGGTTCCATATAAGATTCGTAAGCTAAAATTATTGCGTTACGGCCGTTCCGAATACCAAATTATAATTGTGTGCTTACCATATCTTGCGGGGTTGTTTCCAAGAATTTGTCGGGGACTTACTGTTGATGGCGTGTGATGAATAATGGTAAAATATGAAGCAATCTTGATTGTAATGAGAAAATCTTTTGATTAGCCTATTTCTAAGGCTCTTTTAAGGAAAACCATCTTGAAACTAATTTTGGATCGTCTTTTATTTCTTATTTAGGTATGTCAATCAAATAAATTTCTTTGAACGTAGAATTAGGTACCCACTTTTATAATTTTGTATTTCCCTGAATTGATTTACTAAAGATAAACACGTCCTAAAAATAGTTTGTTTTGTTTACCATAACAATAAAGACTTGAAGAGGTGGTAATTTCAGTGCTATAACCCTATTATTACAACATTACAACATAAAAGAGCTGTGTAATTCTACAGAAACCAAGTCCAATGCTCTAATCTGCTTTTTAAGTCCTCTGAGTCCCTTTGAATACGGAGAACATGTCGTGCAAATGCTATATATGTATAATATGATCTATAATTATTAATTTATAGCGCTCTACTTACGGTAGTAACTATTATACATTCTGCGGCTCTGACTAAACAAGCACTGAACTGAAGTCCAAAAGGCAAGATATCACCTGGTCACCCCATTAAAACATAACGAACAGTCCTTGATAAAAAAGTAGTATAAAATTACATTGATGATGATAAGTATAAAATCAAAGTCTTTGATCATCTTTGGTCATTTGAAATGGCAATGGTGAGTAACTGACATAGCCCAAACAATTTCTAAACTAAAGTGACAGTGGGCGGGGCACATTGCTCGCAGAGCCGATGGCCGATGGGACCGAAGTGTTCTCGAGTGACGACCGCGTACCGGAAAGCGCAGCATGGGGTAGGCCCCCCACAAGGTGGACCGACGACCTGGTGAAGGCAGCGGGATCTCGTTGGATGAGGGCAGCACAGGACCTGTTGTTGTCGATCCTTGGGGGAGGCCTAAGTCCAGCAGTGGACGACCATCGGCTGAGATGATGATGATGATGAAGTATAAAATGTTTGCCTACAAAATGAACGCAAAACCGCTTTTCCAGTATCGATAACGGAATTACGTTTGATATGAAAATACAATTATGGTTTAGCAATGAACAAAACGAGTAAAGTTCCAACATCATTTTGCTACAACATTGTCTATGTACGTAGAACTAAACGAGGTTAAATTATGTGCTACAGTATAGAGGGTACACAAATTTATCAGCACTCAGAATAGATAGGGTGGAAATAGTTTCAAATGAGATCGTCATCAGTGCAAATTAAATTGCATTAACGGTTTGAATTTGGAACTTGGAAATGTAGCTTTAGTTGCAAATTCAATACCATTACAAAAATATGTACCGTGTTAATGAATAAGCGCAAAACCTCATACACCCCAACTGATTTATAACAAAATAATTAGATTGAAACAATAATTTCATTATTTTGATAGTTAAAATTTAAAGTTATTCGCATTTTAAATTTTGAGGCAAAAATCATTTCTGCGATGAATGAAAGCGCTAGCGTGCTCGTGGATACATTTTAAGAATCTTGTTTTGGTAGTAAGTAGGGTGAGTGTGCCCGTGCGGTGAGTTGAGATCGAGTTCAGTAAATTTTAAATTCTACAAAAAAATTATTTAATATTTTAAAGAAAAAAAACCTATGTTGAAAATATGATAATTCGATTCTGCTCTCGATTCTAAACAAACTACTTTCTAGTTTTGCGTTAATTCATTAACACGTTGTATATTAGAACAGAATAATATAACGATTGACGCTATTAATGTTATAGATATAGAATAATCTATAATTAGTAAACTTACATATTCTACAAAAAATGTTGCACTTCGTAATAAAAGGGCAAACTATTGGCTAATCAATCACTCACCATAAACCATAGGTTTAAAGTGTAAACGATTCTGATTCTGATCTAAACTGTTATTAAACTGTAACTTAAGTGTCTGTACATTGAAGATATTTAAAAGAAAAAGATTACGAAATGGTTTTTACGTGTCCCTTACTCCAAATCAACCTTTTTTATTTAGAATATTTATCTGCCTGTTTGTTCGAGCAACACTCAAAAACTACTGACACGTTTTGGATGACACTTTTTTTGTTTGATAGCTGATGATCTGACTTAAAATATGATATGCAGGGTCCTTCTTAATATGCTGACACTTTTTTAAGGGAATGATCAGACCATCAAACTGAACAACTTTCTGTATGGCACCAACATCAAAATCGCGAAAAAAAAATCAGCTGTTCTATACAAAACTGCAAACCTACTTCAGCCTAATGTATGGGACAGCAGATTTTTTTTTTCGCGTTTTCATTGTTAGTGCCATAGAGAAAGTTATTCTCTTTGTCGGTCTGATCATCCCCTTAAGGGTATATAATTCGGAGCGCGCTCCATACAAACGTACTATGGTGATATTTTCAATACTAACTTAAAGTCAATGCAATTTTGCTGAAATAATCTTGAAACAAAAATCTATGCTTGTATGGAGTCCGATTTTCGTTAAAATATACAGTTTCAATGCTAGGATTAATTTAAGATTTGTATGGAAATCTTTGAGGCACTGTAACTTTAAAACTATACAGTTTAACGATAATCTGACTCTATACAAGCATAGAAATTTATTTTTAGATTGATTCTGAAAAATTTCATTGAGTTTAATTGGTTAGTATTGAAAATATCACCATAGTACGTTTGTATGGAGCGCGCTCCCAATTATATCCTCTTAAAAAGTGTCAGCATATTAAGAAGCACTCTATATAATGTGTGCGGACGAAGCCGCGGGTAAACTCTAGTAAAATAAAAATTCACTCAAAGGCAAATTTTTTTTTTTAATTTACAAATTTTCAGAGGAGGGCTCATACTGAACAACTTTTACCATGGGAGCAAACCAACATGGGAAAAAAATACCCTGTTTCATAGATCTCAATCGAGTAGGCATTGGAGTTTAGTATGGAACAGCAAATGTATCTTTTTCTAGCGATTTCACGTTTGCTTCCATAGTAAAAGTGGTTCAGTTTAATGGTATGAACCACCTCTGAAAATTTGGAAAGTGATTCCCAATTGGCATTGAATAAAATTTGTGTCCATAATGACGTAATTTTTTTCTAATATAAGCAAATACGAAATTAATGAATAAGTGAATCTTTGATATATCATAATAAACGAAAGATCTCAAACTTTAGATGTTCACCAGCCGCAGACCGTATGATGTGGTTGGACCGTACCTTTGTAGGTATTTATGAGAGTATTAGGTTTATAAATACTATAATAATCCAACTAGTATTTACCCTATGTATTCTAGAGCCTCCAATAGTTGTCAAGTATTTACCCTAAGTACTTATAGTCTCGCTTTTCTTATAGTGGTCTACCATTTTCAATGGAGGGATGTCTGCGTTTTTGCTTATGCTTTACTTAAGAGAAAATTCTATAAGAAACGCTCATTGAAGAAGTGAGTGGAATCATGGAAAAATGATTTCGTATTGATAATGTTGACCCTTTCTGGATTCAAAATCCCGAACCCAGTCTTCGCAGATATGTTCTAAGCTATCATACCACCAATTTTAATAGGATTAAAATGATAATATAAGAAAACCTTTGACTATTTATATGTGGACTGGTTACGCGTGTAATTCTACTAACAAACTTTTCTGCCACTTTTTGCACGGGGCGAGGAAGCACGAGATACGCAACTTTGAATTTTATTCCATTGGTTTAGATTCTAATTTTAAGTGTTAAATATCATGAAAAACAGTGTCGTTAGAACCCAAAACGTGATAAGTTCGAAATTATTGTTCCGTAATTATATTTTTGATCTTGTACGTCGGCAGAGGGGAAATGCTAAGGCGAGGCGGGTCCGTATATTAATCGTCTAAGCAGAAAACCTATAAAATGAAATCACAAACGCCAATATTCCAAAACTACTTTCATTTCGTCCTATACAACCTCATAAAGTTCAAATTCAATCGCACGCAGCCAGGAACCGTCACCAATCATTATCTGTTTCGAACATAAACACTCCTGGAAATCCATATGTTCAAAGAAAATCTGTGCAATACTCGAATCAGTGATCCAAACGATCTGAGCCTTTGATGTTATTGAAATACTGATAGACAGCTGTGCTTTTATCGTGGCTTTGATATGAACTTGAAACCAGTAGCTCAAACACGAGTGTACAAGCACCTGAAGGACCCGATTTATGTTATAGGTACCTAGCTATCTACGTCGGATCACCAATCTACTCATATTATAATCAGCAAAGCCTGAAACAGTCATTGCTTAAAGGAAAAAGAACAAACAAGTAATGGAGTTGTGTTACTTATCCAAAGAGATTAATTATCATATCTAACTTTTGATCTTTTTTAACACAATATAAAATGCATTTATCTTATCTTATTACGGACGCTGGCAAGCCAGCAACACTTCAACCCAGTGGAATCTTTTGTGTTGACCCATTTATTTCTTCAACCTAATGGGGAAATTTCCGTTCAAGGGAAGAATCTACAGGATTCTCCAGGTTTTTGATAACGATCTCCCAGGAGGCACATACGTTTAATTATATATTTATAAAATAAGGCACTCAATTGTTTTAGAACGATACGTTTTTGTTTTGATTTTATCAAACAGAATTTTTTCTATAATTCTATAATTTGCCAATCGGTAAGTCGAATCCAAATAGTAAGTAAATAAATGTTGCGCTACTCGATTCATTCTTGTTCTATTTCTGTTGCGCAATTATTTTTCGATAACCTTTCCGGGCTATGATAATCAGCCACAAGTAGTTCACTGGTGATTTAACAATTGAAAATCGCGCTGAAGTTCCAACTGCCGTTACAAGAGAATCTTTCGTTCTCAATCGACAACGAGCGGAGGCAAGCGATGCGGGTACTTGCCAATCAATACATACAGGATCCTTCTTAATATGCTGACAGATTTTTGAGGGGATGACCATCTAACTGAACAACTTTCTCTACGGGACCAACATCTAAATCACGAAAAAAAAATCATCTGTCCCATACATTTGAGTCGAGTCTGTAGTGCTGTTTTTATGAAATAGCAGATTTTGTTACCTGATTTCGATGTTGTTGCCATAAAGAAAGTTATTCAGTTTGACGGTCTGATGGTCTTTAATAAGTGTCAGCATATTAAGAAGGACTCTAACAGGGTGTAAGGAAAAGTATCATTAACCTTTAAATCACATACTGTACCCATCAAACTAATCAACTTTTACTATGGGAGCAAACCTGACGGAACAAAAAAAAACTGCTGTTCCATACATTTGAGTCGATTAGGCATTACAGTTTAGTATGAAACTGCATATTATTTTTTGCACTGACAGGTTTCCTCCTGTAGTAAAAGTTGTTCAGTTTGATGGGTAGTCATTGTGGTTTAAAGGTTAATAATACTTTTACACCCTGTATAAATACACGCTGATGACAGACGAATAGAGTGCACCACTCACGACACCTTTCGCCATGCCTCGTGGACAGCTTACAATCTCCGCTTCACTGGTGTCCGAGTAACGCTGTTATACTCTATCACTGTACAACAAGAGTAAATATCCTACAGAGAAAAAGTTTTATAGCAATCGCACTACGATAGGTACAGTAATACCAGGGGTCTTATTGTATAAACCAACAAATGGATATCAAATCAACATGGTGTTTTTTGGCAGTTCTTAGCGATTCTGCTTCCTAAAATTTAGTAAATTAATTTAGACAATATAGATGTGATGATCACGGAAACAAAATATTACCTGGAAATTGCCTAGTAGGTCCCCTCATAAATACGTTACCGATCTCGTAAATGATTCAAACGGGAACTTACACAATAGCCCTACAGGCTTATAAGTCTTACTGATGTACCTGCGCAGTTGACAAGTTTTAATAGCAGCAGCAGCAGCATAGCAGCAGCATATGCTCGCGCGCTAGTTTTAATAGCGCGCGAAATTATATGACCAATCAGGATGTAACCTTCGTGTATGATATCAATGCAATTTTTGTTTAGTGGCATCCGATGTGTTATCACAATTCAGCCAATGTCTCGTTATGTGGATAGTATATGAAGGAAAATGATCAGTAGTATTTATTAAGTCTAGAGTGGCAGTTTTGCCAATGTAAGTAGTTTATAATCTCAAGTGATTGTTTTAAGGTTAAAACACAAAAGAGTTCACAAAATGGTGGAGCCACGTGCAATCCCAACGCGCCGATACGCACGCGTCCGTACTCCGCCAGAATTGCAGCGCGACTCCGTGTATGATATCCCTTGCCGCTGTTGGCTAATTATTTTCGCGCCCTTTTCGCTGCTATCCAATTTTGCACCCTTTAATTACTAAATGACTTCGGATGTTGTCGGGGACTCGGGTCTTATCTGCGCAAACGAAGTTTGATGAACGGAATTATTTTCCTGGTCATACTGTACTGTAAGGCGCGGCGATGTGTGCCTGTGCGTGCCCATTCATTGACGAGTTTACCTACGTCTCGCCCGTGTAAAATAAAACCGACTCGGACAGTGGACAACCTATGGGCGAGCTCGTCACGTGATTTTGTGTGCTCATAGAAGCTTCAGATGATTATGAGATAGTTTAAACCCTCTAGGCTTCCCTACCTTTATCTCTGATGGTTATTTACTTATGTAAATGTACTACTGTTTTGCTGCTCATTTGTCTCGAATTCCTTTACGTAAATAAACCTATGGAAATAGGTAGCTTGCTTTCACTCAATATACAGGCTCTTTCTTAATATGCTGACACTTTTTTAGGACGATGATCAGACCATCAAACTGAACAACTTTCTCTATGGGACCAACATCGAGATCGCGAAAAAAAATTTGCTGTCCCATACATTTGCCTCGTGTAAGTTTGCAGTTTTGTATGGAAGAGCATTTTTTTTCGATGTTGGTGCCATAGAGAAAGTTGTTCAATTTGACTGTCTGATCATCCCCTTAAAAAAGTGTCAGCATATTAAGAAGCATATGCTCACGACTATATTCCTCGAGGGTCCGAGATATTCTGAAACCTCAGAACATCCACGTTTCACTAGTAGTACCGAAACTCTGTCCAGTGTGACGGGGGGTGAGCCCGTCGCCACCCAAGAAAGACCCTGTATTACATACTCGCTAGATTCTCTAGCTTCGTACTTTATCACTGATAATGAAGCATCAACCCTGTAAATGAAAGAGTGTCCGTACAAAATTAATCTTATTTTTAATGAAAATGTTAATGTAAATTTTTTTTTTTAATTTATTTTCTACAAAACAGATACAAGAATATAATCTAGATATAGACAGCGAACGAAAACCGCGTACGATTTATCTGCCGCCGCTTATTCGCAATAACATAATACTATACTCCATTCCAAACAGCAACGAAATTTTAAGGCTGCATAAATTCGACTATAGCGACAGCAAATAAAAAAAACATTTAATAAAAGCAGTCAGGTTCGTACAGGATATTAATATTAAAGTGCAGTGCCAGTGTATTATTTGAGTTTTTCTCTTTTCAGAGGCTCGCTTTTTGTTTTTCCCACTGATATGCTGTTTTCATCTATATCTCCGAGTGAACAATGAAGTGTGAAAATAGTGAATAAAATAAAGCGCACTAGTATATACGATTAACACATATACGGTAAAATATTGAGTACAATCTCTTGTCATTACTATCTTAGAGCAGTGGGCCTAGACAAAGTACCTTTCGATTAGCGTTAACGACAGTAGAAAACATACAAATGTATGGACTTGACGTATGGTGACGAAAGCAAACGTCAAAATGTTTCGATCGCTAATGTCAAATCCATACATTCTGTCATTTTCTACTATCATCAACGCCAATGTCACTTTGTCTAGGGGGGCAGGAGTGCGATTTTTGAAAGTCATACATTGAAATCAGCAGTAGAAAAGTATGAAGTTTGTGTATTCTCGGTCATGGTTTCGAATTCAAAAAATAGCACTTCAAGAGTGCGATTTTTCAAACTCACACTCAGTCTTTGAGGCACTGTAACTTTAACGAAAATATAACTGTATACAAGCATAGAGATTAGTATCTAGATTGTTTCTGAAAAATTTCATTGACTTTGATTGGTTAGTATTAAAAATGTAACCAAACTTCGTTTGTATGGAACGCGCCAACGGAAATATCCCCTCAAATGGGTAACCGTAAGCCATAGTGGTCGAGTGGCAAGTAACCATGGCTGCCGTGCAGGAGACCATAGTTCGATCCCCGTCCAAACCAACACGTCCCAATGAGTTTTTCGGAATTTGTGTATGATTTGTAACACCACTGGCTTGTCGGTAAACATCGTGAGGAAACCGGCATACTTCAATTTCGAGGCATGTATTGTATTCACTGTCCATTATTAGTGGCGACAGGCTTACCCCCGTCATACTGAACAGTTTCGGTACTACTAGTGAAACGTGGAGGTTATGAGTTTTCAGAATATCTCAGACTACCCCCTCGGGGCATATGTAGTCGTGAGCATAACATACATACATACACTCATAATATTATGTCCATCTTTTTGTTCGAATAATTATATTCATCTTGTTACCAACTTCTGAACTTTCTATAATATACGTCATTCAAAGCTTTCATGTGACTTGTACTGAATTTGAGTCATTGTTAAAGTAATTTTAAGTTATAATTGGGACTGCTCTTACGTTTCAAAGGATGTATTGTTGCGTGTTTGAGATTTTAGTAGGATTCGTTTATTACTTCATTGTTCATTTATTTTTGGTTCTTATGAATGTTGGATTTCCCTGATATAGTAGATTTGCGGATCAACAAAATGTCGCTTAAATACTATTTTTGCACAAGTCATATTGGATACAGGGTGTAATATTTATGGTTAATTATTTTTTTGACGCTACGTAAAGGATATCCTAGGTCATATGAAATATATTACACAAAAATCTATTTATTCGTTTTCAATTTCAACAGCGGTTCAAACTCAACTCTGAATTGTGGAATTTTTGGACGCTTTCAAATAATTTGTTAGGCCAAGTAGTCAAATAGTTATACTATGCTATAAAGGGTGTAAGGAAAAGTATAATTAACCTTTAAACCATATACTCTACCCATCAAACTGAAAAACTTTTACTATGGGAGCAAACCTGTCAGAATAAAAATCTGCTGTCTCATACATATTATTCCAGTAGTCATTGCAGTTTGGTATGGAACAGCAAATTTTTTTTGCGCTGATATTTTTGCTCCCATAGTTAAAGTTGTTTAATTTGATGGAAAGAGTGTGTGGTTTCACGGTCAATAATACTTTTTCTCACACCCTGTATATTTGTAATCTTACTTATAAATCCCTATAATTGATACCCCACATGGTATGTCGGAATGAAAAAAAAATTTGATAAGGTCACCATGGAACGATAAAATGACTCTTAAACGATATTTAAAAAAAAGATCATAAAAGGAGTAAATTATAGTAGGCATTCTTTGTATAGATAAATAATTTATATAGATAGGTTAACATGGGGTTATTGTTACGTTCGACGACCGACCTTTAAAGAAAGGGGTTAGTGGGTGTCAATAGCGTTCTAATTCAAGTGTGTCACTTCACTTCCTAAAATGTCACAGGTACTGCCTAATGTCTTTACTCTATTTAGGCGCCAGTCATATATTGGGTGTTATAGTAAAAAGTTGCAATAATTTAAGGGTAGTATATGTACTCATGATACTGAACAACTTTCTAGAAGAATCCTATTGGAAATGAGAATTGTTTGACTTTCCATACTAAACGCATTAAGCTAATCAAACGTTTGTATGAAAAGTAAAACATTTTTTTGGGAATTTACCCTATGTTTCTTTGAGAAAGTTTTACTAATGAAATTTAGAATCAAGAGTAAAACTTTCTCACCATTCACCCATTTATGTAATGCAAATTCTTTGGTAAATAAATCGATTTATGTGATTTATCTACTAATGCAACAAGGTCTAAATTAATGTTCTGTCAAGTGATGATGATGATTTGACTGAATTTCATAAAAAGTTGTGTTCAGGTGAACACAACTATGTTAAGACATATATGTCAAGAATAAAAACAAAATTGTATGCAAAAAGTTAAACTTATGCTTCAATATAACATAATGTGATTGATGAAGCAACGTTTTTGACTACTGCAAAATAGTTATATGACTAATATTCTATTTCAAAAAATCTTTTATCTTTTAAGCCAAACACTTCCGCTAGCATACAAATGACTCATCACTAACTCCGCTCCAATGATCGCTGTTTGAGATAGCATGCACTACGTGTAAGCAAGGCCTACCGTTTTGTACACACAGTTACTCAATTTACTCGGCAAATAAATTCCTTTTACAGTTTTAAGCTTTCCCGTCACGTCTTGCTGTCAAAATTCTCATACGTTTTGATCGCGTTATTACGTGCGTCGTGCAAAACAAATGAGACGTCCACACAGTGATGCTGGCTTGCTAGAAGTGACATTGTGACATATAACATGACCAAAAAAAGTCATTATTCATAACCATCATCATATCAGCAGATAGACGTCTACTGCTGGACGTAGGTTTCCCCCAAGGAACATCACAACGACCCGTCCTGCGCTGCCCTCATTGGGGGTTCCCGCTTCCTCACCAGGTCGTCGGTCCACCTTGTGAGAACTCTTCGGCCCCATCGGTCATCTGTTCTGCGAGCAATGTGCCGGCCTATTTCCACATCATCATTGCGATTCCCAAACTCTTTCTCCATCATCTTGTAAGATCTACGCTCTTTTTGGTAAATTATTCGCCAATACAATATAAAAAAAATTTCAATTAGTGCATAGAGATCTTTGTTACGGGATGACACCAATCTTTTCTTTCACAGAGATTTATTTAACACTAGTGCTAAATAAGATTTCTATTTACCCTACCTCTTTATTATTACCTTTATTTTAGAAATGGTCTTGTTACTTCTGGTCACGTCAAGTGTCCATTTATATTTTTATTTTCTCCCATTCAAATTAAAGATTGAAAAATTTAGTCTCAGAAGGGACTTGAACCCGCAATCTTCCAAACGGGAAATTGCTTTCGTCCAATTTAGCTACCGAGCTTACTACGCCAGAGAACGAAATTCTTCAACCCATTCCGCCTTAAGGGACGTGTCGCCATCTACTGGCATTTTTACAAACTACCAACTCGCAAGTCCAATATTACAATTAGAAATAGCACAACATGGCTGTAACATGTTTATAATCAATAATATCGTCTCCCATTGTCTATTATTGTTTTCTGTATATTTCTCCTTCTTTGACAATTCTTCACACATACCGTTTTTTAATATAATCTGTCCAACTTGTCCACTCCATTCTCTTCCAACATCACATCTCAAAAGCCTTTAGCCTATATCGATCACGTTTAATCGAAGCCCCGTTTCATTATCGCACAGTGCAATGATGTAGTAGATGTTCACATTAATTATACTTTTTCTGTAAATTTTTGCAATCAAAAGATTTCATGTTATAAGCGTGTTTAGATAAGCAGACTCTTACTGAGTTATTTGATACGACACTACCTATTTCCCCAAAAACTTTAAGTTTCAATAACTGACAATTGAGGAGCTTATCAAACTTTTATTTGAAATCGCATTCGAATCTATGCCTGTAAATCTGTTAACTTTATCTTTCCTCTACACTACTTTGTCTACACTTTTGGCAGCAACCTTAGCAACTGGTATATTAATGTCGTTTTCATGTTTCTTGATTCCACCGGATTATTCAGTCACTTCTAAGTTTATTGGTTCGTCATTCTGTATACAGGGTCTTTCTTAATATACTGCTACTTTTTTAAGGGAATGATCAGACCGTCAAACTGCAAGACTTTCTCTATTGGACCAATATCGAAAACGCGAAAAAAAATCAGGTGTCCCATACATTTGGCTCAAGTAGGTTTGCATTTTTGCATGGAACAGATGTTTTTTTTCGCTATTTCGATCTTAGTCGGTGGAGGTTTTTAAATGGGAATGTGCGGTGGGCCTATGGGTCCAACGTAAAAAAAAACAGCTGTTTCATACAAATCTGGAATCCGAAATCTGGATTATCAAATTTTTTTTTCGCGTTTTGTGTATGTTTCCATGATCAAAGTTATTCAGTTTGTTGGTCTGATTTTCGTCTTAAAAACCGTCAGCATATTAATTTAGACACTGTAAGTTTAGTGTCGTTTTCATGTTTTTTGGGTCCAACAGATGTATATATCTTCCAAGATTATTGGTTCACCATTCTGCCCTACCAAGTTCGTGTCCAGCTATTCCATTAATTCTATATCGTCGTAAGCAGGTGAGTGCGTAAGCTCTGCTCACGTAGAAATGACTGCCTTGAATTACAAGTGGTGGGCCGTATCACGCCTCCAAATGTAATATTTTCATTCACAAACTAGTTCAGCGACAGAGATATTCTTTGTGGAGTGGGTTTTTAATTTGGAAGAGTGAAATTGGAAACTGATATCATGTATAAGAATGTAAAATATAGCCAATGGAACGGGGAATTAAGTGAAACGATTCAGTACGTACTTTGAGTATCGAATTAAATTATTATTTTAGCAATTCATGTGGTAGCATGGAAATTCCCCACTGTGAAAAGTATACTAATTTTAGCAAACGAGAAGCCCATTATGCACATGCATAATAAATAAGGTAAAAAAGCGGTCACTCAATGATGCGTTATAGGTTCAAATCCGCACGGATCACATGATGACATGTGACTTTTTCTGATTTATGCACATGATACCCGATTATCTCAAATGGTGAAGGAAAACATAATTAATCATAATTATAAAGGAAAGCATCAACGTGATTCATCACCGTGATTCATCATCGCGAGGAAAGCTGCACTCGCTGAAGACGTATAGGGAATTGGGCACGCGCCGTGGACTAACGCCCTTACACCTTCTCGGAAGGTAGGGCTATGCTCTGCAGTGGAACCTTTATTGGCTGATGAGGAGGAGACCATGGAACATATTCTTTGTGACTGTGATGTCTTGGCGGCAAAACGCATATGCCTCCTCGGAGATGGATACCCAAAACCGGAAGATCATAGTTTGCCCACAATGGTATTGCCTCCGTCATTAACCTTGCATTTGAAGGGTGAAGAAAGCAAAAAGTATTGGGGCTAACACAAAAGATCCCACTGCATCAAAGTGTTGCTGGCTTTGCCAGCCCCTACAATAAGATAAGATAAGATTATAGGCTGATGATGATAAAGGTTACAAAAAACTATAGGTAATGACATACAATATTTATCATTAAAAATTTTGTTGGTGATGATCATGATTGATAACGTAACGTAATTTTAAGTATTAAAAAGAGAAAGTTATAGCCTGTAGAATGTCACTGCAGGGCAAAGGCTTCCTCTCACGAATAAGGGTGAGAGAGAGTGGGCCATACTCCACCAAGCGGGCCCAGTGTGTGTTGGTGGAGGCAAGTTAGTGGTCTACTTGCTGTCAGAGAATTTACAAGCCGCCTTAATAGGCCTCTGACCTGACTTAACGAATAGTTACAACGCCATCTAACTATCCGAGACCAACTACTTAGCGTGCCTTCCGAAGCACTGAAATACTCGAGATAAAATATCACTAAACGGTCACCCATCCAAAGACTGACCGTACCTGACGTTGCTTAACTTCGGTGATTTCAAATAAGGAAGCACCACTACGCCAACGAGCGCTTTAATTTCAATTTTAAGTATATCCTGAAAATATTAATAGTCTATTACAACCAACTGGCTAACAGTTAAGTGCCGGATAGATTTGAAATTGCAACCAATAAACAGAAATCTAAACACTAATACCGTCCATAAATCAAAGCGTATCAAATTCACTCATTCAGAATGAATGTAATGAACTATTAATGTGAACTAAATAATGTTAATAAGTTATCTGACAGTGTGTTTTCGATAGCCAAATCGATTTACGGCTGTAATATGTTGCTCTTGGGATTTACACTGCGATGATAATAATGTAATTTTTAATAGCATTTTACATGAAAGCTGATTAACAGTATTTTAATATTATTATATGGTCAACATATGGAACGTGTCATAACAATTGAACGTTTGGACGAAAATTTGGCAAAGGAGATTAAAAGGATCATTTAAGGTCGGTGAACTCAACCTATCTCTTGATGAAATGACAATAAAGAAACTTAAAAAATCCAGAATATGAAGCTACCGTCTTCACAATAGTTAGCAATTCTGTTCTCTGGCTATTATGTCAGCACACCGGCATGCGCATATATTTCTTCTCTTGACTGCCATTGCTGAATGGGTCCATGACCATATTGGCCATTTGGTTGCTTAGTTATTCTTTCGTCCGTTTGATTCATCTGTTGTTTTAGAGTAGATACTTCCAAAGTAAAGCATTGTGAAGTTAAATCAAGCATAAAAGTAACAGGCTTCTAAAAATACTACAAGCCGCAGAATATGCATTCCTCCATACATTATTCATCTACAATTTTCCGGGTCAGTGTTGATTTCGCGAAAAAGTAATTTTAATTATAATTTCGCGTATGGCTCATTTCACGTACTTATATTATGTAATTGTGTGTACCCATAATGTAATTTAGCGTTTATATCATTTTGACGACATAACATAACAACTGTCAAGTTTTGTCGCGTACGATTTTGTGAGTATGTGTCATTTCACGTAACGATACTGTATCAGTATGCGTGGAATCCTAATAATCTAGTCTTCAAATTTCTAACTCACACAGTCCACTTTTTAAAGAAATCCAAGCAGGTACACTGTTGTTTTATATTTTGAATGATCCATTATAGAAACTACCATTGTTGGATTGTGATGGTCACAAAACTAAGTTGGTCTAACTTTGCTGAACGATGCCTTGAAAACTTTAGTAGCGGATTTGGTGGCCAACTCTAGATAAGTTTCTTTGCCCCCAACATTTTGGTCATTTGATTGTGAACCTTCATTGGCTTTGCCCAAGTTAGGTAAAACAAAAACAAACTGCTGTGGGGGCTACAACCTGCAGAAGTTCCAAAAAACCTCTGTCTCCAATGCAATCACAATCAATCTGGTAGATCAGTGATACTAAAAGTGTGCTCCACGGTACCCTAGGGCCCCGTATGGCCTCAATAATCAAAATTCATATGCCTTCATTTCCTCATCTCCCACGCAAGACCTTAGGGGGAAGTTCTGCAAATCAGCGCTGCGCGGGTTCGACCCCGTGCTAGCATATCTGAGCCTCGATCTTTTGTCTCAGTTGTGTAGGTTATCCTACTTCATTAGGTACTTAGAATGTAAGAAAAACTGTATTAGTGATTTTTAAATTAATGATATATCAATCATAAGAACGAACCACATCAAGTCTTGTCACATAATAGCTAACATCATACCTCCCACTGAATGGATACGATTCTATAAATTTACAGTGGCATCAATAAAGTGCCTATTTTCGTATAATGCTCGTTTAATAAAAAAACAGAGAAAGAAAGTCATTTAACATTTAAAAAAAAAACAGTCGTTTAAGTTTTTTTGTTCATCTAGCACAACGGTTCTAAAAAAATTTTGTTGAAGGAACCCTTTAGAAATACTAAATATTTTACGGAACAAATAACCATTGCTTATTTTAGGGCTCCTAAAAGTTTGAGAACCGCTGCGCTAGATGGTCAAAACAACTAAAACAACAATCTTTCTCTGTATCTGCCTGGTCAAGAAATTACCTACATTCACAGTCTCAACATAATCTTACAAGCACTTTCATATATTATATTGTCCAAACCTTGCTTACGCGGAAAAACCTCAAAACTTCTTACATATTCCAGCAGTCGATCATTCGACCCAATCACTCGTCCAATGCCAATCCATTAACTTACTTTCATTTGACTTCTGTACTACTCACTAACAAGGCAAACAGGTAACAAATTCGATTTATTCTTAACTAGGTTTTCACATGCGTCTTTGCTTGGGTAGTTTTCGGTGATATCGTTAGCTTTGCATTTTTGTAGTCTTTGCTTTTTCTATGAACAAAAAGATTTATTATTAGGCAGCCGTTTTTGACAAAACTGGTATTTTTGCTAATTTGTACGATAATATTATTAAGGACATCATTTATCCTTATTCAAAACCAATATTAGCGCGCAAGCACAAGTTTTATTTATTGATATAGACTTTTCTAATCAATTTACAGAAGAATAAATTATAAATTTCTTACATTACTGCATTACAAGGTAGTTTTTGCTGCGCGCTCCATACAAACCAATTTTGACTATATTTTAATACTAACCAATCAAAATCAATAACATTTTAATTTTTTTTTAATTTATGAAATTAAATTATTTTTAAGAAATCTAGAAAATAATATCTATGCTTTTATGTTGTCAGATTTTCGTTAAAATATACAGTTCCAACGCTAAGTATAATATTAGATTAGTGTGGAAATCTTTGAGGCTCTGTAATTTTAAAGCATATAGAGTTTACCAGCTACTTCGTCCGCACAAATTATATACCAAATTTTAAGTCCGATTTTAAGTAAGTTATCAAACAAAAAAGTTTCATCAAAATCGGTTCAGTAGTTTTTGCGTGATGCTGTTACAAACATACAAACAAACAAACAGACAAATAATAATTCTAAAAAAGGTTGATTTGGAGTCCGAGATACCTAAAAACCATATCGTAATCTTTTTCATAAAAATATCTTAAATGTACAGACACACTTCGGTCACAGTTTTATAATAGTTTAGATACATTTTAACGAAAATCTGACAACATTCAAGCATAGAGATTAGTTTCTAGATAGTTATTGAAAAATTTCATAGACTCTAAGTGGTTAGTACTGAAAATTTAACCAAACTTTGTTTGTATGGAACGCACAGCAATAACTATCCTCAGACGACATTATAAGGGTTTTTTTTACCCCCTCCCATACAACGAAAGAGGGGATGGAAATTTTTTTTTAAAACTAATGAGGTGTCGTTGGATAGGTCTTATTCAATGGAACAAAACTCCCATAGAAACTAAATCGATATAATGCTTCTGTCTCGAGATATCTGCGCTCAAAGACAAAAATAGGGCGAAACAAAACATTGCTTCTTTTTCTACTTATACAATGGCTACGGAACCCTATCATGGGCGAGTCCGACACGATCTTGTTTTAATAATAAAAGAATTTATATTTTTAAATAAACATTTAAAACTTTTAAGGAGGTTGTTTAGTAACACCTTGTATTTTATATTTTCATCAACATATCATGGGCACTGACACCTGAATCAAGTAGATTTTACTATTCTGGATTCCATCTCTCCTTTCAATAACTGAAAAATAAATAAATGTACAGACAAACACGTTTTTATTTTATTATTTAGTTCCCAATGCCAACGGTCAGAGGTGGTGTGCTCAATAATTTAGTTGGGTAATTCGTTGGAGAACGTAGCGAGCGCATCTATTATTCAACGTTAGGTCCGAACCCGCCGGGATTCCTCTAATGCATCCGAAAATGTTTTCTAATTTCGGCGCAGCACGATTTCCTTGTGATTGATTGATTCGATTTAATATTAATAAAGTTGTTTGAAGGATGAGGTTAAAGATTTATGAGGTTTTTTAATTAAAAAAAAATTATAGCCTGTTGTATCCCACGGCAGTTGTATTAAACTTCAAATAACTATGTTAATACAAATACTTAAGTATATATTGATCCACTGTTACAGTATGTACTTGAGACCATGTTTAGGATGCTATTGGTACTGGCTCTAACCCTCATTTTTGGTTTTTGATAAATGTTAACTTTGAATTTTTTATCATCCCGAAATGGTCATGAATCCCGAAAATTAATAAATTATCTCTACAATCAAAGACAGAAAACAAACATTTTAACAAAAATACATTAATCATGCATTATACAATGAAATCCTTTTAAAAATCCTCCTCAATGTCCACAAATACTTTAATAATAAAACGCAGGACCTTAGACGTAACCAAAAAAGAGAAGATGTGGCATGGTTTTGACTAAAACGTAGAGGGAGAAGTAATAGAGGTCGGAATGGTAGGCACTCAATAAGAGATGCACATAGCTAATTCGCTCTGGTTAAAAAAGGAGATTGCTACTTATTGCTGTCCTTATCGACGTAACCACTTTTTATACTACGGTCCGCTGATTCAAAAATGTCACTTCATATAAATTGTATAGGATGTTATTACCATCGCTATCTCATACGCGGATCCACTGACATTCCGTCTACTAGCGTAAGCGAAAAAAAATCATTTATGGACTAAAATAATTGATAATTAATTATGCTCTGACAGAAACGATCGATGTTTTGAATAGTCTTGTAAGTGACAACATTTTATCGACCAAAAGTGTACCAAAGTGACACGACTACATTATTGGCGGGTTCCCGGGCGACAAATTCACACCAAACCGGGCGACAAATTCACACCAAACCGGGCGACAATAATAACGTCGGCGGGTCAGCGACTTTGGTGTGAAGCCGTTGACTTTGTTAATAGCCATAAGAAAGATACTTAAAGTAAAAAATCAGAACCGTTTATGGAATGAACTAGTGTGGAAGATCTAGTTTGAGACCGAATGAGACCTTTGCCTACCGATACGATGATAAAAAAAAATCGGCTAAGTGCGTGTCGGGCCACGCACAGGGTAGGGTTCCGTAGTTGCCCGTCACAATATATGGACTTAGGAAGGGGGCTTTTTGTTCTATACTACGGTTTGATGGCTAATAAAGTCTAAAGTTATTCGCATTTTAAGTTTTGTGGCAAAAATGATTAGTTATCATTTCAGCAATGAATGAAAGCGCTAACGTGCGCATAGATACATTAAAAGAATCTTTTTGGTAGTAAGTATGGGTAAGGGTGAGAGTGCCCGAGCGGTGGGTTGAGATCGAGTTCAGTGAATCTTAAATTTTACAAACAAATTGTATAATATTTTGAAAAAAATTACCTATGTCGAAACCATGATAATTCGATTCTATTCTCGATTATATACAAACTACTTTCTAGTTTTGCGTTAATTCATTAACACGTTGTATACGTGAATTTTTTCACGTATCCAGAAACAACAGTTTAGCTAAGCCGAGGACAGATGGACAGACAGACGGACATGGTGAAACTATAAGGGTTCCTTGTTGACTACGGAACCCTAAAAACTGGGTTATTCTAACCAGTTTAACCAGTTTTACATGAGAACCGTATCTTCCTTTTTTGGTATTTATCTGTGTAGAACGTAATTACATCCAGACATACCCATTACAGAAAAGAGAATAGAAAATGACAATGAAAAAAAGTCGTTTGAAGCTGAATTCTTCAGTGAGAGGCATATTAACCCTCTTTCGGGTCAAATTTCACAAAAGACAGCAAGGTATTAACGGTAACGAGGTTGGTCTAAGTTATGTGGTGCAAGTTATGAGGTGACGTCTTTTATTTTGTGAGCGAATAAAATAAGTAAAACTTGTGTTGAGCCGCAGTTTCATAGTTTATTGTTAGCCGAATGATAGATTTTCGTGATCTATTGTTTGCAGTCATCGCTTTTGTTTGATTTTGGCATTGTTGCATAGTCAGTTTTTTATTTTTTAAGGGGATTATCAGACCACCAAACACAACTTTTTCTATAGTACCAATATAGGGGGTAATTTCTCCGGCAACAAGAGACGGCTCTTAAATAATTATGTTAGCTAAGCAAGTGAATAAACAATAACTAAATATTACGTCGAATTTGTTATTAAAAATGATGTCTAACATTATACATTTTAATCCACCAATCCGCATTTTCTGTTACCAACTCAATAAATATTGACTGATTTCGTGTTAAAATGTTAACATTTTATAAAAACGATGAATTTAAAAAGTCCTAACCCGGGAAACGTTTCTTACTTGTACCATAATCCAAAAGTCTAAAATGGGGCGGGATTCTAAGGGATTTCGCAATGTTTCAGGTAATTTTAATAAATACACCAGGATTATCAGAGGAATAGGTAATTTTGGCTTAATATCCAGATAATATTATGGTTGAAACTTAAACCTTCGCTGTACAACACGTTTAAAGTAAGTTTGAGATAGTCATTAACAACAATTACTACATTTAACTTATTGAATGGATTGGGAGCCGGGTCCTACTTAAGGGGGTTACCCTAGGGAGGGTAACCCCAGTTATACTTAAGGGGGTTGCTTCAGACCATCAAACTGAACAACTTTCACTAAGGAGCCAACATCGAGAGAAAATAACAAAATTTTGCTGTGCCATACATTTGAGTCTAGACGGTACTGCAGTTTTGTGTAGAAGAGCGTTTTTTTCGTCATTTCGATGTTGGCTCCATAGTGAAAGTTGTTCAGTTTGATGGTCTGAAGCACCCCCTTAAGTGTTAATAGGGTACGAGTTTTATTACACCCTGTATAGGCTGTGACGATGATGATGATGATTCTAGTACCCTGACTCCCCTACTAAAGATACTTTACAATATGATAACTCGGAGTATCAGAGATGATGATTCCCGAACAGATTAGTCATCGTACACACGTCTGGCTATTCTAAACCGGTCACCACACTAAGCACTTACCTAGCCCACAATATGAGAGAGTTAATTACCTACGCAGTCATGTGATGGCACGCACAATGCAATTAGCAGACTAGTGCACCAAAGGCTTGCACTTAGAAGCTCATCGGGATATAGAAATCATATATATATAAGAAAGCATATTATAAACTGGATGATTATTTAAATGATCAAAATGCTTGGGTCTGAGGTCACTAGCTTATAGTTTATTTACTTTACTGTATAGTATCAATTATTTTATTAAATAGACTATGTATTATTGTATACATAACTTTAGTTTAAGAATTTATATTGTAATAGTTATTAAGTCGTGTTATGTTGTAGAGTTTCTGGCCGCATCTTCTCTACAGCGACAACACGTTCCGACGCGGTGGTAGCTTTAAAAAAGATTTGACGTTTGATAAGTGTGCTGTAAGCTCCTATATTGAATAAATTATATTGACTTTGACTTTGACTTATGACTTTGATAGTAGAGACGTGCGTTATTGTTGTAGATTGACGATATGCATACCTAATTCAAAGCCGTCTCTAGAAAAATTAGTACTTTAGTGCACCAAAGGCGCTTGCATTTAGCTTGATGGGCTCATCGAGCAACAGTGAAGGCTTCAGTATTGTAAGTAGCGATACAATACAAGAAATGAAAATAAATATCGGACATTTTCGACTTAGTAAAGTCAACAGATCTTTCATTGGGCATGGTCTTTGACTAATTATTATAAGGACTAGCCTTGCGGTAGCAATTCCCCTCTGCCACGGTATAAGCACAATTGATCTTGTTCATTTACATTCAATTTTACTCCTTATCACTAAACGAGACAACCTATAATTGCGAAATAATAACTTCGAACTTAGAACGTTTGGGGTTCACACGAGACTACTTTTCATGATTTTTAACATTCAAAATTAGAATCTAAAGTTATGGGGAATAAAATCCAAAGTTGCGGATTTCATGTTACCTCGCCCCCCGCAAAAAGTGGCAGAAATGTTTGTTAGTAGAATTACACGCGTAACCAGTCCACATATAAATAGTCAAAGGGGACGGTATACGCTATTATAATAAGATACCAGAGGATATTCTAAACTTGCCCGACAAAAAGTTTAAGTCCCATGTTAAGCAAGTCCTCTGTAAAAAAGGTTACTATAAACTCGATTATTATAATGAATGACCAAAATGTCTGGTCTTGTATCTGTAGTTATGCAATAAAATAAATTTGACTTTTTTTAAAGATATGGTTTGCAGAGTTTCTGGCCGCAGCATCTTATCTACAACCTACGAACCTACGACGCAGTGGTAGTGTCAAAAATGACATCAGAAAACTATAAAATATCCATGGGACATTATTTTGAATAAAACATTTTGAGTTTGAGTTTGAATTGATGATTTTGATATCATAAAGCCTACTTTAGAAAAGCAGTGGGTCGGCGTCCTGTGAAAACCTCGCAAGTTCTAAAAATGATCTCAAGTCATGTTAAACTTTTACTTTTAGGTAAGGAATACTCCGAAATTGTAGAGCTTGCTTAAGAGAATCATTCGGGAACTGTATACCTATCCACTTATGGTTTATTGCTACACCTTCAAAATTTAGGCTCATGCACATACGAGGTTTTCACAGGATGCCGACGAAGTGGAGGATTGTACGAAGCTGCTAACAAGCAATTAAGCTGCCTACAGATAGGGAAAGAGTGTTCATTTTATTTTATTTCTCCTGAACGAAAGACACTCGAAATTTACAATTACAATTTAGGATACATTGCTGTGAATCTTAGGACACATATTACCGACTGTTTAGCTACATTTAGTAACTAGCAATATACCCTGAATCGTGATAGTAAATAACGATTGTCACGTTTGTTAAATAAAGCCCAGGGATGGAGTTGGACGATTTATATTTATTTACGTAAGTATTTGAGATTGTAGTTGTATAGGTAATATTTTGGTGTAAATCTATGCATAGAATAATCTATACTCCAACTTAATTTACTGACGAATTTTTTACAAAATGATCAGACCACGAAACTATACCACTTTCTTTATGGTACTAACGTCGAAATCGCGAAAAAAACAGCTTTGGTCGACCAGAATTGCAGTTTTATGTGAAACAGCTGTTTTCTTTTCGCGATTTCTATGTTAGTCCCATATAGAAAGTCATTTTATCTGAACCGATTACAATTCAGTTTTCACAAAACTATAACACTTAGTTTGTATTTAAACATTTTGGCTTTATTTCATCGCAATCCGTTCATTCAACCTAAAGTTATGAATAATCATAGTCGTTGGTCCGCGCATACAACGTTTCGGGAGCCGCTCTAGTCCTAAATAATATTTAAAAATGCGTGATTCTTTTCGTTTTTTCCACTTTTACGTTAAACTGAAAAGAAACAAGCCACACAAGCTAGTGAATTATTTTTCATTTATTCAATCCAATTCGCTAAAAATGAATGACTTTCGGCAATCAGAATGAATGTATATTCCTGGGCTACGTACGGGAACTGACAGAGATCTAATAATAGTGTTCCGGACAGCCATTTCTAACGTTTAAACGATATGCCAAATAGCTGAATCTGTAACTCGAGTGAAAGTTTAATAGAGTATCGATTCCGTATGAAATAGACTGTTTTTATTAACTTCTGAAGTTGAAAAACATGAAGGCCGAGCGGCGGGAGCGGAGCGAAGTTAACTCTAATATTATTAGAATGTCTTATAAAAGAAAACACAAAAAAATCACAAACCATAAAATAACTTTCACTATTTAGACAACGGCGAAACAAAATCTGCTTTCATACATTTGAGTCGAGTAGGTACTTCTTCTTATCGTGTGGGCAAAGCCCTGATGTCAGAGTTTTTTTCAGAACGCCTTACGGTATCTGACGTTGGTACTATGCAAGTGTTATTCCATATTGTTTCCATTGTCAACGTTGTTCAGTTTGATGGTCTAAACCACCTTTCGAACATAATATTAATACTATAATTATAATTTCTATAACATTGTCACACAAATTGTTTAGTCTAATTTAAAGTACCTACCAGAATTTAGCCTGGTTTTTTATTATGATGACTATACTTCATTCCAAATAAGGACGACGAGATTTTCCGATTCCTATTTAGCTTTCTGTCTAATTCTGATTACCAAATGTAATTAATTTATTGGATACATGTACTATCCAATATATCTTGGAAGCTACTAAAGCTGTTCTAAGAATAAGTGAGAGGAGAGTTTCAAATCTCTGTTTGTGTAGTGCAAAATACCTTTAAAATTTCGATGCTATTTAGAATGGAGTATAGACAAAGATAAATATTACGTATTATATATAGATACAAACATACATGACTCGGGTACAAATATTTATATTTATCATACAAATATTTGTCCCTTCGGGATTCGAACCCGCGACCCTCGACACAGAAGGCAGTTTCACTGCCGACTGGGTTTCGGGCCGACGGCAAATTTTCATGTAAAGTCTACTAAAATAAAACAGTTGACATAGACATTTTTTCCGTACGGCATAATATGAACATTGTTTACGGGAATATAATTCGGAGCGTGGTCCATACAAACGAAGACTGGTGATATTTTCAATAAGAACTAATTAAAGTCAATGAAATGTTTCTGAACCAATCAAAAAACTAATCTCTAAGCTTGTCATACAAGTCAGATTTTCGTTAAAATTTATAGTTTACAGTGCCTCAAAGATTTCCATACAAATCTTAAATTAATCCTAGCATTAAAACTGTATATTTTAACGAAAATCTGACTTCATACAAGCATAGAGATTAGTTTCTAGATTGTTTCTGAAAAATTTCATTGACTTTAATTGGTTAGTATTGAAAATATCAACAGACTTCGTTTGTATGCAGCGCGCATTTACGCATTCGGAATAAACTTATCTTAATCGAAAAATGTGAGAAATAAATAACTGAATATTTCACATGTAATTAGGGACTCTTTATTAAAATCGGGGCTAAAATAAAAGAATAATAAATACACAACGATTCTCTTTATTTATTTTAAGAAATCTCACAATAAAAGTCTTGACTTGGATCTTATCCATAAACGGCAATATGCACAGCAAATGTTTATTATTTCTTTCTTACACAAACAAAATTCTTATCTTTACTTACATCTTAGGTCATACAAATTCCATACAAATATTTACAGTGGCCCTTATTCATGAACGAATTTTAATCGTATTTTATAATAAAGTTCGTATTTCGAAGCGTAAACAAAGTTAACACGTAATTTAAACATTTGGAAATGGAAATATACAGGGTGTACATTACAATAAATTACATTCTTTCTTTCTACTTCAAACAACTAAACTAACTTTCAATATGAAGCCAACATTAAAATCGCCAAAAAAGTAGTTCATCAATATATTTTAGTGTTGCCTAATAATTGTGAAGCTATCGATAGTCTATCGATACGATCGTGCCTTTCGCAAGTTTTTAACAATATCAATAGTATCGACATTGTTACAAATTTTTAAAGGCACGATCTATTTATAATATCTATCGATATTTTCGATAGTTTTACTTTCATAAAAATTGATAATATCGATAGTATTGCGATGAAATAACAGTATCGATAGTATCAATTGCTTGAAAGCAGTAAGTGTGAGGATATGTAGGTTGCTGGAATCTTCAAGGGATTTCAAACTATAGGATACTATCGATAGGAACTTTAGAAAACATCTATCGATAATTAGATAGCACTGATACATTTAAGTGGCCATTGGAATAACAAAACATTTTTTTTTCGCGATTTTGATGTAGGCTCCATAATGAACATTGTTCAGTTTGATGGTCTGAAGCACCTAAAGTTTATAACAGATTAAAGTTTGCACCCTGTATGCGAAAGTAATTTTAAAGTTATAAAACACCACATAACAATTAGTATGGCCCTTACTTAATTATTCAGGTGCAAAAAGACAAATGAAAATAGGTTAACGAATAAGGGCGAAACCATTAGATTTACATTTTATAATATTGTCCAAAATTTTAAATCGAACCGTGATCTAAATTGAAAATTAAACGAACTAAATTCGATACCCTGTCTGCGAAGGGATCATTCCCCGATGAAACACGAAATGGCTTAATAATTTTATAGACTTTGTACAAGCTATACGTATATCGTCTCTTATAAACTTTTTCCATGTAAATAATGATTTGAATTTTACAAGTTCGACGAACGATTTACTCACATTTATAAATATTTAAGTTATAGAAGCTATATAATAATAACGGTTTAATTTCCAAACAGCTTTTGATGAAATGTGACGTTCTCTGGGAAAAGTGACCATGTTACCAGTTTTAGTTTCCATAAGTATTTATTTAGAGAAATGTATTTAGATTTTGGATTGATTAATAACTCCATACTGACAACAAGGTAACTTTTCCCAGAGAACGTCACAATAGCATGATATTTAATAAAATATTTCCCTCAATCACTAATCAAAAACTAGATCAACGCTTCAAAAATAGTAGAACCAAAAATACCCCCATCGAATATGAGTTCACGAATATAATGATCGTAGAATTGCGCTATCTTACTGACAGAAAACATGGTAAGTAAATTCAGTCCAAAATTTCCTGACATTTATATGACACTGTCCATCTAGTTCTTTTATTTCCGATCAATTGGAACTTCACACAGTTTTTTCTCATGTATAAAGCTGTTCGGAGATTAAACTATGAAATAACAAACTTTAATAGGTAACCAACTATACAAATTGAGTCCATGGTTAGACTAGACAGCTTACCGTGAAAAAGAAAACAAAATCTGCTATCGCTTGAATACACTTTAAAGTGGATGAATTTACATTTTAATTTGCGATTTCAATATTACTTCTAACGCAGAAATTGTAAGCATAATATATGATCATGACTGGTATTTATAGCACATTTAGAATTCTCACATTGTTAGTTGTACCCAGACTACTGTGACAGGAAGTGAGTTTGTCACCACTTTTAATAGACAGTAGACGCAGAACCTGCCTCAAAATTAGTGTTGCCCAACAATAGAGAAACTATCGATAAATCGATATTTTCGATAGTATCTACAGGTTTTACTTTTAGACAAATTGATACTATGGATAATATATAGATGTAGAAATTGTTTTAAAGTAATACTATCGTAAATATCGATAGAGCTGTCGATATTGTTACTATTTTTCAAGGTCAACTATCGATACTCAAACTATAGATAAGACAACACAATTCGAAATTGAAACATGCAGTCTTAACCGGAAACAGGTCTTAAAATTTTGTTAACTATTAAAGTAAGTCTTTTAAAACAAATCCCAAATAAATTTCAACAACAAAGGACGTTTCCAAAATAGAAACGAAATACTGTATTTGACAGAAGCTCTAACTATCCATTCAAATTATCCATAAAATATTCATAAACTGTCATTCACACGTGCATTCTTATGTTTTGAAACAGAGTATTCTGTCTCTATCTAGGACCCGTCCAAATTAGGCCCGTCTTTGTAACTAGCTACATCAAAACTGTACATATTCTTTTCAAGAAATATAATTATGTATTTACATATTTTGTCTACTATTCGTTTTTATATTATGAAAAATAATAATACAGGGTGTAAAGCGACCGCTTACGAAAACTCGGTGAAATTACAAGTCAGTATAAACAAGTTTTACTATAGGACAGACAATTAGAAGTCAAAAAATCTGCTGTTCCATACATTTCGCTGAGTCGGTATTTTTTTAAGTATGAAACAGCAGTTTTTTTTTAGTTTTCACAGTTGGTCCCGAAGTAAAAGTTCATATTGATGGGTATTTTCACACCTTTGAGTTTTCGGAAGCGGTTTCATTATACCCTGTATGTAAGACAACGACAAAGCATCGGGTTCTTAAAATGTTCGTAATATTTCGGTAACAGACTAAGAGATTAACTATAGAAAAATGTTTAAGAACAAAAATATCTGTCTGTCCTTATTATTTTTGTTTGATCCGATAAATCCGATCTCAATACTATCGATAGTATCAATTGTTTCAAACCAATAAATACTATATTGATACTATCGACATTGTAACTATTTTTTCAAGGTCCAACTCTCGACAATTAATCTATCGAAGACGAATAATGTTCGGAAACTCGTTAAAAACCCGATACAGTGTTTAAATTTAGTTTAAATAAATACATAACAATTATTATCGTGATGCTACGACAATTATCGACTTCAGCATATTAAACATGTAATAATTTAATGTGACAGATACATAAAAGCTATTATTGACAAATATGAAATCGCACCCTAATCATGGCTGGCACGAGTTGCATTTTCTATCGCCATGCCATCGTCTAAGTGCAAAAATTTTGTATGACAACATCAACAGCTAGCAAATGAAAAATTTCATTTTTGTTTTGAAACTTACGACGATATGACGGCGATAGGGTTAACAAGTATATTGCGCCTATCAAATGCTGGCAAACAATGAAACATTTTCATTTATTCGATCGAAACTATATAAAGGATGTGTTTTTAATCCTTTTAGATAATTCTTAAGTATCCTCCTTTATCCTGTAGTTCATCATCAATTAATGATTTTCAGACAGTTAGTTTTAACGTAGCTCAACGTGGCTTGATAGATGGCGTTGACGTGATACGGGTCCAAAGATAATAATTTCAACTAAAAAGTAAAAAAAATAACATGTCAGTCTAAGGCATCCGTTGAAGAAGTAAGTATCCTTTCTTGTTTTCCCTTGTTATTTAAAAAACCTATTTATCACTGAAAGGTTGCACATCCATCTCTGAAAAACGCCATCTATCGAGTCAATTGGAACAATTTTTTCCTTTTAATTTCCTTTCAGAATCCCCATTCCATCCCCTTTGCCAGCTAAATATTAAAAACTGTTAAAAAAAATTAATATAAATATTCCATAATGATTCGATTCGATAATGGTCATACATTTTAACACAAGAGAACTGTAGATGACTTTGCGATTTTGATCGCCGAGTTATTACATTTGTTCTTAAAATATATGTTACCAGGTTTCATGACGCGCAGTATACTTGAGTTACAGGCTCTTCGAGTTACTTTCGTATTCTGTTTTACAATTTGGTAAAGTGAAACTTTGGATTGTATGACTAGAGATCTAAATAACCATCCACTTTGTATTGTTCTTTTTATATCTACACCTCTTTTGGTTTGATCTGAAACAAAAAAAAGTAAAATTAATGATTTGATTGGAATACAGATCTTTGCTATAACTTATTATATTAATTTTGACTACAACTGTAAAGCATCCAATGTGTTGGTGCTATTAGAACGCGGACATTACATGACAAGTTTCCAACTTGGTTTAAATTTATTTTGTATATCGTCTTAAGTGTTATGTGATAAGATGACACACCTGTTGAATTAAGTCTACTAGAAAAAATGGTGTGTACTGGTATGTCGCCGGTATAGGGCAAACCAGTGCACGCGTTAATTCAGCAGATGTATATTCAGCTGAATGTGCCAGTTTTTACCCGACTGCGCCAGAAGCAGGGTTATGTTTTTCGAGCGTATGTATGTATGTATGTCTAATTCTTTGGCACGCACTACAGCTTAAACGGCTTGATGAATTTTAACGTATGAGGTGTCATTGGATTCGGAAAAATTGTGAGAGGGACATAGGTTACCAAACAACAATTTTCTTTGTCCCCGTTTGCGATGCCTACCTAATAACATTCAAATTATATTTGCTCAAAAAAAGTTGTTAAGCTGATTACTGATTATAGAGCTTGTTTTTCTCTTTTCAGTTAATATGTTTTTTAGGCAGTCGGGTTTTTCTTTAAAATTTTATTTTTACCCTTTCTGCTACAACTTACAATTGTAATTGTTCTGTAAATGTATACTTTTACTTCGTGAAAAAAAACTAACCTTTAATTCACTAAATTCCATTTACGTTAAAAGTATTTGAGCGAATGCTGGAAACAGGACCACAGTGATGGCTGTGTAGAGACTCGCACCTGGAAACAAGGGAAATCAATTAATTAGATTGTCTAAACACAAACTCTACATTTTTATTCAAAATTAGATAGCCTTTTAACGTCATTTGACTCTACCACCACGTCGGAAGATGTCGGTAAAAGGTCTAGAAAAACACGAGAAGCTTGGTAAAAATAGTTATAAAGTAGAAGATTTAGATGCCTCATCGATTGTAAAGTTTCTGTTTCTTTAAAGAAATAAAAAAAAAACTATCTTTTTATCGTGTGGGCCAGCCCTGGTATTAGAGTTTTTTTGGACCGCCTTACGGCCTCCGACGTGGTTTTTATGCAACGACTACTACCATGAGAGATAGTAGTCGGGGCTAAAGGCTTAACGTGCGAAGCACGGAATCATCTTTCTTTCAAACAATCAGGTGATTTGGCCTGCAAACTGGGGAAAAACGCACAAAGTGACATTTCACTAGGTTTCCCCCGTGGGGATCGAACCCACAACCTCCGAGTCAAGACCCCAATGTTCTTAAGCATTAGACCACGGAGGCAGAAAAAACGATGTTATCAATGCCTACCCTAAAACTACTGAATCAAATACCTCATTACAACATTGACCTTTAAACCACATACTCTACCCATCAAATTTAACAACTTTTACTATGGGAGCAATCCTATCAGAACAAAAAAAAAGTCAGCTGTCCCATACTAAACTGCAATACCTACTCGATTCAAACGTATGGGACAGCTGATATTTTTTTGTTCTGACCTGTTTGCTCCTATAGTAAAAGTTGTTCAGTTTGATGGGTCTCTACCCATCAAACTGAACAACTTTTACTATATGGTTTTACTTATGTGGTTTAAAGGTTAATGATACTTTTCCTTACACCTGTATAAACAACGAGAGCAACATTTTTGCACTATTATTATCATATTATAAGGAGAATGATGACGAGGTTCCAGTCTCACGCCTCTCCTCTCTCCCGCGTGGAATCTAAACACCCTTTGTCGAAGGCGACGGAGCTTGGCCAGTGAGGGACTCTTCCGTGGGACCTTCAGGGCTAGTGACGTGTCGTGTGTGTTCCTCTGTGTATTTGTTGGTGCATCGGTGCATTGATCATTTTAGACTTTCCAAGTAGTTGTTAAGTCTTTGTGACGATTTAGTGAGTAGGCGGGTACCTACTTAACTTGTGAAGGACATTTTTGTTATCATAAATAGGCATTATACAAAGTGATGAGCCCATAACTGATTGTTGTTATTTCTTAATATCCATTAGTCACCTTATAATATTTTAAAATGGGAGCTGGCATGCCAGCAACACTTCTTCCCTTTCGTATTGTCCACCAGGCTAAAGGGTGTATAATATTACTACTGGATTATTGCATCATTGCATAAACACATAATTTTAGTTCATAATCAATTCTGTTGTGTAAAATATTTTCCGGGATTTTATAGATTAATATTATTCCAAGCAGTACCCAGTGAAAACACTGAAATGTAATATAAAAGCCATTGTCTGTCGCTTAATTACTACACTAATTGGAAGAGTAAAATCGACACCGTCCTTAGAGGGTGACGGTAGCTACACAAAATGAGTATCAATTTCCTTTCAAAATAATGATCGCCTCAGAGTTATAAGGGTATCTGATTTAGTTTTGTTTACTATTATACAAATGTTTTGAATTATCTCAGCCGAAACACGTCCACTGCTGGACATAGCTCTCCCCCAAAGATCGTTAAAACGATCGTTCTTCCGTTGCCCTTATCCAACGAGTTCTCGCCACCTTCACCAGGTCATTGGTCCACCTCGTCAGATATAGTTCAATAAAGTAGAGAAGACCATCAAATTTTTACTATCTATACCAAAATCACAATAAAACTTCAGCAAACGGTCATCATACTTAATTTGTGTTTATTACAAACTGTGGCTAATAAAAATCTGCATGCATCTGCAGCATATGCTCACGACTATATTCCCCGAGGGGGTAGTCAGAGATATTCTGAAACCTCAGAACATCCATGTTTCACCAGTAGTACCGAAACTCTGTCCAGTGTGACGGGGGGTGAGCCCGCCGCCACTTACAATGGACAGTAGGTATAATACGTGCCTCGAAATTGAAGCATGCTGGTTTCCTCACGATGTTTTCCTTCACCGAAAAGCCAGAGGTATTACAAATCGTACATAAATTCCGAAAAACTCATTGGTACGAGTCGGCCTGGACGGGGCTCAAACCATCGCCTCCTGCAGGGCAGGCAAGGTTACTCGCCACTGGACCACCACGGCTTTTATCATAAAAATCTATGTTATAATTATAATAGAACGAGGCGACTAAGGGATAAGGTTTCGTATAAAGCGGTTTTATGGATGAAAGGCTAGCCTTCATCCACATAACATGCCATTGCCGTCCTAAACTCTTCAATTATAAAATGAGCTTCCTACAACTGCACTTTTAAATATAGTTGGTTTAACTTTTTGACTACACTGAAAGGGATAACGGTAAGTTTATGTAGTATTTTGACTATAACGCCAAATTATTACAAACTAAACTAGAGAGTTTTTCGGAATTTATGTACAATTTCTAAAACCACTGGCTTTTCGGTGAAGGAAAACATCGTGATGAAACCTGCATGTTTCAATTTGAAGGCATGTATTATACCTACTGTCCATTACAAGTGGCGACGGGCTCATTCACCGTCACACTGGACAGTTTCGGTACTACTAGTGAATTATGGATTTTCTGAGGTTTCAGAATATCTCTGACTACACCCTCGGGGAATATAGTCGTGAGCATGTGCTAAACTAGACAGTTACGCAGAATATTATTTATGTACATAAATTTATGTACTAAATACATATTCATTATTGGGTTCCCCCTTCTGAAGGTTATGGAATGGGGAACCGCCACGATCAGGTGCCGTCAACCACAATCTTAGGCAGCTTACCTTTATCAACAAAGCTTTGCATCTCAATTATGTTGATAATCCTAATTATCTCCACATACACACTCGAGAGCAATGAATCCGGGTCACCAACATACCTTAATATCGCGGAGGAAGAATGATAGCTTATTCAAATAAAAAGTATTTTATAGACTATTTAATACTTCATAAATTAAATTAATCACATTTCTTAGTTTTCATTTGTTTTACTTAACTAATATACATAAATACATATTCGTCAATTCGGTCCCAGAACAAAAATAGGAAATAAAATATTTTTGACACATATAAAAAAATGTTCTCTAATTTTTACCCGACTGCGCGACGTAAAGGAAGGGTAATGTGTTTATCAGCCTATGTTTGTATGTATGTATGTTTGTATCTAAGTTTGATCCTTTGTGGCACACTAGAGACCAAACGTGTGGGCCTTAAAACGTCTTAGATTAAACATTTAGTAAATCAAGGAAAAAAATGATGTTAACACAGCCTAGAAACTAATATCTGTGCACGGTACCTTTTTCTGTTAAAATGTATAGTTTTTTCAAAGTTACCGTCGCTCAATGATTTCCATATAAATCTTTAATTAATCCTAGCATTAAAATTATACAACGTGGTAATGAATTAACGCAAAACTAGAAAGTAGTTTGTTTAGAATCGAGAGCAGAATCGAATTATCATGTTTTCAATGTAGGTAATTTTTTTAAAAATATTAAATGATTTATTTGTAAAATTTAAAATTTACTGAACTCGATCTCAACCCACTGCACGGGCACACTCACCCTACTTACTATCAAAACAAGATTCTTAAAATGTATCCACGAGCACGCTAGCGCTTTCATTCATTGCTGAAATGATAACAAATAATTTTTGCCTCAAAACTTAAAATGCGAATAACTTTAAATTTTTGCTACAAAATAATGAAATTATTGTTTCAATCTAATTATTTCGTTATAAATCAGTTGGGCTGTATGAGGTTTTGCGCTTATTCATTAACACGTTGTATATTCTAACGTAAATCTAACAAAATACCACAGTGAGTCGAATCTAGATCGTGTTTAAAAGATTCTAGATTGGTTAAAATCGAAAATAGGACGAAACTTTGTTTGTATGCAGCACGTTCGGGCGTAAATTTTAAACGAAATAGTAAAGAATGTGTTACCTTTAGAACCAACTGCTGCAGCCAGTTGCATATCAGCTGCGGTTGGCATTTCTGGAGTAGTACTTATTGGACCTGGTGACAAAAGAAACAATAAATGATTTAGTATGATTTGATCATTGACGTAAATACTATAGACCCCAAGTCTCATACAAAATCGTAGCAAGTTGTTGTTCGAATCTGACACATAACTCAAACAAATCAAGTATGCATGCTGTTGCGTGGCACGAATATGTTGTTTTGGATTCATAAACTTAGTCGTATTTGGTATGTTTTCTGTCAGCCGGTACAAAAAAGAGCTCTTATGGGCTCTTATAAATCTGCTATTTTTTGGACATTGATTGTGAATCTAGTTCTTTTATATATATATTTTAATTTTATTTTATATAAGATATCAATGGATTTGATACATAAAAGAACGAAATAAAGACGGATGTTCTACAGGGTGTAACAAAACACCCTATTAATCTTTAAAGGGGTGGTTTAGACCATCAAACTGATCAACTTTCACTATGGAGCCAACATCGAGAAAAACAATAAAATATCGGCTGTTACTTTCTGCAGTACTAGCAGCATTTATTTACTAAGCCATTTCTGAGGCTTTCTGAGGCAACTTAAAAATACTCTGACAGCAAGTAGACTTATTAAAGTAACTATAATATGATCATATGTCTTTAATTATCTAAACTCAATCAAAGTATCAGAATCTAGACCAGATTAAGACTACAAAATAATGATGACCAGTGTGCCTAGCATGTCACCCCCAAGAAAATGACAAAAATAGAGATGTACCTCTGTCTTTCTTACTTTGACTTTGCGTATGCGAAAGCGAGCACGCAGGACAGTTTTCTCGTTTTGTCGCTTTGTCGGGTGTGTCATGCTTGCCCCACTCGTTAAGATATAGAATACATACAGGGTGGAAAGTTGAGATTGGGCACAAAAGGCACCTACCAGAAGCATTATAGCTACAAGACAACGTTCTTAGGAAACTAACCCTAACTTTTGCAGTATTTTACTTATTTTTTCAATTATTATTGATTAGAAACATGTTACAACCATGTTGTGCTATTTCGAATCACATTAAAGATTGAAAAATTTGTCTCGGGCGGGACTTGAACCCGCACTCTTCCAAACCGGGGAAGTGCGTTATCCAATTTCGCTACCGAGCTCCGAGAACACAACATTTTCAATCTATTGCGTCTTAAGGGAACGTGAGCGCCATCTACTGGAAGTTTTTACAAACTAACCAAATTAGCCCTATTTTACTTCTGCCTTTACAGATTTTGAAAAAAAAAAATTTGTCATCGAGAAAAACTACAATTCTCATAAAAACTTTTTTTAATCCCATTCGATCCTCTTACTGATAAGGAACATAAGTCTCTATGGGGTCAAACGAGGTTGAAGTATAAAAGAACTCTCAGAAAATGCCAAATGTAATTCCCATACATTTTAGTAAGGAAATAACAAAATCACAAAAGTTATGATTTTGTAAACACTTCATAATTACCAACTAAGCAACAAGGCCGTCTGATATAAACATCAACAACACGCAACCTAACTAGTGCAAACATTTTTATCCAATCAATAGCCCCATTATGATTGAATAGTTTATCAACAGGAAATTATCGCCACCCGCTAGAGACTTAACTGAAAAAACTCCATCTATCATAATATCCATCTTTCAACGTCCAATAATAAAGAAAAGGTTTTCCCACGTAGATATTACTTCAGAACTACCTACGAGAGCTGTTGACTTTTCATTAAAAAGAATGCCAAAGTTGCCTTCAGCTGGGTCCAATTTATTGATGTAGGAGTATGAAAGTATTACATGCCGGGCTTAAGGCGCTAACTGCAATGTCACTGACGCTTGTTCGTATTTTCGTATAATTGAAAATCTGAAAATTTGTTTTGTAACGAATCGGTAATCGAATGTAGCGATTCATAGATGTTGGAGAAGCTAGAGATGTGTATAAAGTCTGGTGATAATTTTTTTTTTTTTTTGCCCCTTTGTACATGAAATCAGAATCAAAAGCGGACATAAGATCTGATAAATAAACTGTTATTAAATTATGATTTTTTTTGCTATCTCTTTTTTTATTAATATTAAATTTATTAGGTTTTATTTTTTTCAAATACGCAAAAAAATTTAACTGTATAATACCAGAGGCACAAAATAAGGTGGTATTATCGCTAAGAAGCAATAAAAGTTTTTCTAGAACAGTAATTATATAATTCTCGTAGTGAAACTATCTATAACTCCATTTCAAACAGCAACAAAATTTTAAGGCTATTTTGAATTACAGAAACAGTGGTTTGAAACACTTTCTCTCACTTATTCTTAGAACAGCTTTAGTAACTTCCGAAATATGTCGGATAGTATATCTTTCTGATAAATAAATTGTATTTGCAAATCAGAATTCGCCAGACAGCTATTTAAGAATTGGAAAATCTTTTCATCCTTATTTAAAAATTAAGTATAGTGACACTGCAGTGAGCACCTTAAATAACCTATTTGGTAATTTAAGCGTTCGGTCGTTTGGTGTTTTCACTTTGGTTTGAGAATGTGTATGGCCGAATCCAATATTGAATCGCTTGCATATTTACTGAAGCAATAAATATCGTCCAAACTCTAAAGGTTTTAAGAACAGATGAAAAAATCCACATGAACAAGGAAAAAAATCTGTGACAACTATTTTATTTTAGTAGACTTTATTATAAAGGTTGTTATACATAGAATAGAAAACACTATGTGCGTGTGTCTGTTCGTGTGTTCTAGTGCTTTTACTATTTTCTTCTATTAGTTAAACAAAGTTCACTTTAATATAATTCTTCTAGATTTAAATAAAATCTACTTAGAACAGTAAAGTCTACTAAGCGCATTAAAACAGTGTCCAAGATATACAACGTTTTAATGAATTAACGCAAAACTAGAAAGTTTAGAATCGAGAGCAGAATCGAATTATCATAGTTTCAACATAGGTAATTTTTTTCAAAATTTGAATCAATTTGTTTATAACATTTTAAATTTACTGAACTCGATCTCAACCCACCGCTCGGGCACTCTCACCCTACTTAATACCAAAACAAGAATCTTAAAATGTATCCACGAGCACGTTAGCGCTTTCAATAATTGCTGAAATGATAACAAATCATTTTTCCCTCGAAACTTAACATGTGAATAACTTTAAATTTTAACTATCAAAATAATGAAATTATTGTTTCAATCTATATATTTTGTTATAAATCAGTTGGGATGTATGAGGTTTTGCGCTTATTAATTAACACGTTGTATATGTTCTTCCATGTATCAATGGCCCAATAAATCTATAATTCCAACTAATGTAAATCCTGAATAATCAGAATATAACGAACTCATTATTGATATTTAATTCAAAACACTTTCGTAATTAATGCTCATTGTTTTCTAAAATTGTTGCAATTTTCTATCACGTTAGTCACAATAACTGTTTCTCTTCTCATTCATGTCCTGCATTATTAGCCAAGAGAGCGCGCCTTAAAGAAAATGTTTTCGCTGTTTCCTTGCCCAATATTCTATTAAACGCGTTTTTCTCCCACAATGGACTTAACGAAGCATAAAATTATTCACGAGGACTGCCTGCAGGAAATGTTTCATCTCTCCTAAGGTTTAGATAGCTGTGTACACAAACTTTTTGCTGATAAAAAGCTTAAATGGCCCTCTCGCAAATTATTCCGCGGAATTGTTATTTTCATGCCTCCGTTAGGAAAAATCCCATCCCTTATTCTTTTCGCTTCCTCTGCTCGGCTTTAATGACGTTCGTCGACTTATAAAGCAGTTAAATTGCTTGTTTTAAATAAATAAACAGCTTTCTGTTTACGTCGTCACGTTTTATCCTCTTGGCACCCGTCTTTAATTCTTTGTCAGCCTTGAAAAGAATAGGAAATGATACTCGTTGGTTGGTCGTTTTGTATCTTTAATAATATTCAGAATAAAATATACTCATTTTGATGAAAGCCAAAGGTTCGTAATCAAGATTTTTTCCTCGTCGTTTTTAAGGTTGACTTCTTAGGCTCGATTCACACCGAAGTGGCAGCGCAGTTTCCGTTGCGCAACCTTTACACTTTATCTACATTGCTAAAATTATAGTATCTTATGATACCTTTTGAATCAAGAACTTCATAATCTTTCTCTTTAGATAGTTCACTCAATCTTCTATACATTTAAGGTTTCTCTTTAATCAAATATTCACGATAACCGTATAATATTATGATATTGGCAGGAAACGAAATAAGTGACAATATCAGATTTGGTTTGGTACCAAAAGCATTCCTTAACGACCCAAAAATACCTAAGTGACATTTTTTATGAAAATAGTGGTCGTATTTGCGTTTTGCTTTTCTTTGGACTTGTCTAATTTACTAGTAAACACATCAGTCACAAAAATATAGCGGTCAGCACCATCGTCGTCAATAACACAGATACACAAATAAACAGACATAAATCAGCAACAAGCTTCGTCAAAACATTGAAAAACACGCTCAGTCAACGATTTACTAGTAATTTTCACTTTTGATCCACACTTTTAATGCGGATTTTTTCCAAAAAAATTCTTACTTTTTTCTGTTTAGATTAATAATTAGGACCGCCGGCTGTAAACGAAAGTTTTGTTTTCGTAAAAATGCTTTGGGTCCCAATTTTCTCCATGGTTCTTTGAGTTTTATTCGGATATTTTCATTGTTTCTCTTCTTTAATATAAAAGTCTATCTTGTTTTCAGTTATGCTTAAGGCATAATGAGCTTGAGCATTATCTTATTTCTTGTAAACATAAAGTTCATTAGCAAATATTGTTTCTCGTGATAATTTGAACGCAAGTTGTTGTTGTTGGTTTTTAGCATTAAAGTTGTGTTATCGAAAACAAACAAGGAGAAGTGAAATGAAGCAGATAAAAGGTACCTAATTACTATATACAACATTAATTTAATAGGTTCCAGGTTTGAAACCCGTAAGAGGCAAATGCATTTATGATAAGTACGAATACAGTAGATTCTGATGTTAATTCCTTCGAGAGAGTTGTTAAGTTTGATGGTCTTATCATCCTATTAAAAAACTGTCACCATTATTAATCCCTATACCCTATAGGGTAGACTTAAATGCTTTACATAGTCAAGGGGGATCTTCAGACCATCAAACCAACAAGTTTTGCTCTAGGACCAACTTTGAAATCGCGAAAAAAAATGCTATTCCAAAAAGTTGTGTCGAGCAGCTATTAACATTTTTCTTTGGAAATATTTTTTTCTTTCCGCGATTTCATTATTGGTTTTGTAGTAAAAGTTGTTCTGTTTGAAGGTCTGAGGATGTAACGCATTTGCGTTTACACCCTTTAATATGTACATTGCGTACAATTGGTGTATTAGATAATATACAGGGTTTTTGAAAAACTACAGAAGTTTTTGAAAAATCAGTTGAACTCGAGCGTTTTTAGTTTATTTTTTAATTGTAATTCAAATGAGTTGTTAATTTTATTTTTCTTCTTTCCAGTTAAGGTCAATAAGAACCTAGAGGTCACATGTAATTTTAATTTTGATAGAAACGTACAACATTAGAGATTCAAATAATTCTAAATTTGGAGGTTGTACACACAACTTTTCAGTTTATTCAAGCCTAAATGCTGACTTTCTGACTTTTTTTGAGAAAAACACAAAACAATTCCATGATGCAGGATTTTTTTTTTGAGGCGTGGCGAGATACCAACAGACCTCTTCTATCCACCTATTTATTTAGGCAAACGATGCGCCAAACACCCTGTATGTGCCAATATCCAAGATATTTAATTTTTCATTTACATTCTGAAATGTGTTTAAATATGTCTCAACGTTATCTTTTACATTGTGTCAGTTTCAACCCGAACCATTAAGGACTTCCATTTTGGCGGTGGTCCAACGTTTGTGCTTCGTGAGCTTACGCTCGAGTATTGACAACTAACTTTTGAATGCGTCGCAAGGCCTACATTTTAATGTTTTCGGATTAAAAGTTAAAAATTACCTAGGTACAGTATAAGAAATACTATACAAATTGGTGACGTGCTTAAAATGGGCCAGGTCAGATGTACCCGAAACCGAATGATAATATACAAATTAGTGACGTGCTTAAAATGGGCCAGGTCAGATGTACCCGAAACCGAATAATAATATACAAATTAGTGACGTGCTTAAAATGGGCCAGGTCAGATGTACCCGAAACCGAATAATAATATACAAATTAGTGACGTGCTTAAAATGGGCCAGGTCAGATGTACCCGAAACCGAATGATAATATACAAATTGGTGACGTGCTTAAAATGGGCCAGGTCAAATGTACCCGAAACCAAATGATAATAAACAAATTAGTGATGTACTTAAAATGGACCAGGTCACATGTACCCGAAACCGAATGATAATATAAGAATTAGTGACGTGCTTAAAATGGGCCAGGTCAGATGTAGCAAGTGGCATTTCATTGTCTCTGCCTAACCCATTGGGAGATAGGCTTGAGAATACGATGTACCATACAGGGTCCTTATTAATATGCTGACGGTTTTTTAGGAATGATCAACCCATCAAACTATACAACTTTCTCTATGGGACGACGCCCTATTTTTGACTTTGAGCGCAGATATCTCGAAAAACCTATACAACGACATCTCACTCGATTTAAACAAAAGAACGAAATTTTTCCCAACCCCTCTTTCGTTGTATGGGAGGGATGTTATATTTCGTTGTTCGGGGAGTCGAAATAATGTGTTTTCTTCATAACTACTTTATTTCTGTTTTTTGGTTACTGTTATAGCAAAATTTAGATTCAATAGGTGCAAAAATGAGCGAGATATTGAATGACAACACAGACAGACAGAATGGACGACAGTATAAAAGTTCCTTGTTTGACTAAAAAATCTGTTGTTTCATACATTTGGGTCCAGTTGGTTTGCAGTTTTGTATGGATCATCAGATTTTTTTCCGCGATTTTATTGTTTGTCCCATAGAGAAAGTTGTTCAGTTTTAAAACCGTTAGCTATACAGCAAATCAAATGTATGTAACAAAAATCGAAAACGTACAATGTTTTGAAATATGAAAATTACTTTTAACGACGCACAGAGAGAGTTTCAGTTAAGTAGGTACCTTCATTAGAAAATTTTGAGCAGCGCAGCGTGGGAAGGAAACATTGCTGCTAATGAGCTAGTGATTGAAGAATGTTTATTTCTCTTGTAAAGCTCTATTTACCTATAATCGGTTATCGAGTAGGCGGAAGGACAACCCACGTGACTCAAAAATGGCTTTGAAATTTTAACAGCTTTCCTATTAAGCATACTTAAGGGTATATTACTGTTGGCACGCTCCATACAAACGAAGTCTGGTGATATTTTCAATCCTAACCGATTAAACTTAATGAAATTTTGCAGAAACAATCTAGAAGCAAATCTCTATGCTTGTATCGTGTCTGATTTTCGTTAAAATGTATAGTTTTAAAGTTACCGTGCCTCAAAGATTTCCATACAAATCTTAAATTAATACTAGCATTGAAACTGTATATTTTAACGAAAATCGAACACGATACAAGCATAGAGATTTGTTCCTAGATTGTTTCTGCAAAATTTCATTGAGTTTAATTGGTTAGTATTGAAAATATCACCGTAGTACGTTTGTATGGAGCGCGCTCCGAATTATATCCCCTTAAAATATAAATTCCGATCTGCTATATCAAAACTTTAACATAGGTACATTCTGATTAAAACTTTCAACGGACTTTCAGAAGCACAAACAATACAGGTTGAATGTAAACTTAAATGCGTTACATACTTAAGGGCTGCTAAAGTCCATCAAACTGAACAACTTTTACTATTTAACATCATTAATGAAATCGGGAAAAAAAATTTTGATTGATAGAAGATGTAAATTACTACTTGACCCAAATGTATGGAACAGCTGTTTTTTCGCCTATTTGAATGTTCGTCTCATAGGGAAAGTTGTTCAGTTTGATGATCTGATGCACCCCGTTCTAGCTTATGCCCGAGACTTCGTCCACTTGAAATTAGAAAATCGATAAATCCATTCTTAGTTGCATCCTCCGTAGAATATATGTTCCAAATTTCATCTTTAGCGGCTTAGGCTGTGCGTTGTATGTCTGTCAGTCAATCAATCATGGAACTGTTTTCTAAGAATAGATAGATTTAAATTTACACACGGTACGTGAACGAAAGTATTTTGAGAATTACCTGGGTAATAAATAGCTTCCTTCCTCACAGCATATTTCGCTTGAGGTATCCTCAGTGTGCAAATGAACTCTGCTGGGGAAGGCAGGTCTTCATCTCGAAGGGTCACTGATGCAACGGCAGAATATCTGCCATTTATTAGCTTGAGATTGTGTGTGACGCCGTCCAAACGTCTGTAAGAAAGAATTGTTTTTAAATTAAAGGTGACTATTGTCAGCTTAAAGTAAGAATGTGTACGTGTGACCTTGATAAAACGCAGGTACTTTGTTTGTTTGTTTTAACTGCACCAATAATCATTTGTCATTAGAATTTTAGGGACAGTAGCGGTCTCTGCCTACTCCTATTCCTTCTGGCATCTACAGGCGCTACCAGCACGTCGCTGGCCAGTTCTCACCTATCCCCACTACACAATCCACCGCGTAGTCACAGCAACGCCAATTGCCGAGGTTTGTACCTCTTATGGGTGCCGTAGGGCAGATTGCTTTAGTTCATTCACTGGTTGACATACCAGGGCGCTTCGCCGTCACTTGTGTGGTCCCCCCATAGTCCGCAGTAATAAGCAGTCACAGCTCCCTGAGCTATGCTGTATTTGTCAGTATCGAAAAAAAAAGAAATTCAATCTTGAAGTCCGGGTTCGAATCCGCCCGGACCACATGCCATATACCCACCAATGAGTACTCTCAAATGATGAACGAAAACATTGTAGGGAAACCTGCATTCGCTGAAGAACAAATTGCGCGTGGTGGAATAACGCCTATACTCCATACACGCATATACAGGGCAAGCCTGTGTCCTGCAATGGGACGTAAATAGGTTGATGATGATTATGCGATTTTTTCGTAAGAAATGGACTACCTACTATAAATTTGGCTCAGTATTTTTCAATGCAGACCTTACTCAACCAATGATGATGAGAGAATTATGATAAATAATTGTCAAGGTCATACACATTATTATTTTAGATACATAGTATCTTTGACGCTTTTAAATGATCAAAGAGTATAATAGTATCTACAAAATACTTTGATCAATACTTTAACTTGGATCGTCTTTCTGCCGATCAAAGGTCTTCTTTGAACTAACATTTTGCTTAGCAGTGCAATCAAATAAATTACGTAAGACGGATCATTTCGAGTTTCCCCGACAAATTTAAATTGTTCTGAGTATTTTGGTAACTGGAGCTCCACAGAGTTACGAATGTTCAAGGAGTTGATATTGCGGCAACAATGATGAAACAAGTTGAAACATAGTCAGTCTCATCGGTAACAACACCGATAAAATTGGAGACAATCATAAAACAAACCTGTAAAAATGTGTAGATAACAAAAAATATTTTATCGATTATTGGAATGACAATTTATGTGATCAAAATCTATATTTTATAAAATAAATGCCTCTAAATCACAGGGTATTTGATATGCATATGATGACGATAGTTACCTACGCTATTGGCTATTTGTGCAAGACCCTTAGCGCCAATTAGCGGTTCCGGACCGCAGTGAATTTATGTATACCTTGCTTGGTCCATGTGTATACTCAAATGTAATTTTATAATAAAAAAACTAAAGAAAAATATTATATAACATAACTAGCTGGAATCCCTATTCTTAGCTACGAAATTTCTATTGAAACTTTCACACCTTTGGAGGTTGAATTGCAAGAAACCCTTTCCTAGTGAGCACCTAGATGCTAATAGAAACATATTTTTTTTAGTTTTATTTTAACACTTTATTGTACACACGGAAATGAATATAGCATAATAGACAATTACTAATGGTGAGCTTAAGTCTGAAGAGATTTCTTCATTCAGACCCGTATCCATGCCAAATTTTAAGTTGTAGTCATTAAGTCGTTTTTGAGTTTTCATGTTGAGTGCGGATTTGCATCTATTTAGATTGGAGGCACGAATGGCGCTTCGATCCTAGTCTGAATCATTATACAATGTTTTTTAATATTCTGGATATGCTTTATATAGAATTATATCGGATTATTCACTATATAAATACAGTCGTGAGCACATACATGTGCCGCTACAAAACTTGTTCGTGAACAACCGATACCACTCAAAGTTAAACTTAACTTGAAATCGATCCTTTCAAACTTGAAGTTTGATCGTTTATTGAGAAAACGATTCTCGTTAAGTAAACTAGCCGATTTCTAACTCACACACTCTCTTTACACAACTGTTTGTAGTGAACCAAGGCAACAGTAAATACTTACCGCAAATTGGATCTTTGTATTGTTGGTTGGGCAATCTCGAGAAAATCTAATACTGTCTCGGACCCACGATAAACTTTATCAGGGAAAATTTAGGGGTCTCAGGAAATACAGTTTGTACCCAATCTTCGTTTAGATGTCTAGGCTTTGTTGGATCGTAATACTTTTATGTACAATACCTGACATAAAAAGATTTATATTTTGGAATGTATGATTCTTATTACAGTTGTACCAGGTTTATAAGTCTTATCGATGTACACACGGCGACAGATCAACCTACCCATAGTTGAACTCTATGTTCATGGACATAAGGTCCAACTATGAGTAGGTTGATCTGTCGCCGTGCGTACCTGCCAGTTGAAAAATTTTAATAGCGCGCAAAATTATATTGACCAATCAGGATGTGCCAGCTTCAATCCATTGTAGCTATTGGCTTTTTGTTTTCGCGCCCTTTTTGCTGCTATCCGACTTTGCAACCTTTGATTTAATGACTTCGGGTTTTGACGGGGACTCGGGTCTGCTCTGCGCAAACGAAGATTTTCGAACGGAATTATTTTCCTACTACTCGAATCTACTCCCATAATCTACAGCTCAGTTTTGGCGGCTCAGTTGATAGCGAACCTGATTTATGATCCGTGGATTTGAATCCCGTAAGGAATAATCACCATACAAATATTTGCTCCTGACGGTATATTATTATTAATATTTGTACCCAAGTCATAGATGTTTGTATATTTACTATATTATAATGTATATAGTTTTCTAGTCAGCATTAAGTCAAAATTATATTCTGGTTCTTTCAATGGGACTAGATAATACTGTGACAACGTACAAGATATACAGGGTGTAAGTGACAGCCTAGCATATACAGAGCCGATGAACTCAGACCATCAAACAGTACAACTTTCACTATAGACTATGGAGCCTACCTCAGGAGACGAGAAAAAAAAAATCAGTTTGATGGTCTCAGTTCACCGTTTCAGTATTTGCTAGGCTATCCCGTACATAATCTCTATTTCTACATTTTTCTCCGGATATTAAGGAAAAGAAAATTGCATTGAGGAAATCAGTATCACATTTGAACTATGACAGAAATCCAAGCATAATTTTTAATCATGGATCTATTATAATACATAAGTTCATTCTTAACAAAAAAAATAAAACTTTAATCTGAATTCATTTCAATGATTTTACTAAAAACACTTTTTGGAAAAGCCGTGCTTTAAAATTTGTGTGGTATCCCAAAAATTTTTTGTAACTGGATATCAGAAGGCATTTTAATCATTAAACACAAAAAACGTGTGCATAGACAAGAGTATCTCAATTACACTCAATTATTTATAATTAGTCTAAGATGAACTTTGCTATTTTCGTTTTACTCTGCAGTTTCGTTTAAATATTCACCGGGCTTCTTTCTACTTTTGTCTTTGAAATCATAGTAGGTACTTACTTTCTATTCAAACAACGATTGCTCCGTTAAGTAAATTTATTATACCACTATAATATAATTACACAAATACGCAATAAAATTGTTAACAGGAGTCGTCATTTTGAACAGTTACTACATGATACGCCATCACTTAAGACGTCATTTGAAATTAATTTAAATAAGTAATTAAATTATAGCCTGTAGAATCCCACTGCAGGGCAAAGGCCTACTCTCACGAATAAGGGTGAGGGGAAGTAGGCCATACTCCACCACGCGGGCCCAGTGCGTGTTGGTGGAGGCAAGTTAGTGGTCAACTTCCTGTGAGATAATTTTTAAGTCGACTAAATAGGCCTCTGACCTGGCTTAACGAGTAGTTACAACGCCATCTGACGGAACTATCCGAGACCAACTGTTTAACGTGCCGTCCCAAGTACAGAAACGCTCGAGATGAAATATCACTAAACGGTCACTCATCTAAAGACTGACCGGACCTGACGTTGCTTAACTCCGGTGATCTTTTCCAATACCGAAGCTCCGCTACGCCAACGAGCGCTTCAATGCTTACTGAGTTATGATGGTCTAAAGATTTCTCAGAAATTTTCAGTCTCGGTCCAAAACTGAACTCAATGCTCCTAATCAATCATCTATGAACCCCTTCTCACACTTGCCACAGATGTCAACACCCACAAGTTATAGCACCGAAGCTAACAGATGGTGCTACGGTGGCACTCGCAAATGTGTACGTAAGACAACTTGCGAATTCACACTGGTAACCCGTTAGCCGCTACACATAAGGTTCACAATCGTATACAAGACATGAATCGCGCAAGAGAAATAATCACAGAGATTAGATATATATACAAGGTCCAACTAAGATCTGTTGGACCACGGCCGGTTTCCAGGCTTCACAACTAGCCTGGCGGAAGATCTTCCCTTTTCACCGGAAGAACCTTCCATAGTATTTCCTCCACACGTATAAACAACAAAAATATCGTCACAAAAAACTTCAAAGATGCAACGGAACAATATTTACAACAAATTAACAAGACCTTTCTTTGTAACGTAAGCAAAACTTGTTAAATTTTTAATGGAATTTCAAAGGAAAACAAAACTTTGACACAACCACATACTGTTACTAACTTCCTTAGAACAGAATTAACAACGGAGAGCACACATTTGCATTGAATGAGTAATGAGCTAGCTTCGAGCTTTAACAAGGAAATTTTAAATCCAACGTTACTTTCGAATATGCAACAATGAGTCTTCTTGTGGCTTAAAAGCTAATATAAACACGAATTGTATTTAAAACGTTGAGTATTCTGAAGTAATGGATCTAACTATACCTTCATACGTTACACCTCTAGTACCTCTACTCTATTTACTCATATAAATACTAGCTTACAGTACTCTAGAGTTTTTTTAGGTACCTCAACGGTACCTAAAAAAACTCTCATAGCCTAAGATGTTTTTATATGTAGAAGCATTGCGCGCGCTCCAAAATGGCAATAAAAAAGCAAGGTAATTGCCCGTCTTTCACATAGTCACGCGCCGTCTAGTGTACGGGCTACACGTCACTGTATCACGCCGTTTTAAAGTGCAATTATGTAGACGTATGACGCATCTATTCGTAAAACTTAACTGCTCAGAGCAACATGAGTTTGATTTATGTATAATGTGTATAATCTCTTACCAGTAGAGGGTTAGGGATTACACATAGACATCCATTCATCATAATTTTTATCGTTCCATACATACTGTTGTGACATTTAAATGCTACGAGAATTTTTATAACATTACAAATCTAGAGAATTATTTGTAAAAGTCACACATCCTAATTCGTAATACGAAAGTTATGTCAAACTCTATAGAATTTACGCATTATTCGTATACGAATTAGAAGGCGTGACTTTCCAAAATAGCACTCTTGGGTTTTTACGGGGATTTGTAGATTTATCACTTATTTTAGTTTTTGAATTGCAAATAAATTCATTTGTTCAGAAAGTTTCAGAATATGTCTGACTACCTCATCCTCGGGGAATATAGTCGTGTGCAAATGCTTACACTTCATTTGTTTGAGAATTAAACTTTGACTCCATTTATAAATAAAGAGCTGAGTAATGAAGCTTCAACTGTAATTTAAAGTTCAGTTATATTACGCAAAGAGTGAAAGTAATAAGCGTGATCATGGATATGGCTGCCTACCGAGAGAAAAACCATTTTAAAGATTGATAGATGGTATTAAATACCACAATAAAAATGACGTTGATTTCAATAAGACAACTAAAGACATTATTCGCCGATTTATTAACTGCTGCGGTATTCCTAAAAACTATTTCAAAAAATATATTGCCCTCATAAACTCTGAATGGAATTTAATAAGAAACGTAATTTTCGCGATCGCTGACACTAGCTGCGGTGTCAGAAAATTTTAACAAAGCATATTTTGTAGGTGACACGAGAGTTGGCAAGCAGGTAAAAGTGCCAGGTGGGCCAGTAGAATGCCACCAGATTTAATCTTGAGACCGTAGCGTTGCCAAGTTAGTAGCACCTTTGAAACTTATCGTCAATTGTCTTTGTAATAACATTTTTTACATTCGTATCGATATTATGGTTCTGAAGAGGCACTATCTGTGTAATATAATGCTACGCCTTATTCCCAGAGAGGTAGGCAGAGACTTGGGCGCGCCAATTTCTTACCTCACCATACCTCATTCGCCTCATTCACATTCATACATCTCTTCATACATGTCCGTCGGTTTTGAGTATTCCGCTCTGAAGAAATGCATTAAGCGGTAAGCTAGTGTCACTGTATTGTAATTAATTCTGTCTTTAGCATAAGCATATGCTCACGACTATATTCCCCGAGGGGGTAGTCAGAGATATTCTGAAACCTCTGAACATCCACGTTTCACCGGGGCAGATTGGTCGTAGAACAGATGGTCGATGGGGCCGAAGAGTTCTCGAATGGGAAGGGGGACCGACGACCTGGTGAAAGTGGCGGAAACCCAGGTTGGATGAAGGCAGCGCAGGACCTGTCGTTGTGGCGATCCTTGGGGGAGGCCTATGTCCTGCAGTGGACGTCGTTTTGTTAAGTGTTATTTCTCTATCACACTTCCCTTTCCAAGCACACATCATTACAATGTATGTGCCTGTGAGCGTAATTTGTTATTATCCCAGATGTATATCAGAAGGTGTTTTGCGGGCCTAAGCCGAGCGTATGGAAGGCTTGCTTGGGGACACAGGTCCAACACGTAGTGGCCCCTTTGGTTCACATTTATCTAAATGCGATGGGATGGTCTATCTCTGAATGCATTACGTAAATGCCCCAGAAGACAAACCAAGTTCAGTGCAGAGATTGTTGCAGAAAGGACAGAAAATTACTCGGGTCATTATTTATTATTATTATTACTTGTCGGCTATTGAAACTAGGAAACCAATCGTAAATTTGGTCAACGTAACTACATTTCACATCAAATTTCGCAAGGTTAGTGCATAGCACGAGAATTTCCCGCAATGCGGTCTCTATATACGTTGGTAACTTCATGCATCAGAACAACCATTTTATCTTGACACTTTAATTTCAATTCTTTACCCTCTCTAGCGCCTTTGAGTCAATTAAACCGGAGGGGGTGGACGGGTCAACTTAAATTTGACACACCGCTTCCTTGTCAAGCGATTGGATGGAAATTAGAGGGAAATAACAGGAAAGAGAAACTTCCATGTTTGAGGTTTGAAACCGGATTTTGGGATATCGGACGAATATTACATGGAATTATGAGAACGTGTGAATTGGATGATGAGTAGGTATAAATGTTATTAGCTTCGGTTTTGAGGTGTGTCTATGAATTAATTAATAGATTTGTGAGCTTTACGATAGGTTTTGAATCAGAGTATAATAATGTCAAATCATTTAAGTAAATAAGGCATTGTAACAGATTTTTCCGCATTTGAATTTTGATATTTCGGCACTATAACGAATGGCACGATTTGTGTAGTAGCTGAAGAATAATGAAAAAGATACCTAGATGTTTCAGTAGTTTCTTCAGTCTTTTTTATTTGGATCATCCCACTACATGTTTTCTACAGTATTTGTTTAGGCAAGGATACATAATATACCAGTGGAAATGTCGTACTTTACGGATCCTAAAGAAATAGGGCTGCCACTCTGAAGCGTTTTGTATAGCTTATTACAAAAATGTTGTTCCTGTTGTACTATTTAATATGTAATAAAACCTTTCCAGAAAAGCGATTATGTTTGAAATAATCATCAAAATCTGTCCAATAGTTTTCAAGTAAACCTATGTTTGTACGACCGAAAATACTGTGACAGTCCTACGTTGCAGCAGACATTCTTATATACATTGCCTCAATTTAGATACTATTTATTGCCTAAACAAATGTGGGTAAAGCAAGTCGACAGAAACAAAATTATTGCATCCGGCTGCCAGGGGGTTGCACAGGCTTTAGGGTGGCAACCCTATTTTTTTAGGACTCCTGAACGATGACACTGTAAAACAAATACTGTAGCAAACTTGAAGTGGTAACTGGGAATATCATCATCAGCCCATCATCGTCCACTGCTGAACATAGGCCTCTCCCAAGGTGCGACACAAAACTCTGTCCTCGGCCTTCCTCATCCAGTCGCTCCCCGCTACTTTTTTTAGGTCGTCTGTCCAGCGGGCAGCAGGGCGTCCCACACTACGCCTACCAGTCTGCGGTCTCCACTCTAGAACTCTGACACCCCTTCGGTTGTCAGTTCTTCGGCAGATATGACCAGCCTATTGCCACTTCAGCTTGCTAATTTTCTGAGCTATGTCAACCACTTTAGTTCTCTGACGTATCACTTCACTTGGAACGTAATTTATCACTTGGAATATACAGTTATCGAAATTCAAACGAAATTCATCGTCATTTTGTCCGGCACTACATAACCCAATGTGTCTTAGACAGGACACTGAGGGAAGTCGGATATTTCTTTTTCCCACTCCTCCTATCTTCTTTGATTAATTAATTGCGGCGTCCAAGGCAGATTAGAGTCATCCCCCGGGCTCGCTGGACTTCATTGTCTAGTGTTGTGAATGATCGCCGCTGTTGATCCTGGTTCACAGGAGTTCCAGCGGTGGGAAAGTGTGGTGGGCCTATGCCCGATATAAAAAGTATAAAAAGTTTAGTTGTAGAAGGCGGTACTATCAATCTTTTGATCTAATAAAGCAATTCCTTTCAGACAATTTGTATTCAGAAACCTTAGTTTCTTATTTCTGAGAAGAAGTTACCAAAATATTTTACTCGGCGGGCGCGGTCCCGATCCATTGAATTATCATTCAAATAGAATTTATTCACATCAATATGCCCGAGAGACTGTTTTGGGACATATAACAATTCATGTTTATTGGATAATTCATAAATTTTTATCTCTTCTCAGAATTCTTTCTTTTGTATAATGTTATTTATTATTGCGTACGCTCCGATTATTAGGAGATTGAATAACTTTTTTATTTTAACTGTACTAGGTAGATTATTAATTACATTGCAATACATGACGGATAGAAAAAACAATTATTCGGTAAAACAATAAACAATCACTATGATCAATGTATTTATTTTTTATTTATTTGCAAAATTAACGTCAAGTACTTTATTTTCATTTGAAATACGAGTGCGAACTAAAATTATGGCTTATATGAATATGAAAAGAGCGTGTCGGATCCGCCCATTATAGGGTTCCGTAGCCATTGCATAAGTAGAATAAGAAAAAAGTTGTAAAGTCGATTCTCTTACCTAAAAGAAAATTTGGAACCTAACAATAGCGCTATTTAATTTCGTCCAATTTCTCTTCGTAGTTTGAATTATCCTATCCTACTAATATTATAAATGCGAAAGTTTGTATGGATGGATGTATGTTTGTTACTCTTTCACGCAAAAACTACTGAACGGATTTTGATGAAACTTGACACACAGATAGAATATGATCTGGATTAACACATAGGATACTTTTTTAAGGTCTATGCAGACGGAGTAGCGGGCAACAGCTAGTAAAATATTTTTTCCGAAACTGGTTGGGCTACAGCATCCGCTATAATTGTCATTGAAAGTACATACCGAAATCTATATTTTATAACATTTTCAAATTTTTTACTCCAGTATTTTAGAAGTTAGGGGGGGGGGGGGGGTGGAGTTACGGAAAAGTACGGAACCCTCGGTCCGCGAGTAACCAGACTCGCACTTTACCGCTTTGATTTTTCTTTGGATCTATTTCTATAGGCCGGAATATAATTCTACCTTTAATCAAGGTTCTCGATGATAACCCTCTTTTGGAATTCTAAGTGTTCAAAAGTAAAGTAAACTTCAGACGCCACCAGCGGAGCGTCTTTACCTAACTACGTAACGTCTGCTTGTACTCACTAATTTAGAAATTAGTTTCCAGTAACTTTCTACTTCCAGAGGTGTCGTAAATTTAGCCTTTGACTAAACTTTGGCGGTCCGAACGTATTATTGATATGATTTAGGTACAATGTCAATCTGTAAATTAATTATTCTATGTTTGAAACGATCAAGCCGGATCAATAGCCGTGGTGGTCCAGTGGCGAGTAACCTTGCCTGCCATGCCGGAGGCGAGGGTTTGATCCCCGTCCAGACCGACTCGTACCAATGAGTTTTACGGAATTTACCACTGGCTTTTCGGTGAAGGAAAACATCGTGAGGAAACCTGCATGCTTCAATTTCGAGGCCTGTATTGTACCCACTATCCATTACAAGTGGCGACGGGCTCACCCCCCGTCACACTGGACAGAGTTTTGGTACTACTGGTGAAACGTGGATGTTCTGATGTTTTAGAATATCTCTGTCTACCCCCTCGGGGAATATAGTCGTGAGCACATGCTTATGCTTATGCTGAAACGATCAACGAAGTCAAGCAACGCCCTGTCAGGTATTTCGATTTTAAACGAGACCAAGCGCATACTATACGGGCCTTAATGTCCTTCTCTAGAGGATATAAAGCAAAATCGCCAATCGTAGATCTCAATTTAACAACATTAAATAAAGTCTAATATGAACTTCAATTAGTCCTTTGCCCAAAAGTGGGACAAAACAGGTTAATAAAAATAGCTTAAATAATCACAAGGTATAGTTTAAAAAACTTAATTTAAGTCTCATTTACATGTTACGAAGCGTTTTTTATTTTCGTTTTTACCCGACTGCGCCAGAAGGAGGTTTATTAGAAAACGTACTATATTAACGTATACGAGTACTTTACAAATTATTGCATTAAAATGCATTTTGCACTTAAAATACCTATTCACTATATTTTCCAAACAAACATTTTTCCTGCTTTGTACACGCTTTTAATATGCTAACGGTTTTTAAATATATGATCAGATCCTTCATAACTTTCTCAATAACTTTCTTCATGGGACTAACATAGAAATCGCAAAAAAAAAAACGGTTGTTCCAAACAAAACTGCAAACCTTCTCAACCTAAATGTATAGCTTCTCGATTTTCTGATGTTAATCCTAGAGAAAGTTGTTCTGTTTGATAGTCCTATATCATGCCCTTAAAAACCCATCAGCAAATAAAAAAGGAGCTTACAGTTTAAAATAAGAATGTGTATGACCTTGACCTTGTGCTGACGAATTTTATGGTATGCATAAAAAATACAGGCTTTTCGGTAAAGGAAAACATCATGAGGAAACCTGCATGCTTCAATTTCGAGGCATGTATTGTACCCACTGTCTATTATAAGTGGCGACGGGCTCACACCGCGTCACACTGGACAGAGTTTCGGTACTACTGGTGAAACGTGGATGTTCTGGAGGTTTCAGAATATCTCTGACTACCCCCTCGGGGAATATAGTCGTGAGCATATGCTATGCTTATGCTTATGCATCAAAAATACTGAGTGAAATTTATAGTAAGTAGTCCATTTCTTACGAAAAAAACAAATATTTTTTGGTGCAGACCACAAAATAAAAATTTGTTCGCGTTTTTTGTCGGTCATCCTCAGTACCATAATCGTAGTAAATTTTAAAGTCATAACCAGTATAGTAGATAAATGATCTCACCTCTCAGGAGTGGCCAGCGTTAGGTTCGGTGCGGGGAAGGCACCGTCTGCTGCGCAGATGACGTTCACCGTCTCGTCATCCGTCTTGTTCTGAATTAATCGGAAGTTCGTCTCCGGTACTGCAATAATAAACACTTGTTAGGTTTCCTTGGTTCTACCAGTTTATTAACTAAGACGAAAGGTTGTATAGTGCTATTCAATATAACTCGAAAGATGACTGTAGGCCTTTGACTAATTATTATATGGACTGGTTACTCGTGTAATTCTACTAACAAACATTTCTGCCACTTTTTGCGGGGGGCGAGGTAACATGAAACCTGCAACTTTGGATTTTACTCCCGATAAATTTAGATTCTAATTTTGAATGTTAAAAATCATGAAAAGTAGTCTCGTGTGAACCCCAAACGTTCTAAGTTCGAATTTTATTATTTCGCAATTATAGACTGTCGCGTTTAGTGATAAGGTGTAAAATTTAATGTAAATAATAATAATAATAAGAAATTAAGAAATGCACAAGATCAATTGTGCTTATACCGTGGCAGAGGGGAAATGCTACCGCAAGGCTAGTCCTTATAATAATTAGTCAAAGCTGTAGGCCTACCATGAGTTTTCACTGTACTTTACTACAGTAGTTACGTCATCAATTTTGTATTGAATTTCGTACAGCGCTCCTGGTGGTTACGTTGAGAACTAATTTCTGTCATACAAAATTTGTGACGTGACTATAGTAGTAAAGTGCAGTGAAAACTGATTCATCGAATACTTTTAAGCTTGTACCAAAACTGTCATCAGCCTATTGGATTTTGTGTTGTTCCATCCTGAAACCTTGAATGTACCTTGATATAACTGAATCCAAAAAAATATAATGGGTCTAACAAAACACCTTTGTATTAGGTATTTAAAGGAATTTAAAGGGAAGGGCTATTTTAAGGGGAATCTGGCCGCATCTTCTCTACAACGGAACACCTTCCGACGCGGTGGTAGATTCAAAAACATGACGTCAAAAAGTTATCTATGTGATATTATTTTGAATAAACAATTTTGACTTTTGACTTTTGATTGTATAAACAACATCAGGAAAAATAAAAAAATCTGCTGTTACATAAAAACTGTAGATTTTTTAAAAATTTCGTCGTCTCCATGGTAAAAGTTGTTCAGTTTGATGGTCTAAACCACCCCTTTAAATATTACCAGGGTGTTTTATTGCACAATGTATATTTTTATAGATATATCCTGTACCAACATTTCTGTCCCCCGAAAGAGATTATTTTTGTGAGTTTACGTCATGGATTTAGAATGATAAAGGATACCAATCCTCCTTACAAACATGGAAACACGAAAATACTCATTGGAGGTCGGTAATGTTCAGCCTTCTATCGTACGTCGGTCGATGTTTCAAACTTTAGGTTTGTCTCTTTCTGTCAGAACAAATATTCGATAAAAACTCTTTTTTTTTATTTTTCGTAGTTGGTTTAGAAAGTACGTCTGTACTACTTATTTGTAATGTTGCTGTGCCCTACAGGGTCCATAATGATCTCATAGCTTATAAGTTAACACCTTGTTATACATTATGGAATGCAATAAAATATTGAGTATTGAGTATTGAGTATTGAGTCTGTACTCCAGGTATAGAAAATACCTATTTCCAGCTTCCTAGTTTATGTTCTAACATGATGCATCCAGAATTCCTGTACGGCACAGATGTTTACCCTTTTAGAAACTGTTCTGTAGGTAATTGGCGTCTACTGCACAAAGTGCGTCGCTGGGGTCGAAGATTTCATTAAATACCAAGTTATTTGAGGGGAAACCCATCCGAGCGCAATCCTATGAGGATAGGGGTTGCGACTCAAATCTAATTTTGTGTTCACAAAGGCAATCGTTTTACAGGTGCACTATAGTTTAAGTTACTCATCTTGCAAATTAATTCGATTGGGTTTCAATTCAAATGAAAGGGGGAGCAAGGCAGTTGAGAAAACATCCTCAGAAAATATTGTTGCGCAAAAAATTTATAAAGGATATCGATATCCCTCAAGAACCCAATTTAGGAATGAACTAACTTTCAAGATCTGATCTTTCAAGACTCTAATCTTGATATAGTTTAATAAATTATACATGGTATAAAATTAAATTCGTTATATATTAAAGAAGGTTGCTTTAGAACAACAAAGTGAACAACTTTCACTATTAGACTAATAATGAAATCTCGACAAAATAATCTTTTGTTCCATACATTTGGGCCGGGTAGCCTTTGAAATTTTTATGGAACAGCTGTTTTTTTTCGCGAAGTCAATGCTGTTCCCACAGTGAAATTTGTTCACTTTGATGGTCTCTTATAACGCATTATGTAGGCTGCGCATATCGAGGCGTTGTATGGCAGCAGCGTGATATATCGCTATCGCGCCTTAGCTATATTTCTATTTGCGCGTGAAAGAACGTGATAAAAGGCGTGATATAGACTTCATACTACGGCCGCTGATACCTACGAGTATCAAAATTTTACATTAAAATCATTTGAAACTTGCTGGATTTTTGTTACATGAATATGAATACTACTTCCTATCCTATCCTATCCTAATTTCTACTAATATTAAGATGTTTGGATGTTTGTGGCTCAATAACCCATAAACGACCGAACGGATTTGGATGAAATTTGGCATACTGATAGAATATCTTCTGGATATATATAGGATACTTTAAAGTTCAAGCAGATGGAGTCGCGGGCAACAGCTAGTCATACATACAGGGTCCTTCTTAATATGCTGACACTTTTTAAGAGGATGACCAGACCATCAAACTGAACAACTTTCACTATGGGACCAACATTGAAATCGCGAAAAAAAAATCAGCTGTCCCATACTAGTTTAGCTCGAGTAGGTTTTCAGTTTTGTATGGGACAGCAGATTTTTTTTTCGCGATTTCAATGTCGGTCCCATAGAGAAAGTTGTTCAGTTTGATGGTCTGATCATCCTCCCGATAAAGTGTTAGCGTATTAAGTTGGACCCTATACAACGTGTTAATGAATTAACGCAAAACTAGAAAGTAGTTTGTTTAGAATCGAGAGCAGAATCGAATTATCATGGTTTCAACATAGGTAATTTTTTTCCAAATATAAATAATTTGTTTGTAAAATTTAAAATTTACTGAACTCGATCTTAACCCACCGCTCGGGCACTCTCACCCTACTTACTACTAAAACAAGATTCTTAAAATGTATCCATGAGCACGTTAGCGCTTTCATTCATTGCTGAAATGATAACAAATAATTTTTGGCTCAAAACTTAAAATGCAAATAACTTTAAATTTTAATTATCAAAATAATGAAATTATTGTTTCAATCTAATTATTTTGTTCTAAATCAGTTGGGGTATGAGGCTTATTTATTAACACCTTGTATAGAGACAACAAAATATTCTTAAACCAATATAAAGATATAACTGTGACAGTACTTGGATTATGGACGATGTCACTTATGCAGAGTGTTTTATGCCAGCAGAAACCTTCCAACTGCTATCGGTATAAAAAGAGATGTGACGCGGATAGCAGATGCCGGCATGAATAAAACTGCTTATCCGTACAAAAAACATTGGGTTTTGGTCCAAGACAAAGTGGTGAAGCGTTTGCTTAAAACAAAAGAATAAAATTACGGGAAAAAATACAAAAAGTTGTTAATAAAATTAAAATACAAAATGTTGTGTTTTTATTATAAGTAAAAGAAGTTAAACGTGAAACAAAGATTTTCTGCCAGATTAGGCCGTGGTTTGACGTTAGTTGAACTCAAAGTATTTATTCATCGGTTAAATCAACTATGTCGTTCTTAGACATATTCCTATCATATTATTTTTTATAACGATGAGACAGTGATTCTTATTCGTACTTATTTATTTATCTGTCATATTGAGGAGCATTTAAAGATTTGGTGTGCATGAAAGATTAATGGATTTATTAATACTTTATACAAATCGTATCGAATTGTAGTTATTTTTCCAATATGGATATTGTTATAACGGTGTTAGCTGATATTTATCGCGCATTTATGTAGCCAGAAGTAATATTATGCCACTTTTAATTTCTCGATCACTATTGAATTTTATTGGGTGCTAGCGTGTCGAAGTTCCAATTGTGTGGTGGCTCAAGATTGTGTTTTTTTTACATAATACAACCCTTATAGTCACCAAATATTTTATAACCGTACAACGTTAAGCACTTTTTTTGTTGAAACTAGGTATTAGCTAAATCATCAACACTAAGTTGGAGTCACAAATTGAAGATAAGTTTATTCTGATGCGAAAATTCGTCCTGCATAAAAACGAAGCCTGGTGATATTTTCAATACTAACCAATTAAAGTCAATGAAATTTTTCAGAAACAATCTAGAAACTAATCTCTATGTTTGTATGATGTAAAATTTTCGTTTAAATATACAGTTTTAGTGCTAGAATTAATTTAAGATTTGTATGGAAATCTTTGAGGCACTGTAACTTTAAAACTATACATTTTAACGAAAATTTGACTTCATACACACATAGAGATTAGTTTCAAGATCGTTTCTGAAAAATTGCATTAACTTAAGATTTATCGAGAGGATTGTTTTCGCTGACGCTATCGCTAGTAACTTGAGGTATTAAAACTGTGGCATACGACGGTCTCAGAACGTGTCGTATGGGGAAGTAAACGTTTTACGAGTAGCAAGTCTGGCAAAATACGAAATTTGGTGTAAGTATTCTTCATAACTTTAGTACTTTGAAGTAATATTTTGGTAGGATCGTGTGAACGCCAGTTTCAGATAAAGTTATGGAATGAAGGAAGTAAAAGAGAGATCTCATTCTTTTATATCCTTCATTTGATTTCATTATTCGAAGTTTACAAGAATTCATGAATTTTAAGTTTGCAACTTTTATACAAGGCGTAACAAAACGCCAATTGTAATATTTAAAGGGGTGGTTTCGAACATCAAGCTGAGCAACTTTGACGATGAAAAAAAATCTAAAGACAAATTAAAAAATCTGCTGTTCCATAGTAGAGTCGAGTAGGTACTGCAGTTTTGTATGAAACAAAAGATGTTTTTAATAATTTTCTTTATTTTGTGTCCATAGTAAAGGTTGTTCAGTTTGATGGCCTAAACCACCCCTGTAAATATAACTAGGGCGTTTTTTACACCTTATCTAAGTATACAGTTCGCATGGAAATGTACATAAAAGTATCATATTTTTGGTCGTTACATGTTTTTCGTTCGCAAGCAATTTACATCTCTTGTTTACAATATTAATGAACCTCGCATCATCTTTTTAGGGTTCCGTACCCAAAGGGTGAAAACAGGACCCTATTACTAAGCCTACGTTGTCCGTACGTCCATTCGTCTGTTTTTGTCCATCCGTCCATCCGTCCGTCTGTGCGTCCATCTGTCCGTACGTCCGTCCTTCCATCCGTCCGTCAGTTCGTCTGTCCGTCAGTTCGTCTGTCCGTCAGTTCGTCCGTCCGTTCGTCCGTCCGTCCGTCTGTCCGTCTGTCCGTCCGACCGACCGTCTGTCTGTCAGTCCTACATACATATTTCCACTGTATCTTTTGAACCGTGATAGCTAGACAGTTGAAATTTTCACAGAATGTGCGTTGTAAAGCTGCCTGTCCACTGGAGCGAGGCTGCGGAAAATGTACAAGAAGTAAGCATTTGCGATACTGTGAGTCCAAACGAGACAGGAATAGGCCAGTGCCTACATTTTTCTCCACGCTTCCTACTAAGCGGGGGTGAGGTTAAAATTGGCAGGGTTAGTCGTCTTGGAGTGTTCGTACTGTATTTAGTACTTATACTCTTTCTTCTTCTGTACCAATGCTGTCAATGAAACATAAAAATCCGAAAAGAAGTAACTTACCAAAAACAATCATTTGTTTCGTCCTTGAATCCTCTTCCATAAAAGTGGACACTACACACGTATAATCACCAGAAATGTCTGTATTTGGCTTAACTATTCTTAAAGCTCTATGCATTTTGAGGGTATCGTTCGACGCTCTGTACGTCAAATCAACTCTGCCCCTCAAAATGCCCATGTCCTGAGGTTTTTGAGTAGCTATCCATTGATAAACTGGCCTAGCTTTGTTCTTGAAGAACCACTTGACTACTAAACCTGAGGTATCGCTGCCATAATTGTAATCACAGTCTAGTATGACAGCGTCCTGTACTCCGTATTGAATTATTTCTGGCACTACCACATTCACTATTTTCACCGCTCTGAGACCTGGAACAAAAGGAAATATTAGTTAGTTATTTTTCGGAACAGTACGGATAAACCTTTGGTGCATGCATGCATATGCTGACGACTATATTCCCCCAGGGGGTAGTCAGAGATATTCTGAAACCTCAGAACATCCACGTTTCATCAGTAGTACCGAAACTCTGTCCAGTATGACGGGGGGTGAGCCCGTCGCCACTTATAATGGACAGTGGGTACAATACATGCCTCGAAATTGAAGCATGCAGGTTTCCTCTCGATGTTTTCCTTCACCGAAAAGCCAGTGGTGTTACAAATCGTACATAAATTCCGAAAAACTCATTGGTACGAGTCGGCCTGGACGGGGATCGAACCATCGCCTCCTGCACGGCAGGCAGGGTTACTCGCCACTGGACCACCACCGCTCATTTATGCTAGCTTCAAACATGTGAGATTTATTTAATAATTGAAGTACAGAGACAACCTCCTTCTCATAATATATTTCTTTGATTTAATTCGATGCTGTTTATCAGGTAGATAGGAGTCATCCCCATGGCTCGCTGGACTTCATTGTTCATTGTTTATTTTTATTTTTTTACTTATTTATTTTATAAATATTTGGTGAGCAGGAGACACGCTTGACAATAAGAAAAAATAACACTTTAAAGCTTAATATTTCGCAAATCATCAACATTTTTAAGAAAATTAAAAATGTCATCCCCACTTTACGTGTAAATAATTTTTTTTTCAAGTTTTTATTTTACCGCTATGTCGGCGTAATTAATATGAAATGTGTACCCATGCCAATTTCCAGCTTTCTAGTACTAAAAGTCTTTGACGAAATGACGAAACTGTAAGGTTTCCTTGTTGACCAAGAAACCCTAAAAACCTAGAAACAGGTAATAAATTCTATACTTTAGTCCTTATTGTACTTACAAATCTATTGACTGACTTTTTGTATTACAACTAAGCTAGCAATTTTTCCTATCGTGCAGAATAAAGAAAATTAAATATAGCAGTTTTATTAAAATTTCTCTACTATAATCGAGATACATAATAAAAAGACTAACACAATATTTACGAGACGCTATTTAATAAATTGATTTAAGAAATTATTTTAAAAGCTGGGTTAGGTTAGGTTAGGTTATAAACTTGTGAAAAACAAATATTTTGTTTCAACTTTGAGGATGGGATGGTTTCAACATATTTTTGGAACAGCTGAGTTTATTATTGATATATGAGAATACCGAGCCTTGGTACTTTTTTTTTTCAAAACAATTGTACAAGATTTCCAAAAAACGAGAATGTCACATTGTAGTCATTGTCGGTTCTCAATAACTGCCGAAACTGGCTACATCAAACGTCGTCGTTCGTCGAACTAATCGACTAAAACTACTTTAACTTTATCAGATTTGATTTTTATACAGGTTGTAAAAAAACACCTCAGTAAATTTGATGGGGTGGTACCAACAAAAAGAAAAATTGTAAATCTGTTGTTTCATACAAAACTGCAGTACCTACACGACTCAAATGTATAGCAAAGCAGATTTTTGTTATATTTGTTTTATAAAGACCTTCCAACAATGTATTTTTATCGATTGACCTACTTGTATCGCGATCAAAATTAGTGCTTTGTTGAGGACGTTGAATGTTGAACATACCCACCCACCTACCTGCCTACGTACATAAATACGCACATACATACATGCATACTACTCGCTACTACCTAAAAACTAGAAATTGAAAATTAGATGAAACGTTACATTCGATGAAACGTGACATAGCGGAAACATTGCATATTTTAAACATTACTTCGTTGAACAGTGCATTAGATCAGAGGTTTTCGGTGAAACATGTTTCGTTCAAACATGCGTAGACGTTACGTAGGTAACCCAATCCACTCATGGAATAACGTTCGTTTTATTCATGACCCGTTCATAAAAGAAAATTCAGTTAAACAAACAACAATATGAATGTTCCGTACACCCAGTGACAGCGACACATTAGCAAAACCATCAATAATAATAAATCCCAAAATCCCAATATCGATACGAGCAGAGCTTCGGAATTAATGAAATGTTCCGACGCCAAAGGAAACAAATTAATATTCATGGTGCGACAAAGAAACAATTTACTATAGACACATTACTTCAAACTTTATGCTCAAAGAAAATTCTCTTCGGTTAATCCATATCCATCAGTCTTGTAGTCCGGGAACCATTAATATTTATGCAATTCTCAAGTCAACGTTGTTGAAAGCTTATTTAAATTCATCCTTGATGCTGCTTAAAAGCAGGGGTAGGAACGACCTAAAAACTGGCTAAGTGCGAGTCGGACTCATGCACCGACGGTTCCATATATAAAACCGAAAAATCTATACATTTTTCCAGAATCCTTAGCGTGTGCCTGAACATGCGTGAATACACTCTTTTTTATTTACTTTAGTGTATGATCTATAATCACAGCAAGTTTGACGCTTGTATATATTTCCGTTTTTACGATGAAGCAAAATCAAAAAACTTTGCTAAAACACGTTTCTTGTATTAATTTCTAAATCCAAAATAATAACACTTATTCAGTGAAATTTCAACTCGCTATACAACGAGTTAATGAATAAGCGCAAAACTAGAAAGTAGTTTGTTTAGAATCGAGAGCAGAATCGAATTATCAAGGTTACAAAATAGGGAATTTTTATCAAAATCATAAATAATATGTTTAAAAAATTTAAAATTTACTGAACTCGATCTCAACCCACCGCACGGACACACTCACCCTACTTACACTACCAAAACAAGATTCTTAAAATGTATCCATGTGCACGTTAGCGCTTTCATTCATTGCTGAAATAATAACAAATCATTTTTGCCTGAAAACTTAAACTTTAAATGTTAACTATCAAAATAATGAAATTATTGTTTCAAACTTATTATATTGTTATAAATCAGTTGGGGTGTATGAGGTTTTGCGCTTATTCATTAACACGTTGTATATTACGTTTCAATAGATGCAGCCCCTTAAAGCTAGGATGGGCGGACGGACAGACAGCGTAGGCTTGAACACGGTCTTGTCGGCACCATTTAGGTACGGACCCCTAAAAATTTGATTCGGTCGCACTTAAAATTTCATCAGTGGACGCTTTAAGTGACATCGTAAATAGAATAGAGTGTTGGTAACAAATTCATAAAGACAGTTTGTTGGGAGCACTTTGACTTTCGTTGAATAACAATGAAGAGTTTTAGACAGCGACCTTTTGAACGAACAAGAGATAAACTTTATCTAAAATTGTGCAGAAATTCTTGGTAGATATTTCTTAAAAGCCGTGGTGGTCCAGTGTCGAGTAGCCTTGCCTGCCATGCCGGAGGCGATGGTTCGATTTCAGTCCAGGCTGACTCGTACCAATATATTTTTCGGAATTTATGTACGATTTGTAACACCATTTGCTTTTCGGTGAAGGAAAACATCGTGAGGAAACCGGCATGCTTCAATTTCGAGGGATGTATTGCACCCACTGTCCATTATAAGTGGTACTACTGGTGAAACGTGAATGTTCTGAGGTTTCAGAATATCTCTAACTACCCAATCGGGGAATATAGTCATGAGCATATGCTTATTTCTTAATTCATGAAATGGTAATGTAGATGGGAAACATTTACATGGAAGAGTAAATGTTATGTTTATATATTTTTTCCTCATTGCCCTTACATTTAGACCCTTTGCACGAACAAGGAACGAAGTTTATCTACAATTGGTCAGAATAAATTCTTGGTATTTCTTAATTTAAGGAAAGGTAAGGTAGATGGAAAATATTTACATGAAAGTGCAAACAATTTATGTTTATTTATCCTCGCCTCATTTCCATTTTATTATTTTAAATTTTATTTTGCCGACAGTACGCTACTTATACGAGCCATTTTTACTGTTCACCCACTAAATAGTCTTAAATTTTCTTTTAGTGTACTTTACGGCAAGTATATCGTAAAACGAGAACCTATTCATAAGCCGACGTTGTCCGTCTGTCTGTCTGTTGTTCCTATTTAGGGCTGTAACTTTTGAACCGTCATAACTAGACAGTTGAAATTTCCACAGAATGTGCGTTATTATGACGGATTTGCTAACAAATAATAAAAATGTCAAAAAATTAAAAATTAAGGGGGTACTCATACAAGAAAGTGTGAATAGGTCCCGTACTAAAGGTTCCAGAGAAAACAAACACAAATTTATGTTAATATGTCGTGTGGTGGTGTGGTACGGAACCCTCGATGCGCGAGTAGCCCGCACTTGACCGGTTTTTAATATTAATTTATTTTGTTCTTGTGTGTTTTTGTTTTTATTATTTTGTGTTGCTGGTACCTAGTTTAGTCAAGATGTAATTACAATTGTCACAATGTCAAAAAAAAAAAGAAATAGAGAAAAAAATCGCTCTCATTATGTAGGTATTAGCTTCGACACTTCCACCGCTTTAGGATTTTTGGATATACCCTTCCTTTATCTATTCACAACCGCAAATCCCAGAAGAGCGGTTTCAGCTACAGACTTCAAAATTCACACTAACGAGGTGGATATCCCGACCTGTCACATTTGGATGAAGTTAGCGACGGGTCAGCAGAGCTGAAAGTCCTCTAAACCTGTGGTTTGTAAAGCTCCATTGTCACGAAATGATTATGTCAGAATAACAAGTGTTGAAAATATAATAGAAACACCGAATAAGAAAGAATAAAGACGACGAAAACGAAAAATTGTGATAATCTTGATGGGAGAAAAGTGTTTGAGCTAAATTTCCCTGAGGTCTCTTTTTGGAGTACTAAAGGGAATGCGTCGAATACAGAGGAATATCGTGTGGAAATATTTTTTTTTTCTTTTCCAAAAGAACGTTGCATTAATTAACCTTACGATAGTCGAAACATTTCAGATTCGTGTTCGAGTATACTCGTAGTTGTTGCAAAATTGTGAATTCTCTGTGTTTCCTTAATGTGTTCCAATAAATTATTTTATTAGGAACTAGCGTTTTCCAGGGACATTGTCCGCGTGAAATTAGAATATCAAATCCATCCTCCATCCTCCTTAAAATATATATTAAAATTTGTCTTGTGTGTTTGACCAGTATGTATAAATAATAGTAGTAAAGACTAGTAGTAATAGTTATTAAGTCGTGTTATGTTGTAGAGTTTCTGGCCGCATCTTCTCTACAGCGACAACACGCTCCGACGCGGTGGTAGCATTAAAAAAGATTTGACTTTTGATAAGTGTGCTTCAAGCTCCTACATTGAGTAATTATATTGACTTTGTACTTTGACTAGACAAGTGATGGCCATAGAAGAGGGAAAAAGAGATAGAGGACGCCCACTGACCACCTGGATGCGTAACATTTCGAAGGATATGTTGACGATAGGCTTAATGCCAGAAATGACACAAAACCGTCAAGAGTGGCGAAATAGTATCGGGAGGGCTGACCTCAAATAGGGAACAAGCCATAGGGGATTGATTGTTAATGTTGGCAATAGACTTAACTAATCATCTAACTTTAATTTTTGCTTTGTTATAATTTTAAAGAAGAAGCAAAAGAGAAACAAAACTTACGAGTATACTATAAATAAAAATATCTTCTAAATTGCCGCTGCTTGGTGGTAAGGTGCCCAGCAGACTGACAGCAATGCCTCTTTGTATGAGCATACTGATTTACTGGCCGAGGTAGCGGCCAGCCTTCTGGTCACCCGAGACCTCGATTAGGCGCGTCAATAATTCTTTAAATAATCGGCACGTCTGTTTATTATTAAAATGAACAAAAAAAATTTATATTATGAAAACTCTAATCTTAGTACCTTATCCCAAAAAACCTGCAGATAGATTATCTACCGATATCATAGCAATAACTCCTCCACAAAACACTAGTAAGTCACAAAAACTTTACATCAAAGCATCATAATACCTCAAAGCCAGTTTATCCATCCTCACCTACACGAAGTCACAATGTCTGTTTTCTCAGATAAGGAAGCATAAACCCTCCAAAGGGACAATGTCCTGTCAAGCCTAGAGAGCGGATACGGCACACCACCGACCGTCCACCTTCGACCAAAGTAAAATACATTGCGCTCGAGGTGTCCCACACGGTGCATTATTGTATTTCTAGAGGACTTCGTTGTAGAACTTTTAAATAAATTTTCACAAACGTCGTTATATTCCTTTGCTGTGCATTTATCGCTTGAAGCTAAAATAATGAGGAATGCGTTTAATACGCTAGAGTTGAGCTCGCCTTTGTACATTACGACTTATTGTAATATTTTCATAATTATGTTGTTTTTGTGTACAATAAAGAATCTAAGAATCTATGTACAAATTAAAGTGTACCAACGAACCAACGTGTTATTTTATTTTTTTATTTATTGTACAATTAATTTTATACACTTTTTGGCCTTTTGTGTATAAAGACGGGGTTTTTTGTTTAGTTGTATTTATTATATGAGAGATTCTTTATTCTCTAGGAGCATCTGAGCTGGATGGATTTCAACAAATGAGGGGGACGGGGGATTTGTGTTTATCCCGGAACTGACAAAGGATAGGTACGTACCTACCTATATGAAATGACAAGTTTAATTATGGTATTCCGAAAATTTATTTTTCCTTTATATTTCCACTTTTTAAGATTTTGTTTTTTCGATTACTGCGTTACTAAAATAGTATTGTGTTATTGATCTTAAATTTACAGAGTCCTTCTTAATATGCTGACCATGTTGAAAGGGGAAATTCAGACCATCAAACTGAATAAATTTCGCTATAGAACCAACATCAGTATAACAAAAAAAAAAATCAGCTGTCCCATACATTTAAATCCAGTAGGTTTACGGTTTTATATGGAACAGCAGATTTTTGCGATTTCGATGTTGGTCCCGTAGAGAAAGTTGTTCATTTTGTTAGAAAAAAACTGTTAGTATATCGACGATGAAATGTAATGACCTCCTATCTACAAAAAAAGGTCGATTTTAGAGAAAACGAAAAACACGTTTATTACTTTTTTACACCTCTTAATAAATCATTTTATATTGTAAATTTATCGTCATAGGAACCTTAATTTATGACACAGTTTGGTGGTCTTACTAGTACAATGCGAAATCGTATTTTCAATCCATTTACACAAGAATCACAAAAAAAAAAATGTAGTTAGGAGGCCATTACACTTCATCGTCGATATAAGGAAAGACCCTGCATATGCACCACATATGCTTTTCGTTTTGGGTAAGCTTTTCTTCTTTTCATAATATACATTCTTTGACTAATTATTATAAGGAAAATTGGCGAAGGACTCAGTCACACTTTGAAAGAGTTTGGGCAATGTTTGTCAAATGTAGATATTATGGACATGCTATATTGAGAACTTTATTGACTACCACTACGTAATGATCCTACTCGAAATTATTTGCTTAAGCAAATATCAAAAATAAAAGAGTAATGTGAACCGGCTTAGAATGTACCAACTCATTTCTTTTCGTGGGTATCGTATGAGACAACTAACGGTATGATTTCTTATACAGTGTTTTAGTGGGCGACATACTAGCCCGCAGTGGCGGATCCTGGATTTATCTTTTAAGATGCTTTTGTTTTGCTGAGAGTTTCGTCGATCTATTTCACGCTTTGACTAATTATTATAAGGACTAGCCTTGCGGTAGCATTTCCCCTCTGCCACGGTATAAGCACAATTGATCTTGTGCATTTACATTCAATTTTACACCTTATCACTAAACGAGACAGCCTATAATTGCGAAATAATAACTTCGAACTTAGAACGTTTGGGGTTCACACGAGATTCCTTTCATGATTTTTCATTCAAAATTCGAATCTAAAGTTATGGGGAATACAATCCAAAGTTGCGGATTTCATGTTACCTCGCCCCCCCGCAAAAAGTGGCAGAAATGTTTGTTAGTAATTACACGCGTAACCAATCCATATATAAATAGTCAAAGTATACATTAGACTTATCCCTCATTGTCACAAAAGCGATTAAGGTTATCGTTATTTCTTTAAAATTGCCATAAAGAATATTTTGTTATTCGATGTAAGAAATTGGCCGACATTTGGCTATTGCTTATTATGGGGCAATTTAATTTTAAACTGTCGCAAACTGTAATTATCGGAGATTTATTAAAGTTTATGGCAGCTACACTTCCTTTTGAACGAGGTCCAATGACTTAAAGGGCTGTTTTATCAAAAATTTTGTAAGTTTATGGGGGATTAAATTTATTTAGCTAAACAGTTAATCTATAAAATAATTACATTTTCTTGTAGCTTTGTGTGGTTTTTTATCTGATAACATAAAGAAATATTGTCTTTATGGTGGGTGGATGAGATATGCTTCTTAACTTGTGTCAATTAATTTCAAGAATAACATTTTCTGTCTTTATTGATATCAAATAAACACTCCGAAACCGCTTTTTGTTTCTTCATCAAAAAAATACTTACTAGATTATTTGAAAATTATTATTATTTTACTTTCAGAACCTCACTATCGTTTTCCAATAAAATTAACGATATTTTGTAAAAAAAGTTCAAGTTTGCCTGAGAGGTTAACAGGATATACTTAGAGAAAACTTTCACGTTTTTTTAAGTAATTTGAGCAATGTCAATACAAAAACTAACTTACTACCATGATAAAAAAGTCAAACCTCTCCTTACAAATAAAACATTGGAAGTCAATATGGACGTTATTATTTTTTAATTCGATTCTCTAACCCTTACGGACCCTCCTATGTTATTTATATTTAATTTCTTCCGGCAACTGGAATATGCAGGGTCCTTCTTAATATACTGACAGTTTTTAAGGGGAAGATCAGACCATCAAAATGAAAAACTCTCTCTAACCAATACAGAATCGCGAAAAAAATCAGCTATCCCATACATTTGGCTCAAATAGGTTTTCTGTTTTGTATGGAACATCTGTTTTTATCGCGTTTTCGGTGTTGGTCCTATGGAGAAAGTTGTTCAGTTTGACTGTCTGATCATCCACTTAAAAACTGTCAGCATGTTAAAAAGGACCCTGTATAACAACTTTAGGTAGTATATATCTGTAGGGTGTATTTAATGCGTTAAATAATAAACGGGGATCTTTTGACCATCCCTCATCAATCAATCGTCTGTTCCATAGAAAATGTCAATAGCTATTATACTCTGTCAAAATGTACAAATAACAAATGTTTGTATTGTGATTTCAAAGTTTGTTCCGTAGTAAACGTTCAGTTTGGTGGTCTGATGCAACCCCTTAAGCAACTGTATGTGAATATTATCACACAAATAAACAAATTATTATTTGAATCTTGTTTTATCCCAATGAAGTGCAAGAATCTATATTTGTATTATTATTATTTAGAACACTTTTATTAGTCCGGGCGTAGAAGCCGTAAAATAACCACTTAGTTATAATAATATTAGAGTTGATGATGTGTCAAAAATATATATCGGGTACATGTAAATATACATATTTATAAAATGTTATAACACTTTCGAACTTATGGTAAATACACTTTAGGTATTCTCATTATCTCATATTAATATTGATCTAAAATTGAATATTTCTGGTTTCAACTGTCATTATGTGTTGTTAGCTTCATAGTATACAGTTGTTATAAATGTTAGATATCGGCGAACCAGGTTACGAACTAAAATCTAAAGCAAGTTCTAGGTTTTTATAATTTTTTGGAGTATAACTCTACATCATATACCTAATAATATATAAAAAATTGCAGACTTTAATAATATCAAAACCAATTTTTCTTCAGCCGGTGGAGTATATAGACATCCTTGTATTGTGTTTTGTTAGTGGAAATATTTGTATTCATCACAAAACTAAAGCCCGCTGCTTTGCTACAAATTGACAATAGTTCTTGAAAACTGCCTAAAAGTTTAAATTTCATTCATTCACAAACATTGTCACGAAAACAAACGGAACCGACCCGATTATGTTTGTGCCTAAAAACCTCTTTTTTGAGCCCAGTGAGCATGCTTCCCGTTCATATCCCGTATTTTAGCGGGCTCTCTCACACTAAGAGGTCACAATATATTATTTCCCAACGGAAACCTCCGGGCTGGGCCATTGCTATTAATAATGGGTTTTCTTTGCCAACGGTACATGCATCTGACAGTAACGATCGTACTTTTACTCTGTCATTTATTGTGTCCTCCGTTTTTTATTTAAATTGTCTCATCGCTTCTTCCTTTCTAAAAATTTGCTATTTCATGTCAAATTAACAGGGATTATGAAAAGGATATTGCATAACGAGGAAGTTGTGACACTATTTCGTTTTTAGTTTTTTTTTCTGAACTGATGCCGTTTTATCTCTCTTAATTCTAATCTGATGAGGTAATGGTACAATATATCATATATTCTTTATTGTGATACACAGATTAATAGGTCTCAAGGGCCAAGAGCTAATCCATGGGCCCTGGGATCAACGTGCCAACATGACAATTTTAAATTAATCGAGGCGAAGTATCTATGGCGGAAGGTGAAATGAAATGTACAAAAATATTTACACATCCAAATTAAAGGATTTAAGCATTTGAAGTTGCTGCTGATAATTTCCGCTGCTGATAGGATCCACAACTGCAAAAAAATTGCAGTAGGAAATTACAGCTATACACATCTCATTGATAATAATAAAATTATGTTTCCTTTTTTAAATTTTACTACGTGAATCACCTATCTACATATATTACTTGAATACTGCAGTTAGTAAAATGTTCAATTTCATAGCGCTGACCGGACTTCAGAAGATGTTTTCAGAGAGTCCTTTTGTCACTAAATGGTGCTAATTGCAGTTAAAAGTCCCATTAATAATTACTCCCCACCCCTCCTAACAAAACTCTGTAAAATGACTGGGCTACTACTAAAAACTTAAACTAAAATGTACCTCTGAACTTCATCCAACTAGAACTAACTAATATTGAACTGAAATCCTCAAACTGATTGAATTTGATTCGAGTATATTTACGAACTAGTTAACAGATAAAGTTACAATATTGAAATCAAAAGCGTTTGGTTTACCCAGTAGTACTCGTGAAAGTTTGGTCGGTTTCGGTGGGGAAACATTTTATTATTTGTTATTTGTAAGGGCTTAAAAGATTTATTTTTGTCGGAGAGTTTGGTACAGATACAATTCGTTACATAAACAAGTTTAGCAATAAAAAAATACATAGAAAAAAATGTACACCCCTCGAGGGTTTTTTTCCAGTTAGAACCCATTTTTAAGAAAATTGTCCTTGATATAATACGCAGCGGCAAACCAGTGCTACACATACACATACATAAACTCACGACCTTAATTCCCTGCCCTTAAACGAGTGTTGCCGGTGTAAAATGAAAATTTCTTACATTATCAGTACATTTTTATTGATATCATTAATTAGACTCTCGATAAAATTAAGCCAACATTTGAACATTACTAATTTGTAATATGATTAACAGACTTTATTCAGAACCTTCTTACAATTATACTTAAAAAGTTATTGGTAGTTGTAGCAAAGTTTGTTATGTGTGTAGATTTAAGGTGAGTGCAGGTACGGCGGGTCGCATCGGGTTGGAGCGGGCCGTATCGCAGCGGAAATGTGTACTTCGTCCAGATCATGCCGGATATCAATGCATTGACGGATTTTTAGTTCAGACGTAATAATGCAGTCATTGTAAAAAGTTTTTATGGCATGTATGGGCCAGCCACATTGGGGCGAAGCGGGCCACATCGCACGGACGAAAATCGTTGGCGCAATATTGCGACTCGCTCCGCCCAAGCTTAGTATGCGATAGTTCACACAAATTGTATAGAAGCAATTTAGGCGGATTTTCGCGCTGCGGTCCGACCAAATGTGACCCTTCAAAATATGCGCTTTAATGCACAAATTACACTTCTGTGCACTTCTTCTTCATTACACTTTGAATGTTGGAATAATTTATTTTTGCAATGACCAAGTTGAAGTGGCTCTCTACGCAGCGGTAATTGGCAAAGACTTAAACCATCTCGACATTTTCAGTTCCGAGCAAACAGTTGCGATTCAATAAATCCATCTTGCATAAGTTTCTGTTTGATACCGTAGTTAAACGGAAACCGTTCAATTGGTTACAATTTCATTTAAATACTGTAAGTTTCATTTTAAAATTCTGCTTTCGAATTTTAATAACACTTCATATAAACCTAAATGCGGTACGTACACTAGTGGTACATAAACTCTACACATTTTTGTGTTAATACAGGGTGTAAGGGAAGCGCTTCCGAAAATTCAAAGTGGTGAAAGTACCCATCAACATGAACAACTTTTACTGTGTGGCCCGAGACTTAATTTTACAATCTTTAATTTGAGAAAAACGTTCATTAGAATAGAATGGTATCTTTCAAAATTCAAAATTCATTTTAATTCCTAGCATGTTTCTTGGAATCTTTTATTTCTCTGTTTCTTTGTTTTCACATGAAACATTAAAATATTTATTGCTTGTTTCGCTTTGCAACATCTCTCAGGATAGAAACTAAAGAATTTACTTTTAATTAATTAAAGGCGAGAAGGCGAATGTAGAACAAAGTAGCGCATTGTTTTACAAAAATATCGTTGTTTCAGTGAGATGAGAACGGGGACAGAATGTAGGTCAGGCATCCCGACATACAAAGATGTAAACGTTTGGTACAATTTAGTGCTTCGGTAGCATAAACACCACACTGCAGCCAGTTTAGGTGAGCCTTCAAATTCATGGTCAATGAAGGAGGTAATACCATTGAGGGAAAGAAACCGAAGTTCTCCCGATTTTGGATATCCATCTCCGAGGAGGCAGATGCGTATAGCCGCCAAGACATCACAGTCATAAAGGATATATTCCATGGTATCCTCATCCTCTCCGCACGCTCGGCAGCTGGGATCTAGGGTGAGTTTCATCTTGTGCGTCATCGTGCCTATGGCGTAGCCCGGAGAAGGCTCCGAAGATAGCACAAGCCTTGCTCCTGTTGTTGTTCAGTATGAACCTTGTAACACGTAAATTAGGCTGGCATAACCTCATGGTTAAATGCCCCAATAAAAAAAAAATTTAGAATATTAAAAAAACACGTAAATTGACCATTGTACCTATTGCCTTCAACAACACTCTTTGCCTAGAGGAGATCTTTCGAACTATTATTATACATCTAAACTGGTAAGCTATGGATACAATGTAACAATATAGAATTTAGATCTTTTATAAACCTGTAGTTACGCAATACACTGAGAAAAAAATGCTACGCATGCGTAGCTGTTCCCAGCTTATACGTAGGCCTTCGCAGCTTACGTACCACGTAGCTCCGACGCAATATCAGTATCGCAATCAGTTGCGAGTGTTGCATCAGTATCTAAGAGGATATAATTCGAAGCGCGCTCCATACAAACGTACTATGGTGATATTTTCAATACTAACCAATTAAACTCAATTAAATTTTTCAAAATCAATCTACAAACAAATTTCTATGCTTGTATAAAGTCAGATTTTCGTTAAAATGTATAGTTTTAAAGTTACAGTGCCTCAAAGATTTCCATACAAATCTTAAATTAATCATAGCATTGAAAATGTATATTTTAACGAAAATCTGACTCGATACAAGCATAGACATTTGTTTCAAGACTGTTTCAGCAAAATTTCATTGAGTTTAATTAGTTAGTATTGAAAATATCACCATACTACGTTTGTATGGAGTGCGCTCCGAACTATATCCCCTTAAGTTGTCTCGTACTTCACAATGAAGCTTCACTTTTTCACTCGTAATCAGTATCGCGTCGTTGGCTACGTGGTACGTAAGCTGCGACGGGCTACGTATACGTAGCATTTTTTTCTCAGTGTAAAGAACGTTGACTTTGACTTCCTACAAACTGTACCTCACATTATTTAAAAACTAGATTATATGCGCGACTTCGTGCGCACAAATTATATGCCAGATTTGAAGTCAAATCATAAGTTATGAAACAAAAAATTATCATCAAAATCAGTTCAGTAGTTTTTGCGTGATGCTCGATCAAATCTGAAAATCAGCTTATAATTTGTCAAAAGTTTTAACTGTTCTTGTTCACCTACTGTTACAGTTTACTATAAGTAAATAGTTTACGATACATGGTTTAGTAAAATCATTTTAAACTCATTCAGTAATCTTATAACTTGTACCAATTCGTAGAAGCTACGTTCCGTGTAATTTCTTAAGATATTAATGCCTCGCGGGTCCGCTCGCTTGCATTATGTTAGAATTTATGAACATTTTTTGAAACACATTTTAGTACGAATACATAATATAGGAGATACAGTTTTAATTTAAAAATAATATTATCCTTAAACCTAAAACGGGCTAAATGTGAACAATCCTACATCTGCATGCTTCAAATGATATAGTTACTATACCTAAAGCAAAGTTTCGGAAGGTACCTATAACACGAGTTAATACTAATTATTAGTTAAGTAACTGCATCCGTAGTCTAATGGTTAAGAGCATTGGGCTCTTGACACGGAGGTCGTGGGTTCGATTCCAACGGAGGACACGTAGTGATATGTCACTTAGTGCGTTTTTTCCTAGTTGGATAGGACATTGCAGGCTGATTCACCTGAATGTCTGAAAAGATAGATGATTCCATGTTTCAAATGGCATGTTAAGCCGTTGGTCCCGGCTACCATCTCTGGTGGTAGTAGTAGTTACATAAAAACCACGTGACGCGTTACGAAAAAACTCTGACACCAGGGCTTGCCCACACGATAAGAAGAAGAAGTTAAGTAATATCGTTATCAAAATAATCAGTGATCTTGTAACGTGGAACGCTAACGCGAGGTTGATCCCTAGTTATTATGATCTAAGTCTGAAACACCCCCTTTGGTATGTAACGCGTCACGCAAGTGTACAATATCATGTGGGGTATCAAATGAAAGCCTATAAAAATACGAGTCTAAAAACACATTTTTAATTTTTTTTTTTCGAAATTGTTAAGCCCATTATTTCAATAAACTCAGAAAAACTGCTGTCCCTATCGATATTTCAAAAACTAAACTAAATAGAACATCAGAAATAAGGTAAATGGTTTTACCAAAAAAGTATTACCAGAGTAAACTGATCTTCAGTTACTATGAGCCTACATACTTAGTAAGTATCATTTTATACTGGTCTATACCTATGACCCATGTAAAACAACTTTTAGTATGGAACACTAATCGCCCGAATCCCGACTCGCACTTGGCCTGTTTTTTATTGGATTTTGTACAGCGCTCCTAGCGGTTATTGTTGGACATTTTTTTAATAAAGCGCGTAAAAACTACAGTGTCATACCCCGAAAAGGAATACGGTCGTGAGCTTATGTGTGTATGTAGTTGAAATGTAAGCGGATTTTCTCCTTTATGGTAATTCAAAACTGATTTCGCTCTCAAAAAATGCACGAATGCTTGTGGAGCTCATATTGTGCTGTGAATAAAACGAAACGGTTTCAATATTTAAAAGCTGATAGGATTTGACCATACGATTCATTGTCTGTTAATGCATACATTTTCCGAAATACCAATGAGGCGTTTTCATTTTTTTTAAAAACGTTCGAAGACATTGGAAGGATGGCGTTATAATCGTGCCAATTTAGCTGTCAGATCGAAAGTGTTACGTGTTTTTTTCGATTCCCTGATGATAGGGAGTAATTTATTGATTTATTAATAAGATTATTATGGTTTTAATATCAGAAATGTTTTGATACTTTAAATTGATAAACTTTTTGTGAAGTCAATTTTGGTTTATGTACAGCAAACGAAAATTTTCGGTGCTATTGTGTATTAATTGGTGAAAAATTATCCATTGGCAACACCACCACTATCAAACGTCATTTGAATGATGCAAACCATAGACAAACATCACTTTTTTGGAGTCGCGCTGCAAGTCTGGCGGAGTACCGACGCGTGAGTATCGGCGCGTTAGGCTTGCACGTGGCTCCGCCATTTTGTGAACTCTTTTGTGTTTTAACCTTAAAACAATCACTTGAGATTATAAACTACTTACGTTGGCAAAACTGCCACGCTAGACTTCATTAATACAACTGATCATTTTCCTACGTATACTCTCCACATAACGAGACATTGGCTGAATTGTGTGATAACACATCGGATGCCACTAAACAAAAATTGAATTAACATTACTTTTTACAGTCAAGGTGACAGGTTTTTTAGAACTTTTAATATTGCCATCTGCTGACATTTCGATTTACTATTTCACGAAAGCGGCGGCACTTTGACTACATACTCGTAATGGTCTTAAGAGAAGTTTATTCCGGATGCGTAAATGCGCGCAGCATACAAACGAAGTATGGTGATATTTTCAATACTAACCAATTAAACTCAATGACATTTTGCAGAAACAATCTAGGAACAAATCTCTATGCTTGTATCCGATTTTCGTTCAAATATACAGTTTCAATGCTAGGATTAATTTAAGATTTGTATGGAAATGTTTGAGGCACTGTAACTTTAAAACTGTACATTTTGATGAAAATCTGACGCGATACAAGCATAGAGATTTGTTTCTAGATTGTTTCTGCAAAATTTCATTGATTTTAATCGGTTAGTATTGGAAATATCACCAGACTTCGTTTGTGTGGAGCGCGCCAACAGTAATATACCCTTAAGGTACTCGTATTTAATTGGTCCTTGCCACAGAATAGAGAACCCGGCTTCACCTTAATAGAAGTAGCATGCACGTGCAGCCCCCACACCACTGTATAAGACTGTGCAGCCATATCTTCCGTTAGACAAAAGTTCACTTTGACAAAAGTCACAATGACAATGTAATGGAAATTAAACTTAGATGATTTACCACTAGACTAAGCCATAACGTGGCCGCACATGAAAAAGCAATATTTTGGACTTTGCTAACTAAACGACGATTTGTTTGTCAATGTAATATCTCTATTGTAATAATTATCTTGATAAACGCAAAAACCGGCCACGGTGACCGAAACAAAAAATAATGTTTTGTCTTTTTTGTTTACATAACTGGCTATCTCGTTCTCGATTTCTTTGCTCCATCTTTCAAAGCGAAAAGTTTTAAATCTATGAGACTTATTAAGATATCACAATTTTTGAGAGTTACGCGGTTATTAATTAAGCTAAAGTTAATCATTTTAACGGGTTCTTACCGCGGTTTTATTGTTTTTGGAGTTACAAATCAAAAGTTGACTTCAAATTCCGCGCCAATACGCTGACTGCTATGATTTGACGTCACTCCTTTTCATGACGGGTGAAGCTCATCAGAAATCATCCACTATAGTATGTTTCCGTACTCAAGTTCGTTAGGCACTCAAGTTTCATCTGCGCTGACTGGTGTTTGAAATTACGTTCCGATCCACGTAACTTATAATTGAAATATTTCGGAAAAATAAAAACTTTAGAGTAAATATTTCAGTAATTTTCTAGTCACAACTATTATGATAGAATTATTAAGATAATTTATAATTATAATTTTGGTGCAAGTTCCCTATTATGTATTCAACAGATGTGTTAGTAAGTTCAAAGGTTAAAAACCCGTTATGATCCCATTCCAAACACCAATCAACTGCAAGCAAACAGAGTAATGATCTGTATGAATTTGTCCCTTTGTATATCTCAGCTCAGCGGATTTGCAATGGAAACTCGACGGGTAATAATTTGCATGATTGCCACTGGTCCCATTCCGCTGTTGACGACAAGGAAGATTTTCGATATTTGATGACATTTTTTTCTTTGTTTGTCTTTATTACAAATTTTTATGTTGATGAACAAAATATGTGAATCTTTCACATTAATTTTGAAAACCAGAAATAATGCCAACTGAACATAAGGAATTGTGAATCTCTAACTGACTCTTATCGAATTGCACTCCTTTGTTGTTCGTAGATATCAGAAGAGAAACACCCTGTTCGGTATCGCGCTGCGAGTCAGACGGTGGGCGATCACGTATCCTCTTCTCTCGGGCTTGCACGTAGCTCCACCATTTTCTTGATCATAGAATAATACCTACTTGAGAGTAAAACACTAAATACAGATTAAAGCCAGTAGGTCGAGTACAATTTTTACCGTACGTCCAAATATTTAACTATTTGTAAGAAAACATTAAAATGATCTCTGGTCCTCGTTCAGAACAACGCATAATTGTATTAAAAGAGTTAAAACCTGACTTTAATAATAAAGGTAAGCGCATATTAGGCCTCATTGGTGCGGGCTGCTGCGCAAAAATCCACCCAATTCGCTTTTATACAATTTAAATGAACTATAATCGTATACTACGCCGGGTTGGAGCTTGTCGCATTTTTGTGCGACGAATTTACGTCAGTGCGATGCGGTCCGCTCCACCCCGATGCGGCCCGTCGTAGTGTGCCATGCCAAGCGGAACTTTTGACGTCAATTTAAAAAATCCGTCAATGCGTTGCGACCCGACCCGCTCTAATGTGCGAAGTACACATTTTCCGCTGAGATGCGGACCGCCCTAATATGCGCTTATCGTTATCTAACATTTCAATATTGACTGAATATCCCATGGGAGAGATTTAGCATATCAAACTATCATAGGCTATAAAGTTTATTGATACTGCTTAGTAATAATTAATGAGCCACTTTGAGTCTATCAAATATTGATCAAACTGCGAACAGGATACTTGCAAAACTATAACCATGTTTGTGATAGATCTGGTATGTAGGCCATAGGTTTATCCGTATTTATACTTCGTTTCAAATAAGGACGAAAAGATTTTCCGATTCCTATATAGCTTTCTGGCCAATTCTAATTTGCAAATATAATTTATTTATCAGAAAAATATACTATCCGACACATCTTGGACGTTACTAAAGCTTGTCTAAGAATAAGTGAGAGGAAGTTTTTCAGATCTCGAGTTTCGTTAATTCAAAATAACCTTAAAATTTCGTTGCTATTTGGAATGGAGTATAGTTTGAAACAGTTATGACAATTCCTAATGATTTTTGAGAAATTTACGTACTTATCACATGTAACACCTCTAAAAATATCTGCAAAAAGACTTGCCAAGCTTCCACATAAAGTTTTCAAAATAAGATATCAGAAAGAGTTTTCCACATAAAGTTCTCAAAATATTATATTCCATACGCAATTTTTAAGCGTAAGTACCTAGGCGATTTTGCAACTGCACCGCAGCTACATCGCTGCAATATCGCAGCGATGACGTCGTGGCGGAATCATGGCGATGTTGCGACGATATCGTGCCGTTAACGCTTATGCTCAAAAATCGCTTTTTTGTGGTCTGCGCGTAGGTACGAAGTGAAAAGTCTGGATTGCTGCGATCCATATTACAAAAAACGTAAAAAATCACTTCTTTCAATCAATCAATTCTTTGAATAATATTGCTTTAAAAAAGAGGTAGGTACATACTTGCTTTAAGCAAGTCATGAAAAGAGCATTACAAAGTTGAGATCTCGGTCTTCGAGAAATGAAAAGTGCTTTCATTTTTCATGTCTCTGTTGGAAAGTTTTAATGGCTTTCGTGACTCGATCACGAATCTAGATTTTTCTTTACGATATCATTTAATTACTTCTGTCATGTTCACTTGTTTTATGAACGTGAGTGTATACTTAAAAGTCCGATTACAGTCACGTAAATGTTTTTATGTATGCATTTCGCTCAAATTTATGTTTTTATATCGAATATTCGGTAGCTTTATATGGGTAATCTACCTGTGTATTTTAATTCAATTCGAATTATGTTTTAAAAAATTTAATATTTAGGAAATTTAAATTTTAGGAACTTTTCGTACATCAATTAATACAACCTGTTAATGAATTAATGCAAAACTAGAAAGTAGCTTGTTTAGAATCGAGAGCCGAATCGAATTATCATGGTTTCAACATAGGTAATTTTTTTCAAAATATTAGAGAATTTGATTTTAAAATTTAAATTTTACTGAACTCGATGTCAACCACCGCACAGCACTCTCACCCTACTTGCTACCAAACAAGATTCTTTTAGTAAGTATTGCTGAAATGATAACAAATCATTTTTGCCAGAAAACTTAAAATTTCGAATAACTTTAATAGTTACCTCTCAAAATAATGTAATTATTGTTACAACCACGCCAGAGGCCGTAAGGCGGTCTGAAAAAACTCTGACACCAGGGCATGCCCACTCGATAAGAAGATAAAGAGATGTTGACCGGCACGGAAATTCTACATACCATAAATATGTATGTACTGCATCGGACAGAATTCTAGTATTTTTACTCTGTTTCTTAAAACCTTTAATTTTAAAATCATCGCTAAACCAATTTCCTTGGACGTATTCTTCCTTGTCTAAAACGTAAGGAGGGTTGAGTCTCTACAAGCTAATCCTTTGAACAGGTTAAGCATGATTCCCAGGACGCCGGCGGCGGGGGTTAAGTCTTTGCTATACAAAGTCTACGGAAGACAGGTGATATGGAAAACTAGACTAACATTTACTTCCCTGTTTAAATTTATAACATTTAATATCATATTACCAAATGAACAAGTCTGTTCAGGTCGACCTTTTAAGAAGTGTTGGGACAATCTGAATGCTTTTGATAACAAATGGCCAGAGTTTAATATTAGTCCGGGCGTAGAAGCCGTAAAATAACCACTTAGTTATAATAATATTAGAGTTGATGATGTGTCAAAAATATATATCGGGTACAAGTTAATATACATATTTATAAAATGTTATAACACTTTCGAACTTATGGTAAATACACTTTAGGTATTCTCAGTATCTCATATTAATATTGATCTAAAATTGAATATTTCTGGTTTTAACTGTCATTATGTGTTGTTAGCTTCATATTATACAGTTGTTATAAATGTTAGATATCGGCGAACCAGTAAACGAACTATTATCTAAAGCAAGTTCTAGTTTTTTATAATTTTTTGGAGTATAACTCTACATCATAATATACCTAATAATATATAAAAAATTCAGACTTTAATAATATCAAAACCAATTTTTCTTCAGCCAGTGGAGTATATAGGGTCCTTCTTAATATACTAACACTTTTTTAAGGGGGTGATCAGACTTTCAAACTGAACAACTTTTTCTATGGCACCAACATTGAAATCGCGAAAAAAAAACAGCTGTTGTATACAAAACTGCAAACCTTCTCGAGCCAAATGTATGGGACAGCTTTTTTTTCGCGATTTCGATGTTGGTCCCATAAAGAAAGTTGTTCAGTATGATGGTCTGTGAGTGATCCCCTTAAAAAAGTGTCAGCATATTAAGAAGGACCCTGTAGCTATATGGATGGTTGGAGGACTTAAGATGAAGACTTAGCTCAGCAGATGAATTTTTGATTACCATGATATTAAAATAGACATAAATCCATATTATACTTTGATCTAGTGATTAATAAGAAGAGAGTAGTCTCAAAGGATTTTTCCACATCTCTACAGGGTGTTAGGGTAAACAACTACATTACTTTAAGGGGTGATTCTATCCATGATACTGAACAACTTTCCATAAGAAACATATAGGAATTTCGCAAAAAAATTGGTAAGAATTCCATAATTATGCAATTAGCTGATCGAACGTTTGTATGATAATGATAAGGCGACATTTTTATTGCGAATTTCCTATAATATGTTTCTTAGGCAAAGTGTTTCAGTATCATGGGTACCCATGATCCATGATCCATGGTCCTCCATCCACTTTCTATAGGTATATCATTTTCCTATAGGTTTCTTATGGAAAGTTGTTCAGTATCATGGCTACAATCATCCCTTAAAGAAATGCAACTGTTTAACACACCATGTATACCTCTATTTTAAATAACTTAGGTACTATAACAATTTTAAGGACGTATTCAGATAATGAAAAAACGAGAATAATGTTTAGACCTTCCATAGAAATTCGAAGTTGACCTTAGTGTGTATCCTAAGTTGTCTAGTTTTGGTATCTGATACACACGCAAATATTATTTTCTAGTAGTAAAAAAGGGGTGAATTGCATAATAAAATAAATAATGACATACAATTATGTCAACATGTGCACTTGTTTGGTGATATCAAGTATCTCAGCTACCTTCGTTTCCTTAAAGAAGAAGGAATCATAAAAAGGGAAGAAAGGAATAAAGTATTTTACCTGGAATTCATTTTACTTAACAAAAAATCTCTAGTTTCTTTAAGCATAAGCATATGCTCACGACTATATTCCCCGAGGGGGTAGTCAGAGATATTCTGAAACCTCACAACATCCACGTTTCACCAGTAGTACCGAAACTGTGTCCAGTGTGACGGGGGGTGAGCCCGTCGCCACATAATGGACAGTGGGTACAATACATGCCTCGAAATTGAAGCATGCAGGTTTCCTCACGATGTTTTCCTTCACCGAAAAGCCAGTGGTGTTACAAATCGTACATAAAACTCATTGGTACGAGTCGGCTTGGACGGGGATTGAACCATCGCCTCCTGCAGGGCAGGCAAGGTTACTCGCCACTGGACCACCACGGCTCTAGTTTCTTTAATGTTATAAAAAGGGAGAGGTCAGTAGTGTCATCGTTAGATTTAAAATTTTCCTTTCCGTAACAGATCGCAGTTAAGATAGTATGTAAAGTAAAAAGGGGTAGTGTTTACTCAATCACTTTGAGCTTGAGGTATAAACTCTAAGCGGATGGCATAAAGTTGAAATATACCTGAATGATAACTGAAATATGGATCATAATGAACTAAATACATACATTCATTTTAATTATATATATTTTGCCCGCAATTTCGCACCGGCTCCCATCATTAACATCAATATTAACTAGTATTTTAATCTAATCATAAGCTTTCAAACGCAAAAAGTTTCGTAAAAATCGATTCAGTAGTTTTTGCGTGATGCGAACAAACAAACAAGCAAACAGACGGATAAAAAATTCAAAATTATGTGATTTAATTCCGTAACCGTTTTTGCGTAATTGATTTAAAAATATGCAAACATCGTCACAAACTTTCATATTTGGTAGGGATGGATTTCAAAGTTCAAATAAAAAGTATAGATGTTGGAAAAACTGTTTACCGTATATATTTAGGTATTTGTAAAGATGTGCTTGTCAGACATTTTTCCTCTTGTTTGTAACGGTAACAAAATATCCGCTTAGAATCAGTGACTTGCAATATCTGTTTTCTGTCTTACTTAGGTACTTATGTTTTAAGTCGTTTCAAAGTGAGGCTTACTTAAACTGGTTTAGGGGTGATAATACTGTGAACACTTATTAAAAATATCGAGGATAATTTGAGTGAAGAATTGAAATAATGCGAAATAGACACAATAACTTACCCCGGCTGACGACGAACGAAAATTGCTCTAATGGTTACTACGCCCGACTGTCAAACCAGGGTCATTGATTCAAATCCGGTCATGGATGTTATATGTATACAGAATCCAACTTAATATGCTGACAGTTTTTTAAGAGGATGATCAGACCATCAAACTGAACAACTTTCTTTATGGGACCAACATAGAAATCGCAAAAAAAATCAGTAGTCCCATACATTTGAGTCAAGTAGGTTTGGAGTTTTGTATGGAACTTCTGATTTTTTTTTCGCGTTTTCAATGTTCGTCCTATATAAAAAGTTGTTCAGTTTGCTGTCTCCTTTAAAAACTGTCAGCATATTAAGATATGAGCATATTAGAGCTTTCGTGGGATTGTACCAATGTATGTTACTGTGAACGTTATGTATTTATTTATTTACTTTTGATGTGTAACATCTTTCCTTTCACTTTCCTGCAATCTGTGGGAGTGATTTCGTGAAGAGGGACGGAAGTTTGTGACAGGAAGCCGGAGAAGCGCGCGCTATTTGATTTGACCAATGAGCGCGCGCGGTGGTAGGGTTGGCCGTCAGATGGTACCTTCTCATTTTCCGAAAGGTTGGTACTGGTGATATGAGATGTCAGATGTGGATGAATCATAATAATATGCGACTACTATAAGCGTGGAAGCCGTGGTGGTCCTTGCCTGCCGTGCAGTAGGCGATGGTTCGATCCCCGTCCAAGCAGACTTGTACCCATGAGTTTTTCGGAACTTATGTACGATTTGTAACACTACTGAATTTTCGGTGAAGGATAACATCGTGAGGTAACCTGCATGCTTCAATTTCGAGGCATGTATTGTACCCACTGTCCATTGTAAGTGGCGACGGGCTCACCCCCCGTCACACTGAACAGAGTTTCGGTACTACGTGAAACGTGGATATTCTGAGGTTTCAGAATATCTCTGAATACCCCCTCGGGGAATATAATCGTGAACATATGTATGTATGTATGTACTATAAGCGTAGAGGTAGAAGTAAAATTGATCGGAATGTGTTTTATCCTGTTCACTCAATAAGAGATGTATACAGAAAATTCGCTCTGGTTAAAAAAGGAGATCCTTATTGCCGTCCTTATCGACGTAACCACTTTTTTGTACTACGGCCACCTGACTCAAAAATTTCGCTTCATATAAATTCTTTAGGATTTTATGACAATCGCTATCTCATACGCGGTTACACTGACATTCTGTCTACCAGCGTAAGTGAAATTTTTTTTAGGGTTCCGTACCCAAAGGGTAAAAACGGGACCCTTTTACATATATATATCAATAACAATCAATGAAATATGACTGTATCATTCATTGCCTTAACTAATATTGTGTGCATTTCTGTATTTTTCCTAAAACTGTTCATGTAGATATATATTTTTCTTTTAAGGGCCCCGTAGCCAAAGGGTGAAAACGGGACCCTATTACTAACCCTACGTTGTCCGTCCGTCCTACCTATTTAGGGCTGTAACTTTTGAACCGTAATAGCTAGACAGTTGAAATTTTCACAGAATATGCGTTATTACGGCGGAACGAATAATGAAAATGTCAAAAAGTTAAAATTTAAGGGGGTCCTCGTACAAGAAACTAGTTTTTATTAATGTTTTTTTCTTCTCGCTCTATCGTAAAACGGTAATACATACAAGCGTCAAACTTGGTGTGATTATTGAGCAAACTCTACAGTATAAAAACAAATAATAAAATCCTGCCAAGTATGAGTCGGTCTCGCGATAAACATTTTTTTTTGTAATTTCGTATGTTGTGTTGTGTGGTGGTGGGGTAAGGAACCCTCGGTGCGCCAGTAGCCCGATTCGCACTTGACCTGTTTTATTTTTGCATAACAAATTATGTGACTTATTTTTTTACTAAATACAGTAGTAGGTGTGCCACGGGAGTTCCGTGAACGGTCGATGATAATTCATCGATAAAACAAGATTCGAATAATAATGATTCGAAATCATTTGGTTCTCTTTCAAAAAGTCCAGCCTATCAAAAGACCAAATTTGTGCAAACAAAATGTTCACAATAATCGCACGAATATTTTGAGGCGGGTCCTAGTTGAATTGCATATAATACGAGCTTGAATATTAATCAGTTGAAAAACAAAAATTGAATTTCGTTTGTCAGCATGCAGATGATTTGAGCTTGATTATTTGAAATGTATTTTATTTTGAATGCGTAGAATATTTCAATCAAATGCATTGATAAACGAACATAAAATATTTATTGAGAGCCGATGCATTGGAAAATTTTCCGGAATAATCAATGATCGGAATCTCGAGGTATTTTCGAACATAATATGGATACGCCTCTGGTAAATTTGGTGTCAGAGTATTTTCAAGCCACCTTACTAATATAATAGGCATATCTATAGGTACGCAATCTAACGTTAATGTCCTGGACAAAATGCTTAAAGTGTCTTCCGAAGCACAGAGGCGCTCAAAATGAAATGCTACTAAAACTAAATTTACTAGTAGGTAAGGAATATAAAACATGACAACTTTTTACACATGAGCCAAATCCAGATTTTTGAGCGTAGGCGATGTCGCAAATATCTCTGAAATATCGTGATTTCAGAAATATCACGGCTATATCGCGACGCTATCGTTTTGTCAACGCCTACGCTCAAAAATCGCTGGCATTATAACTGAAACTGTTGCGGAAAAATGTCCCTGTAAACAAGATAGAAAAATGTCACCAAGTAAACAAGTTTCATAGCGTTTAAGGGATTAACCTCATCTCGCATTTACTGGAGTGAGAAAGATAGCGGGGATTGGATAGCATGCGGCAGCACCGGCAGTGCTGCGACCTTTCTCGCTCTACCAATTGACGTTCCTGAGCGACAGAAAAAGATAGAGCGTGAAAAAATGCGATTCCGTGCTAAAGCCCCCGACAGCTTCCAAAACGCTAAAAAATATCTCTAAACAATAACCCTTAAACAGCCAAGGCCTGTGTTAACGAAAATGACAGGGCATGACTGTGCGATACGTGGTAAGTAATTACATACCCGTCATTCTCTAACGCGAAACATAAAGTGTGTTACATAAGGGTGGATGTTTGACAAGCTTACGAAGGAAATCGATTTTAAAATTGGTTTCAGCATGTCATAAAATGGTTTGCAAGATTTAATGGTTTTGCGTGTTTTTAATGTGTCTCATTTACCTATAATGCTCTAAGATTATAGTGCGTTCAAGATAGCTTCGTGATTTTGAAAGATCGTTTAATAGCGATTATTTTAGTTTCTAAAAAGAACCGTAAAACCTTTAATTTGACGTAACATTGTAAATATTCTTGTATATTTTTTAGTATTATACAGTTTTGACGTCTCAAACAACTTTAAAAAGTGAAATAAAAACTCTAAAACTACCTGTCAAAATCACTGAGCTATCTTGAACGCACTATAATATTTATTCAGGAGTCACGTTGCAGGTTCTGACCCTCTTCTCTCTAAATCTTTTCTTGTTCATAACCAAAAACAATCCCTGAGATTGGGATAGATACAACAATAAACTACTTGACACTGCACTGGCGGAAATGCAGTTCTAACGCAAGTGCAAAAGTCCGTTAATGATAAATAAAAAATTAAAAATTATTCAGTAGAATTACAACGTGTGACAGGCTTTGACTATTTATATGTGGAATGGTTACACGTGTAATTCTACTAACAAACATTTCTGCCACTTATTGCGGGGGGCGAGGTAACATGAAATCCTCAACTTTGGATTTTATTTCCCATAACTTTAGATTCTAATTTTTAATGTTAAAAATCATGAAAAGTAGTCTCGTGTGAACCCCAAACGTTCTAAGTTCGAAGTTATTATTTCGCAATTATAGGCTGTCATGTTTAGTGATAAGGTGTAAAATTGAATGTAAATGCACAAGATCAATTGTGCTTATACCGTGGCAGAGGGGAAATGCTACCGCAAGGCTAGTCCTTATAATAATTAGTCAAAGGTGACAGGTGACAAGGAGTGGACTATTTGGTGATTTGAGGCTTCTGCGATGGAATTCTAAAGGATATAACTTTATTTTTAATACGATAAGTGACGTTTGAAATAGTTGTTCGATAAATTCTTTCGAATCTTCACATTTATTAACGAGCAAAACGATTAATATTCAACATGAATAAAAGGCCAATATTATGGATTTCCAACAAAGGGAAGCCTTTTGAAATGAGCAGGAAAGTATATTTCTTTTCAGATGAATATAATTTTCAGATGATAGAGTATTTATTTAATGTACCTAATTTAAAAATAACATCCGCAATCCAATTCGCATTAGGCAGACGTAGTGGACTAACGCCCATACACCCTCCCGTTTCGTGACATAACTGTTCACATGTCTGTACGTACAAAGGGTTCGATTGCCTATGAGAGTATGCCTGTGCCATGCAGTGGGACGCTTATTATTAGGCTGATAATGATGAGATGAAAAATCACATTAAGGGTACATTACTGTTGGCGCGCTCCATACAAACGAAGTCTGGTGATATTTTTAATATTAACCAATTAAAGTCAATGAAATTTTGCAGAAACATTCTAGAAACAAATTTCTATGCTTGTATCGTGTCAGATTTTCCTTAATATGTATAGTTTTAAAGTTACAGTGCCTCAAAGATTTCCATACAAATCTTAAATTAATCGTAGCGTTTCAACTGTGTATTTTAATGAAAATCGAACACGATACAAGCTTAGAAATTTGTTTCTAGATTCTTTTTGCAAATTTCATTGAGTTTAATTGATTAGTATTGAAAATATCACCAGACTTCGTTTGTATGCAGCGCGCATTTTCGCATTCGGAAATAAACTTCTCTTAATTTGCAATGTCTGGGATAATCCCAGATCCTACTAATAAATAAAACGAAGTCTATATTTAATAAAAACATAACTACACTTTACTTTGCTAATAAACGAATAATAGATGAGAATAGATAAAGCACTCAAGTCAATTAATTAGTGACCTAGGAAGTCACTAAAAAAAAAGGTAGACTTAACTCTCTGTAATTTCCAAGAAGAGCTTCAGTGCCTCACCTCATTAAGAGACTTTTTTTACATAATTAAGTACACTCACGTTCATTATCCATAATTGGGAGACCAAAATCTACAGGTACTAAAGCATAAACCAATTTTGGTAAAAAAGGAAAATTACAAAACATACCTATTTGTTTGTTATTGGCTTGTCCCCGCCTGCAATACCTACCTAATAAAATTATATTTGCTTAAACAAAGTTGGTATACTTATCAGATTTATGATTATAGAGCTTGTTTTTCTCTTTTCAATAAAAAATATTTTTTTGCTGTTTTTTTTAACATGGTCTTTTCTTTTTCTTAATAATTAAATTTATTTCATACTTTTTGTCAAAATGCTAGCATAAAAGTATATATCTATAATCTTCTCTTCACTAGCTTCCATTTGATACCAATATTATAAGTTTATAAAAAAAATGTATTTTTAGTATGTTAGTACTTTTTTATTTTCGGCAACCCTCTTAAAGGTAAGCGCATATTGCGACGGGTCGCATCGGGATGTTGTGGGTTGCATTGCAGCGAAAAATAAGTACTTTGCACACTAGAGCGAGCCAGGTCGCAACGCATTGACGGATTTTTATTTTGATGCAATAATGTAGACGTAAAAAGTGCCGCTCCGTATGGCTACGTCGGGCCTCATTGGCGCGAAGCGGGCCTCATCGCACGGACGGAAATCCGCCGCGCAATAATGCGATGTGCTCCGGCCCGGCATAGTGTGCGATAGTTCATAATAAAATGTTGCAGAAAGTTCATAATAAATTTTTGCGCTGCGGCCCGTCTCATTGTGTATTTATAAGGACAAAATATTATTAGGAACCGACTGCAGCAGATTCACAAGTGTTATCACTGTGATGGACATTTTTGCAAATGGTATAGTTGGTTTAAAATATTTTGTTGAAATCAACTTTTGTTGTCGACTGTACCAGTTCGAAACCTTGACACGTTTAACATTTTTGCGTAACAAAAACCCAGAGTCGTAGTCGTTCCGAAAAATGCTAAGGTCCTATTGTTTATTTCTCTACGGAAACATTTCGCTGACCCTTTTCCTTTCGTCCTACATTTCACCGACCACATGGCCACCCAATTTTATTTCACACGCCATTCAAGACTCTTCACAAGAAGCTGACTTATAAATAAATAACTTAACGAAAAAGCATTTATAGCTTAATGGCCAAATTAATTCCAAAGTAATTTGATTTCTTAGTATTTTCGCCAAATCCATTTACTTTGGTGAACGTGCTATGGTGATTTTAATGGAATTAAGTACAGGTATTCGGGGATTGAGTTACGGCGCGATTCAGGTGAATTATTAGGGTACTCTTTAGTAAGTGTTGGAAGTAAATATCGTTAAGTTTAATTATTAAGGAGTTAGTAAAATTTTAGGTTATTTAACATTAAAGGATCAATCTAAAATATTAAATAAATAAATATCTTGGACATTGTCACACAAATTATCTAGTCACATGCCTGCCTGGACTTGTATTATGATGACTAGACAACGATATAGAATACATAATATAGATATAAACGTCCATGACTCGGGTACAAATATTCATATTCATCATACAAATATTTGTCCCTTACGGGATTCGAACCCGCGATCCTCGGCACAGCAGGCAGGTTCACTACAGACTGTGCTATCGGGCCGTCAACACCGGGCCGTCGGTTGGGGTAACAGAGAAGTTTTTTCCAAAAGCTCGCGAGCGCGCTGCATACAAACGAAGTTTCTTCGTATTTTAAAGTAAATCAATTTTTTTTAACACGATCTAGAAACCAATGTATATGCTTTGAATTTGTCAGATTTCCTTTTAAATACATAGTTTCAATGCTTAATTATGTTGTATATTGTTGTAAATAAACCATTTCGTTTCAATGCTAAGATTAATTTGTATGGAAAACATTACGCCACGATAACTTTAGAACTAAATATTTAAAAGGAAAACTGACAAATGCAAAGCAAATAATATTGGTTTCTAGATTGTGTTAGACATTTTTTTAATTACTAAATGTTCAAACTAATACGGAGCTTCATTTTGCGCCATGAATGATTTCCTTTTAAGTAAGTCTAGGAATAGATGAGTTGGATGGATGGAAAATAAGAAGGTTCCTATAGGTTTATGATGCATATAGTTCATCAAGGTATTTTAAAGTGTGACATTTCTCACGTGACATAAACTTATCGCTCCCGCTGAAACAATTTGGCTGATCGAAGGGAAACTTGGTGGAATTTCAACACCAACGCATTCCTGCTTTGAAAGGCACCCAAAGCAGTTGGTTCCAAATAGTACGATAGGTAGTTAAGATGCATATTGAGGCTTGAAAATACTCTGGCAGCACGTTGACCACTAACTTGCCACCTATTCGCAGTAGGCCCGCTCGGCGTGTATCCTGCAGTAGGATGTATTTAGGCTGATGATGATAGTGATGAAATCCTATAGCTCAATTGATAGACATCAGAATGCTGCTTCAATTTATAGTAAATTCCGCACTAGGTATCTAAAACTTAATTAAAACTTATTGTCGTATGACAATAAGTTTACTACCGTCAGTAATCACAAATAATACTAAAACAATTAAATAAAAACTGGCCAAGATCGTGTCGGACTCACCCATGATAGGGTTTCGTAGCCATTGTATAATTAGAATAAGAAGCAAAGTAATCGCCCTGTTTATCTTATCTAAGAGACATTGCTTTGAAAAATAACGATAGCGCGATTTAACTTCGTGTAATGTCATCTACATAGTTTGTTGTTAGAAATTCAATCTATTTTATTGTTTTCTACCGAATATCATCCGTTATAATATTGATTGAAAGTACTTACAAAAAGCTATGTTGTAGAAAATATTCAAATTTATTTTTTACTCCAGTATTTTAGTTTCTATGGGAGTTTTGTTCCATTGGACAAGTCCTACCCAACGACACCACACTTCATTTTATTTAACTTTTTTTTTTTCCAAACCTGTTTTCATTGTTTCTGTTTTTGGGTTATTATTTTCTGTCATTACGCCAAATTTAAATTCAATAGATGCAAAAATGAGCGAGTAATCGAGGTGGGGCATACAGATAGACAGAATGGACGAAAGTATAATGGTTCCTTGTTCGACTACAGAACCCATGTACAAAAAAATAGCCTACGAACAAAATTGAGCGAAATATGGGAAAACGGGAAGGGGAACAAATATCAATAACTCGGCCGGGCCTCACATTGTTTACCCTTCAACAACTTTTAATACTCAGCTCAATCATTGTCTGTTTGTTTATATGAAAAAATTAATGAACCTCACAATTTTAAAGCTTCCTGTTTCAAAGCAGGATATTAATTAACGATCGAGTTGAACTTTTTGTCGTACTTTGTAACGTAATCGATTGTGTGTGTTATAATATGACTTGAAACTTCTCCAATTAAAATTGTTTCAAAATGTCAGCTGAAATACGATCACTGCTGAAAATAGGTCTCCTCCAAGGATTGCCATAACGACTGGGTCCTGCTTCACCCTCACGCAACGGGGGCCCCTTCACAAGGTCGTCATTCCACCCAGTGGTGGAGCGTGGGTTTCTACCGCCTGGGGCACAGACCAATTTTGCCACCCCCTTATCTAAACCTAAAAAAAATAAACGGAGCGAGCGAAGCGAGCTCGAAAAATGTTTGCACATCTATTCCGGTTATGGTCAGACATTTTTTGGTTTATCCATGCAAAAATAGAAACTTAAAGAGAGCTCGACTTTTCTAATACGAATCGGTTAGAGCCAGAGATTTACAAACAAAACATGTGCTAACCGAAGTAAAAGCTATGGATGTTGCGAAGCAAGCCCGAAATTTTCAGCACCACGTCTTAGCTGTGGTCAGAACTCTTTAGGATTATGTGTAGGTTAAGTAACGAAAACAGAAACTTAGAGCGAGCGAAGTGAGCTCGACTTTTCTCTGCTCTACGAATTGGTTATAGACAGAGCTCAATCAATCTATATTTTGCCCGAATTTGCCGCTCCTAGTAAAGTGCCGCCCGGGGTATTTGCCCCCCTTTCCCCCTCCCTCGCTACGCTACTAATTCCACCTTACTAAGGTATCACATTATTATACACCCTAGGATCAAAATAAATGAATGGATGCGAGTGGATCGATGGATGGAGATGGAGTTCGAATCCGCAAGGACGACAGACGGCATGCCGTGTACCAATGATTTTTTCTAACTGACTGCTCTCAAACGGAGAAGAAAAACATCGTGAAGAAACCTGCATACGCTAAAGAAGTAAGTCCGATGCGTATGTGAAGTCTACCAATCCAATGTGGATTGGTAGACCCCTCTTTGGGAGTTGTGTCCTGCAGTGGGGCGAATAAAGGCTGATGGTGATAATCCCACTGCTGGCCAAAGGCCTCCCCCTTACTCTATCATATACAACGTGTTAATGAATAAGCGCAGAACCTCATACACCCCAACTGATGTATTAGAAAATAATTAGATTGAAACAACCTCATTATTTTGATACTTTAAATTTAAAGTTATTCGCATTTTAAGTTTTGAGACGAAAGTGATTTGTTATCATTTCAGCAATTAATGAAAGCGCTAACTTGCTCATGGAGACATTTTAAGAATCTTGTTTTGGTAGTAAGTAGGGTGAGAGTGCCAGAGCGGTGGGTTGAGATCGAGTTCAGTAAATTTTAAATTTTACAAAAAAAAATTTTTTATATTTTGAAAAAAATTTCCTATGTTGAAACCATGAAAATTCGATTCTGCTCTCGATTCTAAACAAACAACTTTCTAGTTTTGCGTTAATTTACTAACACGTTGTATAGAGGATGATAAACTCATAAATAAGCAACATTTTAACTGTGTTGATTTCATTTGGAATTGGAAATTGCTAAGTTGCTGATTGTTTACTTCCTGACTGAATAGTAACAGTTAAATTTTGTGTAACAAAATCGTGATATATGTAATCTGACTTAAATTATACCTACAATCCAAAAAATTATGAATCACAATCAAACCAATTATTTTCACAACCTTATATAACGTGCCCGAAACAAAAGTTGTCAACTGAACTTCCGCAAACCGATTCATATTTAAAAAGCTACGGCATAAAACAAAAGAACCCACAATAAACATGTCACATTGTAATCGACAATCGATATTCACAAAAGGGTAATGTAATTCATCATTGTGTGACATCGAGAGCTTATGTACGGTGATTAGTCTTATGGAGGCATTAGGTGTACACTTTATTACACACGCCAGTTTATTTTATTATGCCGTTTACAACCTTTTGTCCGTTTGACGTGTCACTTGTTTGTTTAAGGTAGAGTTATTGTACGTCGTGTATTTGTAGAGTGGTTTTTGATAAATAATAGGCTTTTTTGTTTTAAATTTTTAATGGTTTTTAAATTTGTCTTTGTTGAAGGACATAATAGTATATGTATAGTTCGTTAAAGAGTAAAATAGGTGTTATGAAGAGAGCGTGTGCCTTGGGGTAGATAGGTTGTCGTCGTTTTGTACTTTCGCGGCCATCTGTCTAATAAACCCTCTCATTCTCATGATTAAAAATCTCATTTTTACCCGTCTGCGCGACGCAAAGGAAGAATAATGTGTTTATCAGTCTATGTATGTAAGTTTGTTCCTTTGTGGCATACTAGACACAAAACTCGTGGGCCAATTTTGATGATTCTTAAGTCCATCGATTTGTGTCAATAAATATATGACAGTAATCAAAATTCAACATGGCGACAACTGGACGCCATAACATGAAAAAGAAAAAGGTAGGGGCTATATTGAGGGGTATCATTGAATATGTATTTGAAAATCATCTTTAGGTTTCTCTTAACATTGTTCATTTCGAATGACTATTTAGGATCTATAACGATTTAATGTTGTAAAAACTAAAAAGTGTGGGTAAATTAAGAAAGTAAATTAATTCAAAAGAAACCTGCATGCTTCAATTTCGAGGCATTTATGTACTCACTATCCATAAGTGGCGATTGGCTCATGCTCCGGCACTGGACTGAGTTTCGGTACTACACGTGAAACGTAGATGTTCTAAGGTTTCAGAATATCTCTGACTACCCCCTCGGGGAAGTGCATATGCTATGCTATTATGTTGGTAACATAAAATATACTATCCAATCAAGCCTTCAATCCAATCCAACACAATTCGTTTTAAATTTAAACTATATTCACAATACACGTTCCATCAAAAGCTTCCATTACTACAGTCCTATCTAAAAACTGTCAAAGCAAATGGGCACTCATTAAAGCTAAAAAACGCACGGTGAAAAACCGTAAAAGTCCGGAACAGTACCGGACCCGGATGCCAGCCCCATGGAAGCATTAATACCGGAACGCACAGGACATGTCCATTTGCAGTGCAACATTAAAAACGCTGCGTTATCTTTGCCGTACCCGCGTTTTTGGCGGCCCGAATTTTTTCTGATTCAAATACTTTTTTTTTTTTCTTTTTTAATCTGTTGCTGTTATAGCTTATGTTTCCTGTAAGGTGAAGCTAAAATAAAAATTACGGTAGGTGACGATGGGTGATAAAAATTTAAAAGTATCTATTCGAAAAAAAAAAAGTTATTTTATTTAATAAAATTTTTAACAGCAGCGCCAGTATAGAATTTGTATTTTTTTTAAACCTGTTTTAATTTTTAGAAATTTTATGCATTTATTATTTATACATCAAAACATTATATGCTCTGGCCATCTTTCTACATGGTGTTGGGGGTAGGCAGAGACTATGGGTAGCCCTACACAAATTTAACGAAAAATGAGTTAAGGGTATATTTTCGTTCGTGACGTCATCACTCGACGTACTATGGAAAAAAAATCAGAAATATGTAGAGTTTTGCAGTTGTCAGAGGATGTCAAGAGATTGAATTTATTCGCCATTTTGTATGGTATATTTTTTTTTAAAACTATTTTAAGTAAAGGCAGGTCTTTGATAATACACTGGATATGCAATAGCATATCACTGAAAACACTGTTCCTGAATGTTGGGGTTTTAGAAAATATACCCTTAAATGGAAGTCTCAAAATTGAAGCATGTTAGTTTCCTCACAATATATTTCCTTCTCCACTAGTTTTGAAAAAAGGTTAGCCAAGTCCAATCCCTTCTTAAAATATTTTTAGTACAAGAATAAAATCGGAATTTATGATCTTTACGTAAAAAGCTCTAAAGTACCAGCTACCTAAGGCTTTTTCTCCGATCACTAAAATGTTGAAACAAATGACAACGCCCTCAATTTTCCTTAGAGCCCTTCGGACCCGACCCTATCGTTTCTGACTTACGTACGCGGAATATTAAACTAACTTCCTTGCAAAACTTTATGTATTATAAACGCTACTTGACTGTTATAACCAGTTTTCCATATGACCCATATAAAGATCTCGTTAGATAAGATTAGTATCTGTTTCTTGAAGATTGATCGTAGCTAAACGAGGTTCAATCTAATTATATCTCGAAGATTTTTGTGGTGGCCAAGAATTAAGCCCGCATCCTGCCTATTGGAGCTTTAAACCAAGTTTAGCCAACGAACATTCCAATCTCTTTCATCTTTATCAATTAGTCAATGAATTAATTAGTGATACTTTAGGATGGATCGATACTAGGCGGGTTATTTGATTGAGTTATTGGTGTGTTTTTTATTTCTCTTAATTAGTTTGTTTTGTTTATTATATTGTTATAACTGTAAAAATAATAAAAGTTTTACTTAGTAATCACTTCTTGCATTAATATCATGTAGGTATAAACAGCGACACATTAAGCTATACAAAACAAACATAAGCTTGCCGCGCGACGTTATACAACGTGTTAATGAATAAGCGCAAAACCTCATACACCCCAACTGATTTATAACTAAGTAATTATATTAAAACAATAATTTCATTATTTTGATGGTTAAAATTGAAAGTTATTCGCATTTTAAGTTTTCAGGCAAAAATGATTTGTTATCATTTCAGCAATGAATGAAAGCGCTAGCGTGCTCATGTATACATTTTAAGAATCTTGTTTTGGTAGTAAGTAGGGTGAGTGTACCCATGGGGTGAGTTGAGATCGAGTTCAGAAAATTTTAAATTTTACAAACATGTTATTTAATATTTAGAAAAAAATAACATATGTTGAATACATGATAATTCGATTCTGCTCTCGATTCTAAACAAACTACTTTCTAGTTTTGCGTTAATTCATTAACACGTTGTATATTACTCTACCTACGTGCGGCCAGCTTATTTTGGTTTTGCGTAGCTTGATGTGTCGCCGTGTGTACATTGAAATACGAAACATTACACGGTCTTATCAAGCTAAAAAGCGTGGAACTTGTGAAACCAGGAAATGTAAGACTGAATGAGTTTAGATTAGAGGATAGGTACATTTGAACAATAATTTTAGCAAATGATTTGAGCAAGAAACGCCTTGTGTAATAAATTCAGAATTGCATTTAGTTTCAAATATCATGAAATAGCCTATTACGTCAAAAAAACTAAATTCTTCAACCCGTCTTAAGGGTATATTACTGTTGGCGCGCTCCATACAAACGAAGTCTGGTGATATTTTCAATACTAACCGATTAAACTCAATGAAATTTTGCAGAAGCAATCCAGATACAAATCTCTATGCTCGCATCGTGTTAGATTTTCCTTAAAATGTACAGTTTTAAAGTTACAGTGCCTCAAAGATTTCCATACAAATCTTAAATTAATCCTAGCATTGAAACTGTATATTTTTACGAAAATCGGACACGATACAAGCATAGATATTTGTTCCTAGATTGTTTCTGCAAAATTTCATTGAGTTTAATTGGTTAGTATTGAAAATATCACCAGACTTCGTTTGTATGCAGCGCGCATTTACGCATTCGGAATAAACTTCTCTTAAGGTTGCCGTCATTAGATGGTGACACGTCTCTGGGTTGACACCAAAAAATGTTAGCGTATAGTTATGGAACTCTTGTCGATTTGTTTCTCATAATCTCTAGATTCTATTGGTAATATTAGCTAAACCTCATCTAAACGGAGTGTCGTGTAACCGCAGTTGACGCACATCTTGGTAAAATATTTTGGATGTTATTATTATTTTCGTATGAACATCTAAGACGTTCCTATACATGCATCGTTTTACATGTGCCGTTTTATCAGGAAAGCCGTGGTGGTCCAGTGGCAAGTAACCTTGCCTGCCGTGCAGGAGGTGATGGTTCGATCCCCGTCCAGGCCGACTCGTACCAATAAGTTTTTCGGAATTTATGTACGATTTGTAACACCACTGGCTTTTCGGTGAAGGAAAACATCGTGAGGAAACCTGCATGCTTCAATTTCGAGGCATGTATTGTACCCACTGTCAATTATAAGTGGCGACGGGCTCACCCCCCCGTCACACTGGACAGAGTTTCGGTACTACTGGTGAAACGTGGATGTTCTGAGGTTTCAGAATATCTCTGACTACCCCCTCGGGAATATAGTCGTGAGCATATGCTATGCTATGCTAAAAAGAATCTTAGCAAAAAAGTCAAAAAGGTGAATTTTTGTATTGATCTCATAATTCTAGTTGCATTTTTACCTAATCTTTCGACCGATTACTATAATAAATTAAATTATTTTTAGAGTGTAATACTATTAATAAACGTTACCGTTTGTGGGCCTAAAGGAAATTGACTCCTTTAGTTCTCTGATGTTTAGGCTTGGTAACTTAGTTGGACGAAGGCATGGCCGCGGTTTGGAAGTTTGCGGGTTCAAGACCCGTCCGAGACAAAATTTCTTAATAAACACGGTGTTGGGGTAAACAGTTGCATTACTTTGCAGGGTGCTTATAATCATGATACTGAACCACGTTCTCTAAGAAACCTACAGGAAATTAGCCAAAAAAAAATTTTTGCAACCACTAGATCGATCATTTGTATGAAAAGTAGAAGTTTTTTTTGCTGATTTTTCGTATGTTCCTCTAAGAAAGTTGTTCATTATCATGGGTACAATCATCCATTAAAGTGATGCAACTGTTTACCCTAACATACTGTATAATTTGATATGAAGTTTAATAGTCCAAAATACTAGTTTTTTGTCACTGAACCTAAAACTCGGCTTCAAAATACCTGAACTTATTGTTGGGAAACTAACACTACTAACTTAATAAGGCACTTAAAGGATCTTTTATTACATTACATAGCTTCAGAATACTCTCAACTCAACAATACCGTACATACCTTTCTATTCCAGCACTAATATAAAAGCCACATACCAACTAAATGAAGATATGTGACGAAGAGCTACAGTACTAGAGAATTAATGAAATCGTGAGATCTTCACTTAGCTGTTACCTTAGAGGCTGTTACTATGATAGTTTTAGGAACAATTTATGGAAATAACATTAAGTTATCTGAATTAAGGTTTCTGTTTTGAGTAAGAAATTCCAGAATTGTATACAGGATATAACAAAAAACCCCTAGTAATAATTAAGGGGTTCTTCAGACCATCAAACTGAACAACTTTCACTATGAAGCCAACAACATCTAAATGGAAAAAATAACAGCGCCGACTCGAGTCAAATGTACGGGACAGTTGATTTTTATCGAGATTTTGAAGTTGGCTCTATAATGACAGTTGTTCAGTTTGATGGTTTATAGCACCCCTTACGTATTACTAGGGTATTTTGTTACACCCTGTAGAATTACACCATTGATATGAAAACAAAAAGTGTCCATTCCTTGCAAGTGTCAAGAAATAAAATTGCATGTTGACGATGATGTCCTCCACGACGCCGTATCCGTCAACGGCGACCTTAATTGGTTTTCGATTGATATCGGACATGATTATAAGGTCTGATCGATGATTACACGCAAAATTCAACCTTATGTGACCAAAGTTAAACTCAATTATACTTATTGAGCTTATCAAAGTGAGCGCAAAATTTCGATTGGCATTACAGTAACAGATGGAATTAGTTGGTCATGAGAATTACTGCGAGAGCGCCCGCCCGCGCTGCGTACAAAGTTTCGTCCTATTTTCAAAATTAAACAACTATCAAATGATCTAGAATCGAATATCTTTGTCTATATTTTGTCATATTTCCGCTAAAACGTGCGTGTATACAGGGTCCTTCTTAATATGCTGACACTTTTTTAAGGGGATGATCAGACCGTCAAACTGAACAACTTTCTCTATCGCACCAACATCGAAATCGCGAAAAAAAATCAGCTGTGTTATACAAAATACCCATACAAAACATGTCCCATACAAAACTGCAAACCTACTTGAGCCAAATGTATAGGACAGCAGATTTTTTTTTCGCGATTTAGATGTTGGTCCCATAGAGAAAGTTGTTCAGTTTGATGGTCCAATCATCCCCTTAAAAAAGTTTCAGCATATTAAGAAGGACCCTGTATAGGTTGAATGCTTCGATTAATTTTAGATTTGTATGGAAATCTTTGAGCCACGGTAACTTTGAGACTATTTTATTTTAATGGATATCCGAAAACGAAACACAAAGAATTGTTTCTAAATAGTGTTGAAAATTGACACTAATTGACTAATGTTGAAAATGGGACGAAACTTCGTTTTTACGGTTCGTTGTTGTGCGGGATGTGTAAGTGGAGCTCGTCTGTGCTTGCGTCAATTCGGACACGTGTCCTAAGTCAGAATACTGTGTTCTCTTTACTGTGGTCCGACTGATCTCAGTTACCATTTCTGAAGACATTCCTGGAAACATCAATTGCGTTTTCCAGGAATCCTAATTTGATTACTTGGATCTTTTGACTCACGTTTATAATCTTGTCTTTGCCATTTTGCCTCGGAGCGTCGTCAATTTTCTTTGTCAGCGATATTGCTAGATCGCTGCGATAATTTTAGATCCCATCTGTATTTCCCTTCAAAAGTATTAAGTCGCTATTGAATGATGGATAATTAATAGTTGCAAATTGAAATTTTAAACAAACTAACCCTTATTAGAGTGCAATGTGATATTGAAGTTTGTTTGGGAAAATAAAAACTACCTACATATTTAAACTTGAAGCTTGTGACACAGTCTTCAGTATAAATAGTAGAATTTAAGTGCTTAAAACCAATCAAATCACTCTTGGCCGGTTTTTTCCAAATCAAATGCTTACGATACGATACAAATTGTGCAGCTAAAAATGTAACTAGTCTATTAAATAATATACCTGTTTAATAAATTTAGCTTAATTTGTATTTGTACTATATGTTTTATTTTAACGTTTGGACCACATGGCAGTTAACCGTCATTTCTCGTCAACCCCAAACCGTTCCGCTTCGTTCCGCTTCGTCCGCATAGTAAACGGAAACCAACTAACCGCCTCGGCTATCTGAGTAGTCTGTAGGTTAGAATAGGGTGGCCGATAATTGAATGCGTTTTGAAGACGACTCGAGTAAACATACTGTACCAAATAGTACAAATTGACTAGCATAAAGCTTACGATCGAATGCAACTTGTTAGCTCAAAATACTCGTACATCCGGTCACCTTAAAAATCTATACTCCATCAATTTAGTTTAATACCCTGTATTAAACTAAATTGATATCATTAGCATTCTTTTAAACTAAGAATCTACCCATCAAACTGAACAAACTCTACTATGGTAGCAAACCGATCGGAGCATAAAAAATCAGCTTTGAGCCGAATTAGGCATTGCAGTTTAGTATGGAACAGCAGATTTTTGTGTGTTTGGATAGACTCTTAGTTTAAAAGGATGCTAATGATATTAATTTCACCCTGTACACATACAAAAAAGTTTCGTGATTGAATGTCAAAGAAACCACAGAATAGACAACCCGCTTTGATAGAAAAAGCATGTCAGTGCAGCCCACTTATATCTTTTCATACATTTCGTTCGACAAAAGGTCATAAGTTACTATGTCAATTTAATGATGATACCAAATCTTCATGCTATTTCTATTGGTTCTCTTTTCTGTAGCCTACACCACTGAAGATAGAAACATAAAACAGAAATGATGATTAATCGCCGTCTAAGGCTGCCTGGCCACTGATTCGGCGCGAGGCTGCGGAGCGGAGAAACGAGGGCCAATGGGATTGCATAAAATCTCCGCTCCGAGATTTTATGCAATCCTACTGGTTGACATTTCTTCGTTTCTCCGCTCAGTAGCCTCACTCCGCTTCAGTAGACAGGCACCCTTAGGGTGTGTTTCCACTGTAGCAGAGCGGAGCGGAGGCGCATAAAATCAATAAATATAATAACTTCATTTCGTTAAGTGGAGTCAAGCGAGGAGAATTGAGCAATTTGATCGGTTGATTTTACACATCTCTGCTCTGCTCCTATTCAGTGGAAACGCACACTTAGCCTTATCTTTATCAAAATTATACAAGTAAGTATGCAGGGTCCTTGTTACAAGTGGCCATTTTGTAACATTATAATAATGTATTTTACGGTCGACCATCGGCCATCTTGCAGCTGACGTTAATGACCTTTTGCGGTAAAATATGGTAATTTTAGTAGAAGGAATCTGTGTCATATTTTTTGTGCGGTTATAGCTTAATACAATGTATGTAGATTAGGCTGTAAGCTACGTTTACCTTATTAAAAAACAATAAAGATAACCCTATAGTTGATTCTAATTATTTTTAGGACCCTTTTTTATTTACAATACGAAGATAAGGAAGTATAATTAATGAATGTTCATAGAGATTCATTAATTGTTAAAGTGAGACGAGAAATTTGTTGAGCAGATTATTTATAATGTCTTTTATTCGTTTAACGATTGAAGCCGAGGTGGTCCAGTGGCGAGTAACCTTTCCTACCGTGTAGGAGGCGATGGTTCGATCCCCGTCCAGGTCGACTCGTACCAATGAGTTTTTCGGAATTTATGTACGATTTGTAACACCATTAGCTTTTCGGTGAAGGAAAACATCGTGAGGAAACCTGCATGCTTCAATTTCGAGGCATGCATTGTACCTACTGACCATTATAAGTGGCGACGGGCTCGCTACCCGTCACACTGGACAGAGTATCGGTAGGTACTACTAGTGAATCGTGGATGTTCTGAGATTTCAGAATAAATTGCAGTACATTTAACTAATGAATATCTATAACTTGTCTAGAAATCACAATCTTTTCATTTGTTAGGAAGGTCCATGCCGACGACGTATCTCGCTACTGTAAGTTAGGTTTACAAATTGTTTACAAAACATGATACTGCAATAGTTTTTATTTTTTATATTCCTGAAAGGAGATAATATGCCTTACAATATACAAGGTGTTATAAAAAAAAGGACGCAATACCCTAGATTATTAGACCATACAATTTTAATTAATTTGCTATGTGTAACTTTAAGAAACTAGCAAAAAAATTGTATTTTTCACACAAATCGCCCATATCGATTTTTAATTTTGTGTAGTCTGATAACTTATAAAATAATCCTCAAACACATGACTCATCAAAACACCGTTATGATGAAACTCAAATCACTATAAAATATGCGATATGGTCGCTCCACCATACATAATAGATGAGATGTGATTCGTTTGATCGATGACCGCCGATTTGATTCGGACCGTTTAAGGTCAGGACTCACCCGACACGTAGGTAAACGATTTGTTGTGACTTCGGCTCTGATTTAACATTTATGGAGTTAACTTTGTTATTACATTGAAAGCCACGGCTTAACTTGGTTCACTACCAAAGTAGAGCCGTGGTTCCTGTATTTTGTGTAATGAAGATGAATAGAACAAGAATAGAAGAATAGAAGTTGGTACTACGAAACGAATACAAATTTTAATCCTTTTCTTGTAAAATAGTAAATGAAAGAACCGCTTTAATTCTGCAACATGCTTCGTCAAAAATAAATAAACAAACAGGATCCCAATCAACAACATGCTTCGTCAAAATCTTAAACCTATTACATACTAAATCTGCAACACGCTTCGTCGATACTAATAGAGGGAAACCTTTGCAAAAAAATCGATGTACAGGATAGCCGTTTGGTAGACATGTACTTTAGGTTAGAACAATCATTTCGACCGGCAGTTCTTAAAAATATTTCTCTTAGTTATGACGTCTTCAATTTTTGGTATGGGATTAAAAATGTTTTTTTCTGAAACCTATCGTGTGGGGTGTCAAATGAATGGGCTTCTTGAGCCGGATCTATAAATATACTAAAATTTAAGATAACAACGTTTTTTTCAAGACATATCAGGTTTCGGCTCCTCCAGTTAGGAAACGGCTGAGTAAATTTTTGTAAAGCATGCACTAAATGCCTCATATCTAACGTCAACAAAGCAACTTAAAAATTGGTATGTTCACATTTATTTTATTTGCATTAATATAATAATGATTCATAGGAAAAAAAATATACGTGTGTACCATACATCGAGCTAAGACTATAATTTTTGAACCTAAGTTATGGATGTGATTATAATGTAAGTACTCTTGGTTATCAATTCATGTCAAAGTCAAAGTCAAAGTCAATATAATTTATTCAATATAGGAGCTTTCAGCACACTTATCAAACGTCAAATCTTTTTTAAAGCTACCACCGCGTCGTGACGTGTTGTCGCTGTAGAGAAGATGCGGCCAGAAACTCTACAACATAACACGACTTAATAACTATTACAATATAAATTCTTAAGCTAAAGTTATCACATCATATGGTTCTACAAGTCTATCATAGATTCTGGTACTTACTTCAATCGGGCTATAAATGGTCTAAACAATACATTAATGTGTTACATACTTTAGGGGGTGCTTATCAAACTGAGCAACTTTTATATCGGACCAAAATTGAACTCGCGGAAAAACTCTGCTGTTCCACAGAAAACGTCAATGACGTCTCGACCCATATGTATGGAACAACTGATATTTTTTCTACGACTTCAATGTTGTTGCCATAGTGAAATATTTTCAGTTTGAAGGCCTGAAGCATCCTCTTAAGAGGATATAATTCGTATTGTGTTTTTTTTTAATCGTTATAAGCCTTTGACTATTTATATGTGGACTGGTTACGCGTGTAATTCTACTAACAAACATTTCTGCCACTTTTTGCGGGGGGCGAGGTAACATGAAATCCGCAACTTTGGATTTTATTCCCTATAACTTTAGATTCTAATTTTGAATGTTAAAAATCATGAAAAGTAGTCTCGTGTGAACCCCAAACGTTCTAAGTTCGAAGTTATTATTTCGCAATTATAGGCTGTCTCGTTTAGTGATAAGGTATAAAATTGAATGTTAATGCACAAGATCAATTGTGCTTATACCGTGGCAGACGGGAAATGCTACTGCAAGGCTAGTCCTTATAATAATTAGTCAAAGCCTTGTATATTTCCGCTGTAAGACATATTATCTCCTTTCAGGAATATAAAAAATAAAAACTATTGCAGTATCATGTTTTGTAAACAATTTGTAAACCTAACTTACAGTAGCGAGATACGTCGTCGGCATGGACCTTCCTAACAAATGAAAAGATTGTGATTTCTAGACAAGTTATAGATATTCATTAGTTAAATGTACTGCAATTTATTCTGAAATCTCAGAACATCCACGATTCACTAGTAGTACCTACCGATACTCTGTCCAGTGTGACGGGTAGCGAGCCCGTCGCCACTTATAATGGACAGTAGGTACAATACATGCCTCGAAATTGAAGCATGCAGGTTTCCTCACGATGTTTTCCTTCACCGAAAAGCTAATAAAATTGAATGTAAATGCACAAGATCAATTGTGCTTATACCGTGGCAGAAGGGAAATGCTACCGCAAGGCTAGTCCTTATAATAATTAGTCAAAGTTATAAGCTATTAATTTCCAGGATCAGTCATCATCCCTATTATTAGGTATTATGTACTTAGGATAAATAACCACTCCTGTGAATGAACCACCTACCTACCTACCACGCCCAGAATCTAGAACCTATGTTATTTATAACAGGCCATAAACTCTCACGCATTATGACGTCACAAGCTATAAACTAGATATACTATGATGTGAATATGCATCAATTTATGGCAGCACTAGATTCTGCCTGTGGCTTTGACCATATGATTCTTCTCTGATAATTGATCTATTCCTTTGAATAAAGGTATAAAATTCAATGCGTTACATATAAAACGTTGTGCTTCAGACCATCAAACTAAACCACTTTCACTAAGAAGCAAACAACGAATTCGCTAAAAACAAATCTTTTGAAAACAAAAATTGCCTTCGCCAAAAATTCGCCACTTCAACGTTGGCCCATAGTAAAAGTTGTTCAGATTGATGGTCTGAAGCACCCCGTAAAGTATGTAACGCATTTAAGTTTACACCCTGTATAATGACGTGAATTAGCGACCAAAGAGAATAACATTATACAGGATGTTTTAGCTAATTAGGTAAGCTGTCCTCCCCTTAACGTTAGTCCATTATTTACAGGACACCCTGTAGGTTATAGTAAAATATTTAATATTTCTCTTTTACGAAGAAATAGTAGAATATTTTGTACACTAATGTGCTTTATGCGTGTGTTGCCTGTTGCCAATTTCGTTTATTACATCATTTTATTTGCCTCAGATATTTTCACAGATAAATTACTTTAATAGATGTTACGCTTAATTTCTACATTTTTACAGCTCTGTTAATAAGCATAGCATAGCAAATGTTCACGACTAAATTCCCCGAGGGGGTAGTCAGAGATATTCTGAAACCACAGAAAATCCACGTTTCTGTTCAGTTTGACGGGGGGTGAGCCCGTCGCCACATAATTGACAGTGGGTACAATGCCTCGAAATTGAAACATCCAGGTTTCCGCACGATGTTTTCTTTCACCGAAAAGTCAGTGGTGTCACAAATCGTACATAAATTCCGAAAAACTCATTGGTACGAGTCGGCCTGGACGGGGATCGAACCATCGCCTCCTGCACGGCAGGCAAGGTTACTTGCCACTGGACCACCATGGCTGACTGTTAATAAGCGAATGTGAATATTCTGAATAATACGGTATAATGTAGGTATACCCCGGTATACCCGGTATAACAAAATATGCTTGCAATATTTAAAAGGATTGGTTTAGTTTAGACCATCAATCAATCTGTAAAATATACTTTATTCTACACTAAAACATACATAACAACTATCACCATGGAGCCAACATCGAAAAAAATATAAAATCTTGCTGTTTTATTCAAAACTGCAACTCGACTTTTGCTCAGCGAAAATTGCTCAGTTTGATGGTCTAAACTAAGCCAATCATTTAAATATTTCTAGCATCTTTTGTTATACCCTGCATAAAATATCTCTAACTACCACCTCAGGGAATATACAGGGTCCAACTTAATATACTGACAGTTTTTAAGAGGATGATCAGACCATCAAACTGAACAACTTTCTCTAAGGGACCAACATCGACATCTTGAAAAAATAAACTGCTGTCTCATACATTTGGGTCGAGGAATATTGCAGTGTTGTATGGAACAGCTGTTTTTAATTCACGATTTCGACTTAGGTCCCATTGAGAAAGTTGTTCAGTTTGATGGTCAGACCATCTTGAAAAACCTTCAATAAATTAAGTAGGACCCTGTAGATATGAGCACAGTAATAATGATTACAAAAATCACATCGTTAATTAATATAAAACCGTAAAATGTTAACTCAACTAAAAAATAAAATCAAAAAACGCTACACAAAAACAAAAACCATCCGGTCTTTATAACGCCATGTGATTTATATTGCTTTATCTCGCACATACGGTACCGGACGCGTCCGTCTTCCGGACTAGGATGGACCGGATCACCGGATGAACCCCAAAACAAACGTATCGGGTCCGGTTAATCGACTGAACATGTTTGTTAAGATGCGATCCTTCAGTTCAGTTTGAGTTTAATTAGATTGTTATATTTAGTTTAAGCTTCATTGAGTTTATTTTATTTTATTTAGGGTTAAAGAAAACCAAATGATAAAGATTTTCATTTAAATTCTAGTCGATATTATTAGGGTCCTTCTTAATATGCTGACACTTTTTTAAGCGGATGATTAGACGGTCAAACTGAACAACTTTATCTAAGGCAACAATGTCGAAATCGCGAAAAAAAAATTAGCTGCAATGTATGGGACCAAATTTTATTTTTTGTGATTTCGATATTGGTCCCATAGAGAAAGTTTTTCAGTTCGATGGTCTGATCATCCCCTTAAAAAGTATCAGCATAATAGGAAGGACCCTGTATAATATATAACAAAACGCTATCGTAAGTTTCACTATGGAATGAAGGCAAAGTTGATCCACAGCGGATTTCATTTCAGAGCGACATTCTATCTATGACTAATTATACAGGTGTAACAAAAACACTAGTAATACTTAAGGAGCTTAAGAGGATGATCAGACCATCAAACTGAACAATTTTCTATGGAGCCAATATCGAAATATAACGGATGCTGTAACTCAAGTAAAATAGATTTGTTCTCTGAGGACAAACTAGATGGCGTTGCACGAAAATAAGTCGCGCTATCATTGTGTTTCAAAAATGTATCTTATGTAAGATAAACAGATTAAAATCTTTAAAACATACACTTATACAATGGCTATGGAACCCTATCATGGGCGAGTCCGACATGCTCTTGGCTTTTATTTACTTATTGTTTGTTTAATAAGAGGGGTCAAGATTTGAGAAAAAGGCCTCCGTTTCGATAGAACACTTTTGAGTAACAAGTGTTTTCTAGCTAATTCGACTATAATTATAATATTTAAATATTTAAGTACTAATAAGTACCTTGTCGGACTAGCGTCGGACGATAAAGCCCTAAATTAGCTCTTTAAATTACAACTAATTACAACCCACTTAGGTATTATCGTATTTTACAATTTCACCTCCTCATTTTAGTTTATGCACAACGAAAGTATTATGTATACTACATTGACTATATTGACGACCCGGTTGGTGTAATGGTTGCCACGCCCGACTGCCAAACCATAGTTCTGGGTTCGAAACTAGGTTTGGTCATGGATGTTATATGTTTGGCTCGAGAAGTTAGTCAATACTTTTCATTATTAAAGTTTACAAAATAGTTATTGAATCAATGAGTAAAAAATTTCATAATTGGATGAATTTATTTGTTGAAAGTATTTTCTGTTTTGAGGTTAGTTGTTAGTTTACATCTTAACATTTCTGTACCCAAATTCAATTTCGGACATTCAATGCAAGGAAGATGTTTTCGAAGACGCTGACAGGATGGCGGCCGGCGTTACAATCGTGAAAACTTCGCTGTTAGATCAGAAATGTTCCGAGTTTTTTTCGATTTCCTAATTTTAGGTAGCAATTCGCTGATCCATTAATAAGATTATGATGGTTTTAATAATGAAAGACGTTATGATGACGTTAAATTCGTCGTCTTTTGGAATAGTAAATGTTTATTTATTTATGAATTTCAAAGTAATAATTTCGGTGTTATTGCGTATCTATTGGTAGTGAACAATATATTATCTATTGGCAACACCACCAATATCTTATTAAACTACAACTACAGATTTTTCGTTTTACTAGTTTTGGAAAACGCCTGATGATGATTAAAAATTCATTTTTATTACATTACATACCTAGTATGAAAATAATCTTTAAACATGAACATACAAAGGGCGATCTCATCACTAAGAGCCTTTTTTTTAATCTACTACTCCTTTCTTTATTAAAGTGAAAAAAAAAAGTTATGCGGGCAATTAACTTATTACCATATTAAGATTGATTACCGGTTTTGAGAATAATTTCTTCATTAAAATCCAATTAATTGGTAAACAACAGTCTGGGAAAAGCTATTTGTTTGACCTCAATTCAGTAACTCGTTTAAAACCGATGCTCTAAAAAGAAAATCGATGGACTATAGGTGCTGGATGATTAGGCGTTGAATGTTTTAAAAGCAAATGTACCTTATATATTTTATACATGGGAAACACTTTTTAACGGGCTTCAATAAAAATGAGTAGGTTATAAATTCGTACTTAAACTAAATAACTTAATTACTTTGTATATTTTGTTTTTTTAAAAGATATGTTTTGTAGAGTTTCTGGCCGTATCTTCTCTACAACGGAACACCTGCCGACGCGGTGGTAGAGTCAAAAATGACGTCAGAAAGCTATCCATGTGATATTATTTTGAATAAATCATTTTTTGAGTTTGAGTTCGTCTGTATGGTCTTTTTTACGCGATAATTTCCAAATTTGGGGAGAATGGCTGGCGGGGGAAATGACAGATTTGGGGAGTCGCATTGAAGTTGTAGGTTTGTTATTGGGTGGTCGCCCGCTCACGGCCTGTAACTAAGATCCAATTGTATGGAGGCTTAAGATTGTGTTTTTTTTTTCCAAAAGATATTCCTTGAAGTCACCAATTTTTTTTATCTCAAAACGTGAAACACTTCTGCTATATAAACAAGACATTGGCAACATAATCAAGACTAAGATTGAACCAAAATTTTAAGATTGGAATAGGCCGATTTGGATGATTCATTCTACATAATGTTTAACATTAGACAATGATAGACGAAAGATGAATGACATGCATGCATATTCTCATGACTGTATTCCACGAGGGTGTATTCAGAGATATTCTGAAATCTCAGAATATCCATATCCGCTTGTGTCTTGAGTTCATGATATGACACGACATCAACCTTTTCCTTCACGTGTTCTAGGAAACTCTGTCTTGGTCTTTATCTGTGTATCTTCATCTCTATTTTCTATTCCAATATAGTTTTAAAGTACTTGTCGTGTCGTATCAAGTGTACGATCATTTTTTCTCTCCGGTTTTCTATAAAGATAACATTAGTAATTCAACGATAATTAGCTGAGAAAAATTTACCGCATAATAATAGTTTTTACCCGACTGCGCCAGAAGGAGGGTTATGTTTTTCGAGCGTATGTATGTATGTATGTATGTATGTATGTATGTATGTATGTATGTATGTTTGTATGTATATTTCTTTGGCACGGCCTACAGCCTAAACTGCTTGATGGATTTTAACGCATGAGGCGTCATTGGATTTCTAAAAATCGTGAGAGTGACATAGGGTAAATTATTTCAAGATGGCGTCTACGAAATAAAAAAGAGAGGGGGAATAAACAATTATTTTTTTTGTTAAAATTACAATATGGATATCAGATGAAAGCTAGTAATCAGACGATTCCAAATATATACATATTATAGTACTTTTACGTTAACGTTTCGACACAAGACTAAAAAGTATGAAATAAACTAAATTATTAAGATAAACAAAAAACCCGACTGCATAATTCAATTATGTATTTTGATGCGAACCCCTAAAAAAAACAACTCAACCTAAGTAGTCGAATTCAACGGAAAAATTATAATAACTCCAATCATGAAAAAAGTTGTCATTTAAAACAGATAGTGATGACCTTTAACCTCTAGATAATTTGAGGTCCTTTCGATAATGATATCTTTCTATAATGTCATTTCTAAAAACAAGTTACCTAATACTTAATGATAACAACGTAATTGCGGTTGTTGTATTCCGAGAATTCGTTTTTTACAGTTTTTTATTTATGTTATCAAATCTACGTGTTTTATAGAAAAGAATGTAATTGTACATGAATGCAAATAAATGAATATGAATATGAATCCAAAACATGTAAATGTCAAATATTAAATTATTAGTGAGTTAAAATAACTTATTGTGTAGACAATATTAAAAATGATATAAAGTAATTTTTTTTAAAACATATATTTAATGAATAATTATATAAATTCAAAATTGGGTGCGAATTCTTATGATTTTTGAATTTGATTTCCTTGGATTAGAAGGCACCACAGTGTCACAATGAAGGACAAACCTGTCAAAATAGGTATACCTACTAAAATGATGTAGTTTAGTAGAGATGAGGCGGCTCTGAAAGGGTCAAGGTCGTTCGGTCGGGGATACCTCTTAAGTAAAGTTTCGAACAGAATCTTTGTATAAGACACCTACATTCGGGAGCGACATGGCCTGCCTGCATTTCTGGCACTTTTGCTGTGTGTCGATTGGTGCAGGAGCCTGTTCGTTCGTGTGTCTTTTGGTTGTCTTTACGGCCAGAGATTCGAATCTTTCATTATGGGCTGTACCATTAGAATAGTCGTACTATTATTTACTACTAGAGTTAACCCGAGACTTCGCCCGCACAAATTATATAGGTACCAGATTTAAGTCAGATCATAAGCTATATAAAAAAAAAGTTTCATCAAAATCGGTTCAATAGTTGTCGCGTGATGCTCGCACAAACAGACGGACAAAAATTCTAAAAAAGCCTGATTTGGGGTCAGGGTCACCTAAAAACCATATCGTCACCTTTTTTGTAAATATCTTCAATGTACTATTACACTATATTATAGTACCATAAACGACAGTCTGCCAAAACCTTCCGTCCACCCTACCCTCACCCATTCATCGTCCATCATCACCATTTACCCATCTCTATCACTGCAAGGGCTTTTCACTTCGAGTGGTAAATTTTAAAGGACACCATGTTTCGCTTAGCACAGACTTTCAAAGGTTTATTTTTATTTTGATGGTCTGATTAAACCCTTATTAACCGTCAGCAGATTAAGAAAGACTCTGGTAAGTATGCGCTAGACGTATTTAATAATAGTAAAGCTTCAGAAAGCTTATGTTATATATTATATTTGTTTATTGTTTGTCTGTACACAATAAGTTTGCCTTGTAATTATTAACTGTCTCTTTTGCGGGTCTGCTGGAAGAAATCTCTTCAGAGATAAGCTCGCCCTTTGTACATGTCTTCTCAACTTTGTAAATTATTATGTCTTTGTGTACAATAAAGTGTTATAAATAAAAATAAATAAAGCTGTACTGCTTACATACCTACTTTTTATCAATTTCGTACAAAAGGTTTACAAGTTTTGTTCACAAAATGTGGATATACCGTTACATAAACTCTAATGTATGCTAAACAACAGATTTTCCAAAAGAAACTACAATATAACATTAAACAAACATCACTAAACAAAGATACCCTTGTTTTGTTATACTTATAGCTATACATGTGCTTATAAACAGAGCTTACCCTTGGAAACTTATGTTTTAGCCTCGTTTGAATCCTCTTCGTGATACATTTAGTAGGATAAAATGTGTTTTCGTGAAGTTTGCTCAACTCGTAAAGGAATTGAAGTAGACTTAAGAAACTACAGTTTTATTTGCTAATGAAGCATAAGCTTGCTCAGAAGTCGGAACTATAAATTCTCTGAGAGGATTATTCAGAGATATTTCGCATATTAATCCAGTAGGCTATTGTTTTATTTTTGTTCTATCTTGTGTTAATTTTTCAAAGAAGGGTGGCGAATCTGGACTCAGTCTATTTTACGGTGCCGGATTATTATTACTTTAAACAGAATCATATTGAAGACTGCCCACACTTTGAATAGAATTTGTCCTTTTTGACTATAACATTTTGTTTTAAAGTTTATTTTAAAAGCATAATTATGAATACAGGGTCCAACTTAATATGCTGACAGTTTTTTAAGAGGATGATCAGACCATAAAACTGAACAATTTTCTCTATGGGACCAATGTCCAAATCGCGAAAAAAAATCAGCTGTCCCATACAATTGGGTAAGATTTCAGTTAAGTATGGAACAGCTGATTTTTTTTCGCGATTTCGACATTGGTCCCCTAGAGAAAGTTGTTCAGTTTGATGGTCTGATCATCCCCTTATAAAGTGTCAGCTTATTAAGAAGGACCCTGTATTTACTTTATACAGTGTTTCAGTTGCATTACTTTAAGGGGTGATTATACCCATGATACTGAACAACTTTCCCTAAGAAATCTATCGCTAAGAAAATAGCAAAAAAATTAAATTTAAAATTTTTATACAAATGCTCGATTTTATTTAGTATGAAAAGTCCAAAATTGTTTTTGCTTATTTCGTATAATGTTTCATCGGGAAAGTTATTCAGTATCATGGGTACAATCACCCCTTAAAGTAATGCAACTGTTTACCCTAACATAGGTGAATCACTTAGCATTAGTCTGTCTAAATAGTTCTTCCATCCAATGGTTGAATGGAAGAAATCGCTTTTAGTGATAAGACTGCCCTGTGTACCCTTCTCATTCTTGTTATAAATGTATTTGACTATTCTTGGTGTGCAAATAAAGAATAAATGTATGTTTTGTTATGTTAGGATATGAAGCTCTCACAAATTTTTCAAGAAATCCGTGTATCTTCTTCCGTCGAGTAGATCAGTAGATGGCATGATGTTGAATCGTCATCGTGGTCAAGAGATTTTCCAACCAGCATGAACTTTGCTGATTGTCCAGGGTGCACCGGTCTTATCTCGGGTTCAGTACTTCAATCCGTGTATGTCAGCTATTCTTCGTACTTAAAAGGATATAATGCAGAGCGGGCTCCATACAAACGAAGTCTGGTTATGTATTTTCAATACAAACCAACCAAATTTTTATTAATTTTTTTTGGCAATTTAGAAACCAATGTCTGTGCTTTACATTTGACAGATTTCCGTTTAAATTGTATAGATTGAATGCTGAATTGTATAGAAATTTGCGAGCCACGATAACTTTGAAACGATATGATTAAAAATGTTATTTTAATTGACTTTAATTGGTTAGTATTGAAAATATAATCCGACTTCGTTTTATGGAGCGCGCTCCGAATTATATCCTCTTAACAAAAAAACGGTCAAGTAAAAGTCGTATCCACCGAGGGCGCGATAACACCGAAATTTTTTTTTTTTGTATGGGTGTTCTTATTGCGATGCGAGCCCGACACAAAGGTTGGTTTTATTATTTGTTGTTCCACATTAGAATATGCTCTACAATCACACTAAGTAAACAAACAAACATTGAAAAAGACATGTATTTTGTATCCCCCTTTATTGACCCCTCTTAATTGTATACAGGCTGTTGCATAGTTGCCATACCTTGAGGGCTGATTATACCCATGATACTGAACAACATTCCCAAAGAAACCGACACGGAGTTTACAAATTTTTTTTCGACTTTTCTTCCAAACGTTCGATCAGTTGACTGCATTTAGTATGGAAAGTCCAAAATATTTTTTGCGTATTTCCTATAGGTTTCTTAGGGAAAGTTGTTTATTGTACCCTATATTTTTTTGTATTAATTATTACCGAATTCAAAATAACAACACACATTATTACATATGTAAATATTTCAACTCTCTACCTATTTACGGTCCAGAAGATAGAGTCTTTTATACATAGGACAGACGGAATGACTGCGTAGGCTTAGTAATTGGGTTCCGTTGGCATTTCGATAACGGAACCCTAAAATACACTAATTTAACGTTACGATAACGTCACTTGAATCAAAATAAATAAACACACTCATAATAATGTATTCAGTACAGGAACATGAAGTCAACTTTATTAAACGTCAAATCTTCGAGTCTACTCCTTAAAGCGCTTCCCGTAGGTAAACGCAGGGTCGGGCCATATTTTGCTGGTTTTTAGAAGCTATCTTCTCGTTATTTGAAAGACATACAAATTAATGAAAAATATACCAATGATCTTCAACATCTCGGGTTTATATGCTATGAAGTATATTTCTTATTTTTCTATCAAGTGTAAATTATAATCTGTGTTCAAAGGTAAACCTAAATATTGGAAAAAATCTGTATTACTACTTTACGAAGTTGAAGTCACCTTTACTTGCGACACACACCATTGTGTAGACAATAATCAACAATAACAAATAATATGATCTAAAAATGCAAGTAATTTTTTTTAAGACTAATATTTAAAAAGTAAATTACGATTTTAGAATTGGATTTCCTTGGATTAGAAGGCACCACAGTGACATAATGAAGGACAAGCCTGTCAAAAATAGGTATACCTACTAAAATTATGTAGTTTAGTAGAGGTGAAGCGGCTCTGAAAGGGTCAAGGTCGTTCAGTCGGGGATACCTCTTAACTTAACTACACAAATCTTCCTTATCACTAAAACCATTACTCCAATACCAATCGTTAGTCCTTTCATCGCAAGGCTTTGAACGAAAATGAATAAAAAAATAAGGTTTTAGGTACGTTAGAAACGATCCATATAATCTGCTTCTTTATGTCGATCATAATCCTTTGATATTGCCAGTGCCTTTTCTCCCCCGTGGTTATTGGAAAAAAGTACTCTACCACATAGGTCCTTAATAACATTTTCATTTTGGCTTCAACAAATTCAATTTCGAAGGAGTGCCTTTCTGAATAAAATATAAAAATTTTTACATTTTCACTCTATTTAATTTGGCAAGTAAGGATGCTAAATTAAATTGATGAATTTATTCACAAGTCTTTGAAAAAGTCAAAAAGCCACGGTGAGAAATGTACAATATTGAAAAAGTTAACACAAAAATAATATTAGCAGCTATTCAATGTCTTTAACATCGACAATTTGTATTAGCCTACGGAAATATTATTCCCAATCTGCCAACGCATAAATCGTAACAAAAGTACCAAAATTTGACTTTCGTAATTATTTCTCAACACTCGAAGTTTCCTAATTAATCTCAACAAAATTAATCAAAGTTTATTCGATTACACAGTTTAACATTTCATCCGGCGACTGCCACTCGAAACAAATGACAACAGCATCAAAAGTAGGCTAAAAGCCGCATCGCAACGGACGCGACCATCCGACCGCATCGAATCAACCCCTTCCCAAAATGACCCTTATAATGTTAAAACTTACCATCTAAACAGGTGAACAGCCACAATAGCGTGGTACAAATATGTGTGAAATTCACACGTCCTAATTCTTTCCGACGCACCATCTCACCAAAATCATTGACACACCATTACTAAACCAATCAACCGAAATGACACTTATTATCAGCAACCGAATTTCACCCTCGGTTTATCGAATGACGTAACTTGGTAGCTAAATTTTTTAGCATGAGACGTCCGCTCGCGACGAGGTGTCCCGTCCAACTGATCAGAAGGGTAAAGGCTTCTAGGGAAGAGGGTTGGTGGGAGGAGGGTATCAAATGTTTTGTATCCTCACACAGCTATTTCCCTCCAAGAGCGGGGACCACGTGCCGTGTTTAGTCAATTTTCGTCTGAATGGCCGCTAGGGCTATTTGTATTTTTATTGTTGTCGTTAAACGGAACATCATTAGGACCGATCGTACTTTCATGTTGATTGCCTACTACTGTTAAATACGTGTATAATTGAAGAGGTTTTCTTTTTCAATTTCTCGTTTAGGTACGTTTTTTTGCGAGAACAAGTTCGTAACACTTTTTTCTTCGTCATTGAATTTGAGCCACTGTTTTTTTAAGAGATTCAAGAGCGGTGAATGTTATCTCTTGTAATGATAATACAGAGTCTCGACACATAAGGAGGGAAAGAAAAACATGGCGTCGATTTTATAACGATAACGTCTTTGAACCGCGAAACTCGTATTAAAGTTGTCGGCAATGGCCCAAGTTTCGTCGGATTCATGCTAGGCCGTCGTGATACCGGGAGTTTTAGCAGAAAGCCAAGTGCCGAAGCCCCGTACAAAACTTTGAGGTTTACTACTAGATTTGAGAACTTTTATGAACATCGAAAGAGGGAAGCGATTTGCTTGAGTGTTGAATAAAATTTACTTTTTTGTGAAGGATTGTCTTTCTCAGACCAACATTTGTGGAGATAAAATTTCCATACGTAATCAAGGCTGCAATCGCGTTAAATATACGGTAATTGAACCGTGACTGGACTACGTACGAACCATAACTTTTGACACATTTGGTATTGCGCTAATCGCGGTACAGTTCATGACAGCCATTAGAGCCGTTTTGACAGATCGCTCAGACGTTAAGATAAGTTTATTCCGAATGCAATTCCGAAAGAAACTGCGCGCTGCATGCAAACGAAGTTTGGTGATATTTTCAATACTAACCAATTAAACTCAATGAAATTTTGCAAAAACAATTAAGGAACAAATATCTATGCTTGTATCGTGTCTGATTTTCGTTATGCAGCGTTATTTCGTTCGCGATGCAGAATGCAGCACAGTTGAATAGTAATTTGATTGCAATGTGATTAGAACTGAAATTGGATGAGAATAGAACTTCGATGATTTAAATTAGCGCAATCGGACTCCACTTTGATATTGAAACCAATATATTCATTGCTATGACATATTTTTGAATCATAGTTTTCTGGCGCTGCATTGGTGACATAAATGATGCAAGTAGTAATAACATAGCCACAAACATACTCTGTTACATGGTTGCACTCACGTTGCACCATTTGGAAGCAAACAGAGATGAATGGACATTTACATTTTGAATTGATTGCAGAAGCAATCCTGCCTCTTGGGTATTACAGCTAAATCCTCATTTCGGTGGATATTTTCTCTCGTGGTTTGTTAGTTTCCTTAGTTTAGTGTAAACGTTTAGCTTGGTTTATCAACTATTAAGTTCAGACTGATAAAATTTTAATAGAACTGTTTTATTATGTATACAACGTGTTAATGAATTAACGCAAAACTAGAAAGTAGTTTGTTTGGAATCGAGAGCAGAATTGAATTATCATGATTTCAACATAGGTAATTTTTTTCAAAATACTAAATATTTGTTTGTAAAATTTTAAATTTACTGAACTCGATCTCAACGCACCGCTCGGGCAGTCTTACCCTACTTACTAACAAAACAAGATTCTAAAAATGTAGCCATGGGCACGTTAGCGCTTTCATTCATTGCTGAAATGATAACAAATCATTTTTGCCTGAAAACTTAAAATACGAATAACTTTAAATTTTAACTATCAAAATAACGAAATTATTGTTTCAATCTAATTATTTTGTTATAAATCTGTTAGGGTGTATCATTAACACGTTGCGCTTATTAGGGTTTGCGCTTATTCATTAACACGTTGTATATTTTATATTACAGTATGTTTGTATTTGTATAACTTTATTTGTATATGTTATGTACCTATATTGTTATTGTTATCTACACCGTCTACCAATCTTCTTTTACCTATTCCTCTACCCTGAGGTTGTCTGGAAGAAATGGCTTTTTAGCGATAAGACCGCAAATTTGTATACCGTCTGTATTTCCTGTTTGTTTGCTTTCTGTATATTTACTATGTTTTTTGGTGTAAAATAAAGTATTTGTTTTTTTTAGATGCAAGTTAAGACTTTTACATCTTGTTTCTATGTACTCTTCTGATGAACAGTTAGTCGGGAAAAAATACGGTTTGCATTAAAGACACTTTAGTAAATTGTTTTTAAACTTATAAGTGTATTAGTTTTTTCGAGGACACTTTTTTCGAGATTTCGTGGTTATACAGGCTCAGGACCCTAAGAAATACCTAAAAATCTATATAAATGTACAATAGGCAAGCTTATTTCTAAAGATATTTCTTCTAGCATACCAGCTAAAGAGTCAGTTAATTATCACAAGGCAAATTTAATGTGTACAAACAAACAGTAAATAATTAAATTTTGAGGTTATAATTTTTGAATACTTATTAAATATTAAATATCTACTCAAATTTACGATATTAACCGGGGATTATTATTGTTATAAGTAAAACGTATTGAGCGAAGCCATCCTGTACAAAATCACCAGTTTTCCATTTTTTGTTCATACCTTAATTTAATGTTTTGTAAATGTCTGAATTATTCAATAATACACAATAAAAAATCGGGGATTATTGAGAATTTATGTTTTTCGTGTATGTATCTACTATATTCCAAATTATCACCTAAAGTGCAATTAATGCAACCTACTCCATACAAAAATCCGTAGATTTCCTAGAGTAAGTGCTAATAATTGTATACTTCATTTTTGTAATTTTTCCTTTATTTTCAACATGTTAGAAGTTTATTATGAATGAGAACAGTTGTAAGATATAAATGAGTGAGTCATGTATGGAGAGGTACTACTAATAAGAAAGTTTGTGACACACTGAGAAAAAAATGCTACGTATACGTAGCCCGTCGCAGCTTATATACGTAGCCCGTCGCAGCTTACGTACCACGTAGCTTACGATGCGATACTGATTACGAGTGTTGCATCCGTATTTTAAGTGGTCTCGTACTTCACAATGAAGCTTCATTATGAAGTACGGGATAACTTGCGACGAGCTACGTATATGTACGTAGAATTTTTTTCTCAGTGCACGAATGGACACACTAAAATGGAACTCAACAAACTATTTCCATTGTTATTTATTGGTTCTATTTAAAAAACGTTCCGTCTCGATTCAAAGTTTTGCAATCATAAATTCTGAGTAACTTTAAAACTATTTAAATAATCTATTTCAAGTCTTCTCTGCTTTATTTGTCGAGTTCATTTGTCTCGAAACTTAGATTGTGGTTCTCATTAAAAGTTCAGAATTGAGGTCGGATCGGATTGTGAGTGCATTTTGTTGTAGTTCGTTCGATTTTAAATTACTTATCAAAATAGATTGACACCTCCTCACCGGGGGGTCAGAGATTGTCTAATTAGCCACATTTTACTTGCCTCAACCCTGCTTTGCGTGATAGAACACCTGCCCGCGGGAGGACTTGTATGAAGTGAATTATAGAGCGGTTAATATGGCTACTTACTGTGCTAAAAATACGGAGTGTAAACTTAAATGAATTAAATTCTGAACAAATTTACCTCATCATCATCATTATGAAATAGCTGATTTTTTAATCGCGATTTCCATGTTAGTCCCGTTGTGAAAGTTGTTCAGCTTGATGGTCTGAAGTAAACGCTTTTAAGTTGATACCCTGTATCGCGTAATCTGTCTCAACCTCAGGGTTCACAAACTTGAAATTGGGCTCTTGAATAAATCCACAGTTTCACTCGATTTTTGTGCAATCTTTTTTCATGGTTTTGTATGCTATATAAGGTCTAACAATATTAGCTGAAACTATTTTAAGGGGATGAACAGACCATCAAACTGAACAACTTTCTCTATGGGAGGAATATCGAAATCGCGAAAAAAAAAACAGCCGTCCCATACAAACTGCAAATATAACTCGACTCAAATGTACGACTGCTGTTTTTTTTTCGCGATTTTGATAATGGTCCCTTAGAGAAAGTTGTTCCATTTGATGGTCTGATCATCCCCTTAAAATAGTTTCAGCTAATATTGTTAGACCTTATATAGCATACAAAACCATGAAAAAAGATTGCACAAAAATCTAGTAGAACTGTGGATTTATTCAAGAGCCCAATTTCAAGTTTGTGAACCCTTATGGTTGAGACACATTACGCGACGGCGATCGATCGACGGCCGGCCCATACAAAAATGACATTTAGTATGGGAAGCCATCCGCCGTCGTCGCGGCGTTGACGGCGGACGGCTTCTCATACTAAATGTAATTTTTGTATAGGCCCGCGCCGTCGGTCGCCGTTGGGTAATGTGACTAAACCCTTATAGTTTGGATATTTCGTAATACTACTAATGAGTGAGTGAGTATTTATTCTAATTTATTTCAGACTAGCAGCCCGTCCCGGCTTCGCACGGGGTAGACAATTGTCTATTTTACCAAGGATCCCTAATTTTTTTCAAAATGAAATGTAGCCTATGTCAAATTGGAAGAATGTAGCATTCTATTGGTGAAAAAATTTTTTAAATCGGCCCAGTACTTTTTGAGCCTATTCATTACAAACATACAAACATACAAAAATAGGTACAAATCTTTCCTCTTTATAATATTAGTGTAGATTATATAAATTTCTGAACACGATAATCGATGATAGATAGATACTCGTAGCGAATGGATTTGTAGTAAAAATTTCATAAATTACGTAATTACATTAGTGCGTGTTAAATCTAAGTGGCTATTTTACTTACGCCAAAAATGCACAAGAAATCTTTAAAATAATCTCGATTAAAGCAAAACGTTCACAAGGATTCCAATAGAAATAGTTTCCAAGATTTCCAAGTGAAACTGTTAGTAGCAAACGCAAAAATATATCTGAATCAGCTAAACGAGTACCTCAATACTAGAACTAAAATATTGGCGGACCCCATTAAGTAATAGGGCAATAAAAAGTTTCCGCCTAATATCACGTTGTGGTTTCCAAAAGGATACTGTGTTTTACTATGTAACTAGTCTTTTGCGAAACTTTTCGGATAGATCGGGTAATAACACTAATGCATAAAATGTTTTACTATTGGGTAAACTCGGAGTATACCCATCTCTCTATGTTATTGTTGACGTAATACTCGACTAGCAATGACATGGAAATGTTTGTGGTGTTATTAGTACCAAATTTAATGGATACTAAAGTAGTTAATTAAAAACTCCAACTCTTGATTTTAGAGAAGTCAAATCTAAATAAAATAACATAATATTTTTTAAATCCAAGATATTAGGTATTTAATAATTTAGAAGCAATGTAAGAGTTTGTAAATAATTAAATAACAAACCTACAAAGCGCCTACTCCAGGTACGAGGTACAGTCGGCATCAGATATATCATAGCAAATAAGGTGGTCAAATTTCTAAGCAGTTTTTATATTCAATAATTTCTTTGAACGCTTAGAACATCAAATGTATCTGCGCTGTCAAGGTGATCACAAACATCTGAGCAGTTTAGGAAAAAAATACCTACCTCCGTTGTTATACATTTCAATTTGAAATAATATTGTAAAGAAATGATTGAAAATTAGCTGTTCAGATATTTATGACACGATACACGTTTAGATATTATTAGTAACATTTACTGTTAAGAATTTATTAAAAATTAGCACTGCTCAGAAATAAATGAATACCTTGTATGCTACAATATATCTGATGGCGACTGTACTCGGAGTATCTAGGAGAACTAAAAATCACGATTTAGTTGGTTATTTATATTCATTTCATAATTTCAAGCCTGCCGAAGCCGTGGTGGTTCAGTGGCGAGTAACCTTGCCTGCCGCGCAGTAGTCGATGGTTCGATCCCCGTCCAGGCCGACTCGTACCAATGAGTTTTTCGGAATTTATGTACGATTTGTAGCACCACTGACTTTTCAGTGAAGGAAAACATCGTGAGGAAACCTGCACGGTTCAATTTCGAAGCATGTGTTGTACCTACTGTCCGTTACAAGTGGCGACGGGCTTACTTCCCGTCACACTGTAGCTGGACAGGGTTTAGGTAGGTACTACTGGTGAAACGTGGATGTTCTGAGGTTTCAGAATATCTCTGACCACCCCCTCGGGGAATATAGTCGTGAGCATATGCTTATGCAATTCTTAATTTATAATTTCAAAATGAATAAACTTGTTCTAGTTTTTGCCAGAAGTCTGGAAGAAATTAATTGTGGTTTTTTATCTCGTTCGATTTGATCATATATTATTATTGGTTAGCGTATGCCCATCATTAGTAAGATAATCATCGCTAAATAAGTTAGATATGCCTAATATTAAAAAAGTTACGACTAATTCTTACGTAAGTTTATCAAATCCATAGTTTTGATGGTATTGAACCTGATGGAGTCAAGGTATTGAGTTCATATCTCGCAGCGGGGAAAATATTGTTATGAGAAATTTATGTATTTATGTCACGGCTACATTTTAGAATATTATCTTTATAGTTCCCAACATACACGTCTAGAGACTTGATTTTTAGGGTTCCGTACCCAAAGGGTGAAAACGGGACCCTATTACTAAGTCTACGTTGTTCGTCCATCCGTTCGTCCTACCTATTTAGGGCTGTAACTTTTGAACCGTAATAGCGGCGGATTTGTTAACAAATAATCAAAATGACAAAAAGTTCAAATTTAAGGGGGGGTTTTCTTCTCGCTCTATCGTAAAAACGGTAATACGTACAAGCGTCAAACTTGTTGCGATTATAGTGCAAACTCTACAGTATAACAACATTTAATAAAAACCGGCTAAGTGGGAGTCGGTCTCGTGTTAAAAGACCATGACAAAAACATTTTTTTTAGTTATTATGTTGTGTGGTGGTATGGTACTTAACCCTCGGTGCGCAAGTATCCCGACTCGAACTTGACCGGATTATTTAGAATAGCTACGTAATTTGTGTCAATATCAAAGCTATGAAAACAAACACAGAACGATACCAGTGTCTCCTAGTTGGAAAACAGCTTCGGTAGCGATGGTCATCCCTTTTTATGATCCGGTCGAGTTTAATGTTATTAGTTTTGCTCGGTTAGTGTGATTTACAAGGATAATAACTTGACCTTAATAGACTGTAGACTCTTCTTAGTTGTGGTTCGGTTGCTATCAAAAGTTTTACACGTTTCTGTACCATCTCTCTGAACGTTTTATGAATTTGTTGAAGGTTTTTTGTGTGAATTTTTTAGAAGACTTGCTTTTCTATGATACCAGCATATGCTCACGACTATATTCTCCGAAGGGAAAACCAGAGATATTCTGAAACCTCAGAACATCCACGTTTCACCAGTAGTACCGAAAATCTGTCCAGTGTGACGGGGGGTGAGCCCTTCGCCACTTATAATGGACAGTGGGTACAATACATGCCTCGAAATTGAAGCATGCAGGTTTCCTTACGACGTTTTCCTTCACCGAAAAGCCAGTGGTGTTACAAATCGTACATAAATTCCGAAAACCATTGGACCATTGTATATATTTTCATACTTGACTTGACTTAACTACATTGTTATTCTTTCGTCCATTCAGTCTGTATGCCCCGCCTCAAAAACTCGCTCATTTTTGCAAATCAAAATTTGACATAACAGCCCAAAAACAGTAATGTAGTAGTCATAAAGAATTGTTTTTTTCCGACCCGTTCCAATATTTTTATTAAATCGAGTGAGGTGTCGTTGAATACGTCCAATTGAACAAAATTTCCATATAAAACTAAATCTCTATAACGCTTCTTTCTCGAGATATCTTGGCCGTGCCCCCCCCCCCCCCCACTTCTCAAGAAAACAGAAACAAACACACACACGAGCGCACTGGCGCGTGAACTGCGCACTCATAATGTAAAACAGATCTCTCTGCGTACCCTCTGGCCTTATGGCGAATACTGTTCTATCTATAAGGAAGCTAATGCTTAGATTACAGTTTTACTTTTTTTAGCATTAGGAGCAACGATTGTTCTTATAAAGTCAAACTTTTAGTTTCTTTACGATAAGAACTCGATGTAATAGATAATCTGTAAATAAAGATTTTTATTATTTATTATTGATATTGAAACAAAAAATTTGCTGTCTTATACATTTTAGTCGACTAGGTACTGCAGTTTAGTGTACATAGTGAAAGTTGTTTAGTTTGTTAGTCTAAACTAACCCTTTAAATATATTATATAGGGTGTTTCGTTACGTTATACCCTGTACCAGCCCTTTAAATATTATTTGACTGTTTTTTTGCCCCCTGTATACCTACTACTAACAACTTCTTCGTCAATATACCTATGAGGAAATTTAAGATTTTAAGGGGATATAATTCGGAGCGCGCTCCATACAAACGTACTATGGTGATATTTTCAATACTAACCAATGAAAGCCAATGAAATTTTGCTGAAACAATCTTGAAACAAATATATATGCTTGTATAGAGTCCGATTTTAGTTAAAATATACAGTTTCAATGCTAGGATTAATTTAAGATTTGTATGGAAATCTTTGAGGCACTGTAACTTTAAAACTATACAGTTTAACGAAAATCTGACTCTATACAAGCATAGAAATTTGATTTTAGATTGATTCTGAAAAATTTCATTGAGTTTAATTGGTTAGTATTGAAAATATCACCATAGTACGTTTGTATGGAGCGCGCTCCGAATTATATGCTCTTAATTAGGTTTTAAGTTAGTTAGTTATGGTTGTCTGGAAGAAATCGCTTTTAGTGATAAGACCGCCCTTTATACCCTTCTCATTCTTGTTTTAAATTGTATTTTTCTATTCTTGGTGTGCAAATAAAGAATATTTATCTTATCTTTTACCGAAATTTAGGTTTAGCAAAAACCAAGGCAAGTTTATTCTGAAACTCGATTCTGTCGCGCTCTATTTTATTCCTACATTTATTAACTCAAATATCGCTTGTAATAAAGACCAACACTAAATCAGCGTCTTTCGTGATGCATAACGTGGACCCATATTCCCTTGCATTTTCTCAGTTAATATATCTTTGAAACGACTTAGTTCTCTACCCTTTTGTTCGGTAGCATAAATCGTACTACTTTTTGTTACTACTCTTTTAAAAGGTTCTATTTACTTGGGTTTGCTTTATAAAATTATGTCATAGTCTTTTGCTTATTTTTCTGTTGGTTCCACTGTGCATGTTTAGCATGTTTATACAACATGTTAATGAATAAGCGCAAAAACTCATACACCCCAACTGATTTATAACAAAATAATTAGATTGAAACAACAATTTCATTACTTTGATAATTAAAATTTAAAGTTATTCGCATTTTAAGTTTTCAGGCAAAAATGAATTGTTATCATTTCGGCAATGAATGAAAGCGCTAGCGTGCTCGTGGATACATTTTAAGAATCTTGTTTTGGTAGTAAGTAGGGTGGCACACTGCGCGTGCGGTAGTTTAAGATCGAATTCAGTAAATTTTAAATTTTACTAACAAATTATTTAATCTTTTGAAAAAAAATAACCTATGTTGAAAACGTGATAATTCCATTCTGCTCTCGATTCTAAACTAACTACATTCTAGTTTTGCGTTAATTCATTAACACGTTGTATAAGAAATTGTAATTATGTTTCTACTTCTGTATAAGGTTTAGTAGCAATTCAAGCCCGAACTATTGAGAAAAAAAAACCGGCCAAGTACGAGTCGGGACTTGGGCAATTAGTGTTCCGTACTATCAGTTGTTTTAAATGGGTCTTTGAAGGCCTGCACTATAAATTGATTGATTGAAATAGTAACTGAAGATCATTTTACACTGGTGACAGTTTTTTGGGCATAGAAAAATAACTATCCATGTTAGTGCCAGCCTGATAATTTTCCCGCCATCTACACCTTATTTCTAATGTGCGTAATTTTTTACGATCTTACGTGACTCTAGTTTTTGAAATATCGGTGAGGACAGCAATTTTTCTGTGTTTATTGAAAAAATTTGTGCAACAAAGTTTCAAAGAAAAATTTAATATACAACGTGTTAATGAATTAACGCAAAACTAGAAAGTAGTTTGTTTAGAATCGAGGGCAGAATCGAATTATCATGGTTTCCACATAGGTTTTTTTTTTCAAAATATTAAATAATTCTTGTGTAAAACTTAAAATTTACTGAACTCGATCTCAACTCATGGCTCGGGCACTCTCATCCTACTTGCTACTAAAACAAGATTCTTAAAATGTATCCACGAGCACGTTAGCGCTTTCATTCATTGCTGAAATGATTAAAAATCATTTTTATCTGAAAATTTTAAATGCGAATAACTTTAAATTTTAACTATCAAAATAATGGAATTCTTGTTTCAGTATAATTATTTTGTTATAAATCAGTTGGGGTGTATGAGGTTTTGCGGTTATTCATTAACACGTTGTATATATTTTTAGACTAGTATTTTTATAAGCTTTCATTTGATACACGATATAGTAGAAACAAAAATTTAGTTTTTCATCTCTGTTCGCCCCCTAAAACTGCCCCTCAATATCAACATTAAGCTTTTTTGACTTTATTGATGTCATTGGACCGTTAATTGCCACAACTGTGCCAAGTTTCAGCTTCCTGTGTTAAGACACACGGTCTCTGAGAAAAATGCCTGTGACAGACGGACGGACGGACGGACAGACACCGTGGTGATTCCATAAATGTTAATTTTTGCCAATTTTGGTACGGAACACTAAAAAGCTCAGTAGTTTGGTGGCAGGCTAAATCAGAACTACTGAGACAAAAAAAGTTTCAATAGTTCGGCACTACTGAGACTAGACGATAAAGATATATCTATACTCCATTTCAAAGAAGGATGTAAAGATTTTCCAATTTATTATATATGTGTCAGAAAAATATAACATCTGACTTAACTTGGTCGTTACTAACGCTGTTAATAAGTAAGAGGAAGTGTTTCAAATCTCTGTTTCTGTAATTCAAAATGGCCTTAACATTTCGTTGCTATTTGAAATGGAGTATGGAAACAGATTTCTCCTGATATTTTTCATAGTAGATCTTTTGATAGACTTAAAAAATTTTCTCCATGGATAATCAAATTGTAGCAGCCAGATAATCGGATGAAATTATTATGTAGAGTAGTAAACCAGATGATTTTTTAACCGTTCCGAAACTTTCAGAGGTGGTTCAGACCATCAACTGAACAACTTTGACTATCGGAGAAAAGCTGAAATCGAAAAAAAAACATCTGTTCCATACTAAACTGCTATGCCTACTCGACAGGTATGGTCGAATTCAGGTTCGCTTTCATGTTAAAAGTTGTTTAGTTTGATGGTCTGAACTACCGCCGAAAGTTTCCTAGTGTGGGACCGTTCTAGTTTGAGGGGAAATTGAGAGGCTTATACCCAGCAGTCGGGTTTGCCAGGCTGATGATGATGATAATCAACATAATTATTATATTATGCTTGTTTTTCATTACTGGTCGAGGAACGCATTGATTTTTAAAGATAGTTTATGAATCCTAAATATACAAGGTGTTACAAAAATACAAATAAACATTTAAGGGGATGGTTTAGACCATCAAACTGAACAACTTTCACTATGGGACCAATATCGAAATCGCGAAAACCAGATGTTCCATACTAAACTACAAATCTACTCGAGCTAAATGTATTTATTGTATGGACACCAGATTTTTTTTTCGCGATTTCGATGTTGGTCCCAAAGTAAAAGTTGTTCAGTTTGATGGTCTAAACAACCACCTTAAAAGTTTTAAATGTTTATTTTTACTTTTGTAACACCTTGTATAATTTTAATTAAAATTGCTCTGAGTAATCTTTACTCATTTATTTGTTTGTTATCTTTCTGTTATTTTGTTTATAAAACATTTAAGAACACTATGGCATAATCGATAGGCAGAGCTATGTGACAATATTTTCATTTAACACTTCAGTTTTATGTTTTGTTTGTTTCAAACAATTGCTGTTTATTTTTAATTACTACCAGTTTAGAAAAATACAGTTTATCAAAAAATACCTTCTTCGTTGTTAATAGAATAGACTGACTAAAACTACTACTTGTGGGGACTTGCCACAGATGACAACACCCACAAGTTATAGCAACGAAGGTAACAGATGGCGCTACGGTCGCACTCGCAAATGTGTACGTAAGACAACTTGCGACGTCACATTGGTAACCCGTTAGCCGCTACACATAAGGTTCACAAACGTATAGAAGACATGAATCGCGCAAGAGAAATAATCATTCGATATAAATATACATGGTCCAACTACGATCTGTTGGGCCGGAGGAACCTTCCACAGTAGTTCCAACACATACTTATACTTCGATCGCTGCTTTAATTCGGTGTGTTCTTTTAGTTCGCTGCTTTAATTTTTACTCTGTTAATTTTTAACAGCTACTCAGTCTAATCTAATCAGTAGAGCGTCACGTCGCGAGCACACATGGTGTGCGCAGAGATTTTTGCCATGACGCGTCGCGCGCACACATAGTGTGCGCTTCAATTCCCTACTATTGGCCGACGGTATTGCGATTTCTGATTCACATGAGTGATAGCTTATTAGTCCCTTTCATTCATAATCGATGTGCAACTGTCATCAACAAACCATATATCGGACCGGTTTGTAATTTTTACAAAATAACCTAACTTTCGGAGGTCCTGTGAAACAATTTTTAGATTTGTAAAATGGCCCGACATTACAAGGAATTTCGTCCTTGGCAAGGCCAATGCTCCAAGGGTTAACAGTTAACAAGAGATTTTTTTTTCACGGTTTCTTTTTTGTCATAGTGAAAGTTGTTTTTTTTTTTGTTTTTTTTGTTTGTTTTCAGTTTGATGGTCTGAAGTCACCCTGTTCGATATGTAACACAATTAATTTTGCACCATGTATCGTGATTGTGAGTTACCCTGATACAGTTTAAGCTACAAGGAAAAATTTCGACTGGTTCTTACCGATTCAAAATTATTCTAGTTAAACATTAAATTACAAATTTAAAAAACCCCCAACGCCAAAAAATAATTCGATCACCTAGGTACGTAAGCAAATGTATGTAAAAACTCACTTCTTAATGCGTAGGGGACCCGACACATTAATTGACCTAAAATATCTTAAAGAGAGTTAAGAAGTAAAATATACATTTGTTTACATCTCTACATCATACGTAACCGAATTATTTGTTTTTGGCGTTGAGAGTTTTTTTAAATTTGTAATTTAAAGTATTTCATATTTTTTAAAGTTACATGAAAACTGCTGAATCGATTTTTACCAAATATAGCTAAGAACCACCGCAAGGAAACTTGCTTTGACGTAAAAAAACCGCATGAAAATCGGTCCATCCGTTCGAGAGCTACGATGCCACCGACAGACAGACAGACACACAGACATTGGCGTCAAACTTATAACACCCCTCTTTTCGCGTCGGGGGTTAAAAAATATTATAATCACGATCATGGCAGTTAAACACTACCGAAATGATCAAAATATGAAACTTTTTCCTATTTTGAATAAACTTTTTGATGACAAATTCGCTTTCACAGATCCGATCAAAATATCGCATGCTAAAATAACGATACACCTTTTAACTGTGCAATCAATTTAGCCTGAAATTCGCCATCTATTAGTGACTACGAGTAATTTAGCTAAACCTTTTCCAAAGCTCGCGTGCTATGTACCTAAATAATTTGCTGGATAGCCCAGATAGTTTCACGTTGTAAAGTTTAAGCCTCAACTATGCATACGTGTTAAGTTGCATAGAAACGCTATAACTTTTCCACGGCATTTCGTATCACGTACCAAAATAAGTGGTTAACATTTATGGCATTGTAATTTTTTGCGCTGGTAACGATACATTGCTTGGAATGGTTTCAACTTACGCTTTCATATCGAAGGCAGCGAGTAGTGGATGGTTGGATATAATTGTTGTAGTTCATTAATAAAATATGTGGTGCTTTCCACCCGTCAGTCTAGATGTGAAGACAATGGACTAGGGACATTTTAACGTAGTTTTTTGTAAAATAAGTTAATGGCTCAGTAATGGTTAAAAATTGTCTTCGTAATATTTTAAAATTGACGTTTTTGTTTAACTTTTCTGAAAGGAAATTTGTGTTGCCTTCGTGACAATGTCGGTGTAAAAATGTTTAAGTTTAACGAATGAATGATCTGAAGTATTTAGGGTGTTACATACTTTAGGGGGTGCTTCAGACCATCAAACTGAACAACTTTTAGTATGGTACTCAAATAGAAATGGCTTGAAAAACTTGTTGTCCGGTAGAAAATATCGATGGGTACTCTACCAAAATGGATGAAACAACTGTTTTTTTTTCGCTATATCAATGTTGGTCCAATAATAAAAGTTGTGCAGTTTGATGATATGAAGCGTTCACACCCTATCCAGGGTGTAACCTTTAAACCACATACTCTACGGAGCAAACCTGTCAGAACAAAAAAAAATTGCAGTCCAATACCCACACAGCACAGAATATCTACTAGATATTTATTAGATATTTTGTAGACATCTGTGCTGTTGGGGTACTAAACTGCAATACCTACTCGATTCAAACGTATGGGACAGCTGATTTTTTTGCTCCTATAGTAAAAGTTGTTCAGTTTGATGGGTAGAGTATATGGTTTAAAGGTTAATTATACTTTTCCTTATACCCTGTTTACTTAACATAGATACGTTTTTTTTTTAATGTAATGTAAGCCATTGATTGTTTGACATAAACGTATAATGCATGCAAGATCACGATCGTATAAATTATGATTAGATCTTTATGAAACGTTGGCTGAACTTTATCAGATACTTATTAACTGAAGACGATAACAGTATACATATTTAAAATTTTACAAATAGAAAATAAAAAAGAAAATTAAGTTTATTTAATCTAAACAAACATAATGTAAAAGTAATTACTTCCAAAACATTAAAATTTCAATCCAATTAAAAACCAAATAGATTTAGCAATTAACTTCCAAGAACATTAATACAATTTAGACGAAATTACTTTGCTAGCAAAGTTCCATAGTAATTGAAGTAGCTATTCGGAAAGCCTAACATAATTCGTGCCAAGAAATTCGAATAGTAAACTATCGGCAGCTGAAATGCAGGCATTTGTAAGCCACGGTGGCGCCAGAACCTATTTTATAATTTCCTTTCCTTGTTTCTTATTTTTAAAGTAGCGAAACACTAAAAGTATGTGATGAGTGACAATACTCAAACAAAATATTTTAGTGATTTAAAAAAAAACCTTTGGGTCGGATTTTTCATTAATATTTAATAGAAATTACAGTTTTATTGTTTTTAAATTTACAGGCGTCGTTTTAGAGACTGTATACAAGCAACTACTACAATAAAGAAATTCATTGAAATATTTGATTTTGATTTTTTTATTACTCTGGACTTCATTTTTCATGACGTGCGTGAATTAACCCAGGTGTGATAGAATTATTAACTGAAAAGAGAAAAACGAGACCTATAAAATAATAATCAGCTATACCAACTTTGTTTATGCAAATGTAATTTGAATGTTTTTAGGTAGTTATTGGGGACTTAGGAAGGGGTTTTTAGGTAGTGATTAATAATTAATGTTACTGTGTTTCTAAGCTCACTGACTGTGACCGTATCTTGCCATCTCGTTACATCTACGAAAAAAAGAAAATTCGAACCAAAAACCTTCAGCCTATTGGTATCCATCATAATAACCGGGTCGTGAAAACATGTAGCGCATACGAAATTTTGTTGTTATGGTCCGAACTTTGACTAATTATTATAAGGACTAGCCTTGCAGTAGCATTTCCCCTCTGCCACGGCATAAGCACAATTGATCTTGTGCATTTACATTCAATTTTACACCTTATCACTAAACGAGACAGCCTATAATTGCGAAATAATAACTTCGAACTTAGAACGTTTGGGGTTCACACGAGACTACTTTTCATGATTTTTAACATTCAAAATTAGAATCTAAAGTTATGGGGAATAAAATCCAAAGTTGCGGATTTCATGTTCCGCAAAAAGTGGCAGAAATGTTTGTTAGTAGAATTACACGCGTAACCAGTCCATAAATAAATAGTCAAAGGGTCCGAAACAAACAAGATTTCTATACTCTAACTGTCTTAAGTAAATAAAATCTATTTATGGCTTATAAAGAAAAGATGGAAACCGCTCAAATTTCTGAAACTTCTCTCTCTTTTTAAACTTTCTGAACTCTTTAACATGTTTTTTTCAGACTTTTTAAATACACTCAGAGGCACATATAACCGCCCACCCTTCTCAAATGACACCTGTAAAATAACTTAAGATTCACAAGCATTTATATTTTTCCTTAAATAATACATTTTACACTTGATTCATGATACCTTTGTTTTCGAAAAGGCTCACCTAGTTCAATATTTTAACAAAAATTCAATTACAAAAATGTATTTTGAAGAAATTGAGTAAATGTAAGTGGGCGGTTAGTTATGCCTCTGAGTGTATAATGTCTTATAGATTCGTTTCTACATTTAAATTGAACAATTTTGTAGAAAATGAGAACAGCTCAGGTTGCTCGTTCAATTCAAAACAATCAATCAACAATTCAAAATGGTCTTGACAGTAATACACTATGTAATTCAATATTGTATTTGTAATTGTACAGTTCTTTTTTTAAAAGATGTGTGTTGTAGAGTTTCTGGCCGCATCTTCTCTACAACGGAACACCTTCCGACGTGGTGGTAGAGTCAAAAATAATCTTATGGGAAGAGCAGATCCTCAGCTGTACACTGATACTTGCTGAAATTGACATGGGCTAGCAAGTTATCATGAATGTTCCAATATAGTGACCGGTTGTCCTGTCGTCGCGTCGTCTATAATTTGGAACACTATTTTGACTTTCGCGAGACTTTGCAACTGAAAAATGACATCATGCAAGATCATCAAGAAGATGTCATATGCATATAATAGCTTTCATATACGCATTGTAATATAGAATAATATGATAGAAATACAAACCAATTTCAATAATACTCGTAGCTACAAATAAAGTCGTTTCGTGTAACAAAACATATTTTCCCATTTTGGAACAGAAATTTAAGAAATCTCGTTTGTACGTCAAAATATATCGTTGAAATATAAAGTTTTATTAGTATTTTACGAATCTATTTTTACCACATTACCATACCATAAAAATTTTACCATAATAGCCCGATTTGGATGATTTCATTTAACGTTTTTTTTTCACTTCCAGGTAAGCTTGGAAGCACCAAGTCAAGATCTGGATTTGGATCTTCCAAGCACTTTATATCAAACGACACTTTATTATACCTATTTTATATCATATTCCAAGATCCAGATTATGTTTGCAGAGTGATAATAAATTTCTGATGAAGTTAATTCCAAGAAGATAACCTTAATAAATTAGACAAAGTCTAGTAGGTAGAAGCTCGTAGTTTTGAAATTATATTTGCTCTAATTACGTCAAGAAATATAATTTCAGTACTGTTTATTTCTAATTTGAAACTCATAATACAAAGACGTGTGTGTTTAATTTAATATATTTTAGCTGCCTTTGTTTGTTTCTTAATACGTACTAAAATATTCAAGCCATGTTGTTCATTTAGAGCACATGAATAAATATCCCTGCAGATCGGAAGCTCCATCCAAGCGGCCGGCGGCTGTCGGTGCACTCACACAAGTGTGCGCGAGGCCTTAGATGAAATTAAAATTAAGGGATGTACCTCACGCGAACATTTCAAACCAGAAACACAAGTCAAAACAAATGACAGGTACCTGTACTTCAAATTCGTACCGAGATGACAGACCAAGTATGCTACTTTGTATGGCCCAAAGCTTAATACGCTTTGGGCCTATCCATTCATTTTACCTTCATCAAAGCGCGCGGCGCGTTGCGGTACGTACGACCAAGTGCGCACATACAATAGTACCAGGTTTATAATGATTACGGATTTTCCCATTTTTAAAACCGAACCAATCACGATATTCTACAGTTGCGCGCCAAAAATGATCCGCTTCTATTGGTTGATCGATTTCGCGGCTGACGCATGAGCGTCGTCTCCATCCGGTCAATTGACTGCACGGCAATCGATTTCCCTCTTGAACACAGTAGCCATAAGATTGATTGATTATTATCAAATGGTTTCGAGACTCGTCAGGAAATGTTAGTCCCTGTCATGCGAACGAATTTACCATGCTATGTTATCTTAGTACAAACTAAGTGGTACGCTGATTTTCCATAGACAGCTTTCGACGTCTATCGGTGATGTATCGAAGCACTATGTGTTGAATTTGAGTTCGTATCTAAATATGCAATAGCGCGCTACATCTCACCGCTCTGTACTAGTCAGAGATTTCGCTCATATCAATTACTGTCTTGTTGGTCTAGACAACTGGCTGACGATTCGGATGCTGGTCGTTGTTCGATCCTCGTAACGGCCGACCGTCTTTTACAATTTATTTCACAATCTGGCTCCTATTAAGCTAATAAGTGGTAACGCTAATAATTCGACGTCTTAAAATCCCAGGCGACTTACATATCTAAAACCTATACATATTAATCTATGGAATTGACGCTATGAGTGCACCAACAGCCGCCGCTTGTTCCAAGCTTCCAATCTGTAGGGATATTTAATCATGTGGTTAGAGCTTCTTATCTCATTTCGTGGGAGGATGGACGATCCATTATGCACACTCGCATCACGACAATGCGTAAACTAATTTAATTCTTAACTTCCTTGTTTTTTGCATGCAAAGTTATTTGCACGTCTATTTTGAATCTTTGTTTCATAGTATAGGACTCTTTCTTATACTGTGGTATAGGTTTGGATATGATTGTGTATGTTGTGACTAATTGTGGTACGATTTCTGTTCTAAATACTTTACATAATTATAAGGAGTCTTTCAGACCATCAAATTGAGCAAGTTTCACTTAATCGATAAAAAATCGGTTGTTTCCACACATTTGCGTCGAGTAGCTTCTTCTTGTTTGAGAAACTACAAACAAAAAAATCTCGATTCGATGGTTGTTCCATAGTGAAAGTGCTTCAGTTTGATGGTCTTAAGTACCTCCTAAAATATGTAACGTATTTCAATACATCCTGTATATTAATTTACCATTTTACCATTTGTAACGTAATTAGAATACAATACCTAAAGATAATCAAACACAAAAATTTCGATACTCTGAATGTTAATCCAAACTAAGGCCTATGCTTTTATGAAAATGCTGACCTGATCGGTTCAGTAGTTTTAGAGTAATGCGTGCACTTTGCTAATGGCTGAATGACTAGAACAAAATAATAGTTAAATAGTCTACTAATTGAAATACTAGTGGATCCATCAGAAGTTCAGTAATCTACATATAAAGTCTTTAACCTCTTAAACTCTTAGGCTAAAGCAATAGATACGAAGATGGTTTGGTTCACTTCACTTGTCATGATAGCGGTGACTTGTGAAAGTTTGTGGTACACAAGTATCTTTGAAAACTATCTTTGTGATTTCCTTGAATGCGATAGATGTGTCCGGTCTGGTACAATAACGGTAGGTATTGTATCTTCACTGAGCTATATTGAGCCTCTAGTAGGTACCTTTGACATTTAAGTACATAGTCACAGAATAGGTAATAGTATATAGTTCTATATACGGAATGGCCACTCTCCGCCCCCCTCTGACTTCAGATACCCCACCTCACCTCACACTTTCTGGGAAACTTGACGGAAGCCGAGCAAGGGAATGCAGTCAGGCGCGCGCACCCGTTGGATTTGACTGCATAAAATTGTGTCTTTTCAGTTAAAACGTAAAACATAAAAAACCTTGAAAAATAACGCTAAATTCACTCATTCACATTTAGCTCAAATACTATTTTTAAAAGTAGAACGACAATTTAAAGTATTGAAATATCGATGACGTTAAATGCAAAGCGTGGCATTCAACGTGGCATTCAACCTTACACGCAATATCATGGACGGTTTGCACAAAGTGCGCATGTGCAGATGCCATTTCGAAATTCAAAAACGTTCTTTAGAGTGCCGGACCTATGACATAGTGAAGAATTACTTGTCTTCCAACCACTTTTGCGTACTTTGTGGAACTGAGTTGATAAGTATGAAGGTTGGCCTTCAAGTCCATACCTTAATCTTTTAGTCTACGAAATTTCATCAGTGTTAAATTAGAGCCGAAGATCTGCTTTAAACTCTGTAAATCACTGAAGATAGATCATCTAGAAAGCAATCACCGAAATCAATATGAAAATGGTGCGTGCACCAATAGACTAGTAGTGACGTTTGAGGTTCTGTTCTGTAAAACTGTGAAGTTATTTCGAGTGATTATTATACCTAATTTAAAAAAAAAGGTTAGTTTTTTTACCGACTGCGCCAGAAGGAGGGTTACGTTTTTCGAGCGTATGTATGTATGAATGTAAGTATGTATGTATATATATATGTTTGTATGTATATTTCTTTGGCACGCCCTACAGTCTAAACAGCTTGATGGATTTTAACGTGTGAGGTGTCATTAGATTCGTAAAAATTGTTTGAGTGACATATGCATTATAGATAGATAGTATATTAATACGGCGTCTACAAATTAAAAAAGAGAAGGGGAATTAACAATTTTTTTTTGTTAAAATTTATTACAACGAAGAAATGAAATTAACATAGTAGGTTGGATCTTAAATAAATAGTAATTCATTTCGTATACAAATGTTTGGTTTTGATGGGTAATATAATACCAGTTGGAGTTTGAACTTGAGGAAATATTTATTGTGTTTTTTGTTTACTAGTATTTCGTTTGTTTGATAGATCGATGGAACCCTACAAATTTTTTTTTGTTTATAAATTTTGATATACAAGGTGTTCCAAAGGAAAAATAAATATTTAAAACTTTTATGGTTGTTTAGACTATCAAACTGAACAACTTTCACTATGGGACCAACATCCAATGCGCGAAAAAAAATTATCTATCCCATACATTTAGCTCGAGTACATTAGTAGTTTAGTATGGAACATCAAATTTTTTTTTCACGATTTCGATATTGGTCCCACAGTGAAAGTTGTTCAGTTTGATGGTCTAAACCACCCCTTAAATGTTTATTTATATTTTTGTAACACCTTGTATAGTGTAAAAAAACTGTAAAAGATTAAGTAAAGATATTGACTTTTCTACTTAATGTCGCGTAAAGCAAACTCCAAAGAAAAACCTTATTTTTAAAAGCTATAAAATTCGCATCTAATTTGATTAAAACCTGTCATAGCTAAATCCGACATTATCCAAGTTTTTCCACTAAAAGCCAGGAGGTAAGCAGGAAGTTGAATGCGGGGTCACGACCGAGTAAAGCCTCAGAATGTATGCGGAGGGCGCCACCGTCGCTGTATCTGATCGAACGAAATGTGCTTAGGTTTCAATGGTTTTGTGGCGATTTAGATTTCTGATTTGTGGCGTATGTTAGCTTCGTGTTTTGAATCGATGTACTTTTTTGGGGAAGTTTTGTGTAGATGAAATGTATTATTTGTGAAATTATACTTTGGCTCTCGATTGTAGGTATTCTTTTACGAGGTGGTCAGAATCACTGCTACAAATTAGAAATACTTTTGTGTGAAATTGAGGACCTATTAAAGGTTTTTATTTTGAGCCTATTAAACGATTTTAGGGTGGACAGGCGTGTTAATTATGAATAGGTTGAGCTTTAGCTAAGTTTGACCTCAAAAACACGGCAAAAGAAACCCTTATTCCTTGGTTGCCTTGCAATAAGACTAAGGGCGAAATTCCTATTTTTAGAATCATTAAACCATGATCTTTTCACAAAGGGTGTTCAAAACTTGTAACGATATTTTAGAATATCAAATGCTCGCGACTACATTCCCCGAGGGGGTAGTCAGTTATATTCTGAAACCTCAGAACATCGACGTTTCACTACTAGTACCGAAACTCTGTCCAGTGTGACAGGGAGTGAGCGCGTCGCCAATGTAATGGACAGTACATACATGCCTCGAAATTGAAGCACGCAGGTTTCGTCACGATGTTTTCCTTTACCGAAAAGCCAGAGCTGTTACAAATTTTACATGAATTCCGAAAAACTCATTGGTACGACTCGGCATAGACGGGGATCCAACCATCGCCTCCTGCGGGGTAGGTAAGGTTACTCGCTACTGGACCACCACGGCTTTTTTTGTAGTCAATACTTCATTCCAAATAAGGACGAAAAGATTTTCCGATTCCTATGTAGCTTTATGACCAATTCTGATTAGTGATTATAATTTATTTATCATGAAGATATACTATCCGGCATATCTTGGAGGTAACTAAAGCAGTTCTATGAATAAGTGAGAGGAAGTGTTTCAATCTCTGCTTCTGTAATTCAAAATAGCCTTAAAATTTCATTGTGATTTGGAATGTAGAATAGTTTAGTTTAGTTTTAGTCAAGGTATTTTAGTCTACCGGAATTACAACAGAAAAAGCTTCTGAATCAAAATCATACAAACCACTTTAAACTACTGGAACTTGTTACCGACTCACCTTCACAGCCAATTTCAAAAGTAAAAATCACAATGGTCACTATATATGAGGTAGTGTTGCAAACTCGCAAACTTTGTGACTTGTTTGTCACTTTGACTCCAAAGTTCGTCCACCCCTCTAACTCTGACCGTTTGTGCAAAACCTATTTGTGTTCGGACAAATACAGGGTCGGACATATGCGGACCCGCCTCGCCTCAGCATTTCCCCTCTGCCAACGTGCAAGATCAAAAGATCTTACGCATTTACATTCAATTTTATACCTTATCACTAAACGCGTCAGCCTATAATTGCGGAACAATAATTTCGAACTTATGACGTTCACACGACACTGTTTTTCATGATTTTTAACATTCAAAATTAGAATCTAAACTAATGGAATAAAATTCAAAGTTGCGTATCTCGTGCTACCTCGCCCCCCGCAAAAAGTGGCAGAGTGGCAAAGAGTCCTCATATAAGTAGTCTAAGTAATATGCTGACACTTTTTAAGTAGATGATCAGACCATCAAACTGAACAACTTTCACTATTGGAACAACATCGAAATCACGAAAAGTCAGCTGTCATATACAATTGGCTAAAGTAGGTTTGCAGTTTTGTATGGAGCAGTAGATTTTTTTTTCGCGATTTTGATGTTGGTCCCATAGAGAAAGTTGTTCAGTTTGATGGTCTGATCATCCCCTTAAAAAAGTGTCAGCATATTAAAAAAGACCCTGTATAAGTACCTACACATGGCGACATTATCAAGGTATACAAAACCACAATAAGCTGACTGCCCCACGTTTTACTTTAGGGTTGAGACACATAACCCGACTGCGACCGACGGTGGGCCCATACGAAAATGACATTTTGTATGGGAAGCCGTCCGCCGTCGTGCTTGTCATACTAAATGTCATTTTTGTATGGGCCCGCCGTCGGTTGCCGTCGAGTTATGTGTCTCGGCCCTTAATCGACATACGCGCGGCCAGCTTATTTTAGTTTTCTATAGCTTGATGTGTCGCCGTGTGTAGGTGCATTATAGGTAAGTCAGTGCGGTATGCACACTAATTCATTAGGGTCTGAGTTCGAATCCGCAAATATTTCCCAATCGTACCACTGAAAATAATATGGCAACCCCATGTTGCGACCATAATTATGCAGGCAATCTTATTTTTTCGTGTAACTAAAACGTTTATCTTAAAATTTTTAACGAATTTTTTTGCCTAAACAAATGAGGGATATAACAATCAATGAAATATGACTGTATCATTCATTGCCTTAACTAATATTGTGTGCATTTCTGTATTTTTCCTAAAACTGTTCATGTAGAAATATATTTTTCTTTTAAGGGTCCCGTAGCCAAAGGGTGAAAACGGGACCCTATTACTAAGCCTACGTTGTCCGTCCGTCCTAACTATTTAGGGCTGTAACTTTTGAACCGTAATAGCTAGATAGTTGAAATTTTCACAGAATATGCGTTATTACGGCGGATTTGTTAACAAGTAATAAAAATAAATAAAAATTAAGGAAGGTATTACTTTTATCAACGTTTTTTCTTCTCGCTCTATTGTAAAAACTTTCATACATACAAACGTCAAACTTGGTGTGATTATAGAGCAAACTCTACAGTATACCAACAAATAATAAAAACCGGCCAAGTGTGAGTCGATCTCGCTCTAAAGGTCCCGGAGAAAACAAAACTTTTTTGTAAGTTAAATATTGTGTTGTGTGCTGGTGTGGTACGGAACCCTCGTTGCGTGAACAGCCCGACTCGCACTTGACCGGTTTTATTTATGTTTTTTCCGAAACAAACTGATTTGAATTGAAAACAAAGGGTGTAGTAAACTTGAAATTAGATCTTGCAGTATTAGTTTAGGTGTTGAATATAACTTAAAGATCTCCGACCTATGTATTACATGTTTCAGCAGGTACTAAACAATTAATTACAGCTTCCTCAGGGTATACGTTAACAGTGTCTGAAAGGGTTAGGCGTTGTCAAAAGTGTCAGGTTGATAAACTTAGAGCATTAACGTATAACAAGACTAGAATGTTAGAGATTAAGTACCTAGTTATTGTTTGTGTTACTAAATTGTTTCTCTTTGAGTATGAGTCAACAATATAAATTTTGTGTAAATTAATAGAAAAGAAAAGGATCTGATAATTATGATTTCTTCAGTAGCGTAGGTATACTGGTTTCTTAACTATGTTTTCTGAGGGTAGTTGGCATAGCAAAATTAGGATGTTTTTTTTTTAATTTCTTTAGGGGCTCTGGATACTAGTCCTTTTGAGCCATTCGTTATTTTTTTTCTTTATATTCTTTATTTTTTGATGAGGGGATGATAGATGACGATGAATCTATGGTCGATTTCGTAAGCTCGCGCGTTGCCGCCAAAATGACCATGGACGAGTTAACTTGAACCAAAACTTATGTTCTGTTATCGTATTTATTTTAGATTTCTGTTACGTCGGTCGCTTTACGCAACTGTTTGGTACACAATCCGCACGAAATTATGTCACAAATATCACAAAACCAATTTTTTACGAATTTCAAATACGACGAAACACAACAAGAGCAATGGCGGCAAGCAAACTCCTTCGGATGTTTATGTGAAGAAGTGTTGCCATTCGATAGTATTGATACTTTCGATAGATTGTACTATAATTATTGTCCTATCGATAGATTGTACTATAATGATTGTTTTTCAGAAATTCGGTACTATCGATTTCAGTTTATAATTTTTAACAGTTATAGTTTATCGTGAGCATATGCTATGCTTATAGTTTATTGGTCAGAGTGGGATAAAGATCAGATTGGCACAGGACCATGAGCAGAGGCGCAATAAAAAGGACGCCTATGACAGTGGGTGTATGTGGGCTGTTTTGGTTTATAATTCATGAGCAGTAATACTATCGATAGTTTTGCACTCTGTCAATAGTATTCCCACGTTTTAATAGTTTTTAGACTATCGTTAGTATGGCTTTTTATATTTTAAATAAAACTACCAGTAAATGTCAAGTAATAGATATATAGACATTACTGTACCATATGATTAAAAATAAGTATAAAATATGAATATGAAAGGGCTACGACGGTGCTCTATACATCTGGCTGTACTATAAATTGCGTAACCAAATTTGATAAATGGATTTTCAGAATACGAAAAATACGTGTGTACATTCAGAGCATTTTTTGTTCGAAAAGATGATGTAGATTTAGTTAACGCGCTTCTCTAAAAACGTTTCAGTCCCACTTTACTTGATTCGGAGCGAAAGTTTCACGTACGTTGCCTTTTTACTGTATGATTTGTGTCAATTGATCAAAAGATTAGTTTTATTATAGTTCGGTATTTGAAATAGCTTTTTTATTTTAGTGTTCAGCCATTTTTAACATTGCCTTTAATTATTTTAGATAGCACAACATGCCATACCATAACTTGCATCGATCATCCTAAACAAAAGGTACCTATTTTTATGAAATAAATGAAAATGAAAACGAATATGAATATGAAAGAAGTAAATGCCTCTCATGTCAAATCTTAACAAAAAATTTTTCGAATTGAACATTATGTATGTCTAGCGTAAGAAAGATTACGCATGCATACATGCATGCATATGCTCACTATATTCCCCGGGGTAGTCAGAAATATTCTGAAACCACAGAACATCCACGTTTCACTAGTACCCAAAACTCTGTTCAGTGTGACGGGGTGTGAGCCCGTCGCCACTTGTAAAGGACAGTGGGTACAATATATGCCTCGAAATTGAAGCATGCAGGTTTCCTTACGATATTTTCCTTCAGTGAAAAGCCAGTGGTGTTACAAATCGTACATAAAGTCCGAAAAACTCATTGGTACGATACAGCATGGACGGGGATTGAACCATCGCCTCCTGCACGGCAGGCAAGGTTACTCGCCGCTGAACCACTATAGCTTGTTAAGATTACGCTCTCGAGTTTTTATAAAAAGAACGTTAGCCCGCATGTTTACCAATAGCACAGTATAAGAAAGAGTACCTATCTAGTACAACATGCCTATACAGACACTCTCTGCCCCCCTTCAATTTTCTATCTCACCCCTCTTGGCAGACGGAGGCCAAGAACAACAGGCGTTTGAATATATTTTTCTTTGTCAGTATAGTCCTATCTCACTCGTACACACTCAGTATCACACATGCCTACCTCTTCTTGTCAGTTTTTCCCATTCGTATGAAATGACAGCAAAGTGTCCAAGGTATGCCATTAGTGCATCAGATATTCCATTGCATTAAAGACACTTTAGTAAATTGTGTTTGAACTAATATTGCTGTTATTGTTAGTTTAAAACAATGTTGTGGAGATTATGTGGTTATTAATAAATAATCCGATATAAATGTACAAAGTGCAAGCTTATTTATTTCTGAAGATACATCTTACCTGCAAGAGACAGTTAATCATCACAAGGAAGGCAAATTTAATGTATACAAAAGTGCAATTGATGTACCTGATGTAATAACCTACTCGATATAAAAATCTGTAGATTTTCTAGACTATTTTGATTTTGTCATTTTTAAGCACAGTTTTATACCTAGTTTGTAGTGATCTAAGAAAATAATGCAAAATATAATCCCGAAACAAAGCGGTATTTGCTACATATTTATTATTTATGTTTTGTTCTAATAATTTCTGAAAACGACTTCGCATTTTAAAAGCTTATAAAAAGTAAAAAAAACATAACGTGCATATCAGAAACCAGTCTCGGACAGGGCGTATAATGTGCAGACGGGCGGTTAAAAACACGCCGACCTAGACCGGCGGCCGTAATCCTGGCTAAGCCGCTAGTAGCTCCATTTTATTGTACATTCCCGCAAAGTGCCTAGAAAGCCTGAAAGCCGAGCGAATATACATTTGCATAAAATGTTACGATATAATTTTCTGAAAAATACTGTTCGTCTAGAATTTTGATTCTATGCTTGATAATGTTGTAAAAATTCTGAAAGCGTTTTCGTAAGAATAGTAATTTCTATCAAAATATAATTATCGTACATACCTATACTTCTTTTCAAATAAGGACGAAAAGATTTACCGATTCCTATATAACTTTCTGGACAATTCTGATTTGTAAATATTATTTATTTATCAGAATGATATAGTATCCGACATATCTTGGACGTTACTAAAGCTATTCTATGAATATGTGAGAGGAAGTTTTTCAAATCACTGTTTCTGCAATTCAAAATAGCCTTAAAATTTTGTTGCTATTTGAAATGGAGTATACATAAACTCCATATAAAATACCTTCTTATATACATAATACCCACTGGTAAAAAACCGTGAAGGAAAACATAGTGAAACCTGCATACCCTAAAGATGGAATTCCGATGCGTATGTGAAGTCTACCAATCCTTATTGGGCACGCGTGGTGGACAAACGCCCGTAAATCCTCCCTCTATTCTATTCTATTCTATTCATACATTCCCACCGCTGTAACTCCTGTAAAAAAGGATCAACACTTTCAAACAAATTTTTATTAGCTGCAGTATTAAAGACTCGACGCAAGGTTCCACTCTTTGTGAGGATTATTTCTAAATACTTTATCTACTTAGAGCAGACATCAGTGGATTAGGCTTAGAAGTCTAAATTTTTTATGCGTTTTATGAGTAATGTTACATGTATGACATGACACATGACTAATGTAAGTGAGTCTGGTAGAGTACCTTTACAAATGAAACTAGTTTGTTACGCTCAATTCTTGTAGTAGTTATACGAGATAAAGCAATTGGGTGTTAAATTAACAGAGCCTTTAGTATATTACGAGCAATTTGTTTCTGTCTTGTAAGAATCGATAACTTCTTTGCTTACATTGCATTATGAGGGATTCCTGGTCGAATTCGAATATGGCGTCTGCTGATATTTATAGGTAGGCAATCAGGTCCACTAGATATTTTGAAGTGTACCTACGGTCCGCGCTAAACACAGATGCACTCTCTTGTCCTTACCCTCCTATTATGATGGAACGGGAGACCGATACGGTCAGAGGTGAGGTCAGATGCAGTGGCTATAACCGGCACCCACACGGTTTGGGCGTCAAAGATGTGTGAGACGCCTGTAGGAATTAGTCGCCTCTAACGAAACTCGACTGGGTTGGTGCTATTGGACGCCGGACACCACACGGCAACATAATTAGGTACGTAAACATTGCTAAAACTAGAAGCCACCTTTGAAAACTTTATTTGTAACTACGTAGTTCACCTTTAACATATTTTGATTGGCTTTTCGCTGAAGGAAAACATTGTGAGAAAAGATTTGACGTTTGATAAGTGTGCTGCAAGCTCCTATATTGAATAAATTATATTGACTTTGACTTTGGCTTTTGACCTGCATGCTTCAATTTCGAGGCATATTGTACCCACTGTCAATTATAAGTGACGACGGGCTCACCCCCCGTCACACTGGACAGAGATTCGGTACTACTGGTGAAACGTGGATGTTCTGAGGTTTCAGAATATCTCTGAATACCCCCTCGGGGAATATAATCGTGAGCATATGCTTATGCGATCGACTTGCTCTACGCCGCGACATATTAAAATTAGTTTTTTACAAGGATCACCTGCTGCTTATTACTGCGAGCTAAGAAGAGGAGAGACCACGATAGTGATGACAAGGTTCCCTGATAAGACAACCTACCCAGTGAAAGAACTGAAGCTACCGGTCTAATTGCACCCAGAAAGGATACAAACCGTGGTACTTGCATAGAATAACTAACAATTGTTCTTACGGTATAGGTACAGTGAATTTAATACGTAGGCGTTGCTAAAACTAGAAGCCACCTTTGAAAACTATAGTTGTAACTACGTTGTTCACCTTTAACATATTTCGATCGGCTTTTCGCTGAAGGAAAAAATTGTGAGAAAAGATTTTACGTTTGATAAGTGTGCTGCAAGCTCCTATATTGAATAAATTATATTGACTTTTGACCTGCATGCTTCAATTTCGAGGCATATTGTACCCACTGTCCATTATAAGTGACGACGGGCTCACCCCCCGTCCGTCCGTCCGCGCGTAGACGTGTGTATAGCACTGCTGGGACTACGCGGTAGATTAGGTAGAGGGGATCGGTGAGAAGAAACGGCCGGTCGGCCTACCATGCCCCCATCAAAACTAGAAAAATGTAGATGTGACTCTGTCTTTGTTACTATATGCATGTCAAAATGAGTGCGCATGACGGTTTTCTCGTTTTGTCGAGCGTGGCATTCTAGCCCTACGTAAATAGCGCATTTAGGGGCCCAGAAGAGGTCAGAGATCGTGGCTGTCCCCGCCGATAGGTTGATGACTTTGACTAATTATTATATGGACTGGTTACGCGTGTAATTATACTAACAAACATTTCTGCCACTTTTTGCGGAGGGCGAGGTAACATGAAATCCGCAACTTTGGATTTTATTCCCCATAACTTTAGATTCTAATTTTGAATGTTAAAAATCATGAAAAGTAGTTTCGTGTGAACCCCAAACGTTCTAAGTTCGAAGTTATTATTTCGCAATTATAGGCTGTCTCGTTTAGTGATAAGGTGTAAAATAGAATGTAAATGCACAAGATCAATTGTGCTTATACCGTGGCAGAGGGGAAATGCTACCGCAAGGCTAGTCCTTATAATAATTAGTCAAAGGTTGATTATGATTACTCTAATCTCAATTATTACTTACCACGGGTTATACTGGCTGTAATCTGAACTTATGAACTGAAAAGAATTAAATAAAACCTCAAAAAAAATCCTATAATGCCTCTTTTGAGTCGACGCCTTAGAGTATTATTTCGTTTGAGCTTACAATAGATGTTTAGATGTTTTGAACTTCATTCGCTGATTGATGATAGTGTAGGTTAGGGAACAAAGCCGTTGGTCAAGGGGTGCACACAATACTTAAGGTTAAGGGTAAATTGTAACTAACATGGTATCTTTTGTATTTGTTCAACCTTCAGGCTCTATTGTCTAAGTGTGCGTTTAGAATACATTGCTTACTTCTGTTTTATTCTGTTAATTCTCGTTAATACTTAAAAAAGGGGACGCTCATTTCGTCCACGCATACTCTGCATAAGTGACCTTATCCCTTAGTCACATCATACGACACCCACAGGACGAAATGATAGTTTATTCTATGCTGAAACCACACGAGCTACTTATCATCATTATCATCATCATCATAGGCCTTTACAACAGTTGCAGATGATTTAAGCAGTGTTTTTGGAGAAACACTTTGTAGCTACTTATTCTACCCCAAAAATACCTACATTCCACAACACTTCCATACTAAAACAGAACAATTACCTACAAGTTCTGTTGTTATATTATTTTAGGGTCACGTAATAAATAAGAGCGAGCAATTTGGTCTGTTTGTTTGTCCATCCCTAATTCAAAGTTACACAGTTTACGCAACAGTGGCGGCCTCTATTTGTGTTTGTGTTTGTCATTTACTGCTGGATATAGGTAAAGATATAAATACTTGGCAGGTGTATTTTGGTTTAGCCTGGTTTATACAACGTGTTAAGGGTATATTACTGTTGGCGTGCTCCATACAAACGAAGTCTGGCGATATTTTCGATACTAACCAATTAAAGTCAATGAAATTTTGCACACACAATCTAGAAAGTAATCTCTATGCTTGTATCTTGTCAGATTTTCATTAAAATGTATAGTTTTAAAGTTACAGTGTATCAAAGATTTTCATACAAATCTTAAATTAATTCTGGCATTGAAACTGTATATTTTAACGAAAATCGGACAAGATACAAGCATAGATATTTTAATCTAGATTATTTCTGCAAAATTTCATTGATTTTAATTGGTTAGTATTGAAAATATCACCAGACTTCGTTTAAATGCAGCGCGCATTTACGCATTCGGAATAAACTTCTCTTAATGAATTAACGCAAAACTAGAAAGTAGTTTGTTTAGAATCGTGAGCAGAATCGAATTATCATGTTTTCAACATAAATAATTTTTTTCAAAATTTTAATTTTTTTTTGAATTCGATCTCAAACCACCGGTCGGGCACTCTCATCCTACTTACTACCAAAACAAGATTCTTAAAATGTATTCATAAGCACGTTAGCGCTTTCATTCATTGCTGAAATGATGACAAATAATGTTTGCCTCAAAACTTAAAATGCGAATAACTTTAAATATTAACTATCAAAATAATGAAATTATTGTTCCAATCTAATTATTTTGTTATAAATCAGTCGGAGGTGTATGAGGTTTTGCGCTTATTCATTAACACGTTGTATAGTTAGGGAAATCATTATGGTGTTACATTCAATAAAACGATTCATGAATAAAATTCTACTTTATTGCTCACGAACACATAATTACGATAATCATGTTTCGGAATCAGAATCAGAATTATTCGATTGTCAGAACTGTTACAAATAATCTTGTAAATAAATAGTAATACCAAAAAAACTTATTTATTTTGTGGTTACATTATGAGCAGGAAAGAACATTTATTGTATGTTAATACCATAGATTTGTGGAGGATCTACTGTGGAAGGTTCCTTCGGTGAAAAAGGAAGATCTTCCGCCAGGCTAGGTGTGAAGCCTGGGGACCGGCCGGGGTCCAACAGATCTTAGTTGGACCTTGTATATATATCGAATCTCTGTGATTATTTCTCTTGCGCGATTCATGTCTTGTATACGATTGTGAACCTTATGTGTAGCGGCTAACGGGTTACTAATGTGACGTCGCAAGTTATCTTACGTACACATTTGCGAGTGCGACCGTAGCGCGATCTGTTAGCTTCGTTGCTATAAATTCTGGGTGTTGACATCTGTGGCAAGTCCCCACAGTTCTACCCCCTCAGACCGGAGGTCGTTGAGTTGTTCGAAGTGTGCAGTCTTTTATCCATGTAGGTGCAGGGCTCCAGTCAAGTGAGTCTGACGAGCGATGTGCTGCGTGTGTGTGCATCGGTCAGGGAGATGAGTCCTGATGTGATGCGGGCGAGTGACAGGCGTGGAGAAGGCGAGCAGAACTGCCACGTGGAGGTGAGCTCAGACACGTGGGCTGCGGGATACTCTTCTATACAGACGCTGACTATCGTTGAGGAAGCTGCAGGCCCAGGAAGCGGTGTGAAGACAGCTGCAATGGACCTGGTGCGGGTTTCGGGTTGGTGGCGTGTGACTGCTGCTGGTTTGACCTGGTCGAGGGGTGTGAAGGATTTGTTGATGCTGGTTGCTGCTCTGTGTTGGCGCTGCTTTGCGGTGTTCAGGTTGCGATGTTCTTTGTCGAGGGTCACAACTGTGGAGGAACTACTGTGGAAGGTTCCTCCGGTGAAAAGGGAAGATTTTTCGCCAGGCTAGGTGTGAAGCCTGGGGACCGGCCGAGGTCCAACAGATCTTAGTTGGACCTTGTATACATATCGAATCTCTGTGATTATTTCTCTTGCGCGATTCATATCTTGTATACGATTGTGAACCTTATGTGTAGCGGGTAACAGGTTACTAATGTGACGTCGCAAGTTGTCTTACGTACACATTTGCGAGTGCGACCGTAGCGCCATCTGTTAGCTTCGTTGCTATAACTTGTGGGTGTTGACATCTGTGGCAAGTCCCCACAGATTTATAACCAATGGATTAATAACCATTGAACAAACAAGCATTGAAACACGAAAATTTACCATGGAGGTTGTCGTCCTTCTTACGTACGTGTCCGTCGTCGATGTTGTACAGCAGTCTGCTCTCCAGGTATAGACAATACCTATTACAACATCCTGGTTAATACAAAGGTTTAATACTAAAAAGTTTCGAACGGCAAAATGTTTTGATTAATCCCTTATTACTCCTAATAAGTTGTTGAGTTCCCTGGTATTCGTAAAACTAATATTATAGTACCTAGTCTCTACTTTAACCCAATCTTTGTAATTTGAAGTAAAAAATGATTTATTAATTTTATATTTATTTACTTTTAGAAAGATTTACAGCATTACAAATTTTTCATAAAAATTGTTACAAATCAAAGTTGGTAATGTAAGTATTAAATCTAATCTAAAATTTTCGAACCATCCAACGTCGAATATGGATTAAAGATTTTATATTGTGTTCAAAATTAAGGGAAAATTAAAATTCTTCGTTATAAATCAGTTAATAAATATTCCTCTTCTATAAATAGCCTCTTTTTTCTCACGTTTCACCCAAAACGAACCTCTAACTACACTACTATTTAATGACGTCACTAAAAACCCCAAAACACACCATTTATACTGACATAAAACTCAAATGTAACTGCCCTAATGAAGTGCTATATCTGGCACCAGCTATATCTTAGAGCAATATTCTCGTAGGGGTAATGCGTTCGACTCCCGGTTGGGCCAAAACTTAATTAAAGTTTTAATGAGGCGAGCAACCGAGCAATATATGTATTTTGCTATGCTGCTCGAGAGTAGGACGTTAAATTTTGCAGAAGCGACAACCATTTTAACTTGTGTTTATTGAAATGAAACGTGTTGAAAGAAATAATAGCGAATGAGTGTAAACGAATGTGTCAATGTTGAAATGAATGAACTTATTTAAATGAAACTTGTTGGATGGAATAATGAAATGAATGAATGTAAAAGAAAACAAATGTGTTGAAACGAATGAACGTGATAATGTTTTTTGTTTATTTACTATTTTGTGTTTTTATTTTATTTTTTGAATATAAATAGATACAACTATAGATAGATTACAAATTTACCGTGCAAATATTTGCTCTTACAAAATTTAAATGAAACTGATAATGAAATGAAAGAAAATTTTACATTTTGGCTAGTTGGTAATAGTGAGGTAGTGAGGAAATCTTCAAGATCGAATAAATATCGATCTTTTATTTATGTCTCCTGGCCATAAGAAGTGGCATAGTTCACTGTTTTTTTCACACTGTACAGAGTTTAAGGATATTCCTCTACAGAAACAGACTTTTTTGAAGAAATATTACTGTGATAAGCTTTGATTATGTAAAGTGTATGTTTGATTGTACCGGATACCTACCTACCCTCTATAACTTAGTAAACGTGTTTCGTCTATTACTTGACAACTGATTTAAAGCAGAAAAGAAAAAAACAAAAATCATTGCTCCAAAAATGGCAGAACCAAAAGTATACCATCTCGCTGATTTAGCGTTAGCAAATTGACAGAAGATGGTGCGGTGCATTTAGATTTTTATTAGACATCGAAGGCGATTAGTAGATGTTACGCTTTATTGTATCTACAATTTGTATCGTCTACTTTCAGCTTAATCTGTGATGAAAAGTTTGATTACACTTTATAATAATATACAAAGTTAATTCTAATTAATTCCCACATGAAAACCAATTACATTTTAGTTTAGCTGCCTTTGATTGAATGGTAATATTAATTGATTGAGCACGGTAATTATACAATTGATATTCCTATTGACGTGTGTGAAGTTAATTAAAAGTCTATTGGATAGTCATCCGTGTAATTTATTCCAGTTCGCTGAATGATTAGGTACCTATTTGAGATTTATTCATAGATCAAATGAACTTTACTGTCATAGTCATAAGGCTTAGTGTTAGGTTTTATATATTAGCATAAATAAAGCCTAGCCTTCTGAATTATGATTTTGAAAATAAAGTTCATTCGTTCGTTCAGTTTTATAACTAAAGAAATGCATTGCGATATTGTTCCAATGACGGTAGCAACATTTCGATTTAGAATTGTAGCTTTTTTGGAATTTTCGAATTACAACTTTAGCTATAAATAGGTATGCTATTTAGGGCCTGTTTCACCATTTCCGAATAAGTTCTTATTAGCTTATCTGACAGCTCATTTGAGATTTGAGATATTCTTCATACAAAATATGTCAAATGACTTGTCGGATAAGCTAACAAGAACTTATCCAAAAGTGGTGAAACAGGCCCTTAGTCTTTAAATTTGTATCGTATACTTAATTCTATTTTGTTTGTAAAACATATATGTTTGTTCAGTTTTATTTACAGTTTTTGCTTTAATTTCTTAATATCTTGTATTGCTAGTAAAACGGTTTTAAAACGCGGCGATTGGGACAAGTTAATCGAGCGGAGCATGCTAGAGGCACAATATCGAAGGAGGTACGTATCTAAATAAAATACAGAAACGATGATACCCGTTGGCTGAGGACAGCGCAGGGCCGGTTATTGTGGATCCTTAGGGGAGGCCTATGTCCAGCAGTGGACGACTATCGGCTGAGATGATGATGATGATAAACCCATTGATTCCGCATCGCAATTTCATAGCAGATTCTTTACAGACCGGACAAGAGACAGGAGGCCATTACTTAAATGAGATTTTGCAGGCTAACGTTACTTGTAGGTAGGTATAATAGCACTAGAGGCAATAACATTTTTTGCTACGCCGTAGCAGCGTCTCAAGAACATTCATGAACGTAGCATCTTCGTAGCGCTACGTAATAGCATCTTAGCTACAACGCGCAATTGTTAAGTACAGTGACGCTATGACTCGTATAAAAATAAGTATTACGTAAATAATGGCCACTCTCTGTCCTCCGCCAAGTCATATTATCCGCAGATCACAGGCTGATTGCAGACCGATTGATACAAGCGTGTATGGTTCGTTATACACAAAAATCTCTGTATGTTCGCTATACAACGTGTTAATGAATTAACGCAAAACTAGAAAGTAGTTTGTTTAGAATAGAGAGCAGAATCGAATTATCATGGTTTCAACATAGGTAATATTTTTCAAAATATTAAATATTTTGTTTGTAAAATTTAAAATTTATTGAACTCGATCTCCACCCACCGCTCGGGCACACTCACCCTACTTACCACCAAAACAAGATTCTTAAAATGTATACATGAGCATGTTAGTGCTTTCATTCATTGCTGAAATGATAACAAAACATTTTTGCCTCAAAACTTAAAATGCGAATAACTTTAAATTTTTACTATCAAAATAATGAAATTATAGTTTCAATCTAATTATTTTGTTATAAATCAGTTAGGGTGTATGAGGTTTTGCGCTTATTCATTAACAAGTTGTATATTTTTGGTATCTCATAAAATTTTTAGAACGGGTGCCTAGGGCAGGGTGTGTATAGAGTGATGGTGGTAACAAAATTGCTCGATAGTTGATAGCGAGTATTAGTAAGTCTGCAAGCAGAGCATCGTAAAAACGGAAAAAATATTTTTGACGAAGTAACTCAAGTCGTGGATATTTTGTATCAATAGGTATATTTATATTTTCTCGATAACATTGTTTAGTCAGAATAATCATAATGATACTTTGATTAGGACTATTTGATAATTAAATTGCATGCTAAACATAATTAATATTTTATATAATGTTTCATGCTTTCATTGCATTGCATTACTTCAAACGTAAACTGGTACTAGTAAATCACCTGAACAGGTTTTGTATCATATTTGGATTGTTTATCCAAGGAAATAAACACCTATAAGCGAGCATCTGGCATAGTTCCAGGGCAGGCAACGGTTGCCAACCGTTTAGATCGGTAATTACACACATATTTCAACTCATTTGCGAATTTGCTATAACATTGGGTTGGGATTAAGATTTTGATGTTGGAAAATATTTTTGTGCGAAACTTAAAATTAAGAAACGTTTTACTATCCTTAGTAATATTATAAAAGCGAAAATTGAATTTCTTTATTTGTCTCTTTTTCAAATAACAACAGAATAATGAAATGCAATTTTTTGCATGAAGATAGAGGAAAGAAATGAAAGTACCATAGGTTGCTAGAATCTCAAAAAAGTAATCCAAATCTTAACTTTTGAAGTTTTCATTCAATAAAAAGTACCAAAAAACCGTCAACATGGTTTGTAGGATCGAGAGTCTCCATAGTATTTTATAACATAAAATAATACTTAATACCTATTTATTGAATAGAGTAATTGAGCATATGAATTTTAAAGAACCTACCATATTTTCGTTTACTTTCTTCAGTTCTCAATGAGGGTGAGGATTTCATTATACGGTAATGGCAAGTTCAGTTTTAATAACCTGTAGGCCTACCATGAGTTTTCACTGCACTTTCGAACAACGTCACAAATTTTGTATGATAGAAATTAGTTCTTAAAGTAACCACTCGGAGCGCTGTACGAAATTCAATACAAAATTGGTGACGTAACTACAGTAGTAAAGTACAATGAAAACTCATGGTAGGACAGCCTCCAAAGTAGTTAATTCTTTCAGTTTACCTTGTACCTATACATAATTCTGCTCTGATAGAAATATTAGGATCAATAAGTGAATTAAGCGACGCTGGAAGGGATTTGACGAGAGTGTACGCTGTTTACACATTGTCCATTTACGTGCACGCAATGCGTGACAATGTGTTAACAGCTTACTAAGTAGTTAAATAAATCACTACCTCACAGATTCATAATACGACCATAAATTATTACGTATTTTATTAATAAATCCATTCATAATTATACGTCAAAGACACACATGAGGTTCGTCAAAATTGGTAGCCGAATTATAAATCAATAATTTACACTATTCATGCATTCCTAAGAGGAAGGATCTCCATAGAGTCCGCATAAATTTACGATTGTAGTTGGTCTCTTTTGTCTTATGACATACCTTTAATAGTAGAAGGAGATGGAACTACAGATATTTGTTTATGCGGCTGTCCACTTTTTTTTTGAGCTAGTGTGTGTGAAAAGTGACCGTAAACATAAGGCCATATGTCACTCGGTGCCTTTTGTTCATACTACTTGACACATCACACTCAAACCTAAACGGAAAAAAAGTGGTTTACAATTGGTATGGCTCACTCTAGTCTTCAAGAGAGATCCTTTCTCTTAGATGCATTCATATATATACAACAGAGAATGAGATTGAATTATTTTGCTGTTAGCGAACTCTTTGAGACTTTGAATCAAACTCTTCAAATAATATATTGCAAATGTTGTATTGCCCTAAATATCTGGAACTATTTTAAGACATTTTAAGAACCATACACAAACACAAATAAATAAATATGAATAAATAGACTCTTTAGGAATGAAATTCCTTCCTAGGGAATAAAGTGACAATAGAGTGAAGAGCGTCGGAGGCGCGTTGCGGATAGCTATGGAAACTCAATCTTGAGTACCAGGTTCGAATCCGCACGGATGACATGTCATGCACAAATGAGTTTTTCTAACTTAAGTACGTAGTCCCGACTGCCCTCAAACAGCGAAGGAAAACATCGTAAGGAAACCTGCTACGCTGAAGAAGAAAATGAGATGCGCCAAACCACCAATCCCAATCCGCATTGGGCACGCGTGTTGGACTAAATCCCATTCACCCTCCCTGAGGGTAGGCCTGTGCCAGTGGGACGTATATTATATAGAATGTGATGATGATAGTATGAAATAGGCTAGCATTTACTGCTTGTAATCGGTGATCTCGATTTGATCGTAATATTTACTTATTATAAAGTCTTCCCAGAAATATGAATGTGAGATCCTAAGTATCGTCAAAATCCTTGAAATCGTTTCCGAGTAAAATTGCAAACATATATATGTATATTACATACACCTATAGGGTCCTTCTTAATATGCTGACACTTTTTTAATGGGATGATCAGGCCGTCAAACTAAACAACGTTTTCTATGGAAAACATAGAATCGCGAAAAAAAATACAGCTGTCCCATACATTTGGCTCGAATAGGTTTGCAGTTTTGTATGGAACAGCAGATTTTTTTATTCGCGATTTCAATATTGGTCCCATAGCGAAAGTTGTTCAGTTTGATGGTCTGATCAACTTCTTAAAAAACTGTCAGCATATTAAGTTGGACCCTGTATACACACACACACACACATACGCAACTTTACTCTGAATCGATTGCAAGGATTTGGATACAGGTCAAAAAGGAACGTATTTTTTTTAAATCGGTTTAAAATTAAATGATATTGATAGTGCATATTGTTCATTTCGCATTCATTCGAAGATTACACAGTTTAACTGTCCGAACCTAATGTTTTCAATGCAATTATTATGATGGCTGCATATTGTTGACTGACATAAATTTATGTGGGAAAAAACACATTTGCCATCAAGGCGTGGGCAATTCAACTCTGCCCTACTTTCCTTGTCACCGAGTGCACGAATGAGCTACGAGTTTATTATTAAGTGCACTCTTTGTCACATGAGTAAATGCCCCACAGAGAGAACGCTTCGATACAATCGTGCTAGTTGACAATCTGCCGGAGACATTGGGTGAGCGCGACACGTAATCAGTTTGTGCGCTCTTCAAAGCTTTGTCTCTGTGTGGCCAGGTGCGCACAAAATGATCACGTGACGCTACATCTCGTCATGTCGAAGCTTTCTACGGTGTATTTACTCATGTGCTCTTTACTGCGTTTGTTTCAAAAGTTAAATTATGTAGTTTTAAATTAGACTGGAACAATTTATGATGCTAGTTAAGCTTTTGTTTAGTGTTTACTGGTATTAGAACAGTTTATTGTTACTTGTGTCTAATTTATTATAGTAAAGTCCGGCCGCTGAAAGATTGCGTTTGACAGTTACCATAAAATTGTAAAAAACTGAATGAAAATATTGTTTACCTGTGCTCACTCTAGTACACAGGGCACTAGCTGCCCTTTTAAGTTCAAAAAGCTACTAAATAATGATCGGCATATATAGTTTTTATTCAGTTTTTTACAATTTTATGGTAACTGTCAAACGCAATCTTTCATCGGCCAGACTTAAATATTAATTTTTTCACTAAAGGTAGAGAACTTCTAGCTTGTTTAGTAAAGCTCATGTTTCAAGTGTTTTAGTTCTACCATTCGAAGGTCAAACGACTACATAAAATAAACTAAAATATACAATAAATTCTGTTTTTTGTCATGCTATTTCTGAGCGAAGGCGATATTTATCTATTTGTGAGTAACTATGTTGGGAAAACGTTACACTATCATCGTAGACACACTGCGATTTTTTGATACAAATATACAACGTTGTAACGAATTAACGCAAAACTAGAAAGTAGTTTGTTTAGAATCGAGAGCGGAATCGAATTATCATGGTTTCAACATGGGTAATTTTTTCAAAATATTAAATAATTTGTTTGTAAAATTTTAAAATTTACTGAACTCGATCTCAACCCACCGCACAGATACACTCACCCTACTAACTACCAAAACAAGATGCTCAAAATGTATCCATAAGCACGTTAGAGCTTTCATTTGTTTCCTTAAATTTTAACTAACAAAATTATGACATTATTGTTTCATTCGAATTATTTTGTTATAAATCAGTTATAGTCTATGAGGTTTTGCGCTTATTCATTAACACGTTGTATAATCGGAGCGATGTCACCTTTATCCTTCCTTAGTATCCAATGGACTCTCCACGTCATACATTAACCAAACCCAAAAATGACACATTTAACTAATTTCACCATAGTATGATTCCGTTGTACTTTGCTGCCATACATTGCTGCTGACATTTCAGTCCTTTCAAATATCCTCGGTCACTAAGCAGTAATGTAAAACAATCAATCACACTTTTACCGTCCCATTAACAGCGTGCAGATGCAAAGTCCTTGTGTATAGATTGTCATTGATACTATCGTAAATCGATATCGACACTCGGTCAATTTTTCTGTCATGATCCGACCAATAAAAAAAATCGATGAGCCTATCGATATTGTAGCTGTGTTTCGATGAAAACTATCGATATAGTAAAACTATCGACCCCTCGGCAACACTATTGTAAACTCAGTCTTAGGATAATATTTTATAGTCACAACATTTTATTTATACGTACACACGGCGACACATCAAGCTATACAAAACCAAAATAAGCTGGCCGCGCGTAGGTCGAGTAACGTACAACGATGCGCGGCCAGCTTATGTTGGTTTTGGATAGCTTGATGTGTCGCTGTTTGTACACTCAGCGATCGTCCATATTTTGTACTTTGTACACCCGGCGACACATCAAGCTACGTAAAACCAATAGAAGCTGGTCTCGCGTTGGTAGAGTAATGTATTACGTCGCACGGCCAGCTTATGTTTGTTTTGCGTAGCTTGATGTGTCACCGTGTGTACATATAAAACTTTAAGATTAAAAGCTTACTATATTTTACTTTATAAATACTCATATAGCGAAGCATACATTTTCAGAATCTTTTCAATACCGAAAGAAATATTGTCAAACACAAAAGCTATCGTTGCCGCATTGCACCTCAATTTAGTTTTTGTTAAGCTTTTTGCTCAATTTCGGAGGGCAATGTTTTGCTTTTTTGCTAGAAAGTTCCATAGGCAATATTTTCTCGTTTATGGCCTATTAATTTGTCGTTGTATGTAAGGCTTACATCGCTTGTAATTCTTTGCTACCTATGGTTTCAGGATTCTTGTAATGAATTGGGGTAGTTTGTCGTAAGTTGTGTCTTAGTACTTTTTGCTAGTCGTTAACTTATAGATAATAACTTTATGTGGCTACTCGTATATTTAGTTTCGTCTGTACTTTAGGTTCGACTATTTAAGTTTAAATTTTACTGTTAGAGTATCTAGCTTAGGGATTTACCACAGAATAGGTAATAGTATATACATACAGAACGGCCATTTCCCGCCCCCCTCTGACTTCAGATCCCCACCTCACCTCACACTTTCTGGGAAACTTGAGGGAAGCCGAGTTAGGTAGTGCAGTCAGGCGTGCGCACCCGTAGTATTTGACTACATGAAATTGAGTCTTTTCAGTGCATAAAAAACGTTGAAAAATAAAGCGAAATTCACATTTTCAGTAATTCTTTAGCTCAGCTTTAATAACAGAACAAACAATAAAAGAAACGAAATGTAGATGATATTCATACGATGCGTGGTAAGTCAACCCTACACATATGTCAAAGACAATTTGCACCAAGTGCGCATGTGCGAACGCCGTCATGTCAAATCCAAAACGTTCTTTGAAGTGCCGGACCTGTGGATTTACCTAAGTAATACATATTAGTCATGACTTCTGTTATATTTATTAGGGATTTAATTATATAAATAACTTTTGATTGTTTAATTACCTAGCTGTATTTATATAATACATTATAGGGTCCTTCTTAATATGCTGACACATTTTTAAGAGGATGAACAGACCGTCAAATTAAACAACATCCGGTATGGCACCAACATCGAAATCGTGAAAATTAAATCAGCTTTTCCACACAAAACTGCAAACCTACTCTAGCCAAATGTATGGGACAGCAGTTTCTTTTTTCGTGATTTCGATATTGGTCCCAAAGAGAAAGTTGTTCAGTTGATGGTCTGATCGGTTTAAAAACTGTCAGCATATTAAGTACCTATACAGGATAGGTTTGAAAAGCAAACGATTTTTTTTGTCATGATTTCAGGATCGTAGTATAATTTCACTGAAAATTTTCAAATGTACAAGTTGGTTGCCTTAAAAATTCTTGGCTCTTTCACTTAAGATCTTTGCCGTTACTAGTTCGTCTCCAACCGCTCTAGAGTGAAATAAAAAAAGTAGATAGTGATGTTCTTAAGAGCTCTCCGCTAAAATGCTGACGATGCCAACAAGGAGCGTGAACATACTATAAGGTGCCATTTAAAATGCAATAACCGCTTAGAGTGCCTGGGGGCTACTGGAATCAGTGCAAAGTTGGCGCGGGGCCAGACGACCAGACACCTTTCCTAGACTTACGATATCGAATTTTGGAGGTAACCGCCGCGTTCGTAAATCAGTTAGTGTTGCTTGTTTTAGTAGTGTAGGTTTTTTTCAGTAAGTATATCGTCAGCGTATCGAATGTGTCAACACTTTTAGTTCCATTTATGGACAACTGAAAAGCTTAAAAAATTTCAATTTTTGCTTTTGGCTTCTGATATAAAATGTAAAACAAAAGTGTATTAACTATCAAAAAAAAGTAATTTCTCTATTCTGATAGCTATAAAGCCAGTGCTAAGCATGTACAAATGAGAAAGTACCTTAAATAATATTGATAGTTGGGAGCTGTGCTTACCGAAAAGTGAGTGAATATGCTACCTAAAAGTGAGTGTTTATGCTTACCTAAAAGTACTTATGCTTACTATTCGGTCACATTAAACTTTGCCCTTCGCTATAACGTGACGCCCCTCGCGCATGCCTCTACACGTCAATAAGAACTTTATAATCGCGTAAATACGGTTAGCATCTTCGTTGCCGATACGCGTATCGATAATTTTGTACACACGTGAATACGGGTTGTGCTTACCTAAAACAAGAAATATTGAATGAAAATTGTAGAAAATAATAGACAAAAAAGCCACTTCATTTCTAATTATCTTAGAGAGGCTTATCATGACGTCGAGTCGTCTAAAGATGTTTTATCAACACGTATGTTCACATCCTTACGGTGTCACGTTACGTTTGCCATTAGGAGCTATGTCCAAGAGACTGATATCAGGAGAAGAATTATTAAAAATTGCTCCCTAGAAGAGTCTCATAAAATTCTTACTTTTAAGATTGTGTTTGAAATTGAATTTTATTTATTGTGGTGTTTAGTTTTATTAACTGATGTTAAGAATATATCTGTATCTGAATACTTAATCGTCAATAAACCCTAAAAAGATAAATAAGCAAATATTTTATGAAGAACAAAGACATTTTCACACATCTAAATTGGTACATTTTAATTACGAATGAATTAAGTAAGTTAAAGCTAACCTAATTATTATTTCACGTTACCCATTTCGTTAGAGTGGTGGTGGGAAGGTCGGGTAACTTTTTCGCATGTGACCTTTAAAAGGGTAAAAGGAAATGGACTGACACATTCTGTTGTGACACCAGGAACATTACTTACTCAACCCGTTTTGTCTCTTTTTAACAACAGACTGTTCTAATAAAGTTATCTCGTTTTGGACAATGATGCCTTATGTGTGGAGACCTAGGGTGTTTATTTTAAGTAAACGAGGAATTTTGTTTGCTTATTGCATTATTAGAAAGAATTTCAAAAGATCAAAGAAACATGTCAGGTTTAAAACGAATTATTTACCTATGCTCATAGTACGTATTTTCGATGAGCGCTGTCTGTGAGTTGCGTGAACATTATGTACAAGGCACTATGTGTTATTTTCGTCTAAATTCATCTATTGAAGCGCTCATAACCCGTTGCGGCAACAATGTTATATTTAACTGCATAAGTGTGCGCACTAAACACAGATGCTTGTCCTTATCTTCCTAAATTTGATTGAATAGGAAAACAATACAATCACAGAGGGTAATTTGGTTTGATGTTAGTCTAGTGGTGCGGGAATCAGAGATTTTGACTATGCCGGAGTAGATTCATCAGATATAAATTCTAAGCTGGACGCTATACCAGAACTCCGTCACACGGCCGTAGATAACGAGATAAGCACCCATACTTTGGCTTGGGATGGATTAGAATGGATGATGGGAATGGGATGGAATGTGAATATATCTTGGGTCTATGCCCGAAATACTGATAAATGATAAAGGTCAAAATAAAACTTAATATGCTTACTTAATTTAAAATACTGTTGTTGAAAACAAAGCGTTTTTCTTTTAGTGACTTTGCATAACACTGAATACGAATATCACAAAGACTTAATCTATTTTTTACATATTTATGTGACCGCTGCACGCTTTAAGGTAAGCGCATATTAAGTCGGGTCGTATCGGGGCGGGCCCCGGCGCAAAATTCCACCCAAATCGATTCAATACAAGTTATACTTCATCGTTATATCCTCGAGATTTATATTCACTAATGTAGTACGCTCTTTATCGTACTAGGATCTCACAAATTTCAGAGCTAAAAAAGCAAAATCGGAACGCATCCCCCTGCGCATCCCCGCGCCCCGCGCCCGAACTGACATTGACTTTTCTTTGTGCGCGGCATCGTCACGTTAATTATGGTCAAACTTCACACAGGTAAGTTTGTGTAACTATTAATTATATACGGCCAGGGCGGCGCTGGTCGCATTTTTGCGCGGCGGATTCCAGCCATGTGATGCGGTCTACTCCGAATAACGTCTGCTAGTATTACGTCAAACTAAAAACCCGTAAATGCATTGCGACCCAGCCCGTTCTAATAGTGTAGTACGAATTTTCCACAGCGATGTGGCTCGCTCCACCCCAACGCGGCCCGCCCTAATATGAGCCTACCTTTATTCTTCTTTATGTGGATATCGTAAAGAAAGAATAACTACTAATCAATAATACGATTTCCAAAAAAGGTTTGCTTTTCACCAGCTCTGTCTGGCACAATGCCAGAGTTTAGTTTTATCCTGCCAACACCTGGGCTCGTAATTACGTACTACCATATTTTGGATATTTTGGCTCGCATTCTAAAAATGGTATGCTTCCCTAAAATGCTTTTAAAATATTTCTTGGCTACTGTTTTGAACCCTGTCTTGTGGTTCCAGATTTAAATAGACAACTACAATTCTCTGTAGGTAATACCTACGAGGCCACTAAGGGATAAAATGTCGGAATGCTAGTTATTCCCCTTTTTCCACGTTATTCTAACCTAAAACCTTTACAATGCTAAAAGTATCATCATCATCAACCTATACAAGGTGTATCAAAACTCCTAGTTATATTTAAACCATCAAACTGAACAACTTCAAGCAAGCTCCAGCAAGCTTCAATTTCGAGGCATGTATTGTACCCACTGTCCATTAGAAGTGGCGACGGGCTCACCCCCCGTCACACTGGACAGAGTTTCGGTACTACTGGTGAAACGTGGATGTTCTGAGGTTTCAGAATATCTCTGACTACCCCGTCGGGGAATATAGTCGTGAGCATATGCGTATGCTAACTGAACAACTTTTTCTACGGAGACAAAGACGAAAATTTTTTTTTAAATTAAAAAATCTGCTTTTTCATACAAAACTACCACCTAATTGACTTAAATATACGGGATATTTATACGTATAGTCGAGTAGGTGGTAGTTTCGTATGAAAAAGCTGATTTTTTAATTTTTTTCTGGATGTTGGCTCCATAGTGAAAGTTTTATGGTCTGACTTAATCACCCGGACCACTTTAAAAATATTACTAGATGTTTTGTTACTGTATATCGTCACTTCATACGACATTTCAACCTGAAACCTTTACTATGATAAAAGTAAGCATAACAAACAATTGCTTGTTTCAAAATATAGTTGGTAGTTATAACAATGCTTTTGAACCCGATGTGGACTACGGTAGTCAGTTTATGTATGTATGTATGTATGTATGTACTGTTGAAAAATGAAACGTTTTTAGTTGTTGGTGGAAAATTGAGTGAATAACAATATTTGTATAATAACTTTATTGAGTTATGTTGCAAGTTTAGCTGCGAGCAGTTTTGTCATTCGCATAGTGTTCGCTCGGACCTGTGACTGGCTCAGGACTTCTCTGCTCATATGATCTTCAAGCTCTATTCACATTACAACGTGCGGGCGCGGACGGAGGACAGAGGGTGCAATGTAAAATAATACCTATTTCTATACCGATTGAGTTCGTGTGGCTCCGTCCTCCGCCCGTGGGGATGGGACTTCTCTCTGTCGACTCTATTGGTATTCAAAATAGGTATTATTTTACATTGTACCCTCCGCGCCCTTCCACGCCCGCACGTCGCAATGTGAATAGAGTTTCAGGCCTTCTCATTATACAGGGTGTAACGAAAAGTATCATTAACCTTTGAACCACACACTCAACCCATCAAACTGAACAACATTTACTATGGGAGCAAACCTGTCAGAACAAAATAATATCAGCTGCCCCATACGTTTGAATCGAGTAGGTATTGCTGTTTAGTATGGGACAGCAGATTTTTTTTTTGTTCTGACAGGTGTGCTCCCATAGTAAATAAATATCTTGCAATAAATATCTTGGACATTGTCACACAAATTATCTAGTCACATTTAAAGTACCAGAATCTAGCCTAGACTTGTGTTATGATGACTAGACAACGATATAGAATACATATATAGATACAAACATCCATGACTCGGGTACAAATATTAATATTCATCATACAAATATTTGTCCCTTACGGGATTCGAACCCGCAACCCTCGGCACAGCAGGCAGGTTCACTACCGACTGTGCTATCGAGCCGTCAGTAGTAAAAGTTGTTTGATGGGTAGAGTATATGGTTTAAAGGTTAATTATACTTTTCCTTACACCTTATATAACCGTACCATCTCACGTGCTTCGGAAAGATTCTCTTTAATTGGACGGATCTTAAAGCTTCCACGGATATGCATATTTTCACGTATTACATTTCCACCTACTCGTATGTTAACAATTACATTCCATTTGATGTTTGAATAATTAAAAACACAAAAACATTTAACAAGCTTCCGACCTTTACAAACATAAATAAATCAACAAAATAACAAACAATGTTTTAGAAATCTACTTTGATTTCCCTCAACAATTTGTTTCAAACTTCGAAAATCAAAACTCAAGAATTATTGTTTGAGAATGAATTCTCTTAGGAAATGTATTGAATTGAACTTCTAGTGCTATAAACATATTTGAATAACAACTTTCAATCGATATTATAATACAGTGGGGCAATGTCCTTTCTTTGTAGGTCATACAATTTGTTTAGAATTTTAGTAGTTATATTCTGTTACAGAGAGTTTATTGTTGACTAAACTTAAACACTTTGGCTTGGAGCCAAGTGGTGAAGAATGCTTTTTGATTTACGCCATAACTTAAACTATTACATGATGTAAAAAATAGGCAATCGTTTTACAAGGAATACTGAATCTATACTTACACAGGGTCGTTCTTAATATGCTGACACTTTTTAAGGGGATGATCAGACCATCAAACTGAACCACTTTCTCTATGAGACCAACATCGAAATCGGGAAAAAAATCGACTACTCCATACAAAACTGCAAACCTACTTTAGCCAATTGTATGGGACAGTTGATTTTTTTTCGCGATTTCGATTTTGGTCTCATAGAGAAAGTTGTTCAGTTTAATGGTCTGATCATCCCCTTAAAAAAATGTCAGCATATTAAGAAGGGCCCTGTATATAAAAGTGTTTCGTGACTGACTGACTGAAAGTCAACGCTCAGCCTAAACCGTTGAAGACAGAAACATGAAATTTAGAATAGAATATTCTACAGAGAATGTATGGGCGGACTAAAAAAGGATTATTCAAAAGCTCGTATTCACATATATTTTATTCGTAACTGAAGACTTTAATTTTATACAAGGTGTATCAAAACAACTTAATAATATTTAAGGGGGTGGTTTAGAGCCTTTAGACCATAAAACTGAACAACTTTCACTATGGAAACAAAGTGAAAAAAATAACTTGTACTACCAGCTACTAAGTATTATTTATGGACTTTGAGTTTCACTTTAAAAACATTAAAATATGTTGATTCTTGGTCTAGTCTTAGTATATGATTGTCCAAGATATTTTTCATATTATATTAATTTATTCATGCAAGATCAAATTTATTTAATTCCTTATTTATTAAATTGGGCGAACTATGCCCCTGCTCCAGATAAGGAGACGACGGCTGATGATGACGAAAATGTAAAAAAATGGTACAAAATAAAAAATTTTGTTTCAATATGTTATGAAAAGAAAAGTACAAAATAATAATAAAAAAAACTAGGTAATAAAACTGTTAAGTATATAAAATTTCTGAGTAAATAATATGGTAATTCGAAACACAATTTCGATGCACGTTATATCGCGACCCATGAAATCTCGTTGCACCGAATACAAGGAATTTCGACAACATTACAAATTGTCATCGAGACTCAAGAAATCTCAATCAAATCGTTAGTTTCTTTTCCCATTTAAATAATATTCGTCATTTAAAAAGACACTCAAAGCATGTGCAAAAGTCGATTTTTCGCAAACAGACTGTACGTGACTGCGTGCGCATTCATTACGGGGCTTGACCCGCGCGTGACGTCGCATAATGTTTGGACATACCCGCTGCTGGTGATCATTTATTACTTCCCATCGTTGGGGCCTTAGAATCAGCGAGTGAAGGGTTCGAAGGGCTCTAAAATAATTTGTCAGCTCAGCAACGATAGTATCTTCTATTCAACAGATATCTTTCTATACTTATAAAACAGTTCCGTGACTGACAGACAATGCACAGCTTAAACCACTGAATGAAACATGAAACTTGAAAAATATATTATACAGATGATTTGGGAGTGCATCAAGAAAGAATTTTTTGAAAATCGACTCCCTTGTATAGCGGTCGATTTTCGAAAAATTCTTTATTCTTGATAGATTACCGCGTGAATTACCATCCATGCAGAAGAAATCGCGGGCAAATGTCAATGTCAATCAATTCTATTCATTTCGTTAATTTTCATCAATTAACATCAGTGTGAATAGCTGTAATGTGTTATGATACTGAAAAATGCATCACCTTTAGTATACCACAGAAAAAAATACTTTTTTGTCGTTGAAAAGAAAGACTCGCTGCTCATGGCAAGTTAAAAGTCAATTTACTATCTGAATTCCAAGCCACCCCAATAGACGTCGGATCTGTCGTAATTATTTAGACCTATACTCAAGAAATCTAGACACTTCACTTTAACATACTGCAAATTAACTTTGATGGATAACAACAGTCCATCCTGAAACCTGAAATATTTTGAGCCTTGCTTCAAATGCACGTTTAAAAATATAGTTGTAGTCTAAAGTAAAGTAAGTTATTGACTGGGTTAGGGTCATGAGTTTATGCAAGTACATTTAGCTTATGGGTGCATTTAGCTTCTATATTATTTTAATTGTATTAAATGTGTCTAGCAGTTTATTTCTGGCAATGTAGAGTCTGAGAGTACCTTAATTTTAAGGATTCATCATCATCATCATCATCATCATCATCATCATCATCAGCCCATCATCGTCCACTGCTGCATATAGGCCTCTCCCAAGGTGCGCCACAAAACTCTGTCCTCGGCCTTCCTCATCCAATGGCTTCCCGCTACTTTTTTTAGGTCGTCTGTCCAGCGGGCAGCAGGGCGTCCCACACTACGCCTACCAGTTCGCGGTCTCCACTCTAGAACTCTGACACCGGTAATATAAAATGGTTGAACCACGCGGAAAACCAGAAAGCACCCGATACAAGACCGTCTGCAAGCAGAATTGCAACGTGACTCCATTAACCTGGCTGCGTGCTAAATCGCGTTTTTCGTAGCTTTAATACTTGATAGTAAATTTGTTGAGAGTAAATATTTAATGAGTTTGTCTGTGGGCAAAGGGATTGTTCCTGTATTTTATTTAATGTGTTTGTTTTTATGGCTTCGTCATACCTGTATCTGGATTTTTGTCATTAAATTCTGTTTTATTTGTCACTTATAATTTATTTGTTTTATCAATACTACTTCACCACAGTATAAGTAAGCGTATATAATACTACAAACAGTAGGATGCCCACTCCATGCCCCCCGCCAATTTTAAACTCACCCCCGCTTGTTTGGAAGCATGACCAAAAATGTAGGCGTATTCCTATCTCGCTCGCACTTACTCAGTATCGCATATGCTTAACTCTTCTTGTAATTTTTTTCCATTTTTATGAAGTGACAGCTAAATGTCCAAGATGTGAATCCACCCTAGATACATGGCCATCCCCGACATAAATGATTGTATCTATGTTTTTAGTATGACAACGTACGGCTTCTATCATTTCGTTATAGAGGTTTATAAATGACTAGAGTCAACCCGCGACTTTGTCCGCACAAATTATATACCAGATTTTAACTCAGATTTCATCAAAATCGGTTCGCGTGATGCTTGTAGAAACAAACACACAAACAAACAGACAGACAAAAATTCTAAAAAAGGTTGATTTGGAGCAAGGGACACCTAAAAACCATATCTTATTTACTACACTTCTGTTACAGTTTTGTAATAGTTAAGATTCTTAGAAAAAGCCATATATGTTCTAATTTTAACAAACTCGTTCAGCTGCATTCCGCAATCTATCGGTTTTACTTCCACTGTGATCTTCACGTTCTCAGCCAGGACAATTAACATTATCACGTAGAACGTGAGCCCTGGATGTATGCTCTGAGCTTGTGTTTCAATCATGGGCTCACGATCGTGTAAGCGCCTGATATTTCATTGACGCTACAGCTACGTACATATTCGACACAAAATACAATATTCGTATTTTCTATTCTATTTTTCTTAAATAATGGCCGGTTGCTTGCGTCTAGCGCGGCAATTCTGCCAATATCAAGTAGTTTATAATTCAAGTTATTGTTTTATGATTAAAACACAAAAGAGCTTCACAAAATGGCGGAGCCACGTGCAAGCCTAAGAGAGGCCACCACGCACGCGTCCACCCTCCGTCAGACTCGCAGCGCGACTCCTATTAGTATTTTGTAGATTAAAAGGAAAGACCCGCCATCCTGACGCACACGCTGTGTCAAAGTCAAACGGTCAGTTGCACGTACGTTCATTAAAGTTAATCCTCCATTAAATCTCTTGCTAGCTTTTACTACGTCAACAAGACAAAACGTGACAGCAAGAGATTTAATGGAGGATTAACATTAATGAACGTACGTGCAACTGGCAGTTAGTCAACATAATTTATTCACTATAGGAGCTTGAAGCACACTTATTAAGAAAAGTTTATTCCGAATGTGTGAATGAGCCACGCGCTCGTTCACCACGATTAGTATGGAGAGTCGTGTTCCCGGGCGGATACGCCTTAAACGTCAAATCTTTTTTTATGCTACTACCGCGTCGGAACATGTTGTCGCTGTAGGGAAGATGCGGCCAGAAACTCTACAACATAATACGACTTAATAACTATTACAATATAAATTCTTAAGCTAAGGTTATGTATACAATAATATATAGTCTATTTAATAAAATAATTGAGACAATATAGTACTTTAAGATAGTGCTACTCAGACCCAAGCATTTTGATCATTTAATAATCATCCAGTTTATACTGTGCTGAGTTTTTGTACAATAGGTGCATGAGAACCGGATTTGACGAGTTGAGAATTTGTCGAATCAAGTATTTGACCATTTTAGGTTGAAACTAACTTTTAATTTGATAAATCAAGGGTTTGACAAGCGTCGGCGAAACCGTTCCATTTAGTCCATACAAACGTATTCCCCTGTTTCCTACGTCCGAAAATATCCGAAAAATCAGTCCAAGCCTGAGCTGTTAAAAACCTATTCTTTTTTCTTGCAGACCACCTTTCCTCTTAATATTTTGTTCAAACAGTACTTTAGGTTATGTAAAATAACATACCTACATATAACATTCCTACCTACATATGCATATTATCATTGCCTCTTTCTCATTGGGATAGACAGAGAAGCGGCTATAATCTTAATCCTGACTACTCTGCTCTGATCTCACGACTGCTCGCCGGTTTCGGAAACATCATGACCTGACCCTTTTTACATAAAACTAGAATTGATCCGCGAATTCGTCCGTAACAATTCCCTTCATCGTAGCAAGATAAAAATATGTAATAGATAATAGATACGCCCAATATTTGACTTTGAGCGCAGATATCTCGAGGCAGAAAGCATTATGTAACGATTTAGTTTCTTCATAACTATAACATTTCTGTTTTTGGGTTACTGTTATCTGGCTGCATGCAAAATATCGATTCGTTAGGTGCAAAAATGAGCGAGTTATTGAGGCCGGGCATACAGACAGACAGACAGAATGGACGAAAGTATAAGAGTTCCTTGTGACAACGGAATCCGAAAAAAGATAATACCATCATGTACTATTTATTCCATCAATGACATATACAAACACATGACGATTAACGTCGAAAACTACGCTAAAAACGTAAATATTTATAATCTCAATCACCCCAATTGTAGCACTGTGGTTCAAAAACGAACAAATTCAGTTCAACACAAAACCGATCTCACCATATCCAATAAAGTCGATAAACGTAGTCGGGTAAAAGAAAATTTACCTACCATCTGCCCGTGTCCTAATCCAGTATACTCGTGTGAACGCAGAGGTCGGCAAGGTGTCATTAGTGAGGGATAATCCGATCGATTCACACGTCCCCATCGAGTGGGGCTTCGATATCGTATTACAATGCTATCGATCTCAACTGCATGGTCTAGTTAATTAGTTTGATTTAGTCGGTTTCGGTGGGGATTTTCGTTATATAATAACAGGAAAAGAACGGTACTGAAGAATATTCAACTGTCAAAATTAAATAGCTATTAAAAATCAGTCTCTAAAAATTTGCAAAATCATGAGAACAGTATTATGGAAAAAAAAGGTTTTATTTTCGGTGCGTTGATATTTTATGATCCAAAACTATACTCCATTAAAAATAGCCTAAAAATTTTTAAGGCTATATTGCATTACAGAAACAGAGATGAAATACTTCCTCTCACTTATTCCTAGAACAGCTTTAGTAACGTCCAAGATATGTCGGATAGTATATGTATCCAATAAATTAATTACCATTTGTTACTCAGTATTGGCCAGAAAGCTAAATAGGAATGAAGTATAAGTATTCAAAAACATTAGAAATATTTCTGACAAAATGTGTGAATATTATATCATACAAAAGTCACCAAAATCCCAAACCAATCAACAAAACTAGCGAACAAAAAAGTCGTATGACATCGCGGAAACGTCCAAGCCCGTACCGGAGAAAATTAAATGGCGCCCTAGTAATAATAAAAATGTGTGTTTGGATCACAATGGGTGTGCTCCTTCAATTTGGCTGACCCTCCCGCCGAAATGACCACTGTCCACTCTCGCATTATTAACGAACGTGTGGACTGCGCACGATGTTGATGTCTGAACACTTTTTTTTTAGTTTTAGGGTTGGTCTCGAAAATATATACCCAAAACAAGAAACTATCGTTTTAGGATATTTTTCCCTTTTCAGAGTTCGGTAGTACGAAAAGAAACCTTTATGGGATAGTCCAGTCTATACACCAGTCAAATAAACATAATTTATTAAATTTATGAACTGAAAAATATGAGAATAGAGATGCTTTAGTTTAGATGTAATAAAGAAAATAAATAAATAATGCTCTTAAGCTATTGACATTCTTATACAACGTGTTAATGAATAAGCGCAAAACTTCATACACCCCAACTAATTCATAACATAATAATTAGATTAAAGCAAAAATTTCATTATTTTGATAGTTAATATTTAAAGTTATTGTATGTTATAGTTTTGAGGCAAAAATAATTTGTTGTCATTTCAGCAATGAATGAAAGCCGTGCTCATGAATACATGTTAAGAATCTTGTTTTGGTAGTAAGTAGGGTGAGTGTGCCCTTGCGATGGGTTGAGATAGAGTTCAGTAAATTTTAAATTTCACAAACAAATTATTTAATATTTTGAAAAAATGAAACCATGATATTTCGATTCTGCTATCGATTCTAAACGAACTGCTTTCTAGTTTCGCGTTAATTCATTAACACGTTGTATACATAATTATAACAGAACTATATTCACAATAAACTTTCCAAAAAACTGCAGAAACAACTAGCTGACAGCAAACACACCAAATATGACTAAGTTTATGAATCAAATACAACGTTTTACGGCCACCCAACAGCATGGATACTTAATTTGTGTGGGATATTGTATTAATTTTGACAATAATTTGCTAAGATTTTTATGAGAATTGGAGTCTATCGTATTTATGTTAATGTCTTAAGCACATTAAAATACATTGTTGGTATGATTCCAAACGAAGGCTACTAGGCTTTTTATTATAAATAAATACTTGTTCTATTATAAAACCTTCAATATGGTAAAACTTAGACTTGCTCCAACTACCTGTCAAATCTTATATTACAGTAAAAATATTTGTATTTACTTTCTGTTAAAACGCTGTCCCAAAAAAAACCGCTAGACTGCTTATCCGGGTCAAAAATAAGCCGGATATGTCCGGATAAATTCTACAACCCTAGGGCAAAAAAAATAGCGCTCAAGCAATCTGCTTTAAAGGTTTTTTCATATAGGTCACTTAGAATCTTTCCCAACGTTTACGTTTATTTCGATAAATATTTCTGATATTTTTTGTGGAAGGTGAGAAGGGGATGACGGGCCATCTTTGCGAATACCGTTATTTCCTTTGAAATATCAATTTATTTGGTTGAATCGTTCTAACAGTGTTTTTGAGCAGTGAAGTGTTTTATTAAAGATAATGGAGTATTTTATTATATGTATTATATACTAACTAAATGTAGTTATACAAGGTGTTACTAAAATAAAAATAAAGATTTAAATATTTTAAGGGGGTTGTTTTAACCATCAAACTAAACAACTTTCACGATTAGACCAACATCAAAATCGCGAAAAAAAAATCTGCTGTCCCATACATTCAGCACGAGTACCTAGATTTGCAGTTTAGTATGAAACAACTTTTTTTTTCCCGATTTTGATATTGGTCCCATAGTGAAAGTTGTTCAGTTTGATGGTCTAACCTTTAATGTTTATTTGTATTTTTGTAACACCTTGTATACGAATTGTAGCAGGTAGCGATTCCCCTGCCTTTAAAGCCCTGGAAAGCTTTAAATAATTCAATCAATACGTGGTCCATTTTCAGTCGCGTGGTTTTTGCATAGAATGGACAAAACTTTTTCTTCCGTATGTGTACGAAGCGACTATGGGATAAGGTTTCTTGAGCAGTGATTTTGTGGCCAAAAGGACCTCTATGACCACTTTTGAAACGGAATCCCATCCTGAAATAATCAATATACAAACACGCTCACACACACGTATGTACGCACGGCGACACATCAAGCTGCACAAAGAAAACATAAGCTGGCCGCGAGACGTTATACAATGCTCTACCTACGCGCAGCCAGCTTATTTTGGTTTTGCGTAGCTTGATGTGTCGCCGTATGTACGCACCTAAGTGCATCGATATCGGCCTCTTGTATGAAACTTATGTTCTGTAGTGTAATTTATTCATTAGCTACAACTGAATGCCTAAATTAATAGATATAGAATAGGTTTAGATGAAGTCAAATTTCTAACCACTCCTTTGTGCCAATATTTTGATACTATGAAAATTTTATTATTCTAAAATAATTTTGACAATAATGTAAGAAGCAGTGTACTACAACCATGGGGTCAGAATATGACGACAATGATTAAACAAAAATTTTTCGTCTGACAACAGCATTTCGTAATGAAAGAACGTCGATATTATTATCGCTCGTGTTCGGAATGAGACCCCGACATTAAATGCTCCGTTACTCAACTGCGAAATCGAGGGTAATTTTATTACTATAATTAAACAGTATGAGGTTAAGCGGAGAGGGAAAACCTACATGATTCTGTTATGGTTTCGGTGAAATAAAATAAAGCATTTTCCTTAATAACTACTATTGCAGATCTAGCGCTTATAGTTCCTTAGGTAGCGGAGCGGTGCGGGAGGGGTGCGTCTTTCCACTGTCGCTTTATACCGCCAAAGTGTTGTTATGTCATATTTTACCCCCTCCCGCACCGCTCCGCTACGTAGGGAACGTACTCAGGCTCGCTCTATGTTTATCATATTATCACAGTATAGGTAATATTATACAGTTCTACATACAGAACGGCCACTCCCCGCCCCTCTGTGACTTCAGATAGCCCACCTCACCTCACAGTTTCTGGGGAAACTTGAGGGAAGCCGAGCAAGGCAATGTAGTCAGGTGCGCGCAACGGGTGCATAATAATGTCATTATTTTGATAGTTAACATTTAAAGTTATTCACATTTTAAGTTTTCAGGCAAAAATGATTTGTTATCATTTCAGCAATTAATGAAAGCGCTAACGTGCTCGTGGATACATTTTAAGAATCTTGTTTTGGTAGTAAGTTGGGTGAGAGTGCCCGAGCGGTGAGTTGAGATCGAGTGCTGTAAATTTTAATTTTTACAAACAAATTATTTAATATTTTGAAAAAAAAAAACTGTTTTGATTCCATGATAATTCGATTCTGCTCCCGATTCTAAACAAACTACTTTCTAGTTTTGCGTTAATTCATTGACACGTTGTATATGTGTTGTACACTACAAGTGGTTACACAATACAATTAGTTTTTCAACATTTTGGGTGAGTAGGTTCTTTATTCGACCAGGTTGAAACTTTCTTGAGCAAATTTATATGCCTCATCCCATGTATCACATGAGAAGAATAAATCCGTATTATCTGCAAAGGAAAGAAGTCGGCCATTGGGTAGATTGAGTTGACATTAGTCGTTTAAGACTGAGTCCTAAAATGCTGCCCAGGGGAACACCATACGTAATCTAGGGAGATCGTTACTTGTATATCCATCCAGGGTAACACATTGGGTGCGGTTTCTTAGATATTCTTTAAAGAGTTTCAGCTGATTCCCACGTATTTCCAGTGTTTCCAGTTTATAGGTTGATAATAGGGTGGGGAACGAGACCGTGTCGAACGCCTTTGCAAGGTAAAGCTAATCAAATTCACAAAGAAACAGATTACAAAATTGTTTGCTGTAAAATAATGCAAATGACGCTTTATTTTCGACACTGTGCGGTATGTCTAAAGTTAATTAACAAAACTGTTGTACAGTTCAGCTAAATAAAATAATACCACTAATAAAAAAACAATAGTTAGTGTACGCCCATAATATATAGGCACATAAAACAAACTAGTTAGGTTCCTGCTAGTTAATCCGATTAGAAACCGCGATAGGCTTTTGAAATACAAGCTGCTTAATAGTTTATTAACTACTCGCGTTTGCCTGCGACTTCATCGTTTTCCCTCGGACGTAGAATAATGACCTTTACGACTATAATTATCTGTTGAGTCGCATGGTTCTAAAAATAATAAATTTAAATATAATGTTACGATCTGGCTGATCAAAAAGCTAAAACTATCGTATAATGATGCAATTAATTGCAACTTAAATCACTTTTAGTTCATTATTTATTAATTTTATTTAAATTGCTGATCAAGGTTATCAAGCATCCCATTGTTAAACTTGCACAATCACATAATTTACGCAGCAAGGCTAATAAGTTTTACAACTTTTATTACTGCATACTTTTTTTATGTTCTTATCACGTTTATATGTACTTAATACAAAGTTTCATATTGAAAGTTTGGTGAACTAAACCACCACATTAAATATAACTAGTGTTTTATTACACCCTGTATAATGGGTACTACTTATTCAAGTACTGCCACAGAATAATAATAACTGTAATGAGAAAAATTTTACTTCTTTCTATTCATTAATGCACTGTAGGAAAAATAGTGTCTAACATAAATTACCTAGTGGTTCTGAGAAAAGTTGAAATGCTGAAAATGCAAAATGGTGTTTAATATTTTTTTTAGACTTTAATAAAGCTACGGCCATTCTAGGTGTAATTCTTATTGAAGCGATATATGCTGTTAATTTGTAATAATTATAACATAGCTTCGGATTCGAATCTGCACGCACGATATGACATTACGGTAAGCGCATATTACGACGGTCCGCAGCGGGGCGGGCCGGAGTGAAAAATATACACAATTTATATAAACTAACACATACTATGCCGGGGTGGAGCGGGTCGCATTATTGCGCGGCAGATTTCCGTCCGTGCGATTAGGCCCGCTCCGCCCCAATGCGGCCCGTCGTTGTGAGTTATACCAGGCGGATCTTTTTACGTCTGCCAGTATTTACGTCAAACTAAAAACCGTCAACGTATTGCGTTGCGACGCGGCCCGCTCTATAGTGTGCGAAGTGCGCATTTTCCGCTGCGGCCCGCTCCGCCGATATGAGACCCGTCGTAATATGCGCTTACCTTTACAATGCATTTTTCAAATGCCAATGGCATGAAAAAGCAATTTTACTAGAATTTTATAAAAACTACAATGATCGGTACAGTATGTGTAATTAAAGAAAATTATTTAATTATGCTGCACTCACCGTGCTAGCCAGTTTTTTTAATTATTGCTTTATACGCTGCAGTGTAAATGCAATTTTAACATGTTGATGCCCATATTAAAGTGTCACTCTTTACTTGCGTTTTTGCCATATTGTCCACTGTCTATTAAATCTGGTGACCAATCCTATCTTTCATACTAGATGGAATTTAATATTTAGAAATCTCTGACTATCATCCCTCTTGGGAAATACTATAATCGTCAGCATAATGCATCTTAATCCCATGTAAATAAACAAATATTTTATTCTTGGGAATACCTTATTTATTTTTCCATACAACGAGTATACAAGTATTTTCTATTTCTAAGAGGAAGAGTATCTAAACAGAAATTTTAGAGAAGTGTGGATCGCCGAAGAAATTTTTTTTCACTACAAAGTTTGTCCTTCATAAAATTAGGTTTGCACGGAACCCTTAGTGCGTGAGTCTGACTCGCTGGCTATGGGAATGGCTGGTTTTTTATTTCTAAACAAAACGCATTTCAAACGTACCTTTACGAATCTTTCGCTAAGCAGAGAGTATAAAGAAATGAGTATGATCAAAGCAACAACCATTTGACCTCCACCTCCACAAATAACAAGTATACTCAACCTTTTTAATTTTTTAATAATTACAGAGTACAAAGAATATCGATCATTCTTAAGGCTGAAGCGGTCCATACGGCCCCACAATTATTTTTACAGTAAAAACTCCCTTTATAGAGTTCTTATGCAAATGGTGTACGATAGAAAATTGCTTGATTAAAGAGACTTCGTTTTGGGAAACAACAATAAGTCACGGCCGTCCAGCGACCAGAAACGGATGTGGGCGTGGACGGGTGGAAGGAAAAACTACTCTTACGTTGAAAGACTGAGGGCATAGACTAGCGTATCAAGATGAGAGAAAAATTGACTCAGAGGACATCCTGCTTTATTGAGTATCAGAAGGAAACAGTCCTGTATGGTGAAAGAGGACAACAAGTTAGTTACAAGTATTGTTGACTCTCAACGCGAAAGATGGCAGTGTTTGTATACAACGTGTTAATGAATAAGCGCAAAACCTCATACACCTCAACTGATTTATAACAAAATAATTACATTGAAACAATAATTTCGTTATTTGATAGTTAAAATTTAAAGTTATTCGCATTTTAAGTTCTGAGGCAAACATGATTTGTTATTATTTCAGCAATGAATGAAATCGCTAACGTACTCATGGATACATTTTAAGAATCTTGTTTTGTTAGTAAGTAGGGTGAGAGTGCCCGAGCGGTGGGTTGAGGTCGAGTTTAGTAAATGTTTAATTTTTCAAAAAAAATATTTAATATTTTGAAAAAAATTACCTATGTTGAAACCATGATAATTCGATTCTGCTCTCGATTCTAAACAAACAACTTTCTAGTTTCAAGCTTTCTAGTTTTGCGTTAATTCATTAACACGTTGTATATTCAAAATTGACCGCAGTCGACAAACTTCCAGATTGAGAACTATCAGACCTTAATATTCTGTTTTATTATATGAGTATTATAATTAAGAAAGATGTATTTTTATGGTTCTCTACGGTGAAACACTTTCCGACAAAGTGGCAGAGTTATAAAAACTGATGCCAAAAAGTTATCTGAATTATATTTCTTTGGTTAAATGTGGTTTGTCGATTTGACATGGTTCGTCAAGGCATTCTACATTTATTGGCTTCATGCTGGTAATCGATGATGTACCCAATTTAAAATTAATTTACAAGCCTGGAGTTGGTCAACGCTAAAATCATAGTAACTTTGAGATTACTTGTTACGCGTAAGCTTCCGCTCGTATTATCGCTATCACCTACCACTAAAACCTCCTACTGCCCATACAAGAGTCACGCAACTCCCTACTTTTTCAGGCTCAACGATTATTTAATAATAAATTATTCGTGCCATAATAAATTTACATATTGTGAATCGCCTCCGTTGAGTACAAAATAAATTACGTTTCGTTAACTTCTCACTTCTCACTAATTAAGTAGTAAGAAATATTACTGGGGATTAGACGCAGTTTAAGGGTTGATGGTGAAATATTTTTTTGGAATTAATTAGTATGAGTTGACATTAAATTTAGGAATTAGGGGTTTGTTAAAAAATCAGTAGCATTTATTAAGAAAAACCAGGTCAGAACGAAAGATGGTTGGACCAGAAACATGCGTGGGAATCCCGGCATCCAGCATAAGCCATTAAGGAATGGGCTGATAAAATACACAGGCTGGCATAGTCTGGCCTTGCAGGTCTACAACACTCTAAGAAATTTATCAGCAATGTGACAACCCGTGTTTCAAAAAGTTCATACTGAACAACAGCAGGAGCGAGGCTCGTGCCGTCGTAGGAGCCCTCACCGGGCACTACGCCACAGGCACGCTGATGCATAAAATGAGACTCACCCTAGATCCCAGCTGCCGAGAGTGCGGTGAGGAGGGGGAGACCATGGAACATATCCTGTGTGACTGTGATGTCTTGGCGGCTTAACGCATGCGCCTCCTCGGACATGGATCCCCGAAACCGGGAGATCTTAGGTTTCTTCCCCTCAATGGTATTGCCTCCTTCATTGACCATATATTTGAAGGGTGAAGAAAACAAAAAGTATTGGGGCTAATACAAAAGATCCCACCGGGTGGGAGTTGCTGGCATAAGATAAGATAAGAAAAACTCACTATATTTTCATTTTATAATGCGTGTTTACATAAGCATACGTTTACATCAGGAGGGTATAGACTTGTAAAGAGGAGAGTCTGCATCTGTGCTTAACACACAAACTCATGCATCTTAAAATATCTTGCGGACTCTTTTTAACCAACTTCAAAAAAGAGGAGGTTCTTTGAATAAACAGTCACTTTAGTCGAAGTTGGCTATGAGAAAACATCGCCATCGTTATCAATTAAGAACGCCTGAAAATCGTCGTTGAAACATTAATGAATGTATTGTTCAACGTTCCTTTGATTTTCGCTATTTCGATTAACCCTAAGGCAATTATTATTCAAGATAGGTCCCTGCACATTATTTATTATACCTATTACGAAGGCCAAGCTTTAAAACCTTAACCTACAATGAAACTGTAGCATATCATGCAAGAGCCAACAATATAGCGTGCAAGCTTCAAAACTAATATATTCTTTACTGAAAAGGAACAAAACTCTTTTTCTGAAGCCTTGACTTTTGTAGGCTATTTTTTCATTCGTTTGTACTATTCCATACTAAAATTAGAGAGACGGAACACTTTATATAATCACCTATTCGTTCGTCCATGCACGATTTTCTTTAACATTTTGTGAGGTAGATTGTTAAAGAAAGGATAGGTGGTGAAAAAATTACTACACGTTCGAAAGTCCGAATTGTCGAAATCAAAAGTTTAAATGACGACCCCTAAGGGGTAACATAAACTAGTGGTAATGAGAAACATAATCTGTATTAAGTTTATTCTACTTTTTTTGGGACAACGATTTTTTACTCATACGATTTTTTCTTCATAGCAATCTAACCATAGATTTAGTCTATTAACGCAAAACTAGGAAGTAGTTTGTTTAGGTTTCAACATAGGTTTTTTGTTTTCAAAATATTAAATAATTTGTTTAAAAATTTTAAATTTACTGAAATTAATCTCAACCCACCGCTCGGGCACTCTCACCCTACTTCCCACCAAAACAAGATTCTTAGAATTTATACTTGACCACGTTAGCGCTTTCATTCATTGCTGAAATGATAAGAAATCATTTGTGCCTCAAAACTTAAAACGCGAATAACTTTAAATTTTAACTATCAAAATAATGAAATTATTGTTTCAATCGAATTATTTGTTATAAATCAGTTGGGGTGTATGAGGTTTTGCGCTTATTTATTAAAACGTTGTATACGTTAGATCGGCTACAGATTATCCAAGGCGAGACCACAAAAACCTGAGATTTTGGAACAAAAAAAGCGGGATTCGTTCCGTTGTTCGTCCATCCATTTTATGAAGCCTTGAGTGAGCGACCACGTATCAGTTCCATATGTCTTTACTGTCAGTACACACTGTTCAAAGGCTTTCCTCTTGAGACACTGCGGTATTTGGGATGAGAAGATACTCCGGACGCTGTCCAGCCGAGTTGGATTCGATGGTTGACCTTTTTCTTGTTTGACCTCCTTGGGGTGCCTTTTGCCCACTCTTTTTCTTCTGGCGCTACAAGGACATCCCATTCTACGTATCTCCGATCCCCGCTACTTAAGGGAATATAATTCGGAGCGCGCTCCATACAAACGTACTATGGAGATATTTTCAATCCTAACAAATTAAACTTAATTAAATTTTCCTGAAACAATCTTGAAACAAATATCTATGCTTGTATGGAATCCGATTTTCGTTGAAATTTACAGTTTCAATGCTAGGATTAATTTAAGATTTGTATGGAAATCTTTGAGGCACTGTAACTTTAAAACTATACATTGTAACGAAAATCTGACTCTATACAAGCGTAGAAATTTGTTTTTAGAATGATTCTGAAAAATTTCATTGACTTTCAATGGTTAGTATTGAAAATATCACCATAGTACGTTTGTATGGAGCGCGCTCCGAATTATATCCTCTTAATCTGCCTCGTAGCCCCAGCAACGTCCGCAAATACCTACCCAATCTGGGTGCCCCAAGGTTGGTTGCTTATGTTCATTCACTGGCTCGGTAGACCCTTCAAAAACTCCCTGTCATAAAAAATCGAATAAATATTTGCTCGATTTTTTTTTCGCAGTGGCCATTACAGCATTGCTCAGGGAGCAGTTAAGAGGATATAATTCGGAGCGCGCTCCATAAAAACGTACTATGGTGATTTTTTCAATACTAACAAATTAAAGTCAATATAATTTTGCAGAAACAATCTAGAAACAAATCTCTATGCTTGTATGGAGTCAGATTTTCGTTAAAATGTATAGTTTTAAAGTAACCGTGCCTCAAAAATTTCAATAAAAATTTTAAATTAGTCCTAGCATTGAAACTGTAAATTTTTACGAAAATTTGACTCCATACAAGCATAGAGGTCTGTTTCTAGATTGTGTCTGCAAAATTTCTATGACTTTAATTGGTTAGTATGGAAAATATCACCATAGTACGTTTGTATGGAGGGCGCTCCGAATTATATCCCCTTAATGCTTTTTGCTGCATATTATAAGACTTCGAAATGGTCCTCATGCATTTCGACTGGTTCTTTTTTCTGTAAGAATTACAATACTTTTACGGATGCGACAAATTACGTTTACTATATGAATGCAACGTTAATTAATGTTTTCATATGGCCTCGTTCAGCTTTGATGCTTTTTCAGTAAGTCTATCAAAGGAAATTATAATGTTTCTTCATTCAATGTTGATTTAAAAGCATCCAAAAGTAATTTTAAAATGCTTATGTGAATCAAATACCAAGAACTCGCACATATACGACATCAATTTTTGTTCGATGAAAATATCATTTGACTGTTTGCCGCTTAATCATAAAAACGGTTAAATAGAATTGGATGAAACTTGCTACACTGATAGAAAATGTTCTTCATTACCACAATGGATTCTTTTTAAGGCAACGTAGAGGGAGTCGCGGTTAACAACTAGTAAATAAATAAATTGAATGAGTCAAAACAATAAACAGTCTATAGGGTCTTCTTTTACATACATACATACATACATACATATACTCACGCCTGTGTCCCATTGGGGTAGGCAGAGACAATTGATCGCCATCGGCTACTATCCTGACATACCTCTTTTGCCTCTTCCACAGTCATAAGTCGTTTCATACAGGCTCGTCGGTTTCGGGTACATTTGATCTGACCCTTCTTAAGTAGGCGGTCAATTTGGTCTGCATACTTACGTCTTCTTTTATATGGTTTATTAAGGGGATGATCTGACCATCAAACTGAAAATCTTTCTCCATGAGGCTAAAATCGACGTCAGGAGATAAATGGAGCTGTCCATGCATTTGGGTCGAATAGATTGCAGTGGTGGACTAACGTCCACACAACCTTTATGAGGGAAGACCTGTTCCCTGCAGTGGGACGTATAAAAGGTTTTACAAAAGTAAAAATAAATATTTTAAACTTTGAAGGGGGTTGTTTAGAGCATCAAACTGAACAACTTTCACTATGGGACCAACATCAAAATCACGAAAAAAAATCTGCTGTCCCATACATTTAGCTCGAGTAGATTTGTAGTCTTAGATAAGGATTTTTTTTTGCGATTTCGATATTGGTCCCATAGTGAAAGTTGGTCAGTTTGATGGTCTAAACCACCCCCTTAAATGTTTATTTGTAACACCTTGTATATGCTGATGATGATGATGATGATATCAAGAAAGCTGTATGTAATATGTAACTATTATTTGCGGATAGCAGAAACACTTACATAAATTATCGTAGTTATAAGAAGTACATTTTACTTCAAGTATTTAATACTTTGACCCTTCTGATTAAATAAGGTATCAACCTTCCCACCTAAAATTTTAATTGAAAACATCCCAACCGATTCGCGTTAAGTTAACCACAAAACGTAAAGATGGAACGGAAACCCACACGTCCGTATGTGATCGCGTGACCACAATGGCATCTAATTCCGTGGCCACTTAGCCGATTATCGGGTGAGGTGGTTGGCCTGTGATGGTTTAATTTTAACTAACCAATAATAGTTCTAGTGACATTTTCAGTGAGGTGTAGCTAATTACTGTTTTAATAATAACAAGTTTATTAGGAAACGGTAAACTTAATAATTCAATTCAATTCAATGTTTGTTTAGTGGCATCCGATATGTTATCACAATTCAGCCAATGTCTCGTTATGTGGAGAGTATACGAAGGAGAATGATCAGTAGTATTAATTAAGTCTAGCGTGGCAGTTTTGCCAATGTAAGTAGTTTATAATCTCAAGTGATTGTTTTAAGGTTAAAACACAAAAGAGTTCACAAAATGGCGGAGCCACGTGCAAGCCCAACGCGCCGATACGCACGCGTCCGTACTCCGCCAGACTTGCAGCGCGACTCCCACTAACCAATAATAGTTCTAGTGACATTTTCAGTGAGGTGTAGCTAATTACTGTTTTAATAATAACAAGTTTGTTAGGAAACGGTAAACTTGTCATTTATGGTATTCTTCTTATCGTGTCGGCAGCAAGACCTGGAGTCAGAGTTTTTTCAAACCGCCGTACGGCCTCTGTAGTCCGGGCGTAGAAGCCGTAAAATAACCACATAGTTATAATAATATTAGAGTTGATGATGTGTCAAAAATATATATCGGGTACATGTTAATATACATATTTATAAAATGTTATCACATTTTCAAACTTATGGTAAATACACTTTATGTATTCTCATTATCTCATATTAATATTGATCTAAAATTGAATATTTCTGGTTTCAACATTATGTGTAATTAGCTTCATATTATACAGTTGTTATAAATTTTATATATCGGCGAACCAGGTTACGAACTAATATCTAAAGCAAGTTCTAGTTTTTTATAATTTTTTGGAGTATAACTCTACATCATATACCTAATAATATATAAAAATTGCAGACTTTAATAATATCAAAACCAATTTTTCTTCAGCCGGTGGAGTACTGACGTGGTTTTTATGTAACGACTACTACTATAAAACCAGAGATAGTAGCCGGGACCAACGGCTTAACGTGTCATCCAAAGCACGGAATCAGGGGAATTTAGGGTATTTACCTAATGATTCCGATAGTTTTATTTTATAAATCGAATATTTATTTGTTATGTTTAGATATACTTGTTTATTAATTTTATATTTATTTATTAAGGCCTGCTAAGTATATACCGTACCTATAATATACACTATCCTTTTATTTAACTTTTTCCTTTACTTTTGAGAATTATATCTTTAAAATTGTGTCGATAACCTATTTTAGCGAACATTTCAAGCAATATTTTTTGCTGCATTTATGTTTGGTGAGAAAAAAGAATATTTCATTAATTTACTGTAATATTTATTGTTATTCCTTGTACACATAATAAAAAAAATACAACGTAGTACCTGAAATTTATTTGTTGAAATCAAAAACTATTTGCAGTTAAAATTTTTAATAATTATTTGTCATAAACCTGTTTGTGAGAGAAGGCCCTACAGAGGGATCCCACTAATAGGCAATAACTTACCACATTACAGATTTGCGACAGATCAACCTACCCATAGTTGAACCTTATGTCTATGAACATAGAGTTCAACTATGGGTAGGTTGATCTGTCGCCGTGTGTACAATCCCACTACAGAACAAAGGCCTCCTCTCACGAATAATTGTTGGAGGGAGTGGGCCATACTCCACCATGTGGGCCCATTACTAGCAGGTAATCAAATATCGTTCGGATATCGTTTTTGTACAAATGGCTCTCAAAGTTAATTTTAAAATATAAATCAAGCAAAAACATAAATATCTAGACCAGAATTACACAAATCGATCCTAAATTCTAGAACTCTAGTTAATGTGGCGACAATGTCCCAGAAACTAACAGTTAGAATAATAAACCATGGAATGTAGCAATCGAAAACGCGATCAAAGGGGTAGCTTTCGAAATAGTTGTCGGTATAAACCGGGACCGGACTGAGGAATCCGGTTTCTGCCCTTGGTCTCAGTTAAAAACTGTAGCGGAGCTAGAGAAAGCTGACTAAACAAAAAGAGGGTGTTTCATCATCGTGGTGTGCCAGACACCACGATGATGAAACACCCTTTCCAGCAAGAATTCCATCTCTCTCTCTGGGCTACATACGGTGTCAGATTACCTACTAACGTAACAGATAATAACTACCGATGGATACCCCCGCTTTAATTACCTACTGCCAAAAGGTACGGACAAAAATGTATCTAATGAAGTTTAACTCAGGGTTGTTCTTACTTCGTACAGCGCGCGACGTGTGTGACGTTGCCGTCTGGCGAGATTGGCAAAGATTCACCGCCCATGATTAAGTTTAGGTTCTTTTACCTCTGTTCCTACGGCCGAGTGACGGAGAACTACTGAATGGGAGTTTTCACAAAAGCATAGGGCTTAGTTTGGATTAAGATTTTGGCTTTATTTCAACACAATCGGTTAATTCATTCAAAAGTTATGATTTATTATTTAAGTAAAGTATTTAAGGTAAGAGGTCTGCGCGCACAAAAACGCGGTCGCCGCTAGTAAATCAGTACAATTAGAATAAGATTATAAAGGTCATACAAAAGTAGACTTTAGTTTATGACTCACACCATACTCCGAACATAGTCGTAACCGCTCAAAGTTTATCCTGAACTGTGCAGTGGTTTAATAATTTTTGATTTATAGCTTTCCTTTTTGATGTACGGTTTTAATGGGCCGTGAAATTTTTGTTTTGCAGTCGTCAAATGATGCTACACACTTATATTACACCAAATATTGTATTAAGTTTTGTCACTCTGGGGTATTTACTTATGTGTATACCACCTAGTGTATTATGGGTTATTGTTAAACACTTTCCAAATCGTCAGGGTTGGTTCATACCATTAAACTGCCCAACTTTTACTACGGAAGCAAATGAGCAAACCTGTGTTTGGTCCCACAGTAATATTTGTTCAGTTTAATGGTCTGAAACAACCAGAAAATTTGGAAAGTTTTTAAAAATCACCCATTTTAAGAGTTTTTCCTAAAATCTATAGATTAAGTATATCGATTTTAAAATGCACGATAGTAAGCAAGACAAGTTTATTGAAACATCAGCCTCTCGCTTACCTCAGCACAATATATTTATATATTAACCAGAGTTTTCCCGCGACATCGTTCGCACGTTTTCTTGTAGTCTTCGTCGTCATGGTAACGAGATAAATAATAAACCAGATAAGCTTTCAGACACAAAGTTTCAAATCAAAATAGATCCAGAACAAACAAACAATCATTTACAGGCGTAAGAGCGTAGCTAAATACGAGCTTTTGACCTTCGACTTCGTCCCCGTGATTACTCCTCTAGGGGTCGATTTTCGAAAAATCCTTTCTTAGTGCACCGCTACATCCTCTGTAGAAAATATATTCCAAAGGGGTTTTCCAATTCCAAACAGGATGGATTGGCATAAACAAAGTGTTTATGCAAATTTAATTTCTAGCTGACAGTCCATTTTTTCAAAATGTGTGAATGTAGGTCTAAATATCTCAAAATGTTAAGGATAGTCTTCTCAGAACATTTTCCTGTCTCTACAACGGTTAAGATACCTGCCGTACTATCCTGTCTAAAATATTCTACGATTTATATCTCAGCCCCGATATTACTTAGCTATATGTGCTCCATAGTAAGTTTGTTTCCTTTAGTATGTATGTATGTATATGCTCACGACTATATTCCCCGAGGGGGTAGTCAGAGATGTTCTGAAATCTCAGAGCATCTCTGACAGTCCAGTGTGACGGGGGTTGAGCCCGTCGCCGCCGGTTTCCTTTAGTATCTTCTTCTAAATTTCAGTACTTCCATCTGTGACCGCGAAAGTATAAAACGACGCCAAATTTACACATTTCATCGTCAGCGGTTTAGGCTGTGCGTTTTCTGTCAGTCAGTTACTCACGGAACTCTTTTATAAGTATAGATAGACACAGTATACAGTATATAGGTATACAGGTATACATAGATTGAGCTCGTATCGTTTAAAGTTCGTGTCCAAATATCCCTCCAGCTTGTAAATATTTGATACAGTATCCGTTTAACCCGCGTCATACATAATGTATCAATTACCAACCATGTTCAAACGAAACAGTACAGTTTTCAACTTTCACGCAAACTTAGTAATTTACCTATATTTATAAAGGTGGCCTGAAACTCAAAAAGCTCCTATTACAAACCCCGCAGTTTCCCCTAAAAGGCATTAGTTCGACCTTTTGCACTCGTAATTTAATTTTGTTTTGACCTAAATTGTTTAAAAACCCAAATAAAATATTCATGTGGCCACATTGCCACCAAACAAAGGGCAATTTCAAGCGGAGTTAATACTTCACGGTAGTTGCTAGACTAAGATCTCGTTACAAGTTTTCTACACCCATATGTTTAGTCATCCACTGATTATGGCATAGTTTAAGAACCCTAAAAAAACAGGGTCTCCACCATGGATATTAAACCAATGGATACCATCCCCCTTACAAGCATCGAAACATGAAAATTGACCATGGCGTACGGTAATGTTCGTCCTTGTTTTTTATACGTGTCCATCGATGTTTCCAACGTTTAATTTTGATCCTTCCTATCTACGCAATTTCCTTCCTCTTAGGTTTTACACATGATAGAAAGGGACAAACTTAAAACGTTGTAAACATGGACGGAAATTTAAGAATGAAGGACGAAAATTACCGACCTCCAAGTAGTATTTTCATGTTTCACCGCTTGTAAGGCAGTCTGTACTCCAGGTAAAGACAATACCTATGCCACCTTCCTGATCTCCACTCTTAGGCATGTCACAACCTTTTGACAAACGAAATGTAAGAAGCCTTCCCAGAAAAGAGGAGATAATGAATCGTCAAGACCGGTCCAAATAGTTTTCATGTAAATCCTCCCCATTGGCATCGACACATTGCTCATATCCGAGCAATGTGTCGCATAGCAGATACCTCTGGCATCTAAAATTGTATGGGTATGTATGTCAGCTATCAAACGCACCGGCGCAATGAACCTGGCAGGCCCAAACATTTACCACCGAGTACTCGACAGCCAGAACATGTGGAAAAGAACTTAAGTACCTAATTTTTGTGATTTTTCACCGGTCCGGTGGGTATCCGGCAACAAAGTGTAAGGGCATATATGTGGCAGTTGACAGCTTTTACATATGACAAAGTCAATATAATTTATTCAATATAGGAGCTTGCAGCACACTTATCAAACGTCAAATCTTTTTTTAAAGCTACCACCGCGTCGGAACGTATTGTCGCTGTAGAGAAGATACGACCAGAAACTCTACAACATAACACGACTTAATAACTATTACAATATAAATTCTTAAGCTAAAGTTATTTATACAATAATACATAGTCTATTTAATAAAATAATTGTTACTATACAGTATCCGCATATATACTATACAGTGCCCGCGCATTTTATCCAGATAAGCGGATATCCGGCAGCTGGAACGTGTGAAAGTGAACTTAAACCACATTGTAAGAAAGACTATCTAATACTAAATACAGTACGAACACTCCAAGGTGTGTTTAAACTATGAAATTGTCACTGGAATATCACTGTATAATTGGCTAAACATATGGGTATCGAAAATTTGTTACAGGATCATGAAATATACCTAGAATGTAGGAATAGAATAGTAATTCGATTACACACACGTCACTCTGGCTGTCACGATCAGTAAAACTCAACTATTTGGTCCAGTACTGTTAACTGTACACATTTTACGTTAAATTCATCTGCATTTTGAATACAATATAGATTCGTTGAACTAACTTAATTGCATTGAATTTGAATAGATATGCAGTGGACTGTGCATAACAATATCGAATGTAGAGGTTTTTGGTAAATTTTGATCTAAAACCTTTTACACGTTCTTCAACACATAGTTACATTTATGCCGGTTGTACACGTTTTTATACCTTATAACTATTGACTTAAGGGGTACTTAGATATGCAAGGTATATTCCGAATATGATGTAATATAATATACTACCTGTTGATTGCGACTGCGTCTGCGTGGACCTTAAAAAGTATCCTTAAAAACTATGGAAATCTCAGTCTATGCTGTGTAAATCTATAAAATATTATATCTTGTGAATATTATACACCTTCTCAATTTACAAATTTTTAAGGCGATAATCAGGCCGTCAAACTGAACAAATTTCTCAATGGCACCAACATCGAAATCGCAAAAAATCTGCTCTTCCATACAAAACTGCAAACTTTTTTGAAAGTTGTTCAGTTCGATGGTCTGGTCATCCCCGTAAAAAACTGACAGCATATTAAGAAGGATCCTGTATATATATCGTGCCAATTTGCATTAGAATCCGTTCAGCCGTTTATGCGTGATTGAGTGACAAACATCCAAACATTCAAACTTTTATAAGACATTTATAATATTAGTGAGATATCCCCATTTAATTAACAGTGCTCAATAGACATACCCTTCAATGGAAAGTGGATGAAAATCCCGCCTTTAAATAGAGTCATAATTGTTTTCTCACAAATACTTGAAGATCCAGTTGGTGTGATACTCGTAGTTACTCGTACCATGTAGAACTGACAAACCAGAAGCAGTGCACCGTCAATCACGTTTGATAGCTGCGATAATTACCTTTGACAGGCTGCATCTTCTAAGTCACGGTTTATACAGAAGAGACGTGTGGCGTTAGCGGATAGTGAAAGTAACACAATTATAAACCTTATAGTGCGTAGTATAGCGTCGTTTGGAGAATTACACCCGCGCTTCCAGGCGACGTCACCTGGTGGCGCGGGCGCGATGTTCCTTTACGACAAAAACGACACTATGCTACGTACTATAAGGTTTATATTGTGTTACTTAGATTATCCGCCACACGTCTCTTCTGTATAAACTGTGGCTAAGATGCAGGATGTCGCTCATTGACATAAGACGCTTTTCTAGGTTTGGACTCCTTCGGCCGCGTACGAAACCAGAGGTTCGTAACCGGTTATGGACATTTATATCTGTCTATCTATCTATAACGTCACGCCTCTTTCCCAGTGGGCTAGGCAGAGACCAGAGCGCGCCATATACTACGATTCTTACATGCCTCTTTTGCCTCATTCACATCCATACATCTCTTCATACATGCCCGTCGGCTTCGAGTTCTCCGCACCTCCCCTTTTTTTAGGACGCAACCGATTTGATCAGAATACGTCCTACGAGGGCGCCCTCTGCCGACACTTCCACTCACTTTAGCTACATATGACTCTTTCGTATATCTGCTATCACTCATCCTCTCCACATGCCCAAACCAACGAAGCATACCCTTCTCTATTCTTGTCACATATGTTTTTATATTTATGTGTTATGTAAAATTTTGAGTCGCATCTTTAAAGCACGTAGTTGTAGTGAGGTTCACTTTCTGCTTATTTTCAGTTTTAAGGGTGACATTATGCCTAGCCTAGCTAACCTTTAGTCACTGTAAAAGACTCCTTATGCCTTAGTTGCCCCTTATGACGTCCAAGGTAAGAAATTGAATGGTCTGTTTTAATTCTGAAACATGACGTCTGCACTTGGCACTTATTTCGATTTGGACTAGACAATCTATGGGACAATGTCCAAGATATTTATTTTTCTTCAGAAAAGACCCAAAGCGACACAGATAGGCAAATCTTTAAACATAATCAAGACTAGTTAGTAACCGCTCAGGTAAGGTCGGCCGCATATTAGCATTGCAAACAGTTTTCCTGAAATTCGCTAAACAGGAAATTAGGCACCCTTTTCAAGGTTCAAAAAGAGGCCGTTCTTAACAATACGCTGAAAACATTGTAGAAAAATACTTCGATAAGGGTTGAACCTTATCTGCCAGCACAGAAACGCATTTTTCCGTCGCTCCATCCTTTTCTGTCGCACATCGTGATTTGCTAGGGCGAGAAAGATAGCGGGAATGCGATCGCAAGCGGCAGTACCGGCAGTGCTACGAACTTTCTCGCTCTAGCCAATGACGTTCCTGAGCGACAGGATAGAGCGTGAAAAAATGCGATTCTGTGCTGCCAGATGAGGCTCAACCCTAAAGCGACAAAATGAGATAAATGTTATATACGCACATTTTAGCATGCGTACATTCGCCGTCAGATATATCATATCAAACAAGGTGGTCAAATATTTCTAAGCATGTCTAATTTTCAATAATTTCTTTACACGTAACCAATCAATAATACCTATGTGAACGCCTAGAACATTAAATTTATCTACGCAGTCAGGGTGATCATAAACATCTGAGTAGTTTAGGAAAAAAGACCTTACTCCGTTGTTTTACATTTCAATTTTACCATAGTAAATAAATAATTGAAAATAAGTTGTACATATATTTATGACAAAATACATGTTTAGATATAATTGGTAACATTTACTGTAAAGAATTTACTGAAAATTATCACTGCTCAAAAATATTTGAACACCTTCTATGGTACGATATATCTGATGGCGACTGTACAGTAACAAAATCAGAGACACATGTAAATTTTTATCGTATTGTCGGGGGTGACATAGTAAGCCTAGAAGATTATCTTCATAACCTGTCGACCTAATTAACAACTAAAATAAAAATAAAATATCAAGAACTTTCGTATTACATTAAAATCGTGCTTCTTAATCGCAGTGTAATTAAGTTGAACCTTAAGACCGGCCATTGCATTTACACTCCACTTACTTCGAAAACGGCAAACTCTTCGTGATAACCGTTTAAATCTCAAAATACTAAAGAACGGGTAACAGTACTTGATAAATAATGTAAACACACTGAACTGATATCACACTATTCTTAACAGTTTTACTGTTTTTGAGAATGCATGTCTCCAATATAAAATTGAATAAAAAATATGTTTTCCATCTACAGGCAACATTTTTGCCACATATACAGGGTGTTGCAAAAATATAAATAAACTTTAAGGGGGTGGTTTAGACCATCAAACAGAACAACTTTCACTATGGGACCAAGTTCGAAATCGCGAAATAAAATCTGATGTTCCATACTGAACTACAAATCTACTCGACCTAAAATGTATGGGACAGATAATTATTTTTCTCACGATTTCGATGTGCTCACGACTATAGTTTCCGAGGGGGTAGTCAGAGATATTCTGAAACCTCAGAACATCCACGTTTCACTAGTAGTACCGAAACTCTGTCCAGTGTGACGGGGGGTGAGCCCGTCGCCACATAATATACCATAATGGACAGTGGGTACAATACATGCCTCGAAATTGAAGCATACAGGTTTCCTCACGATGTTTTCCCACGATGTGATGTTATAAAATAGCTCTAAAATGTTTATTTAGTTTCTCTGTCTTGGCTCATTGGCCTTACTTTATACAGAACGAAACCCGGTCGCCCTATGACCCAAAGCAACGAACCATTCCAAAAACGTCTCATTTTAATTAGTTTTATTTCACAAATCCGAGTTACGAATCTTATAAAACCGTTGTGGTTGAACAATTTTAATAAAAGGATTAATCTCGTCGATTTCCTCTTAAAGTTGTTTAATTTAAATCAAAATTCCTTACTAACTTAGTTCCAACATCTGCAAAACCAAAATTAAATTTATTATGTTTACTATAAAACAAAATTAATATTTTCACTAAAAGGGAATAGATAAAGACATTAAATTCTAGATGAAAATTCGCTCTAGCATTATCAAAGGATGTTTTCTAAATAGGTAGTGAAGTAGGAAAAAGGATCAGTTGAAACTCATTCATGAATGGCCACGATAAATGCAGATAAAACATAAAGGTATTGCATTCCTTTACAAGAGCGATGAGCTATGTTTGATACGTTTTAGAGAAATCCTAGAAGTGCAGTAATTTCTTTTGATGTAGGTACGTTTGACGGATTTGTATAGGTTCAGCAGAGATGAATAATCCTTCTTGGATAAAATGGAATACAGAATTGACGTCCTCGTAAAGGAAGATTATTCGAGCCAATGGATGGATGCAAAAGACCGCACGAAGCGGAGGAGAAAACGCAGATAAACGGACCCTGGGCCCCCCTGTGAAATCGATACAGTAAACACTTAAGTATTTACTTTAGGTCATCAAACTGAACAACTTTTACTATTGGACCAACAATGCAATTGCAAAAAAAGAAATCAACTGATTCATACATTTGGACCGAGTAGCATTTGACATTTTCTATGGAACAGCTGATTTCTTTTTCGCTATTTCAGTGTTGGTTGGATTGGTGAAAGTTATTCAGTTTGATGCTCTAAAGCACCCCCTTATGTATGTGACGTATTTAAGTTAACACCCTGTATATTGGTTTCTGTATGATGTTTATTTGTTCGTTTATTTAAGTGTTGATCTGTATTTTTAATTTTGAGTATATGAAATATGTTTACGTTCAATTTTTTCATCATTATATTTTAGTGTTTCCCCAACACAGCTTTTTAAAAACACATTATATACTGTTTGGAGCATGCCACTGATAGCGCCATTTATACATATATGTCCCAACTCACAAGAATCACAGACAGAACTGATACTGAACGTGCAAATTTAAACCGCAAACAACAATACCTAAGGATCAATATTGATCGCAGAACTAACATCGCACTATCAAAGTTTTCACACAGATTCGATATATCATATATATGGCAGAAAAACTTCCCTTTTCCGTGGAGGGTCCTTCCACCTCATTCTTCCCTAATAATATGAAATTTTAACACCTTAAAATTGAATATTATGGACAATAGATAATTTAAAAACGCAAAAAAAATTAAAGCACCAATTTCGTCCAACCGACTTAACTTTTTAGCCACAAATATGTCCCGGAGCGGACGAGATAAACAAAGCCTCGTACGATACGATGTGAAGCCTCCGCTATGAATATAAACAGTTAAATTAAGGCACGGACGAGCCCCGTAATATGATATACAACACATGTGGCTAATTTAATTTTACTCGCTAAATTTAGTGCGGTCTCTAAGCTGGTAGTTATTTTTTGCAGATACGCGGTTGCCGTCGCTTTTATTGAGGTTACTTTGGCACGGGTTTTTCAGGTACGGTTTTTCTGCTTTATTTAAGAGTAAAATTACAAGTCAAAGGGGAATTTTAGCTTTTTGAATGTGTAATTTCCATAAGGTTTGAAATAAATAAGTTGGAAAGTAGCTTAGTCGCTGAATAATGTGAAACAAAGCGTGTCTTTTAATCAGTTGCACGCAGCGTATGACTTTTCAAACTTGTTGGGGTTCCATACCCAAAGGATGCCAACAGTACCCTATTACTAAGCCTATACGTCGTCCGTCCGTCCTACCTTAACGCTGCTGTATCTTTTGAACCGTAATAGGTAGCCAGTTGAAATTTTCATAAAAAATATGTTATTATAGCGAATTTGCTAACAAACGAAAAAAAATTTAAAAAGTGTGAGTCGGGCTCGTGACCAGGAGAATACAAAATAATTTTGTTAATTTACCTACATTATTATATTATGTGGTTCTATGGAACCCTCAGTGCGCAAGTAGCCCGATTCGCACTTGACCGGTTTTTTTATTGTTAAATGCGTCTATACGTAATTTACTGTTTATTTTCAAAATATTTTATGTTCAACAATGTAACTACCTTCATAGGCTCTGTTCGATTGATAGCTAATTTAGCTACGGGCTATAAGATCGTAGCAGGGTAAAGGCCTCTCGTCATTGATGAAGGTGACAGATAATGGGCACTACTCTGTCACGCACGCAATACGTGTACGTGAAAATAAGTCGGTGCTTAACATAATGTCATACTTTTCGAGTATCTTTCAACCGCAAAGAGCTTAGTTATTTGTATTATTTAAAAAAAAACATTTAGTTTGATAATGGTACCGTCATTATAAAGTCTCACTTCTTCTTTAGTGAGTACTGCTACACCCCTGGCACTCCATTAAACGATCTCACGATGCTTCAATAGTAATGCTGTAGGATTCTCTAGGAAATTTATTTAGTATCATGGGTACAATAAACCCTTAAAGTAATGCAACTGTTTACCCTAAAACCCTGTATACTATTATGTGTATTTTGTACTACATACATCATTAGAAGCTTATCCAGGGATTGTGATTGGACGTCAAGTAATTATGCTCGTCATAACACTCGCTAGTTCAGCTACTAAGCTAAAACAAAAGCAGTCAATGTCGCAATTTGTTCCGCAAATGAAATCCAACGGTGAAACAAAGAAGATGGATTAACTTGAAAACGTCCAAGTAATTGTGAAAAATGCGGATCGTTTCCCTGCAAAATAAAGATTTCAAACGTTTCCAGTCCCGAGTTCGTCTGCAAATTGAAATTTCAACTTTAAGAATAAAAGACTAGAATTCTTAATCGATTTGAACCGAACAATGCCAAATCCTTGTTTAAACTGAATTCGGTATAAATCCTAAACATTTTCGTTGGCGCGTTTGTTACTAAATCCGACCGAATTATACCCCACAGGAATAAATTATGAGGGTGGGCCATTCCCTCTCAACAGCACGGCTAAACTTTAATTAAGCTGCATTTCGACTGAAATGGGCTCCCCTTTCAAACATTTAGAAGCAAACCGTACAGTCAAATGATTCCAAACTTTATATTAGTCTGAAATGCTAGACGCTCTAAAATCGGTCGTGCAAAAATGCTACGGAATCGGCCACCGTTTTCTGCAAATGACTTCATTATTTCGCACGAAATGCGGAGGTATTCGAAAAGCTATTTAGTTCTTTTTCTGCTGTATGTAAAACGGGACGCATTAGCCGGGAAATGTTTCTGTACAGGTGTACCTACTAACTATATCCTTATACAGATTTAAAACTAGCTAGTGCAAATTGAGTTATAAATCTACATTGTTAAGCTACAATTAAGAATAAAATGTCACAGGTTCAATAAAAATAGTGAGAAATTAACTGGTTTTTTTTTCAATTCCAAAAGTGATATGATGGACCCCAAACATGTCTACGTGTTATCATCGAACCACTTTTTTAGCAAAACTTTTCACCACAATATCGAAGCCAAAGTTTTGTATTCTCAGTGATATATAGTCGCATTAGTGCAAAACTTAAGACGTTTTTAAATTATTGTAGTCGAACTAAATTTTTTTGTGGAATCGGTCAGTAGTCACTATTTCCATTACAAAAAAAATCTGCTTCTATAGTGAATGAGATAATCTGTAATTTTGCATACTTGCTGTAAATTTAAAACAGTTTACCTTTTATATTTATTTCATCATCATCATCAGCCTATACAGGGTCCTTCTTAATATGCTGACACTTTTTTAATGAGATGACGAGACTATCTAACTAAACAACTTTATCTATGAGACCAACAACGAAATGACGAAAAAATAATCAGCTGTCCCATACATTTAGCTCGAGTAGGTTCACAGTTTTGTATGGAACAGCTGATTTTTTTTTGCGATTTTGATGTTGGTGCCATAGAAAAAGTTGTTCAGTTTGACGGTCTCATCATCCCCTTAAAAAGTGTCAGCATATTAAGAAGGACCCTGTATACGACCTACAGTAGGGCACAGGCTTACCCTTGTGAAGGGTGTATGGGCTTTAGTCTACCATGTGTGCCATAGTAGCTGAGACCAACGGCTTAACGTGCAACGTATCCGAAGCATGGAATCATCTTTCTTTTCACACAATCAGGTGATTCCACCGGCAATGTCCTAACCAACTGGGGATAAACATACAAAGTGACATATCACTAGGTGTTCCCCGTGGGAACCGAACCCACGACCTCCGTGTCAAGAGCCCAATGCTCTTAACCATTAGACTACATCAGTATCCTCTATTTATTCACCGTTACTAAATTATACAGGCTTGGTATACACTCGTCATTGGAATCACCTTGCCGTAAATCGTCTATGGTCAGGAATATTAAAGACTTAGGTCCTGTTTCTCCGCTTCTGAATAAGTTCTCGATATCTTATTTGACAGATCGTATGACAATTATTTTTGATACAAAATATGTCAATGGAGCTTTCAGATAAGCTAACAAGTACTTGCTAAGAAGTGATAAAACAGGCCCTTAAAGTTCTTTGAACATTAGTCTCCATCAATACTAGTAAATAATTCCGTACCGGAACGTTAATGAACACGTCGACTTATGAAACATTCAATCAAATTGTTTTATGATCGTTTCAAAACCATAAACGAATAACTTTAAAGGTTTTTGTTTCATCATTATTTATTTAAAAGGCTTTAACTTGTGTCAAATTAATACCATACTGAAGTGAACAAGATTTATTCTTAAATTTAAGGTGAATCTTTGTTTATTGTGTGAAGGTGATGAGATGGAATTATTGCAACACATTTAAATTCATGCTTATTCATCTTATTTTGCTATGATTGGACCTCTAGTAGAAAATGTTCTAAGTCTATCGATGGGAACCTTAGTTAATGACCATGACCATGTGGCTGCCGAAAAAGTTATATTAAGCCACGACCTGGTGAAGGCGGTGGGAACCTGTTGGATAAGGGCGGCACAGGCGCCCAATCGCACTAAATGAATCTCCTCTGAACCGTGAGACCACAACTTTTTACTCAATCGTTATCGCGCTAATCATTTGACAGCCGTTAGAGTCGCTTTGACAGATTGCTCAGACGTTTCAGGCTGTCAATCATACGGATATAATCGGATGCGGATACAATCATATCGATACGGAATCCAGCACAGTTGAATAGTAATTGGATTAGAATGTGATTAGAACTGAAATTGAATAATGAACTTGGATGTTTTAAATCAGCGCGATCAGGGTACAGGTCCGGTCATTGTGGCGATCCTTGAAGGAGGCCTATGTCCAGCAGTGGATGTCCATTGGCTGAGATTTTGAAGTCATAATTACTTTATTGTAATACTTTACAGCTTTAGGACACGTTTTCAATTTACTGAAGTAGCGTATTTACTTATTAGATTCCTAACGTCTCCCAGACGCATGTAGACATACACAATCAAATAACAGCTCTATTCCAAGTCTAATATAATAGCTGATACAACAACTAAACTAGCAATATCATCGCGAATAAACACAGATGATATGACACTAATAAAATATTATTTTCATAGAAGGATCATGAGAGACACTCGAGCCTCCGTCTGGCCTAGAAGCTCGGCAGAATTTAAGCTGTACACTTACCGAGTTACTTTTACCATTAGTATACACGATTATCAACCTTGGAAGGAAGGTTTTAAGGATTTTTTGGATGGATGTGTAATGTGGTGTAGATTGCACATTTGGCAAGCACCCAGCAGAGATTCGGTTCGTTCTAGAGACAAATCATTGAGAGAAAACAGATTTGCGCCGCCATTGCACACGACGGTCCCTGTTTATGAGGGGGAATCTTTTGTTATTGTTGTTTACTTAACTCTATTCAAGAAATTGTATTGTGCTGAAAGTTTTCTCGGAACCTCGGTCATTTCAGTCTGGTTCAATTTTTAGTGTTACTCTCATTTGGCATATCGAAATTGTTCTTATACAACGTGTTAATAAATAAGCGCAAGATCTCATACACCCCATCTGATTAACAAAATAATTAGATTGAAACAATAATTTCATTATTTTGATACTTAAAATTTTAAGTTATTCGCATTTTAAGTTTTCAGGCATAAATGATTCGTTATCATTTCAGCAATGAATGAAAGCTCGTGGATACATTTTAAAAATCTAGTATTAGTAATAAGTACGGTGAGAGTGCCCGAGCGGTGGGTTGAGATCGAGTTCAGTAAATTTTAAATTTGACAAACAAATTATTTAATGTTTTGAAAAAAAAAATACCTATGCTGAAAACATAATAATTCGATTCTGCTCTCGATTCTAAACAAACTACTTTCTAGTTTTGTGTTAATTCATTAACACGTTGTATATTTATTTTTCTACAACAGTATACCACACGAGCAAATACCCCACAGAGAGAAAGCTTCGACACAATCGCGCTAATGGACAACCTATGCGAGACATTGGGCGAGCATATCACTTGATCATTTTGTGTGCTCGTAATGGTGCGTTCAGAGGTGCGCCATGTAACCTGGAAAGCATCCTGCGTGCAACGACGGGCCAAGCAACCAATAAAAAACTACTCACAAACAGGCAAGCGAGTGAGGCGAGCACCCTATTTACATGGTTATGCTCGTCTTCGTGCCCGTTGAATGTCGCTTTAAACAGAACCGTGTGAACGCGCTAGCTTTGTCCATGTGGGGCCAGCAGACCTAGCATGATTTCTCTACTCTCGCGCGACGCACCTTCGCTGCGTAGAAAATTACTCCTTTTCGCACTTTACCATCCACGCTTGCCGGGACGGGTGGAAAAAAGCCGAGTTGCGTATAAGTAGAGAAATCATGCTAGAGGGTCTGAAGCGCACGAAATAACAATGAAAAGATTGTCAACTAGTGCGATTGTGTCGAAGCTTTCTCTCCGTAGGGTATTTACTCATGTGTTTCACTAATTCACGCATAAGTTTTAACAATTTGAGCTCATGTGAACGATATAGGTAAGGTAATAAACCTATTGTAATTGTCATACGATATGGCCCTTGCTGACACTAAAGAAGAACTTAGATTGGACAACGTTTTTCATTCTTCTGGATTAAAAATATGAAAGAAACTTCATTTTCTGTCTGTCTGCCTGTTTGTCTGTGTCTGCAGATTAACTTAGCAACTACAAATACTTTTGACTTTTTACTTAAAATTTTTAGGTGCAATATTTATCATGCGTTTTTAAAATTTATGTTGCAAAATGACTTAAAATGCTTTAAAATATAATAATCTCTATCACTTTTAGCTTCATTACATTTAAAAAAATGTTTTAAATGCTGGTGTTGCTCGCAGCTAAAGTAATCACTATTTTTAATAATTCACAACGAAATAGGGTTTTAATAGTAGCGACATCAGGTGGAAAATAAAGTCATCCATCAAAATGACACGCAACCATTCATTTTGCAATTAAAACATCAATCCAATGTGTTAACAAATAAACAAATTTTTCAAATCTTTGATACAAAAATCTATAACCGATTTATAGGATTCATTTTAGTCTGAACCATCAAAATGAACAACTTTCTCTATGGCACAAAAATCGAAATCGTGAAAAAAATATCAGCTGAATGCTCGGGCAAAATGAAAAAATTTCTATGTTGGTCCCAAAGAGCATTTATTGAGCTTATTAGCGTAAATTACCATCTTTGGACCCAGGTTACGTCAAGGTCAACACTATTTATCGAGGCATTTGAACTACTTTAAGGTGCACTTCTGATGTCAGCGGCCGATGCGACTGAAGCGCGCGTCTGACGCGTGGTTCTGTCATATGCCAAATGTCTTTGGCATCGGCCGCGCGCGTCTGACGTCAGTCGCTGGCATCGAAAGCGGCGCCATACGTTTTCATAGTAACTAGTATTGTCGCATTGGCCGTCGGCCGCGAGCCGCGCGCGTCAGTCGCATCGGCCGCTGGCATCGAAAGTGCGCCTTTAAATTAGATGTCAGGAAACTCCCCATTGGGCAATCCATCGTAGGTCACAGTACCTTAGTTATTATGTCCAGTGCTCAAAATTGCATGCTTTTTATCAATGAAATTGCAAATTCACATTCAAACATGAAAATTACGAAATTAATACATTGATATCCGTTGATATTACAAATAATGAAGCTTCAATATTAGTTTTTCATTATCTCGCAGAATCAATTTCGATGAAAGTGATATTTCTGCTAAATTATTCACATTTGCACAAATGTGCGAACTGTAATAATTGAAGATATTATTATCTAGTGAATTTTATTATTAGAATTTTATACAGGGTCCTTCTTAATATGCTGGCAGTTTTTTAAGGGGATGATCAGAACTTTAAACTGAACAACTTCCTCTATAGGAACAACATCGAAATCGAGAAAAAAAAAACTTTTGTGCCATACATTTGGCTCGAGTAGGTTAGCAGTTTTGTATGGAACAGCAGATTCTTTTTTTGCGATTTGGATATTGGTCCCCTAGAGAAAGTGGTTTAGTTTGATGGTCTGATCATCCCCTTAAAACAGTTCCAGGTAATTTTGATAGGCCTTATAATTACTCATAACATTATATCGAACAAATCGAATGGAATTAAATAAATGCTCATCCAAACTAAGCCTAAGCTTCCGCTGAAAATTCCATCCAAATCGGATAAGTAGTTTTTAAGTAATGCGTGCACAGACAAACAGACAAACATTTAAAAAAAAATCTCAATTCGTACCATTACGTATCCGTACCTTAAGAGGATATAATTCGGAGCGCGCTCCATACAAATGTACTATGGTGATATTTTCAATACTAACTAATTAAATTCAATGAAATTTTTCAGAATCAATCTAAAAACAAATTTCTATGCTTGTATAGAGTTAGATTTTCGATAAAATGTATAGTTTTAAAGTTACAGTGCGTTAAAGATTTTCATTCAAATCTTAAATTAATGCTAGCATTGAAACTGTATATTTTAACGAAAATTTGACTCCATACAAGCATAGATATTTGTTTCAAGATTGTTATAGCAAAATTTAATTGAGTTTAATTGGTTAGTATTGAAAATATCACCATAGTACGTTTGTATGGAGCACGCTCCGAATTTTATCCCCTTAACGCCCTCAATCAATTTGTTTTGCCAAGTTTACAATTTTATTATAATTGTATATACAGATAGGTACCTATATAGATTACCGAACAACTTCAAAAACGTTGTGCTATTTTTACCAGACACTGGCAAAATGATCTATATAACGACGGAGGCATATTTTAAATTAGAATAGAATAGAAAATGGCCCACAGAAAGATTACGTGATTTAAATGTCACTAAGCTGGCCTAGTAAGAGAGGCCAACGCCATGAAAATGTTTTCAACACACAGTTTTCTAAACTTTAAAAACGGGAGTACATTTCAGCATTATAAACAGTAAATAAAAAGTCTGAAGGAGTAATTAAAAAAAAGGAATGATTTCAAAAATGTTCAGTAACAGTGTAAATGGGTAGTATGATTGATTTACTTTTCGCATTGGATTCATCAAACTAAACTTACTGTAAAAGCCCTTGGACCAATTAGAAGGGCCCGCTATGGGTCTTTGTTAGTCTCGGTATTGTACCTACTTTTGATATTTTATTGAAAATTTGAATGGAGAAGAAGAAAATATAAGTATGTCCGCATCGTAGCAGGTGGCGATGTCGTTCAGTTATTTCTGCCTTTCTCAATGGGAGACAGGCGTGAGAATAATAATAATTATGTATGTATGTGTATTTTTCAACAACTTACAATAGCGTGCAATTGTAGAAACAATATTTTTGCATATATTTTGACATTTAGTGATTCAAGATATGTCCAGACGTGATAGTTTAGCTGATCTTTTGGCGACAATCATAGCAATGGGAAAATATCAAAAATAGCAAAAATATTAGAATAAACACAACCCCTTATGCTTTCTACAATCAAGCACGTGGTTGCGCGTCTGAAGTACACTTATTTGGTACACATTTCTACACACTGAAAGACACATTAAAGCTATAAATAAGAACGTTCTAAACGTAATTTGCCTGTCTACTTGCGACTGGGGTCTAATACAAAACGAGCCTCATCACTGCCAGTGCGGTTAGAACGTTGGCTCTCTTGGCCACAACGAGCTTTCGCGTGCCAGCGACGACCTTTCAAGCATCTAACGCAAGGACCGCAATACGAACTCCAAACTGCCTAGCAAGCATGACGCGGTACAAAAAGCTATCACAGCTAATTGTGTGCCAACGAAAAGAAAATTTCTTTGGAAAGCAGATTGGCCCCGATAAGGGCCCATTATCGAAACTTGGAGTGTTTCAACCGAACTTTGTGCATACATACCTTAACAAGTTCTAACGAGTTCTTTTTATTTTATTATTGCGTGCAGGAATTTAAAGGTACGTGAATTGGTGGTTTCGACAACTTTACACAAATGTTCTAGGGTTAATAACCATAATTTTAAGTTTAAATTAAGCTTTTAATGAAAATAATAATTTTAAAAAGCGTTCTTTGTGAAAAATCATAATAATAAAAGATAAGTATTTTGGAATAAGCCGTGGTGGTTCAGTGGTGAGTAATCTTGCCTGCCGTGGCGATGGTTCGATCCCCGTCCAGGCCGACTCGTACCAATGAGTTTTTCGGAATTTATGTACCACCAAGCACCGAAAATCCAGTGGTACTACGATTTGTAACACCACTGGCTTTTCGGTGAAGGAAAACATCGTGAGGATACCTGCATGTTTCAATTTCGTGGCATGTATTGTCCATTACAAGTGGCGACGGGCTCACTCCCCGTCACACTGGACAGTTTCGGTACTATTAGTGAAACTTGGATGTTCTGAGGTTTCAGAATATCTCTGACTACCCCCTCGGGGAATATAGTCGTGAGTATATGCTTATGCTTAAGTATTTCGGAAAGTTTTAAATCCCTGCTTGTAGAATTCTGAGAAATAAATAAGTTACTAAATGTAGCTAGAAGTTGTATGAAGTAAAATATAATGTTTGTAACTCGCACATAAACGGCATGCGTTCTTGGAAAATCCACGTTTCATTAAGTGTTACTTTTATCTGTATTATTTTGTATGACAAATGGCCAGAGCTTGTCCAGTGCCCGGGGCATGGTACCTCGATAAACATTTTATCGCGCCTGCTAACACGTTCGTTCACGCACAAAAAGAAAGGGAGCTAATAGTAATATTTGTACTTTCAGATGCTATGTTTTTTCATACATGCATCTAATATTTTTCCTTGACATTCTACCCATGACTTTGTCATGTCTCCTTTCCAATTCAAAGTAGGTCAGCTTCTGGATAATACTACAGGTGAAATGATTAAACGGTAAATTAAAAACTAAACTGCAACGTGTTAATGAATTAACGCAAAACTAGAAAGTAGTTTGTTTAGAATCGAGAGCAGAATCGAATTATCATGGTTTCAACATAGGTATTTTATTCAAAAATATTAAATAATTTATTTGTAAAATTTAAAATTTACTGAACTCGATCTCCAACCACCGATCGGGCACTCTCACCCCACTTACTACCTAAACAAGATTCTTAAAATGTATCCATGAGCACGTTAGCGCTTTCATTCATTGCTGAAATGATAACAAATCATTTTTGCCTCAAAACTTAAAATGGGAATAACTTAAAATTTTTACGATTAAAATAATTAATTATTGTTTCAATCTAATTATTTTGTTGTAAATCAGTTGGGGTGTAAAAGGATTTGCGCTTATTCATTAACACGTTGTATATTTCGCGATTTCGATATTGGTCCAATAGTGAAAGTTGTTCAGTCTGATGGTCTAAAGAACCAACCCTTACAATTTTTAATGTTTATTTTTATTCTTGTAACAACTTGTACCTATATGCTGCTGATGATGATGATACATTGATAACTCTTACATCTTGAAGTAATCAACGTATTTACGTTTAAAACTATAATAAGATTAAATTCAATAAGTACGTCAAACCACGGCCAAAATTCGTTTTATTTCAAACTAGATGATGTACAATTAAATTCTGACGCGTAAGCTTTATGCGTTTGGAATTTGAAAATCAAGTCTGGCACTGGAGTGACAACCCTAATAATGTTCAGTGACGTTGATCGCCCATTGCCGTTAATTTACTTAACATTGTTTACTTCATATTTAAGCTTTGACTATTTATATGTGGACTGGTTACGCGTGTAATTCTACTAACAACATTTCTGCCACTTTTTGCGGGGGGCGTGGTAACATGAAATCCGCAACTTTGGATTTTATTCCCCATAACTTTAGATTCTAATTTTGAATGTTAAAAGTCATGAAAAGTAGTCTCGTGTGAACCCCAAACGTTCTAAGTTCGAAGTTATTATTTCGCAATTATAGGCTGTCTCGTTTAGTGATAAGGTGTAAAATAGAATGTAAATGCACAAGATCAATTGTGCTTATACCGTGGCAGAGGGGAAATGCTACTGCAAGGCTAGTCCTTATAATAATTAGTCAAAGTATTAAAGTTTGCTATTTTTCTGGCCGCATCTTCTCTACAGCGACAACACATTCCGACGTGGTGGTAGCTTTCAAGCTCCAAAATTATTTTGACTGACTTATTTAAACTAAATATAGGCAGAATCATTAACACTAGGATGGAGCCATAATTATTTTAATGTATAGAATAGAAACTTGATTTGCTCTTAAATGAAATTCTAAACCTGATAGAAGACTGATTAAATGAAAGGTAGTAATTTCCAAGCAAAACACAAGAACTCAGTCAATCAAATTTTATTGTTTTGGATCTGTGAAATATGGGTGTAATATAGACGAGCTCGACGATTCAAATAAATCAATAAATCTGGTATATTCTCTTGCTTTGCGTACGACATTGTTTAGTTTACTGTTTCAAAGAAAAGATTCGTTGATTTACCTAGTAAAATTAAGCAGAAAAATGCCATTCAGGGCCTATGTCGAAAAATAATTGAAGCGAAATGGGCGTGTGATAGCTTATATTACTGCCTGATGCGAGAGAAAGAGATGGAACGGCGCGTGCGCCTGAAACGACGCAAGCGTAAAACAAACTTTATTTAATTGTGATTGTACTATTTATGTAAGTTCATTTCTGTTCTAATCAAACTTTATAAAACATTAATCTCTTTTTTTTAAATCAAGTCTCTTGTTTCTATTATTCACCGTTTAGCAGTTCCAAGCGTTTATCGATAAAGACGGAGGCTACTTTGGCTTATTTTTCTATCGAGTATATGTTTCTTAATCGTGTTTTGGCTCTAATCAAAACTTCAATAATATGTTCAATTTACACATATCCGCAAATCTTACTCCTACTGTTAGTACTTCACTATTTTTTTCACATATCCTCTTCAGGAGAAGTAATTCCCGGAGTATTGGAACTTGATTCCTTTAGTACATAAGGTCGAAGAAAAAAGAAAGTGGTGACTTTTTTCAGCTTTCCGCTTATATCTCGAAATCAATAAGTCGTATCGATAACTCAAAAAGTAATCTTTAGAGCCCTTTCTCGAGCTCCCCCCCCCCATTTTCAGGACTTTTTTCCTTCAACCTTATGTACCAAAAAAACATTTTAACAAAGTTCCAAAATACACTGGGAATTAGTTCTCCTGATTTATCTAATTTTCCTGGGCTACATTCAGATGAAAGAACTGTTCGAGTTTCCACCTAAGCCCCTTAGACTTCTTCTGTGTCGTAACCTCTTCCCGTACCTCGGGGTCTTCCCTCGGGGTCAGCTTTCTTAATCTTGAGGCGCTACTTTATCCGCTCACAAGCGTCGTTAACTGATAGGCTTCCCTCCGGACATTCGTCATCCAAGAAGGTCCATCATCATCAGCCGATATACGTCCCACTGCAGGGCACAGGCCTACCCTCAGGGGCGTATGTGCGTTAGTACTCCACGCGTGCCCAATGCAGATTGGTAGACTTCACATACGCATTGGAATTCCTTCTTCAGCGTATGCAACCTCCTCGTGATGTTTTTGTTCATCGTTTGAGAGCAGTCAGTATTACGGACATAAGATAGAAAAAATCATTCGTATATGTCATGTCGTAAATGCGGATTCGAACCCGGACCTCAAGATTGAGTTTCCATACATCTTCGCAACTTTTTTGAGTAGCCACAAGTTTTTACCTACGACTACGACTAAGGGAGTCGTGTAAAAAATGGTTTATTCAAATTATACTGAAAAAATCCCATAAATTTATATCCATCCTAGAGTAAATTTATATATCTCAAGCAGGGATACAAGAATAACAGCGCCTTCACTGAACCGTTCTTTTCTAGATTTCTCTGAGTATTTTATCGTTCCCTGTTTAAAATACTCGAGTAAAGTACCCAGACAAATACCCAACGATCCATAAGTTCACGCTATCGCTGTAGGTAGCAGAGTGGATGCTTTCAGGCGATTGCATTTAGACGTGCGATAGACGTGCTCGCCATGTGTTGCGACCTGCGACTTTTCTATTCAATTTTATTTATTTTCTAGTTTTTAAATCGAGATAAAAGTTGAATATGTTTGTCAACTTTCTGTGAAACAGTCCAGCATAAAAGATTTACTGTAGGAAAGGTGAAACTTTAAAAAACATCATATTTTAGGCTGACTGCGAGGAGAAAACTAACTATCACAAATTTTCATAGCTTTGCTTAGCGCAGTTCTGGAGGAAGAGGGTTTAGCTAAGCGATTAACGAAAAGATGCTAAGGATATGAGATAGAATTGTGTGATAGGAGAGTGCGCTAAGGATATGAGCTAGGGATATGTGCTAAGTATGCGAAAGAGGAACGAGGAGAAAAGAGCTTTCGGGGTTGTACACATCGCTACCTCGCTACGTTTAGTTAATAGTTAAGCTAATATACGTCGATAAGCTGATAGATGTGTATCTAACATCTTCACATCACTCATCTGCCTCGCATAGGTTTGGTGGACGCGGGTACATAGTTGCATAGCTTCGCTACGCATCCTCGCACAGCTTAGCTATATCGCACATCCCTGGTGGACAGCCAGCTTAGCAAGTTGAAATAGTAAGTACTCAAAATAGTTTCCAGTAGTAGGTTTCAAATATTTGTCTAACATCCTATATCTAGCCAGTGCGAAAAATTTAAAAAGCTAGTTCCATTCAAATATTGTGAAACATTCAGGCCCTAACTCAAATTCCATAGAACTTTATTGTAACACACCAGTTTGAACGATCGTAATCTCAATAATTTATAGTGACTTTTACAAGTTAACGATGTCGTAAATAACACTATTTAGGGGGTGTTTTGGAGGAAAAATAATATTTTTATGATGACTAAAGTTTAATATAACACAATCAATAGTAATCGATTGAAGTATAAATATTAATTGAAAAAGAATTTGCAAACGAGATTAAATATACAAGTGTTAATGAATAAGCGCAAAACCTCTTACGACCCAACTGATTTATAACAAAATAATTTGATTGAAACAATAATTTCATTATTTTGATAGTTAAAATTTAACGTTATTCGCATTTTAAGTTATCAAGCAAAAATTATTTGTTATCATTTCAGCAATGAGTGAAAGCGTTAACGTGCTCATGTATACATTTTAAGAATCTTGTTTGATAGTAAGTACGGTGAGTGTACTCGTACCTGTGCGGTGGGATGAGATCGAGTTCAGTAAATTTTAAATTTTAGGATCAAATTATTTAATAATTTGAAAAAAAAAAAACCTGTGTTTAATTAATTAGATTCTGCTCTCGATTCTAAACCAACTGCTTTCTAATTTGCGTTAATAATCAACCATTCGAGTCAATGACGTAGGTATCATTACCTAACTCCCGCCCAGGAAGGTGGCACACGTATTCATGCACTCGCCTCCTTTGCCTCAGATCAGTAAATGAATGAGGACTAGTGCGCAGAATAAAATAATCAAAAATTCTTACCGAAGGAATTATGGTCTTAAATTTAAGTGTGTATTAAAAAAAACAGGCAAGTGCGAGTTAGGTTCGCGCACCTAGGGTTCCGTACCACCATACTTAAAAAATAATAATTCTCTCCGGCACCAGCCAAACACGCTTTTATTATCTTGTTACTTTAGAGTATGCTCTATAGTCTAGGAAAAATAAGGTTTGAGATTGCATTAAACACACTTTAGTAAATTGTGTTTGAAATAATATTACTGTTAGTTTATAACACTTTTGTCGAGATTTCGTGGTTATATAGGCTCAGGAACCTGAGAAATACCTTAAAATCGATATTAATGTACAAATGGCAAGCTTATTTCTAAAAATATTTCGACCAGCATACCAGCAATAGAGACAGTTAATTATCAAAAGGCAAATTTAATGTGTAAAAACAAACAGTAAATAATTTAGTTTTGAGGTTATAATTTTTGAAGACTTACAAAATATTAAATATCTACCCAAATTAACGATATTAACCGGGGATTATTATTGTTATAAGTAAAACGTATTGAACGAAGCCATCCTGTACAAAATCACCAGTTTTCCATTTTTTGTTCATACCTAAAATTAATGTTTTGTAAATGTCTTAATTATTCAATAATACAACATAAAAAATCGGGGATTATTGAGAATTTATGTTTTTCAGATATGTATCTACTATATTCCAAATTTTCACCAAAAGTGCAATTAATGCAACCTACTCCATACAAAAATCCGTAGATTTCCCCGACTACTAAAAAACACCAAGTTTGACGCTTCTATGTATTTTCGCTTTTACGATAGAGCAAACACAAAACACGTTACTTTTTCATTATTTAAAATAATAATCCAAAATAACAACACATGTTCTGTGAAAATTTCAGCTCTCTATCTAATACGGGTTCTATATTTATTTTTAATTGTATTTTTCTATTCTTGGTGTGCAAATAATGAATATTTATCTTACGGTTCAAAATATCCAGCCCTTTAGAGTTGAACGGACGAACGGACAGCGTAGGCTTACGGAACCCTAAAAAAGAAGCGGTTATTTTAAAATATAACCCGACCTTTCACCTTTTGCGTGAGAAACAAACGTTAAGTTTCCCCCCCGTTTTAATTTTCGCATATCGTCCATATGGCTGTTGTATTAACTACTTTGTTCTCACGGGTATTGGGTATTTAATTTCGAAAATACGTTTCGTTTTGTATTTTACAACGGGTTGATATTTCATTTGTTATCCAAAGTTGTTATTCGTAAATTGGTCGGTTGTTTTGGAAGGAAAACAAATTTTAATTTGTACAAAATAACGTAACAAGACTAGGTAAATGTACAACAATATCCAATCATATTTTCAGAGCAGATAAACTGAACTCTTTCACAGAATTTTTACTCACGAATATATCTTGTATTGTGTTGTATAATTATTATTAAGGGGATATAATTCGGAGCGCGCTCCATACAAACGTACTATGGTGATATTTTCAATACTAACCAATTAAAGTCAATGAAATTTTGCCGAAACAATTTTGATACAAATATCTATGCTTGTACGGAGTCAGATTTTCGTTAAAATATACAGTTTCAATGCTAGGATTAATTTAAGATTTGTATGGAAATCTTTAAGGCGCTGTAACTTTAAAATTATACATTTTAACGAAAATCTGACTCTATACAAGCATAGAAATTTGTTTTTAGATTGATTCCGAAAAATTTCATTAAGTTTAATTGGTCAGTATTGAAAATATCACCATAGTACGTTTGTATGGAGCGCGCTCCGAATTATATGCTCTTAATTATGGTTTTTAGTATACTTCTCTAATGGCTTTGTTCATAACTCCCTTAGATGCAGTGGCGTAGCGTGGGTTTTTGCCGCCCGAGGCAAAGACCGATTTTGCCGCCCCCTACCTTACCTTCACAAAAAATAACGGAGCGAGCGAAGCGTGCTCGAAATATTTTGCACATTGGTTGGGGTCAGACCATCTTTTGGTTTATCCATGCAAAAATAGAAACTAAAGCGAGCGTAGCGAGCTCGACTTTTCTCCTCAATATGAATCGGTTGAAATCAGAGCTTTTTTACGTTTCAAACATGTGCAAAGTAACCTAAGTAACAGCTCTGGATCAATCGAAGCAAGCTCGAAATTTGTAGCACCACGTCTCAGTTGTGTTCAGAACTCTTTAGGATTATCTGTAGGCACTAGTGCCGCCCGAGGCATTTTCGAAATGTATTGTGAATTGATCGTAAAGGTAGTTTTCGATCTCACGCTGTACAGAGAGCCACACAGGGACTAGCATGCAACAACACCTGTGACACGCAGTTCAAGTGCTGCCAATGTAGTAAGTCTTGTCGCTCCCAAATCGGCTTATACAGCCATGAGCGTCGGTGTTTAACGCGTTTGTTACCTGAATACGCTTAAATTTATCCTCAATTGAAATTGCATATTGTTATAAAATGCTGTAAATTTATAAACCTACGTAATTATGATCATGACATCTTTACCCAGTCATCAAGTGGGCAGGCGGGGAAGAGGGAATGTAGGGGGGATGTAGCGGCCGGCCGCTGTCGGTGCACTTACACATAGATAGTGCACGTTCGTACGACCTCTACAGGGTGAAATTAATATCATGAGCATATTTTTAAACTATGAGTCTGAACAACTTTTACTATGGGAGCAAACCGATGTATGCAACAGCAGATTTTTTTGCTCTGATCGGTTTGCTTCAAGCTCAATTCACATTACGACGGACGGGCGCGGAGGGTACAATTTAAAAAATTACAATTATTCATCAATAATACTTTATTTTACACCAAAAAACATAGTATACAGTGAGTTAACAAACTGGAAATACAGAAGGTCTTATAGCTAAAAAGATATTTCTTCCAGACAACCTTGTAAAATAATACCTATTTCATTACTGATAGAGTCCATAGAGAAAGCTCCGTCCTCCGCCCGTGGAGCCCGTATGGGCGTTCTTTCTGTCAAGTATATCGGTATTGAAATGCATAGGTATTTGGTTACATAGCATCCTCCGCGCCCGTGCGCGCCCGCCCGTCATAATGTGAATAGAGCTTCTCATATAGACAGTGCACTCACATGTACAAGGTGTTACAAAAGTAAAAATAAACATTTAAGAAGGTTGTTTAGACCATCAAACTGAACAACTTTCAGTGAACAACTTTTATTATTTCACAACCAACATCGAAATCACGAAAGAAAAAATCAGCAGTCCTATACATTTAGCTCGAGTAGATTTGTGGTTTAGTATGAAACAGCAGATTTTTTTTTTCACAACCAACATCGAAATCGCGAAAGAAAAAATCAGCAGTCCCATACATTTAGCTCCTTACTACCTTATAAATTAAAGAAACTCTACGTTTTCACACTGTTTAAAATGCGTCTCTATAGTCAGTTAAATTTAAGCCAATTTTAATTGGTGAATTTAATTTAATTTTTATTTTGTGAAAGTTATTCAGTTTGATGGTCTGAAGCACCCACTTAAATGTGTATTTGAATTTTTTAACACCTTGTATAAAATACCTGTTAATCCTAATGTAACTATAGGTAAACGTTAACCGACATGTTATTAGGATCCTCTTTGATACTCTTCCCGCAGGCAAACTCAAGACAATCTTCAAGACTTCAACTTCAAGGTAACACTATCTCAAAGTAAATGTTTACTCTCCCATAAATTCCTTGTAAAAGTTAACGTAACTGAATCTACTGAACAAACTTACTACTCGGACTATGTGAGCACAAATTAACTTTAATTCAATCTTGTAATTCACATTCTAAGGAGAATCTTACAGGAAAACTTTATATGCGTTTTGAACAAAGGAATTCACTGTTCTGTCATATGTGGAGGAACTACTACTGTGGAAGGTTCCGGGAAGATCTTCCGCCAGGCTAGGTGTGAATCCTGGGCACCGGCCGTGGTCCAACAGATCTTAGTTGGACCTTGTATATATGTATATCGAATATCTGTGATTATTTATCTTGCGCGATTCATGTCTTGTATACGATTGTGAACCTTATGTGTAGCGGCTAACGGGTTACCAAAGTGACGTCGCAAGTTTTCTTACGTACACATTTGCGAGTGCGACCGTAGCGCCATCTGTTAGCTTTGTTGCTATAACTTGTGGGTGTTGACTTCTGTGGCAAGTCCCCACACATATAAGTAAATGAAGTACCTACCTTCTTATATACAGTAACAACTAAAATATTTGGTAAATTAGGATTGGCATTTGGTTTTTCAGGGTTCCGTAGTCAACAAGGAACCCTTATAGTTTCGCCATATCGTGTCGGTCTGTATGTCCGTCTGTCAGCGGCTTAGCTTAGAGACGCTTACTGCCAGTAGCACGTACGTTCATTAAAGTTAATCCTCCATTAAATCTCTTGCTGTCACTTTTTGTCTCGTTTACGTAGTAAAAGCTAGTAAGAGAAATAATGGAGGATTAATTTTAATGAACGTACGTGCAACTGACCGTTAGAAGTAGACGCTTCTACTACGTCATGAGCGATTGTCATGCGATATAAACTCATACTGATACGAAAAGAAAAAGTTATATCTTACGTTCACTTAGTGTTATTTTTCACAAAATACATTAGAAGTTTTAACATTAGGTCGTAATCCTTTTGACTAATGAATTACTTCCAACATGAATTAAGATATCAAACAATGCACTTCACAAGATGAAGAGAGGAAGCTCTCAAATAAAATTATTTAATGAGACTGCACGTTCTTAACATCTGAGACTTAATTGCTTAGTTCTAAGAGCGTGTTTGTAGCTTTAATTAAACTATTCTACCTCTGCTTCTGACGTCTTGATTTAATTTCAGTCTTATTTTCTTGATTTTGTAATATTTCTTCTTTTGACTTAGTAGTTCATTTTCTTAATGTCTTATTTAAAATGCTATAGGCAGGCACAGTTGGTAGTCTATAGCTAATCAACGTTTTAGTAGATTTTCCTATCTATGTGTTCAGTTTTCCATGTCAGTTCCATTATACTAGTAAAACCTAATATAAAAATGGCGCCTTTTTTTGGCGCGGCCATCAATCAAACTTGAATATTATAGTTTTGAATAAAATTACAAACAAAACTTGTTATGACATGTATATCTCTAAACTCAGTCCGAACGGTGATATAAAGGCTTGAAGTACGTATTGAGGCGTAATTAATATATTTTCAACTTCAAGCCTTTATATCTCCGTTCGGACTGAGTTTAGAGATATACATGTAAAAATAAAGTTTTGTTTGTATATATGTATATATTGTATGTATGATACTTTATTCTGAACTAAAATATTGAAATTTGGTTGATGGCCGCGCCAAAAACAACGGCGATAAATAAGGCGCCTACCTTCCATACAAACCAGCATTGTCTTTTTTGAACACTATCCAAATGTTTAGGACTGGTCTAGTACAATTTTTTTTATTTCATGTGTGTTTGCTCTTGACCTCAATCCAGTTCTTAGGACAAAGATGGGGTCGAAGATGTAGCGAGCTTACCCAGAAGAAGCCTATGCACTCGAACTTTAAAGGAATTCAGGTTGTATATCATCAAACCGAACAACTTTTAGGATGGGACCAAACTGAAATCGCAAAGAGTCTAGTAGGCATTGCAGTTTAGTATGCAATAGCAAATTTTAATTTTACTATTTCTTGTTTGCCCCCATAATAAAAGTTGTTCAGTTTGATGGTTTGATCTGAACCCCTGAAAATTTGGAAAATGATATCCAATCAGCCAAATATGGGTCCTCGTTATTATTTTGTGACCTGCTTTATATTTCGTCTCATTCAATATTATATTACTACTATATTTTATTACAATCCAACTTACTTTGCAAAGACACCACTATATTTCGTGCCAAATGGAATAATATAATTTATAATATAAAAGTTGTTTTTGACACAGAAAATGTACTACTTGTTTGTTCCTTTGTGTTTTCTTTGCAAAAGATTTGGCCACGAAACTTGCGAAGGTGGAATTGCATAATCATATTGCTATCGAAATCGGTTTCGATTTTGTCTTCGAGAAAGATTCATTACAGATTTCAATACGAGGAACTGGTTATATACGTTAGAAATGTAAATAAAAAGTATTTACTGGTTCATAAAAAAACACACATACATCCCATACAACCATCTGTTACCATTTCGGTCGACGTGTAGTAATGTTACTACATGTGTAGTAATGTTACAACACGTCGACCAAACTGGTAACAAATCGTTGTATAGGATTGGTATAGAATTTCTTCTTCAGCGTACTATGCAGGTTTCCTCACGTTGTTTTCCTTCACCGTTTGTGAGCAGTCGGTATTATGTACATAACATAGAACAACTCATTGGTACTTTTGTATGAGAACCCTTAATTTTGATCCTTTTTTACATTTTTATTATTTGTTATCAAAAGCGCCTTAATAACGCACATTCTGTGAAATCATTCATCTGAAGTTCATCTGTCTAGCTATTACAGTTCTAAAGTTACAGCCAGTAGTAGTTAGGACAGTTAGACGGTTGGACGGACAACGTATACTTAGTAATAGGGTCCCGTTCTCACTCTTTAGGTACGGAACCCTAAAAATTAGATACTTGATAGAATGCAAAACATGCTGTTATACATTTTTCAGTAATTTTCAATTTTTTAGGTTTCTTGTTGGAGCTTCGGTATTGGAAACGATCACCGAAGTTGAACAACGCCATGTCCGGTCAGTCTTTGGATGGGTGACCGTTTAGTGGTATTTCATCTCCATCGTTTTTGTGCTTCGGAAGGCACGTTAAGCAGTTAGTCTCGGATAGTTCCGTCAGATGGCGTTGTAACTATTCGTTAAGCCAGGCCAGAGGCCTATTAAGATGGCTTGAAAATTGTCTGAAAGCAAGTTGACCACTAACTTGCCTCCTCGTGCACTGGGCCCGCGTGGTGGAGTATAGCCCACTCCCTCTCACCCTTATTCGTGAGAGGAGGTTTTTGCCCTGCAGTGGGATTCTACAGGCTATAAATTAACTTAATTAACTTGTTGTTAGGCTAAAACTGGGAGCTAGGGTTTGGGTTCAAGGATTATTTAATTGTATTTTTTAATTAAGAAATTATTTGTTTCTTTTGAACATTTGGAGGAAATAAAATATCGAATCTAATAATAACTTGTTAGGTCTTTGAACCGCTTCTGTTATGGCTTCTAATATAAAAATGTAATGTACTGAGAATGTCTCCACATAATGTGGCTCCTCGTATTTATCTGTACTGCTCTCTTTGTTTATTTTATAGAGTTCTTTTTGTGTTTATTTTGTTGGTAGTTATTAAATTAATTTTCTATTTGGTTTTTTGTGAAGAATAAACATGATCTCATAAAAGGTTTCGTTCGCGAAATAAAATAACTCAATTTTTATAGAATCCTTTATAAGTTTGCATTATCACTCTCATCTCGGAAAATACTACTGTTTTATTCAGACGTCTTTTTTCCATAACTATTTTGTCTTGCAATTGTTGGTTACTAACCACCCCATATTTTGGATATGAAGCGACTAGAACCTTATTCATTTATAGATGGTCAATTGGGCAGTATCGGCTTAACTCTTAAATTATAAGAAAACAAATCGAAATGAGTTCCATAACTATGCGCCAACTATACGCTAACATATTTTGGTGTCCTATTTCTCATAGCTGGAGAAATTGACTCCTTTTTAGAAAATATTAATTAACCAAATAAAATTGTAATGCGATGCTTTTTAATAACAAAACATAATAAAATATTAATATGTAAAAATTTGTTACAAATTCATGTGATCTTTATATTTTGTTAAGAATTATATATCTAGATAAGTTAAATCAGAGAATTCTCAATCCCCTTTTATGAATTATTTTATTCAAATTCAAAACAATATAACAAAAATAATCTAATCCGCAACGCAGGCTTCGTCAAATCTTAATCACATACATCTATATCCGCTACAAGCTTCGTCAATGGCAGCACACAAGAAAAAATCCGCATGCAAGCTTCGTCAGACTATCACTAACTAATCTAAAGGCACTGCCCTTCGCAATCCCGGCTCAAAGGTCCCAAAGATACTGGCCGCTGGATACTGGATATGTAAAAATATAATATACATATCTTTGTCATATTTATGAGAATTTTAAGTGATATTATTGTGACGTATTGGTACAATAAATGGGTGGTAGTGGATGCGGAGTGGGGTGGCACTCGCTAGCTGTCAGTCGAACGGAGCGGACGTGCGAGCATGACTGTCACTTGAACTAAATCTATTTTGTTATCTGACTTGACTGTCCTGTGTACTTACCCCATACGTGACGGAATAAGCCAACGTCATAATTATTCAGCATATGCTCACGACTATATATTCCCCGAGGGGGTAGTCAGAGATATTCTGAAACCTCAGAACATCCACGTTTCACCAGTAGTACCGAAACTCTGTCCAGTGTGACGGAGGGTGAGCCCGTCGCCACTTGTAATGGACAGTGGGTATAATACATGCCTCAATATTGAAGCATGCAGGTTTCCTCACGATGTTTTCCTTCACCGAAAAGCCAGTGGTGTTACAAATCGTACATAAATTCCGATAAACTCATTGATACGAGTCGGCCTGGACGGGGATCGAATCATCGCCTCCTGCATGGCAGGCAAGGATACTCGCCACTGGACCACCACGGCTTCATAATTATCATAGTAAATTAATATTTCTATGGATATTAATGACATTGGATTGTCATGAAGTAGGCAGCAGTATTAACCTGTGTCGGTGAGCGTTCATAGTTCGCGAAATGATATCACACTTGGTGCTGTTTTTCGTACTACAAAACCCTATTCAAAAGACTCATATTATTTGCAGTAGCCAACCTTGGATCTGTATATGTTGAAGCTTATCCAGACTGATTGAATTTGAGTTCTGAGAATTATTTCCACGACTTACTTAGAATAACGTTAGATGTTTATCGATAACTTGGTTCTGAGAAATTGTCAGCGTGTTTAGAAAATCAATTGAATGTTTTCCCTGAATCAGTGTAAAATTTATTTGAAAACTTGGTGTAAGTGGATTTAATCCTCTTGAATCATTGTAAAATCTACAGTGAGTCTAGTGCAGTGATTTATTCTCTTCAACAATGTTCTTTAGGTTTTATCGTTTTCGATATCTTACGCTGAGAGTAAACTTGCCTGAATTGCAGTTTTTTTGTCCGTGGGTAGTTCCCTAACACAAAAGCACCTCGGTATCTCGCTCGTCGTCTTTGACTATTTATATGTGGCGTGTAATTCTACTAACAAACATTTCTGCCACTTTTTGCGGGGGGCGAGGTAACATGAAATCCGCAACTTTAGATTTATTCCCCATAACTTTAGATTCTAATTTTGAATGTTAAAAATCATGAAAAGTAGTCTCGTGTGAACCCCAAACGTTCTAAGTTCGAAGTTATTATTTCGCAATTATAGGCTGTCTCGTTTAGTGATAAGGTGTAAAAATGGAATGTAAATGCACAAGATCAATTGTGCTTATACCGTGGCAGAGGGGAAATGTAGTTGCGTCGCCAATTTTATATTGCATTTCGTACAGGGCTCCTTGTGGTTACGTCGAGAACTAATTTCTGTCATACAAAATTGGTGACGTAACTACAGTAGTAACGTACAGTGAAAACTCATGGTAGGCACACTGTTAGAGGCGAGTTTAAAAATTGCCAGACAAAAAGTTGAAATCCCATGTTAAGCAAGTCCTCTGTACAAAAGGTTACAATGACCAAAATGTGTGGCCTTGACAATATTCCACTATGTTATTAAATATTGTATTTGTTATTGTACTTTGTATATTTCGTTTTGTTTAAAATATGTGTGTTGTAGAGTTTCTGGCTGCATCTTCTCTACAATGGATCACCTTCCGAGGCGATGTTAGAGTCAAAATAATTTCGTTAGAAAGTATTTTGAGCTTGAGTTTTGAGCAGTTATAACAGGATCTGTAGGTATAGGTGGGGATGGTACTGATGTAATTTGTAGGTTATAAAACCGAAACACAGGAAGAAAATGATGTAGGGGTCCATTCTGTATAGAATAGCCAAAAGGTTTTTAAAAGATATTTTCTGGAAATACCACGGTTCCTTTTAAAACATTACACTCAAGGATCGTAAGGTAAGAGCCGGAGCTCGGAGCAATAACAGAGTACCACTAAATTTCTAAATTTCTCTCTAGATGACACTAACAAAACTTCGACCCCCGCCCCGTGCGCCTTTGGTGGAAACATACGGCTCAGATTTTGGAATTTGTATTTTTGAAAAATGTTTTTCACAAATATGGTCATTACTTTCCGAGTCAAATAGTTAAACAATTACATAGGTTAAAAACGACATAATGCCTTGAAAGAGTGGTTGTTCTATAAGTGTGATCACCAGTTTATAAATTTATTTATGCAGGGTGGTCAAGACGTCAGATGGATAAATCATTATTTTAGATTGCTGACTTGGGGACATAGTACCCCAAAATTTGTAAACCCATCTGGTCTGGTCCACCCTGCATACAATTAAAGATCTATAACTTTCAATCAACTAAAGATATTAAAAATAAGTGGAAAAAAAATCTTATTTTAGAAGGACCTGATTCATGATGATCTTTATTCAATTACACAGCCACAAAAAGATTTATTGAAAAACCCTTTCTATTTGAAGCGATCCTGTCCAAACTAAGCTCCCCTGTGTTATCCTTCCACAGTGGCACAACTTCTCCGGCCTGGCGTCTATACCGGATTAATTTTTTTACCGTCTCGAAATTTTCACGGGTGGTTCAGACCATCAAACTAAACAACTTTTGCTATAGGAGCAAATATGAAATCGCAAAAAAAAAATCGGCTGTCTCATACATTTGAGGCATTGCAATTAAGTATGGAACAGCTGATTTTTTTGCGATTTCTCATTGGTCCAATACAAAAATCTGCTCACTTTGATGGTATGAACCATCACTGAAAATTTCGACACGGTAAAAAAATCTCCCAGTCTAGGTACAAACAGATTTAAAAGACTATTTCTATCTGAAGCGATCCTGTCCCAACTAAGCTCCCCTGAGTTACCTTACCACAGTGGCACAACTTCTCGGGCCTGGCGTCTATACAGCCACAAACAGATGCAAGTTTAATGTCTTTCGCTCCACAATAGCATTTCCCTCTAGAGGTACACACTCGGCTGCGTGAAGTATACAGATTAATATTTGAAGTGCTTTGTCTTAGCAACAACAATATATTTCCTGATCATTGTCCCCCCATAATGTTATTGTTTGCTGGAAAATTAACTTTTAGGTCATTCCTTTTATGATCGATTGTTGGAGCGCTTTTTAGCATTTTGGAAACGATCACCAAAGTTAAGCAAAGCTTTACCGAAGTAGTGTCAGGTCCGGTCAATCTTCTGAGGGTTGACCGAAGAGTTATTTAAACTCAATCGCCTATCTGCTTCGAAAGACACGTTAGAATCGCTAGATGACGTTTTCTCTATTCGTTAAATCACGTCAGAAGGAAGCTTGGTGTTCTGACAACAATTTGACCACTAACTTGCCTCCACCTATCCGCAATGAGCCCAAGTTGTAGAGAATGACAGACTCTCTTACCGTGGGATCCTACAGGCTATACGGCAGGTAACTGATGAAAATGTAAATATACAGGGTCATTTATTTATTTAATTTATTTATTTTAACATTTTATTGTACACACGGAAATACAGATGAATACAGCATAATAGACCAGTACAAAGGGTGAGCTCAGAGCGTGGGTCCTTCTTAATATGCTGACACTTTTTTAAGGGGATGATTAGACCGTCAAACTAAATAACTTTCCCTATAGCACCAACATCGAAATCGTGAAAAAATATCAGGTGTCCCATACGAGTAGATTTGCAGTTTTGTATGGACCAGCTGATTTTTTTTTGCGATTTCGACATTGGTGCCATAGTGAAAAATGTTCAGTTTGACGGTCTGATCATCCCCTTAAAAAAGTGTCAGTGTCCATGACCCTATATTTAAAATAAGACAAATCAATCTATCTACCTTTACGCTTCGTTGCTTGCTCTGAATATCATCAAAAGTCT